>OY730193.1:72105198-73305198 GCA_963422505.1 Pseudognaphalium luteoalbum
CTTCTTGTGGAAGTGCCATTGAAAGAATAGATTTTGCTTTTTGATCTCTAGCATATTCTTTCTTCTCCTCCGTATTAAAGAACTTGACAGGTTTGGGAGGAATAGGTTCTCTTTCTCCAAAATTTCCTTCTAAGCGTGGCTTGATATATTGCTCCGTAAGTGGAATCATGAGTTCCGGATCATATAAAGCAATAAAAGATTCAAACCTATAGAGCCAATCATCAAAATCCTTGAGCATAAACCTCGGTGGTTTGCTCGTGGTGCCTGTCTCTTGTTCGTTTTTAAACATGGCTTGAAATTGAGCAGTTGTCATAGACATGTTTTCTGCAAAGGATTAGAAATGCAAACCCAAACACAAAAACAATTCCAAGAATCTCAAGTTCAAAGTTACTCCGAAAGTATACTCAGCAAGTATACTCCGTATATACCAAATAACTCCGTAAGTAGTATTCAGTAACTAAGTTCCGTAACTTTGAATTTACACCACAAAAGTCAAAACTACCAACTGTTTTTAGTTTTCAGTAACTAGATTCAGCAAGTAGCACAATCTGGAAGTGTTTATCAGTAATTACCAACTGTTATGCTCAGTATCTAATTCTCAGTAACTAGATTCAGTAACTAGCATAAGTCCGTAACTAACACTTAGTATTTTGATCCGAAACTAGATTTACCAAGTAATGAGTTGGTAAAAATCAATTTTATCTTTTCCGAAACAACAATTCAGCAACTAAATCAGTACGAAACAAGCTCTCAGTAACTAGACTTCCGTAACTAGAATTAGTTTCGGAACAAAAGTCTAACAAACTTGTAACAAACTCGTAACAGAATTTCGCGCCAATCTAGATACTGACTAAAACGGTTATTTTTGCTAGTTTCGGACAAATAATCAACTAGATACGGACTTAAAATCCCAGATTTTCAAAGTGAAATTACTTTCTCAATACATCTTCAATTTTAACAATCAAGATATGTATGCACTCGTATTTGAAAACCGAACACTCGTGTAGTATGAATTTCAAGTTTAAACGTGTTTAATCAAAATCCGTACAAAATGAATTTGAAACAGAATGAGATTTCAACGAATTGAATAATGAATTTGATCAAATTGAAAGTACAGAATGATTCGGAATCACTTACAGTGATGTTTTTGACGAAATTGAGACTGCAAATGATGAAATTGATCAAAATGAATTTCTGATCAAGTACTCCGTATGATCAAACACTCCGTATATCTCTTTAATCACTTCTGAATCAATCTAGAAGTAATCCGTATCAAACTAATCACCTCTGATCAATACATACAATCAAATTCCTCAAAAACACACTCTAAATCAATCACGAAGCTCACTAAGCAGCTCTGGTGGCTCTGATACCAATTGAAAGTCCACGATCTCAGAACTAAAACTTAGTAATCAAGTATAAAGTGCAGCGGATAACAATATACTTGAAGTAAATGATCTAGAGAAGAGAGAAATTGCTTTGGTAAACTAATTGTATTAATATAGCTCAGATAATACAAAACACCAAAGACTTAGAGAATTCTGAACATAAAACACCTATATATATAGGCAGAATTCTCTAGTCAATATAAGTCAAACATCAAAAATTCCGAATCTAACTACTTACTGACTTCTACTTACGGACTACCAGACAGTCCGTAAGTACTACATACATACTGACCATGTTAGTTACGGACATACTATACTTGTACGATTTCAGACTTCTAAAAATTTATCAAACCTAACATATTAAGCTTTAGACATCCATTGCTCCAACAGAGTTCAAGGAAAATTCAAGATAGTACTCAATAATCAAGGTGTGGTATGTTTCATGGTTTTCAAGGAATGATCAAATATTATTGATTGGCTATTGTTTCTAACACACGTATGTAAATGTAGATATAATACTAAAGTCATTGTTGAATGTAATGAATACGAAATACAACCAAACATGAGTTATATTATTCAAAAGGTGTAGCGTTGATACAACAGTTTTATACAAAACAAGATGGGATCCCTAATACGCCCCATCAGCGGTTAGCGCTATGCAAAAGTTAATGGGTTTTCCTATACATATACCCATTCTATCAACAGTTTTTCCCGTCTAGTACATGTCTAGTACATACATACATCTACCCATCTGATACTAGTCTATACAACACGTGATGGACCTACTAACATATCCATCATCCAAAAAGCCGATTTTCATGGGGCCCACCCCATGTGGGTGTGTCCCGAATTTGATTCCCTGTACTCGCGCTCCGTGCGGTGTTCGTTTCCCGATTGTTTAAATGTTTAAATCATTTAATACGCATTTAAATGCGGGTTTTCAAGAAACCAAGATTTATTTAATATGTTTATTGAAGTATTTTACTAAACTCTTTATAATTGGATCATAAAATACAACTTAACTTTATTTTGATTATTTGCGCGCTTAACATTTTTAATCGCGTAGACTTTCGTTCGTGTAATACGAATTAATTACAAAATATCATCAAATTAATATTTAAAATAAAATAGTGTAATTAATTACTGTTATATTATTTAATAAAATTGTTCACCAACGTCCGAGTTAATTGATTTGGATTACATTTGATTTGAATTGTGTACGATTTAATCAAATCGCATAATTTGTATATATTCAACAATATATATTTCGATACATTAATCAGCCTAACACAGAACTAATTACATGTATTACAAAATGATTAGGGCCTAATGACTAGCCCTAATTTGGCGGGTGTTACACACTTAATCAAGCAAAATTCTAGACTTAATCAATTGGTCAAAGTTCATTCTTTTGATAAAATCAAACATGTGTTAGTGGTAGTAGCATGTAGTTCCTAAGCATTTAACCAAGGAAAGCACTAATTTCTAACTTCGAGAAATAAGCTCTTTCAAGATTAAGATGGGTTTTATGATCATACCTTAGGTTTGATGGATAAAACTTGAAAATAATCGTACAACCGTGAAGGGCATGCAAATAGGAGTTCAAAAGATATAAGATCACAAGTTTTGGTGGAGTTTTGATGGTGATTTCATGGTGGTCATGGTGTTGGCCGGTTTTGGAGAGGAGAGGGGAGGAAGAAGAAATTTTCTTCTTATTTTTGAATCATGGGGAACGTATGGAAGGTTTTAGTGGTCCCTAGGAATATGTGTCATGTCCTTAAGTACCATATTCCTTACACATGGTCTCTATTGTACTCTAAGATCAAGCCTAATGCTCTAGATCAATTCCTAATATCCCATTAATTGTAAGTACGAATCTTAAGTATACTTATTGTAACTAGTTACTTGTTGGTTCCTTGTTACGTTATAAATAATTTAAGAAACGCGCAAATTACTGCGGGACAATAATAATTAATCTAAGATATTAAACTTAGTATGTTTTTGGGTGTTTTAAAATCTTTGTCTGATGTTGGTTTGTAGAATGTACAAATGTTTCGGCTAATCGCTTTTAAAAGGTGTGCATTCTTTTAGACGCGCGCATATTTTCAGACAACATTTAAAAACGTTTTCTATTTTTAAAGGAAACGTTCAAGAATTTATTATATTAATATATGTATTAAATATGCTCATTTAAAGTCGCGAGCTTCGACCTCTTCGGATAAAATTGTTTTACGATTCATTCCGATCCCTCCATAGGGAAAGGGTCGAGATTCGCTCCCTCAAGTGAACGTTTTTAAGTACAAAACATTTTGAAAGTTCCGAGATGACGTTATAAACTAAATAGTAATGACTATTCTCTAGTTTCCCTTTGACTTCTCGTTCTTCGTATCCCAAATTGACAAGATCGCTGATTAACCTATTATATGCCTTTCTTATCTTTTTAGGGTTTGACATACCGTCGCGTGTCCCTTGGTCTTTATAATTTAGATCGTGAGTGAGTTTATCTAAGACTTCCATAAATGTTTTCTCTTCCTGCGAATCAGGTTCTCCGGTTGTAGAATTGACTATCCTAACGAGTTTACTGATTTGTGCTTTTTGTGTGGAAGTGAAAGGGTATTTGGTAAAGGCGAAGATTCGAACAAGCTTAATGTGAAGGTCTTTTCTTTTAGTGAAGAGGGTTGTATCGATTCTTTCCTTGGCAGAATCAGGAAAAACGTCTCGCAATTTTGAGATCAAGTAAGAGGCGGGGTCAACAAAGAATGAAATTTTACCAGGGATGATGATAGGAATCATCGGGTCCCGTTCTATCCAGAACTCAAGTTCATTGATCATTGTAACGACATTGTGATGGATTCATATCATAGATATTGGGAGGAAATCCATGTCGGCAAGTGATTCAAAAAGTGGATCTAAATCTGCTTTGAACTTTAGTTCTTGATCTCTGAAACTAGAGGAAGTGCTTTCGCATTCATGATTTGACAGGCGAGATAGGAATTTTACTTGTTCGTCAAGATTGGTAATCTTTTCTCGTTGTTCGTACGAAAGAGGAAGGTCGGAGGAGTTTAATTTCCTAACGAATGTCCTATAGACATCTATTCTACGAGAAAGATTGAAAGATGCACCTAAGTGGCGTTCTTTGGAACAGGGTTTTTCTGGCTCGACTGAGGGAACCTTATCCACCACTCGATAGATGGTGTATTGGTGCTCATTTGAAAAGATTTGGAAGATACCGTCATTATGAGAATTTGATAGAGTTTTGTCATACATAGAAGTTTCGGGAATGAGGGTAATTAGGTCACATAATTTCGGAGGTTTTACTTCATAATGTTCTTCGGGAAAGTATTTGAAGTGGACAGAATTTGGTAATTGAGGCAAATGCAAAGTTGGAGAGTGATCTTCTGGGGATGATGCTAGGTCAGGCAACTAATCTGTGTTATCCAGGTCCAGGCAATGTTTTGGAATAGAAAGTGAGGTCCTAAATTCTTCTAGGGTTTCGGAAGTTTCTTTAGATTTAGAGGGTGAAAAGAAATCAGATCCTATTTCTTCTACAAAGTAGTAAAAGAATTTCTTGTCGTCCATTCCCATCAGTTCATCCTCGAAATGAGGCAAGAAGTGGGTTTTTGAGTTGTCATTTTATGAACTAATATTATCCTAGTTAACTAATACTAAATTAACACTAAATTACTTAAATTAACTTTCGAAAGATTTCTGAGAAGATTTCGATCGGAAGGATCTCCTAAATACTACTACTTAAGGTGGCTTTAAATTGTACGTTTATGATTCCCCGGCAGCGGCGCCAAAAACTTGATGGCACCCGAAAGCGTCGGTGTCGTTGATGGTAACTAATCGGGCGCCAACAGGGGTTTTAAATTTTATAAATAGCGGAGCTTAAATTATATGTACTACCTACTCTGGTTAGTAAGCGGTAAGTATAACCTAAGATCGTTCTATGAATCCAACCGTGTGGTGATTAAAGTTAGCACTTTTGGTAGGGAAGTATTTGGGATGGAACAAAGTAGGTAGGTTTGGGGGTTTTTAAACTAAAGACAAGTAATTAAAATGCAGGAAAGTACAGGAAAGCAGATAAAGATAAAGATGTGATTGCTGAGATTTCGATAATTAATGTTTCAGGATGACAGACTAAATAGAGGTGAAACTTAATATAATAAGTAAACTATTAGGTGTAAACTCTAGAACCCTACCAACTAAATTTCCCATTGGCATGTCACTAGGAACTAGGTTATCATGATTCTGATCGGAGCAATACGCCAACTTCCAATACCTATCTGTATGAGAGATAAGCAACCTATTTTGGTTTTATACCGAGGTGCATGAATCAGTGGCGTATTGTCTCATAGGTCCGACCGTTCTTAACCCCTAAGATAGTTTACTGTTTTATTAGCATGCAGATTAATAACTTTGTATGTTTAGACCGCCGATTTTTTAAGACCTAGAGGTTTAAATATCCTAAGTCACTTGGACTTTCACTTTCATTCCTAAGTCTTATTTATAATTGATTAGATTCCAGTTTCTTCGACTTATGACTTAAATCTCTCCTTTTCAAACAGTTTTACATCCCTGGATTATTCGCAGTTTGTTAAAAACGTGTTTCATATGCAGACCATGCCTTTCAGTAATCAGACCGTGTACTTTACATGGTAATTCCACGGCTTCTTACGTCCAACATGCGGTCAAGAGTAATTGACATTGAAAGTGACACTCTAAACTAATTAAAAGTAAAGGTTGATCAGGTCCTAATTACTTACCATAATTAAGGTTGATCAGGTCCTAATTACTAAGTTGCAGTCACGTGGATAACCAGAAAGGGTACTCCATAGATTAAACTTAAGTTCATAAGGTTTTAACAGTACATGAGTTATTAATTCCTATTTTGTCTAAACGTATTTTACGAACATTACTTTGTAATGCATTGACTTTCGTAGGATACATCAGTTAGGTGTGAAGTTGTATTATCCTTTTGGAATTCCAACTGTTGAACCAGAGCTGATTCCAGTGATATGACTACCTTCGGTCGTTTATGACTTCCATACATTTGTACTTTGCTCGAAAGCATTTTTAGTACTATATCGAATAAACAGTCGAATAGGGGCCATCATATCACTTTACGATTGTCGTGCATTAATTATATAATGTCATCCCTACTTATAATTATCTACGTCATCAACAATCACAATAATAAACTACTCGCAATTCATGGCAACAAATAAATCACATACCAGGCAATAACACTTATTAAAATATGAAATGAAACAAGTAAAATAAGAGTTTAGATATCACCCGGAAATAAATGCGTAGTAGTGTATTATTATGATTGACAACTCTTTTGCACGTACAAAGATTGATCTCTGAATCCCTAGCGTTGTCCCTAGCTTCTATATTAATCCGTAGATTAATTACAATAATTCTAGAATGAGAAAGACTAAAGAATACAAGAGATTTCCTAAAGAAAGTGTGTAATACTAGTAGGTTGTGTTACAAGAGTGTGTTTTTCAAATGAACCAAAGCCCTCCTATTTATAGGGGAAATTTGGCTCATGTTAGCATGATGAGGAGCACTTTAGCAAAAGGTGGAAAAGGTGGTGCACCAAGTACGTACAATCGCGCAAAGGTGTGGCACCGGGTACGAACAATCGCGTAAAGGTGTGGCACCGGGTACACGAAAGGACCAAAAAGCGGAAACGAGATGGGAGAGGTGTGGCTTGCGCCGCCACCATTGTGGCCGGCGGTGGCCTGGTGGTGGCCGGCGGCGGCTGGCTGCCACCCGCCCCGGTTCGCCATCTTTTGCTTCATTTCTTAATTCGCGCGTGTTTTCTTCGTTATGCGTCTGTTTTCATCGATTCTTTTTTCATTGGATTCGTAATTCAAAAATAAAGAATTTGATATAAAGAAATCCCAAAGTTAAGCTTCCTATCTCCAGGTGTTGCGTACGAATCATTTGAATCTTTCGGCGGGCGTAGAATTTCATTCTTTATCCGTTTTTCTTGATTCTATTTCTGTTAGACTCGTATTTTGAAAACGAACATCTTGGATAAGATGGATACATTAGTCTTTAAAATTTTTTTTGATGTCTTGAATCTTCAAACGTGCGTGGAATCTTCGTTTTTCATTCGTTTTGCTTGATTTTTATCGTGCAACCCCTTTTTTGACCTTCTTGGTAGATTCTCATTGATTTGAGTGTTATTTGAGTTCAAATGCCAAGAATCATTCCAGAATGAGAGAGATATCGGTAGTAGAAACGTGACTTTTTACGCGATATCAGTATTGGTTTTGGGTGATCTGCAGCCCTTGGTAAGATGTCCGTACTGCTTGCAGTTGTTGCAAGAAGTACTACAAGGACCATCAGGATGACGGTTACAATTGGAACAGTAAGGCTTGTTCCTAATGTAGCCTTTCTTCTCCCCAGACCCAGTAGTGTAAGCCTTAATAGTCTCAGGCTTCTTTGAGGTTTGTTGGTTTTGGTTTCAGTTTCCAGACCATTTTCTTTTCTTATTCCCAGAGTTGTTTCCAGTAGATGCTGCAGGTGTTCCACGACGAACAACCTGAGCCATGAGTTCATGAGCCATACGAATGGCACTCTGAATTCTTCCAGGTTTTGACGAAGTGACGTTCCCCTGAATGTTCTCAGGAAGTCCGCAGATGTATCTCTCTATACATTTGCGTTCAGGGTCAACCATGGATGGGCAAAGTAGGGCAAGTTGCTGGAAGCGAGTGGTATAGCCAGTAATGTCGGTTCCTTGCACAGTCAGATGCTAGAACTCATCTTCTCATTTCTGGAGTTCCTCATTGGGGGCAATACTCGTCCCTCAACTTCTTTTTCAATTCTTACCATGGAAGTTGATATGCAGCATCAATTCCCACTCAGTGAACATACGAGTTCCACCACATTAGAGCACCTTCCATGAAAGTACAGGTGGAATACTTCACTTGGTAGTCTTCCGGGCAGTTACTGATTCTAAAGACTGACTCCATTATCTCAAACCACCTGATTAATCCAATGGCACCTTCCGTGCCCTTAAAGTTTAGGGGTTTGCACTTGAGAAATTCATTGTAGGTGTAGGGTTTAGCAACGGGAGCATCGTTAGCAGTGTCATCACTTCTTCCGTTTCTCCTTGATGATTGAGCAGCCAGAGCTTCGGCTATTCCATGAGAAACGAATCGTGAGAGTTCAGCGGCGGTGAAAGTTTGTCTCCTTGGCGGCATGTTCCTTCAAGAAAAGAAATGAAGAGAACATGAGATTCTATACGAGTGAAATGATTATCATAGATGATGTATTTATATGATAATATACAACAGTACGAAGTGATAATCATAATTTCATTAGATAATAAGGTTTAGATTATAAGGTACGAGTTTTCCAAAAGGTTACAGAATATAGAGTTACAAAAGATGCCAGGAATGCTACATCCGGTTGAATTACACGAGGTTTATAAAAAATGTGATGGTGTTACTGCACACTCATCAGAGTAGGAGATTCTAGTACAACCTACTAGCTACATAAGTTCGCTATACAGAATAGTTATAGTTGTTGTTCAGTCTATTCTAGGTTCAGGTCTTGAGGATAGTAACGAGCTTCGAGTATATCTCTATATCATGGAGGCGCATGATAGATTGGAGCATCTTCCGTTACTTGTTTGTACATCCACTTGATCTACTTTGTTGTCCTGAGCTTTGCGTCAGTGACAACTTCCTTCCAGTAATGGATACGATCTTGGATTCATTGAGAGATGGATCTCTTTCGATTTCTCAGTTATAGTTCGTAAGACTTACATTTTAGTTTTAGTTCCCAGTTTCGGCCATCTAAATCCTCAGCCTGATCTCGAACTCTTTCGTATTCTTCGTTGTCAACCAAGCCGAAGTTGTGATTTTCAATTTCATCATTCAATATCTCTTCTATTGGAACCATCTCTTCATCGAGATACGTGTACTGAACTTGTTCTTCATTGATTTGATCGTCATCCGACGTGTAATCATCTCGTGAGTGGCTTGCCATTTTTCCACCCGAGTTAGTTCTATAGAAATGGCAGAAAAGGATTTTAGTCCTTGAAAGTACGTTGGATTTGAGATGTTTAGATATGATTTTCATGGGATCATATGAGTTCACTCTTACAGTGATCTAATGGATTATCGGATTATCATTGTTTGACGTAGGTCGATGAGAGAGTTGTATTAGATGTTTCGAGAGGAAAATCAGCTATAGGAATAGCTAAAGTATCATCGTGTGAGGCTTATTCATATACATTCCATATATAATAGCCTAAAGAGTAATGTGTGGGTGAGGCCTATGTATTTATATAAATATATATATCACATAATAGCCTAGTGTGCAACTAGCACAAAAAAAGTATAAGTCCCGGTTCTCTTGTGGTCAGAGTCAACTAGTGTATTCCTATTCCAGCATAACCATTTCAGATCTCACATCAACTTTATTTAGTTGTACATAGTTGATCAGGCTATGTTAAATTAAATTTGTATGATGTAATCCCTGAACCAGTTATACCTAATAAGGAATATCGCCTAACGGTCTTAGTCTAGGCCCACTAAATGCAACCTAGTTCACTATAACCTTAGGCTCTGATACCAATATGTAACACCCCCAAATTTACTGTTGGCGGAAGCATACTTTGGGGTGCTACTAATCAATAATCACAGCACATAAGATAATAATGAATGACATCTACATGTGTCATTTTGATAAAATATGTTAATGTCATATAAGATACATATTGTTTACAAAAGCTTTGAATACACATGAGTTCTTTGACAGATTTTAATACATATCTAATTTATACAAAATATAAAAATGCAGTGAAATCTCTTGATGTTATATGTTTGCATGTGACTCGAGCGCTATCCTGAGTGGGCAATCCTACTACTGCTAATCACCTGAGAATACATGTAAAAATTGGTCAGCTAAAAGCTGGTGAGCTCACAGGTTTAATTGATACAAATTAATGTATGATATGCAAGATTTAAGTATAATGATTTGCAATCAAGCAAATAAATAATGTATAAACCACTGCCATGAGTACATAGTCTGAGCTTAATTGTGGTATCAGGATCCACATTCAAGGACCTGATCGAGGGTGCCTCCCTGAGAGTGCCTAATCTACACTCTAATGAACAAATGCTAATGCGTCCATTTTACCAGTTGGGGCTTCCAACCCGGACGAGGATTATCAATCCTATACGGTACCATACACTAATATTCACGCTACAACCGTATTACCAAACTATGTTGTGGAGGGCTTTGAGTGATTAGATAAACCACTCATGCAGAATAAGCAATAATTTGATACTTGCGTAATATGAAAACAGATTGAGCATGTATTCTCACCCCAAAATAGTTCAAATAAATAAAAGTGGGGCTATGAGACTCACCTGAGTTTGATGTGTGGCTGTGATGTGAGAGCTAGCGGGTAATAGTAAAATGTCGCCCAAATAGAGTCCCTTAATGTCCTAAACACAAAGGATATTAACATAAGTACTTGACTACTCGCCAAATTGTGTTACCAATTCGATTGTTTTGAACTATTGTTGATTTTCAAATATGTACGATTCGTTGGTGATGATATCCAAAAGTTTGTTTGTTACGCATTCATGATTGTTGATTGTGTCATATAAAGTAGTTGTGCGAATATTTGTTGTTCATATATATACACATAATTATATATATATATATATATATATATATATATATATATATATATATAGATATATATATATATTATAGTCGTTGTATGTGTAAAAGTACATAAGTTTCCAATTGTTGTGGATATCATTATCTAAATGTATAATAATTTATAATTAGTAGTTGAGTGTGTGTATAATATATATATACAATATATATACATACATATATATAGTTTGCATACATCTATTATTTGTTACATTATATATAAGTGCACGCAATTGTAGTCGTTGCTATATATATATATATATATGTAAAACGTAAGTTCCTTTCGTTAGAAAAATATTAGATTTTAGGGTTGTCCACAAGTATTATACAAATAGTTGTTGCGTGAAAGTATATATAGATAAAATTCGTTTTAAGTTCGTTGTATATATACATAGTTAAAATCGTCGAATATATATATATATATAATTAGTACATCGTATATGTATACATATGTTTCATTTGTTGCAAAAATATATCTATCCGTATTTAGATATGTACCCGTATAACTTTCTAGTTATATATATATATATATAATGAGCTAATTGTTAATTATAATAATATTTGATAAAATAAATAAAATATTACCATGTACTTTCTATATTTAGAAATGTCTATTTTAAGCATATTTGGTACCAATCATGGCCATAGAAAATTTAATATTAAAAATCGATTACATACTTTTGATTCTTGGCAAGACCCGTACGGGTCACTTTTGTTACCCAATTGGGTATCGTAACATCACCCGTTCGGGTGGTGTAGCCTCACCCGTTCGGGTCGGGTTCCTCACCCGTTCGGGTCGGGTTCCTCACCCGTTCGGGTTTGGTTCCTCACTTGTTTGGGTGCCGTTATTTTTGTTCTATACTCTGTTTGAACTTAAAAATTCATCCGTATCATTCTCAATTTTTTCCTATGATTTTGAGTTATGTTTTCCACCATAGTTGTAGTTAAACATTATACGAGTTCTTTCAACAAATTTTATGCATTTATTTAGCTTATATACATGCTCAAACTTTTGTACAGGATATAAATTTTAGTCCGAAATTTATCATCACCAAACTTTACTTTACTTTGTTTTAGTTTGTTTTATGATTTCAATTTATCATAATCATCAAATATACGTAATCTAACTACAAAAGTTATAAAAGAAGTTTAAGGCAATAATCCTCACAATGGTGGTGATGAGCCGGGGATGATGATGATGAGAAGATATGATGATGATGATGAAGATGTTATTGTTACTTTGTGTTATTAGTTTGGAGATGATGATGAAGTTATGTTGTTGCTCTTCTACCCTTCCTGCTTCTGCCGATTGATCACAAGGAGAGGAAGAAATGGGTGTTCAAATATTTGTGCTTGGTGGAGTTAGTGTGCTCACAGAGGTGGAAGGAAGGAGTATATATTAAAATATAATCGGGTTGTTTTTCAAAGGGGAGAGTATGGTTTTAAACAGAAGGTTGTCGAGAGATATTTTAGTTGTAGAAATATTTTAGGTTTTTAACACGTTAATTTTGTGTACGGGTCCAATCATTTCAACTATAAATTTAATATTTGAAGTTTTTATTTTTGTAGTATCTTTCCAAATACTTTGTTCAAAATAATGAAAATAAATTTTTTATTATTTTTGTTGCGAGTACGTTTTGTATTGTTTCAGCTTCGTACGACACGTTTTATATAAAACATATAATGTTTTCGTTTCTTTTTTATTTTTGACAGTTCGCATAATAATTTTAAATAAATAATCATAAAAAAAAAAATTCACGTTATTTCTAAACTTTGTATTACCAACGATCGCATTTATTTTTTTTCGGATTCGTTCTGAATGTTTTGTACGTAATTATAAATAATTACGAATTTCGTAATACTTTTTGTATTAAAATTTGTGGGCTCGCTAAACTTATCTCACATCAATGGTTTAGTTTAAATTTTGTAGGGAATCAGCGTAAAAATACGATTGATTAGTGGTAAAATTATACCGTAATTGGAGGAGTGTCAAAATTATCGTGTGAGGCCTATATATATACTTAATATATAATAGCCTAGAAGGTAACGTAGGTAAGGCATGTTCATATATACATACAATATATATATATAATAGCCTAATATGTATAGCACATGCTAGTTTGGTCCCGTTTCTACCGTGGTCAGAGTCAATTAGTGTATTCCTGTTCAACACAACCCATTTCAGATCTCACATCATCTTCCTTTAATTATACATAGTTGATCAGGCTATGTTAAATTAAGCTCATATAATGTAATTCCTGAACTAGTCACGTCTAATAAGAAAATACTGTCTAACGGTCATAGTCTAGGCCTACTAAATGCAACCTAGTTCACTATAACCATAGGCTCTGATACCAATCTGTCACACCCCCAAATTCATGTTACGGAAGCGAGTCAGGTCGAGGTGTGACTAATCCCGTAATCATCGCACAGAGGTACCAGTGAGCCAACCGAGTTAGGATCCTGAGGGCCAATCCTATTATTGCATGTACCTGAGAATACATGCTAAAACGGGTCAACAATAATGTTGGTGAGCTCAGAGGTTTTTGCAGTTATAATTGTAGTTGAAAACATAGTATAATAATCATAGTTGGAGTCGTAGTAAAGATCATGGATTAAATCGTAGTCTAAACCATGGTTCAAAATCCATAGTTGAGAACCTAGTAAGAATCGTAGTTGAAATCAAAGAAAAGGTCATAGTTGAGATCAAAGTTCAAAGCATAGTTCTTAAATCATAGTAATAATCATAGTTGAAATTGTAGTTGAACTCGTAGTTTAAAGTCATAGTTAAAATTGTATGTTTTCAAAGTTGACTGAGTTTTCAAAGTATGTTTTGTCGGGACATTACCCAAAATCAATAGTTCCATTGGGACGTTACCCAAAATAGAGTTTTCATTGGGACGTTACCCAAAATAGAGTTTCCATTGGGACGTTACCCAAAATACAGTTTCCATTGGGACGTTACCCAAAATATATAGTTTCCATTGGGACGTTACCCAAAATATATAGTTTTCCCGTAGTTGTTATCGTAGTTATTCTCGTAGTTGATATCGTAGTGGGGCTTGTAGTTGTTTTCGTAGTTCCCACATAGTTGTTATCGTAGTTGTTATCGTAGTTATTCTCGTAGTTGATATCGTAGTGGGGCTCATAGTTGTTATCTTAGTTCCCACATAGTTGTTATCGTAGTTGTTATCGTAGTTGTTCTCGTAGTTGATATCGTAGTGGGGCTCGTAGTTGTTATCATAGTTCCCCAAAACATTTCATAGTACATTACAAAATAGTACATAAAACAGAGTTCAGATAATCCCATAAATCAGAGTTCAAATAGTTGGTAAATCAAAGTTCAAATAGTTCATAAATCAGAGTTCAAATAGTTGGTAAATCAAAGTTCAAATAGTTCATAAATCAAAGTTCAAATAGTTCCTAAAACATAGTTCAAATAGTACGTAGTAAATTGATATCGCGTAAAAAGTCACGTTTTTACTACCGATATCTCTCTCATTCTGGAACGATTCTTGGCATTTTAAACTCAAAAACAGTACAAATCAATGTTATTATGCCAAGATGGTCAAAACAAGATTGCACGACAAAAATCAAGCAAAACGAATGAAAAATGAAGATTCCACGCACGTTTGAAGATTCAAGACATCAAAATGAGATTTCAAGACCAAAGAGCCCATCACCAACATCTATCTAGCCCAAGATGTTCGTTTTCAAATTACGAATCCAACAGAAGAAGAATCAACAAAAACGGACGAAAAATGAAGATTCTACGTACGCCGGAAGATCCAAACGATTCGTACGACACATCTAAAGTTCAGAGACATATTTTTAGGATTTCTTTTCATCAAAAGCTTCGTTTTTTAATTACGAATCCAACGCAAAAAGAATCATCACAAACGGGCGCATAATGAAGAAAACACGCACGAATCGAGAAACGAAGCAACGGGCGACGAACCGGTGCGGGGTGGTGCCAGCCGCCGCCGGCAGCCACACAGCCGCCGCCGGCTGCCAGTAGGCCACCGCCGGCCACCACCCACCCTCACGGATTGCGCTTTTTTGTCCTTTTTCGTACCCGGTACTAGACCTTTACTTGCTTTTCGTACCTGGTGCCACCACCTTTTTCACCTTTTCGTACTTGGTGCCACTACCTTTTCCACCTTTTGCTAACGTGTGCTTCCATTTTCTAAAATGCACCAAAACTCCTCTATAAATAGGAGGCATGAGGCTCATTTGAAAGACACACCAACACACCTTCCTAGCTTATCTTTCTCACTCTAAAAATAAGCTCCCACTTTCTCACTCTATATTTCTTTCTTTAGATTAGTTTTAACTAGTATGTAAACTAGTTTAGGAGTTTTATTAGAAGTAGAAGGAAAGTGTGGAACGCATTGTAATCTTCGGTGTATGCTCGGAGTTGTGTCAATTAACTCAAGTCTATTCTCTCTCGCATTTAATCCTGGTTCTTTCTATCCTTATCTATCTTAATTAATTACGTTTTTATTGATTATGCTAGATTTAGTTATTGCCATGATTAGAGAGTAGTATACTTGTTGTGTTTGTTTGCGATGTAGTTAATTAATTATGAGATGATTTATAATTAAATATTAAAGATCGGTAGTATCGCTTTGATCGTCTTATTGCATGTTCTTGTTTGATTGTTGCCTTAGGATTATCATAGTGGTAAAATATAAACGGTCTTAATTATCGTAAAGTAATATGATAGCCCCTATTCGACTGTTACTCGATATAGTACTGGAAACACTTCAAGGTGGAGTGCAAATGTATGGAAGTCGAGGAACGACCGAAGGTAGTCATATTACGAAACGGTACAATATTACGAAGTAATATGATGGCCCCTATTCGACTGTTACTCGATATAGTACTGGAAACACTTCAAGGTGGAGTACAAATGTATGGAAGTCGAGTAACGACCGAAGGTAGTTATATTACGGACTAACATATAAAATGAGAAACCTAGTTTAATTAACCTTTCTAAATAGACTTTTAATCATCAATTTAATCTATCGCCTTTCCACCAATAAACGTAATTACAACACCTTTTTAACGACGTCCAATTAAAAGGTAGTCAGTCATCTGTGTCAATATAATTTGTCAAAGGTATGAAACTATGGAACCGCAAGGCTACATGGGGGATTATCGTAGGACAAGATATGGCCAAGGTTTGAAGCGGCGGAACCACTTTAAGTGAGCAACGCTGTGGATAATCAGGGGATTTATTGGGTAGTTTTAAGCAAGGGCTGGTTTAAAGACATAAATGAACTTTTTAAATATACAAATCTGTTAGGATGACGAGGAATCATTATATGATTTAGTTATTTCTAGTACCTTAAGATTTTGTTCCCGTTCATATGAAAGTCAAATTAAACTTAAATAAGGATCTTGCTTATTATTCTAAATACTTTGTGATGTTACCCTAACCTAGCTCCCGGTGTGACATGCTAATGGGATTTTAATTAGTAGGGAATCTAGTGTTTACATCACGAGTATTCAAGATTAATAATTAACAAATATCTTTCAACACATTTTCTCCAAACATCATCCCATAACTTAATTAACGAAATCTCAGCAAACACTATCTTTATTTTATCTGCTTTCTCTTTTATTTTTATTTCGCTTTCAATTATTTACTTGCTTAAGTTAGTTAATATAAACACCAAAATTCCCTCACTATCTTATAAAACCTTCACTAGTTTGAAAGCCCTCATCTGCCACGCCTTAGTTTCAATTCAGTTGGTTTGAAGAACGACTCTAGGTCATACCTACCACTTGCTCACCATTAGGATTAGCATTGTTAGGGAAAACTTAGGCCCCGCAATTACAAATTTAAAACACCCACTGATGCCCGCCGCCAGTAGACGGTGCAACGACAAGGGTTGAAATCCTTACCGACCGCTGGTGGCGCATCATGTTTTTGGCGCCGCTGCCGGGGAACTAACTGTACGATCCTTAGGCATTAAGATGAACTTACTTACTAGTGAACCTTTAGGATTTCTTAGATCCCTACAATCTTTCTTTATTTTTCCTTCCTTTTACCACTTTTAGAAATGACCACCCCTATCCATTCAACTAGTCAACCACCTGCCCACGAGACTATGACAGTTGCACGTATCACTCTCGCTGAAGACTCTAAACCTTTGATTGAAGGTCGAGGAGGACCAATTATCTATCCGGAAATTGGTAGAGGATCATTTGAATTAAAGCCCCATATTGTTCAGTTAGTCCAAAATCGCTGTCAATTCCATGGCCTACCAAATGATGATCCCAACTCACACCTTGACAAATTCATTTCTTTATCCAAATCCTTTAAGCCGATTGGGGTTAATCGGAACATAGTCTATCTATACCTTTTTCCTATTCACTCACTCTCAATGCACAAACCTGGTTTGAGGAAATAGAAATCAACTCTATAACCTCTTGGGTAGAATTAGCAACCAAATTTTTGGCCAAATATTTTCCCCCATCAAAACAAGCCACGTTTAGGTCCAACATCATAAACTTCCGCCAAGTTCATGATGAATCAATCTACGATGCATGGGAACGCTTTAAGAAATTGCTTAAGAAATGTCCAAATCATCGTTTTGAGCACTCAGACCAGTTGCGCATTTTCTACAATGGTCTCTTCCCACATCACCGTCCTTTACTTGATACCGCCTCTCGAGGCAGTTTCATGAATTGTACGACCAATGAAGCTTGGAGCCTTATTGAGGAAATGACAATGCACAACCATGACTGGAACAGTGAAAATCACCCATCACGAGTGAATTCACCTACTACAATCGGGAATGAAGCTATCAAAACTCTCGCTTAGCAAGTGGCAGACCTAACCAAGGAGATCAAGGAATTGAAAAGTCAACAACAACAAGTCTGTCAAGTTCAAACTTGCCTTAATTGTGCTAATTTGAACCACTCAGCCCAAGATTTCCAATCTCATCTAACACCACCCAATACCAACCATTCTCCTTACCCACCTATGAATAGCCCACCAACTCACCAACCTAAACCTTTTGAACCCTCATAAACCTCTAGTTTTGATGACACCCTGATACAAGTGATTCAAGGACTCTCGGCTAGACAAGACCAAACTGATCTCATCTTAAGAGATCATTTGACTTTGTTAAAAGCTTTCGAATCCCAATTAGCACAACATATTAATGCTAAAACTCAGGATAGTCCAAATAGTTTCCATAAGGAGGCTTCTCATATTCAAGACTCTCAGGTAGCACATAGCCCACCTACGATTTCTTCTCCGGTGAAGGAACCACCTATTGTCCCATCGACCATAGATTTAGAGTCTACACCAATTAGGAAAGTAAACATTCCATTTCTGGCTCGTCTTAAACAACAACCCGACAAACTTAAGTCTTTTAAGCTTGATAGGAAATTCCTAGACACCGCCTCTAAAGTTCACTCCAAAAAGTACTTTAGAAGACTTCTTACAACCAAGGATAAGGTACCCGAAGTACCCAATGTCCCGCTGAACGAGGAATGTTCAGCTATCTTGAAAATATGTTTACATCATATAGGTTGATATATCTCGGGCTACACGACTCTCCACCACTAGCTATCACATCTACGTGTCTATTGTGAGTTCACAGCCCCTACTTTTAAATGTTTTCTGCTTTTAAACATATGGGTGTTAAACATAGAATTTGCATGATAACACATGCAATCAAATTATAAATGCTTTATAGCTTTATACAACTGTTTGATGTTTGAAATTACATTGTCACAACTATTTGGGAATTAGACAACGAATCCTAGTACGGACTTAGGCTTACGATGTAGTGCATAAAAGTCCTTATGGCTACAGACTATAACCATTAGCTAGGTGACTCTAGCCACTGAATATACGGATAGTACTATCGCCGTGACAACCCTCCCACAGATATGGAGCGTATACTTACATCTCCTATTAGGCAAACAACTATTGCTGGTCGTGGTTTGGTTATAGGGTTAGGTCGCGTTACTTTAACTTGTCAGGTTTAGCTCACCTTTCGAGGGATCACCGTCTAAGTATTCCCACAAAACTACTATTTAGGAAGTGAGTTCCTACGAACAACTATTTTGGAAATGTTGATCTTTAGTTAGATTAAATTGTGTTTCATACTATTACTTATTTAGGAAATGTTAATCCTTAACGGAATTAACCCGTGTTTCCTACCAAGTACAACTTTAGGAAATGTTTCTCTTAATTGACAAACTTGTGTTTCCTAACACTATAACTACTTGACGTTGTATAAACAACTACTTTACATACAAACCTGTGAATTCACTCAACAATTTTGTTGACGATTTCTCTATGTTTTTCAGGGAATTAGCAGCATAGGTAAGAACTGCTTGCATATCAGGACGGTCAACCCTGGACTTGATAGGATGCCACTAATTTTGAGACACTCAGATTTCCTTCATATTACTACAATTCATTTGTGGTTATATCTACGAAATCTACTTGTGTGCTATGTATTTTTATAACATAATGTTTCAAACACTACTACTATTGTTACAACTCCTCTAAGTTGTAATCTTTTGTAAAACTACTTAATTATTGGCATCTTAATACATTATGTTCTGCGATAACCATATGCTCTGGATGTATGTATCTATTGGTTGTATTACTGTTCGCAGCCCCGCCACATCACTAAGCTTCCGCACACTACTCACACTAATTGTAATTACCGTTTGGCGGAGTGTGACAAACTTGGTATCAGAGCCATTGGTTATAGCGAACTAGAAGTCTTTAAGTGACCTAAAACCTTAGAGACCTAGACTATAGCCTTGGATAGAACATTCATTGCATTCATACATACGTCTGCATACATCTAACATACCATTGACATGTCACACGCGATTCTTTTATCTCAGCATGTCGAGGCAAGATCCGGTATACGTTTATGCTTCGGATGAGGAGCCGACTGAGGAAACCTATCATAGCGGTGCTAGTTTAGGAGTTGAGAGCCAGTCTGTTCACCCTAGAGCAATGTCAGATGTCACTAGGGATGCGTATGTAGCACCTCCACCGACCGCACCTATGGTCACACCTGTTGCTGCTCCTACTGATCCTACCACACGCATGTTAGGATCTACTTTTATGGAGACACGTCACATGGTTGCTGGACCTTCACGAGGACCTATTCTGAGGAGGACACCGAGGATGTGTGTCCGAGATTTCCCTATTGGACCATTAGCACCACGGGACAAGGCGCCTATGACTGAGCCGGAGGTACCGAGAGAGGAGCCGCCACTGAAGAGGCTCCACCCTACTCATTTGGACTGGATGCCACCCATACTGAGACGATGGAGATCTCTAGATGGTATCCATTCGACTTGATGCTCCTTGAGGAACTGTCCCTTGATTCCGAATGGGCATGTGAACATGGTCTTGTCTTGATCATGTGCATCTATCGGAATTTGGAAGTAACCAGAGAATCCATCCAAAAAGCAATAGTATTCTTTTCCAGCTAAACGTTCGAGCATTTGATCGATGAATGGCAGAGGAAAGTGATCCTTGAGCGTAGCATCATTCAACTTCCTATAATCGATACAGACTCTCCATTCGGTGACAGTTCTCATGGGGATTAATTCATTCTTCTCATTAGCTGCCACCGTCATTCCTCCCTTCTTTGGCACAACATGTATGGGGCTTATCCAGGCTATCAGAAATTGGGTAAATTAACCCATTGTCAAGTAACTTAATGATCTCCTTCCTTACCACATCAGTCACTTTAGGATTTAAACGCCTCAATAGTTGCACCACAGATTTGAAGTCAGATTCCATGAGAATCTTGTGCGTGCAGTAAGAGGGGCTTATTCCCTTGATATCACTAATCGTCCAAGATATAGCATGCTTGTGCTCCTTAAGAACCTTCAATAAACTTTCTTTCTCGTTGGCTGACAGCCGAGATGAAATAATTACTGGTAGGTCCGACTTTCCTTGAAAGTATGCATATTCCAAATGGTTCGGTAAATCTTTCAATTCTAACTTCAGTGGTTCTTCGAATGAAGATTTAACCATCGACACCTCTTCCCTCGAACAAGGAATACCATACATAGCAATTCGTGTCTCTGTGATGATCGACACTCCATTTTCCAAAATGGACTTTTTACTCTCCTTCATTTTGACTCCCTCAGTCTCTAATTCATCTTCGCATGTTGTCTCACTCTCTTCCTCGAGCAATTTATCGAGCTCCTCAATCTCTCGAATAGCTTCTAGACTTCCTGTCCAACCTTCCAAAATCATTGGATCAATATCTTCATCTTCCATGAGACCTTGTAGAAATTCTTCATCATCTGTCATTTCTTTGGTACTCACAAAGTAACATTGATTTATTAATATCAAACACTACTTCTACATCGCCTACCCTTAATGTGATCCTTCGGTCAAAAACATCAATTAATGCCCTTGCAGTGACTAGAAAAGGTCTTCCCAAAATGATAGGTACTTTTGAATCTTCTACCATGTCAAGAATCACAAAATCGCACGGGAAGACAAACATATCTACTTTAACCAAAACATTCTCGATCACACCCTTAGGATATTGAATTGAACGATCTGCTAACTCAATGCACATTATGATTGGTTTAGGTTCTCCTAACTTGAGTCTAGCATACATAGTGTAAGGCATTATCGATATGCTTGCTCCCAAGTCAGCCAGCGCATTAGTGATGTCTAAACTTACAATAAGACAAGGAACGGTAATACTCTCAGGGTCTTTCATCTTCGGTGGTAGTTTATTTTGCATCACCGCTGAGCATCTCTCGTTCATTGTCACCGTGGTTGCCTCCATCAGCTTGCTCTTGTAGGTTAACAATTCTTTCAAGTATTTTGCATATTTAGGCATTTGAGCAATTGCCTCCACAAACGGAGATGTGGAGTTGCTTCAAGTTTTCGAGAAACTGGTGATAATGAGCTTCATCCTTTCCTCTTCTCAAAGCCGCTGGATAAGGTGGTGGAGGCGCATGATTCTTCGCATATTGCTTATCCCTAGCACTTTGATCATCCTTAGTGTCCACCTTCGGGCTTCCAACAACTTCTACCTCCTTCTCTTTTTCAGGCAGAGGTTGAGATACAGGCTTCTTCTTTACAATTGGATCTTCATGAACCTTTCCACTTCTGGTAATCACAGCTTTAGCCTGATCACGTGGATTGGTTTCGGTGAATCCGGGAAGAGTTCCAGGAAATATCTCTTGGGGAACTTTAGCAATGTTCGAGATACTTCCTTCAATCTGCTTAATATCAGCACCTTAATTTCTCACTAATGCTTCTGTAGTGTCCATACGTTGTCCAGAACTAGCAATAAATTGCTCATTAGTGGTCAAGAACTTTCTCATCATTTTTTCAAGGTTGGTCTTCTTCTCGGGAAAAGGTATTGCAGGTTGCTCCTTGGTGTAAAGTCCCGGCTGAGCTTGGCGAAATGGGCGATTTCCTTCCTGATAAGGTCGTCGGAAAAAGGTCCCTCCGCCTTGGCGGTAGTCTCCCTGAGCTTCGCCAAACTTGACTTCTTCTTTCGCTTCTCCAGATTCAATTTCAGGGCAATCCTTGACTAGATGCGATTCTCCACAGTTATCACAGTCGACTTGGATTGCATGAATAGTTTCGGTTACCTTCTTTAGATCTCTTCCCATGCTGTCAAGCTTAGCAGTGATGGCGGCGAGTCCATCCTCATTGCTAACCGACCTTTTTCTCCGACTGGTTCCATCGTACCAAAGCTGAGAATGTTTTGCTTGGTCACGAATTGCCTCTAAAGCGTCTCTTGGAACCTTCTTCGGTAGAGATCCTTGAGCATCTAACTGCTGTCTTGTTGTACGATCCACTCCTTTGTAGAACACCATCACTATTTGTTGATCATTTAGGTCATGCTGTGGGCACCTATGCATCAAATCCTTGTATCTTTCCCACTCTTGGTGAAGTGATTCGTCGATATCCTGCTTGAAATTCCTAATCTCATCGATCATCTTCGACGTTTTGGATGGTGGGCAATACATCTCATCTCTTTTAGAGATCCTTCTAGTTCGTTGGCAAGCATCGCATTCCTTCACAAACTCATATGCATCCTTGTAGACAGTTGGCCAATAAAATCATGCCTCAAACACCTTCCTAGCTGTGTATGATGGCCCATTATGTCCTCCTGTAGGACCGTTGTGACACTAACTTAGAATCTTTATGCATTCTTCTCCATGAACGCACCTCCTTACCATACCAGCCGCACATTCCCTAAACAAAAATGGGTCTTCCCAAAAGTAATATCGCAAGGCCGAGAAAAATCTCTTCCTTTCGTTGTACTTCATCTCGGTGGGAAGAGTTTTTGTAACTAGAAAGTTGGCGTAATCAGCAAACCATGGCAGTCCACTCATAATAACCTTCAGTAAACTCTCATCAGGGAATGTATCCTTAATTTCCACTTCATCCAATTTATCTAACTCGGGATTTTCCAACCTTGAAAGGTGATCAGCGGCTAAATTCTCAGCTCCCTTCTTATCGCGAATTTCAATATCGAATTCTTGCAACAACAAAATCCATCGCAGCAACCGTGGCTTCGCATCTTGCTTGCTAAACAAATATCTTAATGCTGAATGATCGGTAAACACTACTGTTTTTGACAAAACCAAGTAAGAGCGAAAATTTTCAAATGCAAAAACAACAGCGAGCAATTCCTTCTCAGTCGTAGTGTAATTCTCCTGAGTGTTTGTCAAAGTCTTGCTTGCGTAATAAATCGGTTGAAACTTCTTATCAACCCTTTGCCCTAGAACTGCTCCTACAACATAATCACTAGCATCGCACATTAGTTCAAATGGAAGATCCCAATTTGGGCTAATCATGCTGGGTGCTGATACTAACTTTTCTCTAAAAAGATTGAATGCATCAAGACATTCTTTAGAAAACTCAAACTTAGCATCTTTCTCCAACAGTTTGTTCATCGGACGAGCTATTTTGGAAAAATCCTTAATGAATCGTCTGTAGAACCCATCATGTCCTAAGAAACTTCGTATTCCCTTGACATTTGTTGGGGGTCGCAACTTTGCTATTGTCTCAATTTTGGCTTTGTCTACTTCAATCCGAACACTTGAAATCTTGTTTCCCAATACGATTCCTTCACGTACCATAAAATGGCACTTCTCCCAATTTACAACAAGATTCAAACTCTCGCACCTTTGCAACATCTTCTTCAGATTTTATAAAGACTTGTCAAAAGAATTTTCGAAAACGGAGAAATCATCCATGAATATCTCCATGCTATCCTCCACCATGTCATCAAAAATCGCCATCATGCACCGCTGAAATGTTGCGGGTGCATTGCACAAACCGAAAGGCATTCTCCGATAAGCAAAAGTTCTGAATGGGCATGTGAACGTGGTCTTGTCTTGATCATGTGCATCTATCAGAATTTAGAAGTAACCAGAGAATCCATCCAAAAAGTAATAGTATTCTTTTCCGGCTAAACGTTCGAGCATTTGATCGATGAATGGCAGAGGAAAGTGATCCTTGCACGTAGCATCATTCAACTTCCTATAATCGATACAGACTCTCCATCCGGTGATAGTTCTCGTGGGGATTAATTCATTCTTCTCATTAGCTACCACTGTCATTCCTCGAGCAATTTATCGAGCTCCTCAATCTCTCGAATAGATTCTAGACTTCCTGTCCAACCTTCCAAAATCATTGGATCAATATCTTCATCTTCCATGAGACCTTGTAGAAATTCCTCATCATCTGTCATTTCTTTGGTACTCACAAAGTAACAGGTATCATCTACTGACGCAGGGTATTGCATTGATTTGTTAATATCAAACACTACTTCTTCAGCGCCTACCCTTAATGTGATCCTTCGATCAAAAACATCAATCAATGCCCTTGCAGTGACTAGAAAAGGTCTTCCCAAAATGATAGGTACTTTTGAATCTTCTACATGTCAAGAATCACAAAATCGCACGGGAAGACAAACTTATCTACTTTAACCAAAACATTCTCGATCACACCCTTAGGATATTGAATTGAACGATCTGCTAACTCAATGCACATTCTGATTGGTTTAGGTTCTCCTAACGTGAGTCTAGCATACATAGTGTAAGGCATTATCGATATGCTTGCTCCCAAGTCAGTCAACGCATTAGTGATGTCTAAACTTCCAATAAGACAAAGAAGGGTAATACTCCCAGGGTCATTCATCTTCGGTGGTAGTTTATTTTGCATCACCGCTGAGCATCTCTTGTTCATTGTCACCGTGGTTGCCTCCATCAGCTTGCTCTTGTTGGTTAACAATTCTTTCAAGTATTTTGCATATTTAGGCATTTGAACAATTGCCTCCACAAACGGAATGTTGATGTGGAGTTGCTTTAAGTTCTTGAGAAACTGGTGATAATGTGCTTCATCCTTTCCTCTTCTCAAAGCCGCTGGATAAGGTGGTGGAGGCGCATGATTCTTCGAATATTGCTTATCCCTAGCACTTTGATCATCCTTAGTGTCCACCTTCAGGCTTCCAACAACTTCTACCTCCTTCTCATTTTCAGGCAGAGGTTGAGATACAGGCTTTTTCTTTACAATTGGATCTTCATGAACCTTTCCACTTCTGGTAATCACAGCTTTAGCCTGATCACGTGGACTAGTTTCGGTGAATCCGGGAAGAGTTCCAGGAATCTCTCTTGGAGAACTTTAGCAATGTTCGAGATACTTCCTTCAATCTGCTTAATAGCAGCACCTTGATTTCTCACTAATGCTTCAGTAGTGTCCATACGTTGTCCAGAACTAGCAATAAATTGCTCATTAGTGGTCAAGAACTTTCCCATCATTTCTTCAAGGTTGGTCTTCTTCTCGGGAAAAGGTGTTGCAGGTTGCTCCTTGGTGTAAAGTCCCTGCTGAGCTTCGCGAAACGGGCGATTTCCTTCCTGATAAGGTCGTCAGAAAAATGTCCCTCCGCCTTGGCGGTAGTTTCCCTGAGCTTCACCAAACTTGACTTCTTCTTTCGCTTCTCCAGATTCAATTTCAAGGCAATCCTTGACTAGATGTGATCCTCCACAGTTATCACATCCGACTTGGATTGCATGAACAGTTTCGGTTACCTTCTTTAGATCTCTTCCCATGCTGTCAAGCTTAGCAGTGATGGCGGCGAGTCCATCCTCATTGCTAACCGACCCTTTTCTCCGACTGGTTACATTGTCCCAAAGCTGAGAATGTTTTGCTTGGTCACGAATTGCCTCTAAAGCGTCTCTTGGAACCTTCTTCGGTAGAAATCCTTGAGCATCCAACTGCTGTCTTGTTGCACGATCCACTCCTTTGTAGAACACCATCACTATTTGTTGATCATTTAGGTCATGTTGTGGGTACCTATGCATCAAATCCTTGTATCTTTCCCACGCTTGGTGAACTGATTCGTCGATATCCTGCTTGAAATTCCTAACCTCATCGATCATCTTCGACGTTTTGGATGGTGAGCAATACATCTTCAAGAATTTCGTGCGCAGATCTTCCCACGTGGTGATGGATCCAGCTGGTTCGTTGGAAATCCATCTCTTAGCGGCTCCTTTTAGTGTTATTGAGAATACTCGGAGCATGACTTGATCGCGCGTAACGTTGGGAACGTTGAACATATCGGCGATTTCCAGGATCTTCTCGACGTGCTCGTTAGCATCCTCTTTTTCTTCGCCAAAGAAGGGGTTCTCTCTAAGCTCCTTGAGGAACTGTCCCTTGATTTCGAACTCCACTTCTTGCGCAATGGCGGGCCTCACTACTCCGGGCCCAAGATCGGTGCACATTCGGCTTGCATACTGCTCTAGAGTCATGTTGGCAATGTCGTCCACCATGTCATGGTCTGGTTCCGATAGATCACTGGGATACTCAGTTGGTGGTATTTCGCATAACTCTCCGTATTCGTCCTCAAAATCTGACTTGTAGTTGGAGACCATTGGTGTATGAAGATTGCAGTCTAATATCCCGTCTGCTTTGTTCAGAAATGGGTTGATTATTGGTGAATGGGGCGGTACGGAATGTGCGCGTATTCTTTGATGAAACGTGTGTTCGGTTTCTTCAAATGGAACGGTAGGATTGGGATCCGATGTTCAGGTCATAAATATCCTGCAATTAAACTTACCAAGTCAGTAGAACATGTTACTTAGGTAACACAACGTAATGTTAACTATCCCGACTTAGTTAAAAGAAAAAGTATGAATAGACAGAATTTTAAAAAAAAGCACACCTTAAAACCGACAAACTAAAGGTAAATCACAATTATAGAACTAAAACAATTTCCAAATTATTGAATTGAATCAAACTGCTCCTCGGCAGCGGTGCCAAAAACTTGTTCTTTAATTATTTTCTTTTAAATTTTCATTTAATAGTTCGCTTTTCATAGTAGGTTGGGATCCGGGTGTGGCTGATTTGATGTATCTCCATGCCTCGGATCAGGCTCTACATTGCCAAATTGGCATTCGTGCGGTAAATAAAACTTTCTTTTGCTCTTTCATCTATGCGGCGAATGCTTATGGCAATAGAAGGGAATTATGGCGTGATTTACGCAAACATAGCCAATTTGTTAATGGTAGACCGTGGGTTCTTATGGGCGATTTTAATGCTCCTCTTAATCTAGAGGACTCTTCTTCTAGCTCATCTGGTTTTTCTATAGCTATGCGTGAGTTTAAGGAATGCGTTGAAGAAATTGATGTCATGGACATGAACAGCTCGGGTTTTCACTATACATGGAATCAAAAGCCCAAAACTAATGATGGAATTCTTCGGAAGATTGATAGAGTGATGGGAAATGTGGAGATGTCTAATATGTGGCCTGGTTTAGTTGCTTTATTTCAGCCTTACCGCATATCCGATCATACCCCAGCTGTGTTGAAATTACCTACTTCTATCGGTAGGAATCCTAAACCATTTAAATTCTTTAATTTATTAGCTCACAAGGCTGATTTCCTCAAGATTGTTAGTGATGTTTGGAAGAATCCGGTTCTTGGTCATAATATGTTTCGTATTACTAGCAATCTGAAATTATTGAAGAAACCATTACGCAAGCTTATGCGGGATCAAGGTAATCTTCATGAAAAAGTGGCTAAACTTCGAGTGGAGCTTGATAAGGTCCAGAAGGATCTTGATGATAACCCTGATTCAGTTGAGTTAAGGGAAGAAGCGGGTCACTATTTGGAGGCATTTAATCAGGCTATCATTGATGAGGAAAGGTATTTAAAGCAAAAAGCGAAGATTGATTGGCTTCGTGAAGGGGATAGCAATACCAAATACTTTCACAATGTTGTGAAAGAGAAGGCCAGTCGGAATAGAGTTAATGCTGTCCTCGACATCCAAAATAATCGTTGTGAAGGAGATCAAGTTCCTCTTGCTTTCGTGAATCATTTTCAGAATTTTTTGGGTAAAACCGATGTAGTTCAACCTCTTGCTGATGAGGGGCTGTTTTATAAAAAGATTTCAAGACAGAAAGCTTTTGATATGATTCGTGAAGTAACTAAGGAGGAGGTTAGAGCTGCGATGTTCTCAATGGGGGATAATAAATCCCCGGGTCCGGATGGCTATTCTGCAGCTTTTTTTAAGAAAGCATGGGAGATTGTGGGCAATGATGTTTATCTTGCTGTTAGGGACTTCTTTTCGAATGGCTGTCTTCTTAAGGGTTTGAACCATACATCGATTGTCTTAATTCCTAAAATCCCTACTCCCGCTCATATTAATGATTTTCGTCCAATATCTTTATGTAATGTCTTGTATAAATGCATCAGCAAGGTCATTACTAATCGAATTAAAGATTCATTGGGCGATATTGTTAGCGAGAATCAATCGGCTTTTGTTCCTGGAAGATCTATTTCTGATAATATTCTTTTGACTCAGGAATTAATGCGAGGATATCACCTTAATAAAGGACCTCCTAGATGTGCTTTTAAGGTGGATATTCAGAAGGCGTATGATACGGTTAATTGGGGTTTTTTGCAACGCATTCTCCATGGCTTTGGGTTTCACTCGCATATGATAAAGCTGATTATGGCTTGCGTCACCTCGGTGTCTTTTTCTGTTAGTCTTCACGGCCATTCCCATGGGTTCTTTAAAGGAGGTAGGGGGCTGCGTCAAGGTGACCCGCTTTCCCCTTATCTATTTACTTTGGTGATGGAGATCTTGACTTTGTTAATCAGAAAACGGGTCCATGATTCTGAGAGTTTCGATTATCATCATCTTTGTGACAACCAACAAATTGTAAACATTTGTTTTGCGGATGATCTTTTTCTGTTTTGCAGGGGCAATACTAGATCGGTTCAGCTTATCTCGCAGGTTTTGGATGAGTTCACTCTGGTATCGGGCCTTGCTCCTAGTATTCCCAAGAGTACGGTTTTTCTGTGTAACGTGCCGGTGGTTGTCCGGAATAGCATCCTGTCCATTATGCCTTTTTCGGAAGGGCAGCTCCCGGTTCGTTATTTAGGAGTGCCCTTAATCTCAACAGGTCTATTATCGAGCCATTGCAAGCCGTTAGTTGAGAAAATTCAGAATCGAATAGGGAACTGGAAGAACAAGTGGTTGTCGTTGGCAGGAAGACTACAACTTGTTTCCTCGGTGCTTTCATCACTTCAAGGTTATTGGGCTGCTCTATTCATTCTCCCAGCAAATATTGTTAAAGATATTGAAGGCCTGATCCGAGGCTTTCTTTGGTGTCAAGGTGAGTTAAAGCGAGGTAAAGCCAAGGTTTCTTGGAAGGTAGTTTGTCTTCCAAAAAATGAAGGTGGTCTTGGAATTAAAAGATTGGACATTTGGAATAGAGCTCTAATGACTAAGCATATTTGGAACCTTTTAACTCGTAAGGATTCTATGTGGGTAAGGTGGATATATTCTCATAAACTTCGTGATAGAAGCTTTTGGGATGTCTCTCCTACAGGTGATATGAGTTGGTGTTGGAGGAAAATTCTCCATATGCGGGAATCTATCCGAAAACACTTTTGGTTTCGGGTAGGAAATGGTAAATCTATTTCAGTTTGGTTTGATACATGGCACTCTGTTTGTCCTTTATATCGATTTATATCTAGGTATTATATTTCCAGAGAATTCCAGATTTCAGATTCGATTGCGGACATAATTGTCAATAATGCTTGGAATTGGCCATCCTCTTGGAATACTAGATTTCCGTTACTAAACCAGCTTCCGCACTTGTATCTTTCTAATGAACCGGATAAGCTGTTTTGGAAGCTATTAGATGGAGATTTGGTTGACTTTAAAATCAGACATGTGTGGGATTCCATTCGTCCAAGGGCTGACCCGGTTGAATGGGTTTCGGTTGTGTGGTTTACGACTTGTATTCCTCGTCATTCTATTCACTTATGGCTGATTTTAGGTGAAAAGTTGAAGACTCAAGACCGTTTGAAGCAATGGGATGTTGGTTATTCAACCAACTTAAACCTGCTTCGATGCCCTTTTTGCAACACTCAACCGGATTCACATCCTCATTTGTTCTTTGAATGTTATTTTTCGTCTCAGGTTTGGAAGAAGGTTCTTAGCTTTGCAGGTTATCATTTTCAATCTTCTAGTTTGGTGGATTGTGTTGCTTGGATTACTCCGTTTTCTAATAGGAATCTGATTAGAGTTACCATCTACAAGCTTCTATTGGGTGCTACTTCATACTTTATTTGGAATGAACGGAATTTACGTTTGTTTCAGAAGGAAAGTAGATCTGTTGATCAGGTGGTGAACTTTATCATTGAGACAACTCGTTTAAGGCTTCATTCGTGCAAATTCAAGCCTTCTTTTTGGGTTCATAGGGCTGTGGAGAATTGGAAGCTTCCATGTTCCCTTATTAACAAGGTCTAATTCTAGTTGGATGCGTTTGCAGTGGTTAATCCCTTGGAGGTTTTGTTTATAGCAGCTTGGTTGTTTAGGTTGTTAAAGTGGTTGTCATATTCTTGGCATGTCAAGTATATGTGCTTAGTCTTTCTTTGTTTAGGCTAAGCTTTGTGGTTTTCCACATCCTTGTACTTGTAATGTTATATCTTTTAATAATATTTATCGGGGTATCCCCATTTACCCAAAAAAAAGAACAAATACTCAAATAAAATTATTTAATTTAAATGATAGAAGAAATACATTTATTTAGATTACTTTCCTCAGAATCCGATTATCACTTTATTGAATTGCTAACATATGGATTTTATTGTGATATGACAAATATTACCAATTATCCTTACAAGATTAATTGATTAAATACAATTAAGAAAGATATAAGGTTGATATGACAAATATCACGCCGTATGGATTTAAAAGCCCAGCAGGCCAAGCCCGCATAACTGGTGGTCCGGCTCAAACGATCCATACGCCGTATGGAAATTCCATACGCCGTAAGGATGAGAAAATTCAACTTTTCAACCATTCGACTTTCTTCTTCAAACTTCAACCTTTTTAGCTTCTTTTCTTCAATATAAGCTCGATTTCCGTTCCTTTTCCAATTCAAGCTCCAATAAACTCCTAATTGCAAATATGGAGAAAATAAGTATCGTATTCAAATAAAATGCATAAGAAATCTATTGAACAAATGGGTAATTAGTACTATAATCTAGTACATTTTGGCATTCATCACCCGTCTACTTTTGAGATTGGGCAGTCATCTCATACACCACCTTCTGTTCATATCACCGGCGAGCCTCTAGAGCTCACTGTCCCCACTTTGGTAGCTGTGATCCATACCATGTTTGGACTGCAGTATGGTACACAGGGATATGTTAGAGAGTTGAGGTGCGACACATCCCGTCTGGATGGGGATGTGGCCTCTCTTTATGGAATCCTGGGTACTGTAGAGACTCACGTGAATGTTGACCGTGAGTCAGCTGAGGCTACCCGTGCACGTATGGATATGTTGGAGAGGCGTGCAACCGTAGCAGGGGTAGTGGCTGGGGTTAGTTTGTTGATGACTGTATTGATGATGGCAGTAGGGTTGTATATACCATATTTCCATTAGACCCATGTATGGTGGGTTGTGCCTACTTAGGGTTAGGCTGACTACTTTTGGTTGATGGGCATAGTAGGAGACCCATCACATATTGTATAGACTTGTATCGAATAGCTATATGTATAAGAAAAACCCCATCACTTTTTGGATAGCACTATCGTTAGATGGGTATACAGGTGATCCCATCTTTTGTTGTATCAAAAACTTATGTACAAACGCTTAATTAATGATATAATATAACGTATGTTTAGTTTATTTCTCGTGTTCTTATAGTTGATATCAACTAGTGTAACTTATTTATATTTAATTATGTGTGTTAGAATGAAAACGAAACGATCACCTCTTATGATCACCTCTTGTACTCCTTGAAACGTATTACACATTGATTGTTGATTCTCGTATTGATTTCCTTTGAACCTGATCGTGTTAAATGATGATGAAAAGAAATATGTATTTAGCATCATATAATGACGTCTGTCCAACGTGATTATATTATACTAAGTACATATGGGAGTTTCAAAGTCATATGATACGTAATGGAGATAACGTAAACCCTTCATATCGTTCATTAACTAAACAATGTCAAATCCTATTCTTCACATTCATTATCCTGGCATTGACTTCTACATTTTATCCATCGCAGAACGGAATAATGCCACCAAAGCGACGAACTACTAGGAACAGTCGACAAACGACTACTCCTCCAGTCCCTGAAAACACTCCACCACCCAACGACGAGGAAACTATTGAGCAAATGATTGCGAGACGAATAGCTGAAGGCATTGCTCAGTATGAGGCAAGCCGAAACCGCGAACATGTAGTAAACGACAGTGGGAAGACCCCTCCTAACGGTGAGACACCTACGAATACCTGTTGTGAGCGTCCTCGGATCAGAATACGCAAACTAGAACAAACATATATTCGTGCGGAATCCAAATATACGCAATCACAATGTGAATTGTAGTAAAGAAGAAAAAAAAATGAATGTATCAAACAGGAATTTTTGATTATATTGCAATATCAATCTTTCATATACAAGAAGTCAAAATGTACAAGTGAATGTCTACAAGTGATCTCTCAAAAAGCTCTCCAAAAGAACACACCAAGAACCTACAAAATGACTTCAACTGACCTATTTATAGACGACAATACTAAGTGCAATCCGTGAATAGATATTCACGGAATTACACCTTCCGTGAATCCAAGCATTCACGGAATGCAAATGTCGTATCCAAGCTTTCACGGATAATCATCATTCACGGACTATCTAATTTCATCAAATCCTAATCATTCACGGACACTATACTATTGTCGAATCCTTATCATTCACGGATACAAAGACAATTGTAATTCACGGACAAACCTAATTCATGGATTAACACTTAGACAAAATTAAGTATTAATCAACTTTTGTCTCTACAAACTCCCCCTTTGATAATACTTGATTCTTTTCTTCAAATCTTCAAACATATCCAGGAAGATTGCTGGAAACTGAGAACGCCGTAGGATCTACAGCTGATCGAATTCTTGCAATTGAGCGGAAATCAATCACAAGTGTAAAACGTGAATCAAAGTATAAATCGTATTCGGAATGTCAAGATGTAAATAAAAGTTGAGAACTTTTATTTCATATCACAAAGTATACAAAATCAGCTTGAATTCTCTCTCTAAGCTCTCTCTCAAACTCTCTCTAGATATGGAAGTGAAAGTGTTACAATTGAAGAGCCTCTCCAAAACTCACTCAAAAAACCTATTTCAAAATGACCTAAGGAAGTCTATTTATAGACCTCCAAACATACATGCAACAATAAGACTTAATGAAGTCAAACTTAGTCAATAGCTTTGACTAACCATCCGACAATAGCTTTGTTGCAATACTATTGTCGTATGGCTATAGTCGCAATACAATAGCTAAAAGAATATACAAACTATTGTCACAAAATGTTAGAACAACATGTTCTAACAAACTCCCCCTTGACAATAGCTTGTATATACAAACTATCGACACAAACTGTTAGAACAACATGTTCTAACAAACTCCCCCTTGTCAATAGCTTGTATAAGTCTTCGACTTTAGCTTAATTGATGATAAACTTGTTGAGAGAGAGAATAAACTTCAAGCATTCAATCTTCACAAAATCTAACTGTTCCATATTCTGATACCATCAGAATAGATCATAACTCCCCCTGAACAGTAGATTTTATCTTCCTTGGTCTTGTATCAATCAAGTAGCAACAACTTTTGGAACCCACCTGAGCATAGTTCCAACAGGCTTAGATAGCCCTGACAGCCATCGATAAGTTGTGTCTACATAATCCAAGGAAATCGAATTCCATCTAGATAAGAAACACGGTGTTTCATATCTAAATTGTTGACAAGGAATCGATTGTGAAGAAGTTCGCCTTTGAGAGAAAGGAACAAAATCTGGAGGTTGCTTTAACATCGTATGATAACATCGTGAAGGTGCTAATGCAAACATCTGTGCCCGTGTGTATGCACACGATTTTGTTTGTCTTGATTCTGAAGAAGGTTGTATCGGTGCTGAAGAAGCTATTTTTGTCTTCTTTTGTTGTCCTGAAACCGATTTGTGAACATTCTTGACCTTTACAGAATCCAAACAATCAACCTTTTTAGAAGTTAATTGTGATTTCTTAGAATACTTCTTATTCTTTTGCAAAGAATAATTAGTAAACTGAGAAATCTTTTTCTCATACGAAGATTTACTTGTGTAAATCTTTTTCACAACCTTTGCAGGTTGTACAACCTTTTCAGGTTGTTTTACAAAGTGAGAATTTTGAGAGAGTTGACCACGAAGATCTTGAATAGTCTTCAAAGCAAGACTATGATCTTCTTGTAGCTTGATTAGCTCCGTTTGTTGACTCTGAAGTTCTAGAATCTGTTCTTCCATTCTAACAATCTTTAAACGCATTTCATCACGTTCAGTTTCCACGATTAGAACTTTAGATTGCAAGGCTTTAAGCTCATCATCTTTCTGTATTGATTCATCCTTAATTCTGTCATCAACATTTGACAATTTCAACAAATCTTCTCCCCCAAACCTTTTTGACAAAGAAATCCATAAATCATAGGAGGTTTTGGCTTCTGAGAAAGCACGAAACACTTCTTCTGATAAACAACTTTTAATTGTTTCAAAGGCTTTCTTGTCTCTGTTAAATTCCTTGCGTTCCTGTTCATCCATTAATTTCACCGATTTAAATGGAACAATACCAAAGTACGTCCCTTTTGCTTTTGGCCTCTCATATCGGTTGATAATGGGAATCCACAAATCAGGATTGCTGAACATAATAAATTCTTCAAATCTAGTCTTCCAACTAGTGTAATCATTATTACAGAAGAATCTTGGAGGTAGGAGATTTCCATTGTAGTCAAGCTCAAACTTTGAAGATGCCATCTTCACCTCTCTTGAATTTTCCCACCAAATTTTGTTAAAAATGTCCAAAATTACTTGGATAAAATGTAATTTTTCCCAAGCTAAAAATGAACAATTTTAATCTTAATAACAAAATTTTGCAATAAGAAAATTTTTACAAATTTCCCTCCAAAATCGCGTTCAAAAACGTCCAAAAACGCTCAAAAACGCCCGGGTAAAATGAAACTTTTTCAAAGCCAAAATTTATCACTTTTAAGGCTTAGAAAATTTTTTTTTTTTTTACGACTACTCTTTTTGCGAGAATAATACACTCCGTCAATATCAACTTTCTGTGAATAACAAACTACCCGTGAATACTAACAATCCGTGAATACTAATCACTGTTTATACGACAATGATAGTCCGAGAATACAAGTCCAATACTAATCACGGAATTAATCACTAACAATCCGTGAATGATCCAGTACTGTTTATGCGACAATAAGCTATTGTCGGACCACACACAGAATTAATCACGGAATACTTAATCACGGAATTACTAATCACGGAAGAAAAACACTACTGTTCATCCGACAATTACTTATTCACGGAATGCAAATCACGGAATAGATCATTATTGTCGGAAATGTTAATCACGGAGTAATTTTCCAGAATCGTAAAAATGCTGTAGAATCTTCAATTTTAGCTCGATTTTTCTAAAAATTGAAGTAATGAACTCGGAATTCAATTTCCGACGCTCGTATACACTCAATTTGATATTTTACCGTCAAATTTCTGAACTTTCCAAATTTAACGATAAGTACGTAATCAATTTCTTACGAATTCAGATCAAATTAGAGCCTCAGATTGAATTCAAATGAATTTCGATCACAGAAGTACTCGTCTTCAAGTTTTGAACAAAAATTGAATACCAGAATTCAATCAAACAACTCAAAATCAATGAAACATTAACTGATGAGTTCAAGTCATTCTTACAGAACACGTTTTTCACCTATTCGAAGAGCTGTTCCGTCTCTGATACCAATTGAGAACGCCGTAGGATCTACAGCTGATCGAATTCTTGCAATTGAGCGGAAATCAATCACAAGTGTAAAACGTGAATCAAAGTATAAATCGTATTCGGAATGTCAAGATGTAAATAAAAGTTGAGAACTTTTATTTCATATCACAAAGTATACAAAATCAGCTTGAATTCTCTCTCTAAGCTCTCTCTAGATATGGAAGTGAAAGTGTTACAATTGAAGAGCCTCTCCAAAACTCACTCAAAAAACCTATTTCAAAATGACCTAAGGAAGTCTATTTATAGACCTCCAAACATACATGCAACAATAAGACTTAATGAAGTCAAACTTAGTCAATAGCTTTGACTAACCATCCGACAATAGCTTTGTTGCAATACTATTGTCGTATGGCTATAGTCGCAATACAATAGCTAAAAGAATATACAAACTATTGTCACAAAATGTTAGAACAACATGTTCTAACAGAAACCTTGTGCTCTGGCTCTTTATCATCATCAGAATCTTTCCATAACCCTTCTTGTGAACACATATCTGACTGAACATTTTCCGGATGAAGTTCATCTTCAGAATCTTCCCAGTCTTCAACGTGAACATAATCAAAATCAGGTTCAAATCCCGGAGGATATTCTGGATCGAAATCTTCAAAATCATAATCACCATCATTACAAAGTTCAACAAATGGTATTAGATCTTCTATAATCACATTCAAAGGAGTTGGACAAAGCACCTCTTCATCTTCAATGCTATCCATTAATTCCTCCTGATCAAAAATACGAGATGATTCTCCAAGCTCAAACATTCTTGACTCATGTATTGCATTTATTGGATCAACTTCTAATGGTTCATTTTCTTGAAATACAACCAATGCTTGTGAGAAATTTGGTTGATCACTATCATTTCCATCATTCGTATCATTTCCATCATAAGTGTCATCAGCATTTTCAGTCATATCATCACCATGATCACCATCATCATCATCACCATCGTCACCATCATCACCATCATCACCATCATCACCATCATCACCATCATCACCATCACCATCATCACCATCATTACCATCATTATCATCAGTGACATTATTCTCCCCCTGATCAACCAACATTTCTTTCAGAAGAAAAACGTCAAGTTCCAATTCTTCTATTCGATCATTCTGAGATAGAATTTGCTGTCGTTGTTCCTCGAGAAGAATGTCTTGAGTGTTGATTCGTTGTAAAGCATTAAGTAAATCCAATTGTAGCTTTTCAACAAGAGTCATCAATGGTTTTACAGCTCGTTGTAAAGAAGCATCAAGGTTAGCCATGCTAACACTTGGTCCAGGTGAAGAAGAAGATATGCCAGCTGCAACAGAAACAGTAACAGGAATTGTAGGAGTAGCTGGAACAGAGGCAGGAATACCTTGTGATGACATAACAGGCATAGAGGTAGAAGCAATATCAGCAGATGAACGAGGTTCAGAAATTCTGCGTCTTTGAGATGGACGAATATCAGGTACATATTCAGGATCTTGTGCCTCTTCGCGTTGACGTCTTGAATCCTGTCGTTCTTTTTCAATATTTTCAGCAACAATTCTTTGAGTGACTAAAGATTCTTCAATAGTTTGTAGACGAAAAGATTGATCATCTTCAGAACTTGAAGATTCCACTTCCTCATGATCAATCAAAGGCACCTCCTGCTCCCCCTCAGATGATTCACTACCAGTAGTAGAATCAGCAGGTTGTACAATCTGTGGCAATGCAAATTGTGGTGGTTGAAAGTCAGCATCAATGATATGGCCAAACAAATCAACAGTAGGCGGCACTGGTTTGCCCCTATATCCATTGCAATCTGCAAACACTCTTTTGGGAATAGGAGTGTAGTGTAGAATGCTTCCATGATAAGTAATCTCATTGACATGATTATCAAAAATATGCTGAAGAAACCGAGGATACATGAAGAATCCATCATCATTAATGTTGCCAGCCAAATTTTCAAAGATGTATCTTGAAAAATTAAATAGGATATTTAGAACAAGAGCCGTCATTATCCCTGCAAGCTGATAACTCATTGAATCAAAACCAGCTTTCCTCGGAGAAATGCACCCGATCAACATATGTGCCAAAAACTTCCAGTGTGGACAAAAATGATTTTTCAAGATTTGTACATCATGAGGTCCTTTAGTACATCGCATTTGATGAAGACATTGATCAATGACGTTTCGAGGAATGTCATTTGATGCATTCAAAGTATCTCCAAATTGAAGAGTATGACGAATCAGCTCTTCAGTCAGCAACAAAGGTTTTCCATCAACCGTAGAAGTAATACATGGAGGATTAACATCTGTTTGATATACAACTGAGGTCCAGAAGTCTATCATGTGGTCTTCGTACAGATTGGGAACAGATACAGTCAAGGCATACGATATGCGTGATCGTAGAAGAAACCTTATCATAGGGAAAAACTTCCTATTTTCAGGTTTATCAGGTTGTTCCAGAAGATATGCAGTTGCATTGTGTCGTTTTTCAAACACGACTGCTCGATGTCTAACCTCAGGTTGAACAGCAGCAATGGGATCTAAATCTGCCATTTAGAAATAAAATCTGCACCAAGAGTTTATTAGACACACAAAATTTAAATAGAAAGTTTATTTGAAAATTTTTCAACACTTAGAAAATTTTTCAAACATTCAAGTATCCGACAATAACAAAATGAATACTGTTCATGCGACAATGATTAATCTTATGCGACAATATGACTTAGCTATGTACTATTTATACGACAATCATGTATTTATCCGTGAATCATATTGTCCGTGAATAATATTCATGCGACAATTCAAAATAAAATAATATTTCAAAAATTTTGTCCGTGATTCTTATTGTCGTAATACTATTCATCCGTGAATAATATTGTCGAAGTACTATTCATCCGTGAATAAGTACTGTTCATACGACAATATGATTGTCGTAGTCAAATAGTCAAACAAGTCAAATTAGTCAATCATAAGAATAAATCACGGAGTACTGTTTATCCGAGAATTCAATATTCACGGATAACCAATACACTGTTCATCCGACAATACTGTATTGTCGGGTGGTCCGACAATTCGAATTGTCGGACGATTTTGAACAGTAACAACAGTTATTGAAGTGATCGATTAAGCATGAAATCCTTAACAATAATGAAAGAAATTTATACCAGTCGATGCGAAATACAAAAACGAGCAAGTCTGTCGGATTGGTTTTTAATGAAACCAAGTAATCAGAAAGAAATCGAAGAAAAGGTGATTGTCGGATTTTTGGGATTGTCGGAGTAATAATCACGGAAAAGGAAAAAGTAAAAGTTTTTCAAATTTTGAAATTACTTATAATTTTTTCGATTACTCCGTGAAAATAACATTCCGTGAATATACATCTTTATCCGTGAATAAGAAATATATACATTTCGACAATTCTTTTATTTTTGTGAAAAACATTTGTATCAAATTAAACTAACTTTGGATAAAATTTTCTAACCTATTTAAAAATGAAAAATGAAAAATTAATAAACTAAATATGTACAAAAATAAAATCTTTTTGTTGGAGTAATTTTCGTGACTTGGGATCATATTGGGATAAATGAATGTATTTAATTTGTAATTTTTAGAAATGAAAGTCTATTTTGATTGCTAATATTTTTGACCAATTTAAATCTACATAGCATTAATAAAACATACTTTCTAAAAATCATTTTATATATGATTTTTGGTATGTGTTATACACTTAAACACTTTGGCATCTAAAATATCCTTTTTATTATTAATATGCATATCATTTTATATAACCAAAATAGAAATATACTTTCAAATTCATAATATATTAATATTTTCATATAAAGAGTGAAAATATGATGATATCTTTAGAAGTACATACATATGTTGGAATGACTTTAGTCACATATGTCATACTTCGGGTTGGACTAATAAACTGGATCACAGGTCTATACATCGTATAACAAAGTGATAGAGTTTATTATGATAGATATTTGTATCTTTATCAATATTTGTATGTCCGTTTATAAAAAATATACCGACTAAGGTCTGTACACCGTACAACAAATAGTCAATACATTTTTCCCAGATATCATAATATAAAGACCCTAAATCATGAATCATAATATATTAATCCTTCAAAATTTAAGACTTTTATTATCATTTTGATAATTTTATTGTCATATACTAAGATTTTGGAAGATATAAAATAATATGCAAATATGTTTAGACATTTCTTAGACTAGATATGATAGACCCACAAATGCCTACCAATAAATCATATTTAAAATTACATTAGTAGAAAATTTGGTTTAAAAATGCTATATAAACCTATTAGCATATCAAAAATAGTACGTAACATTCCTTTTTCAGATTTATATGTAAATACAATTCCCAATGTACTATCATTTCCCAACTTTTACACAAAAATCTCCCCCTAATTTTTATTTTTCATATGTTTTTGAATTTTTGTTTAAAGAAAAAGTAAGAAAGTAAACAACAAAGAAAATTAAAAAAAAATAAAAAAAATCCAAAGTTTATTTAATTTGATCTAAACGCTTCATTCCGAGCATCAAGATTAATTCTTCAAAACGAGGTTTAGAAAACGCTTTTGTAAACAGATCAGCTCGTTGTTTCAAAGTATCAATATGGACTAAGTTAATCAAGTGTTTCTCATAGCAATCCCGTATAAAATGAAAACGAATTTCGATGTGTTTCGTTTTAGAATGCTGTACGGGATTGCGTATGATACTTATGGCAGCAGTATTATCTATATGCAAAGGAGTTTGGTTTAGAAGAAACCCATAATCTCTAAGTTGTTGTTGAATCCAAAGGATTTGTGAACAACAACTAGCAGCAGAGATATATTCTGCCTCCGCGGTAGAGGTAGAAACTGTATCCTGTTTCTTACACTGCCATGTCACAAGATGTTCTCCTAGAAATTGACATCCACCCGATGCGGATTTGAAGTCAATACCGCATCCGCCATAGTCTGAATCGGAATATGCAGAAAGAGAAAAGTCATCATCATGTGAATACCAAATGCCTAAATTAGGCTTTCCTTTCAAGTATCGAAAAATACGTTGAACTGCCTTCAGATGAGAAACTTTAGGATTTGCCTGATATCTTGAACAAATGGAAACAGCAAACATAATATCCGGACGCGAAGCTGTCAAATACATAAGAGACCCAATCATGGACCGATATTCCTTTTCATCGGTTGATTGGTCATCAAGAGCAGGGCCAATCTTTTCAACAAGATCAATGGGTGTAGAAATGGATTTGACATCTGTCATCAGAAATTTCTTTAAGATTTCAGAAACATATTTTGTTTGATGTATGAAAATGCCTGAATCAAGTTGCTGGACTTGCAACCCAAGAAAAAATGCCATTTCACCCATTGAACTCATTTCAAATTTTGATTTCATAATCTGCTCAAACTCTCTGCATAAGCTTTCATTTGTGATCCAAATATGATGTCATCTACATACACTTGAACAAGCAACAAATTCCCTTTTACTTTTATGATGAAAAGAGTGTTGTCAATCTGACCTCTAGAAAACCCATTTGCAAGCAGATGTTGAGATAAAGTTTCATACCAAGCTCTGGGAGCTTGATGTAAACCATACAAAGCTTTATCCAACCGATACACATAATCTGGGAATTTAGAGTCTTCAAAACCCGGTGGTTGTTTGACAAACACTTCTTCATGCACTTTCCCATATAAAAATGCGCACTTGACGTCCAACTGATATACTTTAAACCTCATGAAGGAAGCATAAGCTAGAAAGATCCTTATTGATTCAAGTCTAGCAACCGGTGCAAACACTTCATCATAATCTAAACCTTCGATCTGAGTAAAACCTTGAACGACTAATCGGGCCTTATTTCGGACCACGATTCCTCGATCATCTTTCTTATTACGAAAAACCCATCGAGTGCCAATCGGATGCACATCTTTAGGTGGTTTCACTAAAGTCCAAACTTGCAATTTCACAAACTGTTGTAATTCTTCTTGCATTGCTTGAACCCAAGAGGATTCAGTCAAAGCAATTTGAACATTTTTCGGTTCAATTTGTGATAAAAACCAAGAAGAAGAAGCAGACTTAAGTTGATGCCGAGTCTTAATTCCTTCTGACACATCTCCAATCACATTCTTTAGGGGATGTCGATACTTAGAATTAATTCGCAATGTAGGAACCGAATCTACATGCAAATTATTTCCTAAGTTGGAATCTTCAGGATTACTAACTACTTCATCACTAGAGTCATCAAGAATTGGTTCTTCCAGTTCAGCAGAAGGTTCCTGAAAATTTTCAGTATCGTCAGGATTGGAAGTTGTATCTTCGTCTACATTTGTCAAAAGAGGAGAAATCTCATGAGCAATTGAGTCATCAGAAGATTGTGGTGGAGTAAGATGAGAAGTAGAAACTGGTGGAGCTGAAGTAATAAGCGGTTCAGCAGGAACAGATGTAACTGGAATAACAAAGTCATCCAAATCTGTAGCAGAAGAAGACACATCATGCTGAAAAATAGCAAGAGAATTAAAGAACGTGTCGTAATCGAATAACCATTTTGGACCTATGCCATTAGAAGAAGGAGAATGTCGAAGAAATTCAACTTCATAGCATTCCTCTATTCGATGTGATGCCGTGTTATAAACTCTCTTGTTGTGAGAACTGTTAGAATATCCCAAGAAAAATCCAGATTCAGATTTTTCAGCAAACTTAGGAAGGCGATCCTTAGTCTTCAACAACAAACACGGACATCCAAAAGGTTCCAAAAAATGAATATTCGGTTTCCGATTATTCAGTAATTCTGAAAACGCCGTAGGATCTACAGCTGATCGAATTCTTGCAATTGAGCGGAAATCAATCACAAGTATAAAACGTGAATCAAAGTATAAATCGTATTCGGAATGTCAAGATGTAAATAAAAGTTGAGAACTTTTATTTCATATCACAAAGTATACAAAATCAGCTTGAATTCTCTCTCTAAGCTCTCTCTCAAACTCTCTCTAGATATGGAAGTGAAAGTGTTACCATCAAAAAGCTCTATCAAAATGACCTAAGGAAGTCTATTTATAGACCTCCAAACATACATGCAACAATAAGACTTAATAAAGTCAAACTTAGTCAATAGCTTTGACTAACCATCCAACAATAGCTTTGTTGCAATACTATTGTTGTATGAATATTGTCACAATACAATAGCTAAAAGAATATACAAACTATTGTCACAAAATGTTAGAACAACATGTTCTAACAAATTCATAGCTCGTTTTCTGCTTATCTTTGTCCACAAGAACTCTATTTAATACAAAACAAGCCGTATTAACTGCTTCTGCCCAAAAAGTTGTTGGCAACTTTGCATCTGAGAGCATTGTTCTTGCAGCTTCGATCAAAGTTCTGTTCTTCCTTTCAGAAACTCCATTTTGTTGTGGAGTTTGAGGTGCACTAAATTGTTGAGTAATTCCGTGCTGAAGACAAAACATTTCCATTAAGTAGTTCTTGAATTCTGTACCATTATCACTTCTCAAAATTTTCACTTTCAGAGAAAACAAAGTTTCTAATCTCAGAATTAGATACTTAATTTTCTCAGCAGCCTCATCTTTTGTACTAAGGAAGTACACCCATGAAAATCTGGAGTAATCATCAGTGATTACTAAACAATAGGATATTCACCATCATCTCACAATCGTTTCTGAGTGTCGGAAATTGAATTTGAGCAAAGTTCAAGAGTTCGCTGCTACAATTGTCAAAATCTTGGTCACTTTGCAAGAGAATGTGAAAAGAATAAAGCTCCAACTTCTGGTTTTACTAAGCCATCAACCTCCAAGACATATTCTTCATCTGTTCAGTCTCAAACAAAGGAGACATCTGCTACTCCCATGTCTTCTGCACTTATTTCTACTTCTGATGAGTTTTATGATTGGAGTGCACACGTGGATGAGTATTCCCATAACCAAGCATTTATGGCGAATGTTTCTGAGGTCGATTCTTCCCTTGCTAACCAAATTTGCTCAAATTGCACTGATTTGAAGAATCAAATCAGCATTTATCAAACTCAAAATGCTAAACTTTTAACTGACAATGAAAAGTTCAAAATCCAGAACAAGGAATTGGTTGAAAATAATAATCTTTTAAATAAACATTTTGAGTCAACAAATGTTGAAACACATGATTTAAAAGCAAAAATCTTCAATCAGCAATCCATTATTAATAGCTATTTGGTTGAAATGGATTTATTAAAAAAGGAAAAATCTGATGCTGATTCTATACTTTTAGATCTTGAAAGAAAATTGCTAAATGTTTCAACATCTGCTGTTGTTTTTGATGAGATAATCAATAACCAACGTTTAGATACTAAATCTAAATCTGGTATTGGATATCAAAATGATTCAAAAACAAAAGACTCAAAAGTTGAATATCATTTTGTTCCTCCACCAACTACCTATTCTGCATTGCCAGTTAAAGATGAAGCAAATGTTGAGTTTGCTTATGGAAAAGGAAAGGTTGATTTGAAAGACATACATCAAAAGGTGTCTTCAAGTGAGACTCTAGAATCATCTTTCAAAGATGATTCCAAAGTTGATGATTCACTAGTCGATGAATCCAAAGTTGATGCTTCCAAAATGAAGAAGCATGATTGTGAATGTAGTGACAAGATTAAAGATTGTGTTTTAAAAAATTTAAAAGAAAAATCGAAAGCTTGTGACACACCAACACAAGTTAAACAGATTTTGAAACAATCTTCTTCACCACAAAAATCACAATCATCAACTTCTTCATCAAAAGCTAAACTTTCTTCTTCTCACTTTGTTTCTACCAAAAGTGAAGTTTCTACAAGTAGAAAATCACATTCTAAATGTGAGGCTTCTACAACACTTCATGTTTCTGATAAAAGGGTTACTTCTCGGAAACAATATGAAACAAGAAAATGTTTCTATTGTAGTGTTCGTGGACATCTTATCAATGAGTGTCACAAGCTTGCTAAAAAACGTTCAAAAGACATTTCGAAGCAAGCTAAACATTCTGAAATCAAAGATGATTTAAAAACTATCCATGAAAAATCATCAAAACCGAAAGTAACACCTTCTGTTTCTTCAAAGAAGAAAACAAAATCTCATGATGCGTCAATCAAAAGGAATTTCAAAAGGAATTTGAAACAAATTGACGTTTTCATCATGGATGTCATTACTGGACGACCCATAGCCTCAAAGGCTTGGGTCTCCATTAGCAACTAATCCGCTTTTGATCAAATGTCTTACAGACTTCTCGAGCTATTGATAACATATGGTACATCGATAGTGGCTGTTCAAGACATATGACAGGGAATTTCTCTCTGCTTGAGGATGTTAAGGTTAAAGACGGAGGGTTTGTTGCATTTGCCGAAGACAAAGGTGGCATGATTTCTTGTGAGGGAACCGTTTCAAATGGGGAAATCAGCTTTGACAAAGTAAATTATGTTGAACAACTTCAACATAATCTACTTAGTGTTTCCCAAGTTTGTGACAAGAAATTGTCAACTTGGTTTAACGATGAAGAGTGTTTAATTCTTAAACCAGGGTTTGTGATACCTCAAGAGTGGATTCTTATGCGAGCTCCAAGGGTAAAGAATATGTATGTCTTAGACATGTGTACCATTACTCGATCTACAGAGCATACTTGCTTATTGTCAAAAGCTACAGAAAAGGAATCAATTTTGTGGCACAGAAGAATGGGTCACATTAACTTTAGGAAAATGAATTTCTTAGTTAAGAATAATTTAGTGATTGGGGTTCCTAAACAAACCTTTTCACTAAATGATCATTGTATTTCCTGTAAAAAGGGAAAACAAACTAAGAAGTCTCATAAACCTAAATTGATGAATTCGATTAACATTCCTTTGGAACTTCTCCATATGGATTTGTTTGGACCCGTCAGTGTTAGGAGTATTGGGGGCAAATCCTATTGTTTAGTAATCACTGATGATTACTCCAGATTTTCATGGGTTTACTTCCTTAGTACAAAAGATGAGGCTGCTGAGAAAATTAAGTATCTAATTCTGAGATTAGAAACTTTGTTTTCTCTGAAAGTGAAAATTTTGAGAAGTGATAATGGTACAGAATTCAAGAACTACTTAATGGAAATGTTTTGTCTTCAGCACGGAATTACTCAACAATTTAGTGCACCTCGAACTCCACAACAAAATGGAGTTGCTGAAAGGAAGAACAGAACTTTGATCGAAGCTGCAAGAACAATGCTCTCAGATGCAAAGTTGCCAACAACTTTTTGGGCAGAAGCAGTTAATACGGCTTGTTTTGTATTAAATAGAGTTCTTGTGGTCAAAGATAAGCAGAAAACGAGCTATGAATTACTGAATAATCAGAAACCGATTATTCATTTTTTGGAACCTTTTGGATGTCCGTGTTTGTTGTTGAAGACTAAGGATCGCCTTCCTAAGTTTGCTGAAAAATCTGAATCTGGATTTTTCTTGGGATATTCTAACAATTCTCACAACAAGAGAGTTTATAACACGGCATCACATCGAATAGAGGAATGCTATGAAGTTGAATTTCTTCGACATTCTCCTTCTTCTAATGGCATAGGTCCAAAATGGTTATTCGATTACGACACGTTCTTTAATTCTCTTGCTATTTTTCAGCATGATGTGTCTTCTTCTGCTACAGATTTGGATGACTTTGTTATTCCAGTTACATCTGTTCCTGCTGAACCGCTTATTACTTCAGCTCCACCAGTTTCTACTTCTCATCTTACTCCACCACAATCTTCTGATGACTCAATTGCTCATGAGATTTCTCCTCTTTTGACAAATGTAGACGAAGATACAACTTCCAATCCTGACGATACTGAAAATTTTCAGGAACCTTCTGCTGAACTGGAAGAACCAATTCTTGATGACTCTAGTGATGAAGTAGTTAGTAATCCTGAAGATTCCAACTTAGGAAATAATTTGCATGTAGATTCGGTTCCTACATTGCGAATTAATTCTAAGTATCGACATCCCCTAAAGAATGTGATTGGAGATGTGTCAGAAGGAATTAAGACTCGGCATCAACTTAAGTCTGCTTCTTCTTCTTGTTTTTTATCACAAATTGAACCGAAAAATGTTCAAATTGCTTTGACTGAATCCTCTTGGGTTCAAGCAATGCAAGAAGAATTACAACAGTTTGTGAAATTGCAAGTTTGGACTTTAGTGAAACCACCTAAAGATGTGCATCCGATTGGCACTCGATGGGTTTTTCGTAATAAGAAAGATGATCGAGGAATCGTGGTCCGAAATAAGGCCCGATTAGTCGTTCAAGGTTTTACTCAGATCGAAGGTTTAGATTATGATGAAGTGTTTGCACCGGTTGCTAGACTTGAATCAATAAGGATCTTTCTAGCTTATGCTTCCTTCATGAGGTTTAAAGTATATCAGTTGGACGTCAAGTGCGCATTTTTATATGGGAAAGTGCATGAAGAAGTGTTTGTCAAACAACCACCGGGTTTTGAAGACTCTAAATTCCCAGATTATGTGTATCGGTTGGATAAAGCTTTGTATGGTTTACATCAAGCTCCCAGAGCTTGGTATGAAACTTTATCTCAACATCTGCTTGCAAATGGGTTTTCTAGAGGTCAGATTGACAACACTCTTTTCATCATAAAAGTAAAAGGGAATTTGTTGCTTGTTCAAGTGTATGTAGATGACATCATATTTGGATCACAAATGAAAGCTTATGCAGAGAGTTTGAGCAGATTATGAAATCAAAATTTGAAATAAGTTCAATGGGTGAAATGGCATTTTTTCTTGGGTTGCAAGTCCAGCAACTTGATTCAGGCATTTTCATACATCAAACAGAATAGGTAGTTGGTGGAGGAACAAAATGATATTCAACTTTTGAGTCTTTTGTTTTTGAATCATTTTGATATCCAATACCAGATTTAGATTTAGTATCTAAACGTTGGTTATTGATTATCTCATCAAAAACAACAGCAGATGTTGAAACATTTAGCAATTTTCTTTCAAGATCTAAAAGCATAGAATCAGCATCAGATTTTTCTTTTTTTAATAAATCCATTTCAACCAAATAGCTATTAATAATGGATTGCTGATTGAAAATTTTTGCTTTTAAATCATGTGTTTCAACATTTGTTGACTCAAAACGTTTATTTAAAAGATTATTATTTTCAACCAATTCCTTGTTCTGTATTTTTAACTTTTCATTGTCAGTTAAAAGTTTAGCATTTTGAGTTTGATAAATGCTGATTTGATTCTTCAAATCAGTGCAAGTTAAGCAAATTTGATCAGCAAGGGAAGAATCGACCTTTGAAACATTCGCCATAAATGCTTGGTTATGGGAATACTCATCCACGTGTGCACTCCAATCATAAAACTCATTAGAAGTAGAAATGAGTGCAGAAGACGTAGGAGTAGCAGATGTTTCCTTTGTTTGAGGTTGAGCAGATGAAGAATATGTCTTGGAAGTTGATGGCTTGGTAAAACCAGAAGTAGGAGCTTTATTCTTCTCACACTCTCTTGCAAAGTGACCAAGGTTTTGACAATTGTAACAACGAACTCTTGATTTGTCAAAACCTGGTTTACCTCCCAGTTTATTTTTACCAGTTCTTTGTAAAAACTTTTTAACCCTCCTGGTAAGCATAGCCATATTCCATTGCAAATCCATCTCTTCTAGGTCATCTGGATGCAATTGATCATAATCCTCTTCAACTAACTCAACATTTCCAACTCTTCCAGAAATAAAAGCTTCATAAGAAGACAAGAATGCAGTAACAACATTAGCATGGTCTTCAGTTACTCTTGAAACTTGTGGATTAGAATTCTGTTGTTGTTGATGGCTAGAAGTTGAAGAACTTCCAGAACCATAAAAACCAAAACTTGAATAACCACCAGATGTGGTTCCACTTGGATTTCCACCAGAATAAGTTTCAGATCCTGAATATAATGCCGTTGTTTCAGAAGATTTGGTAGTACCAAATTGAGTAAACTGCATCATTCTTCCTGTCTCCTTTTTCTGAAGAGACACATCATACACTTGAAGCTTATTAATTAAATCCTCAAAAGCATATTCCCCTAATGACTCATCTTCCATCAAGATATTTGCTTTGATGTCCCATCGAGAAGGCAAAGCTTCAATCAATTTTTCATTGATTTCAAGACGCTCAAGAATCATTCCATGTCTTTTTAACTCACTAATAAGCTGTGAGTACCTAACAATCAAATCGTTAAAAGACTCATTGGGAATACAGGTGAAAACATCCCATTGTTTCTTTAGTAAATCGCGTTTGCTCTTTTTCAATTTATCATTACCAGCAAACCGCTTTTCCATTGCTTTGTACAATTCAAAAGCAGTAGATAAATCTTTCCACCCTGCTAAAACATCACTTGGAAGACTCATTGAAATGATGGATTTGGCCTTCTTATCACGATCATGTTCTTTTCGTTCTTCCGAATTCATCATCTTTAATGATTTTGGTGGAGGATTATCTCGATAAATGCCTTCTGCTCTCGGATGTATATATTGTTCCAATATTGGAATCATCAAGTCAGGATCATACAAAGCAATAAACGATTCAAAACGATATCTCCAGTCATCGTAATCGTTTTGACAAAGAAACTTGGGTGGTTTTGTAGTTGTTCCAGTCTCTTGATCATTTTTCATCATCGTTTGCCAGTTAACATGAGCCATCTTTCCAAGATTAAAACCTTTAATGCTAAATCCGAGAATATTAATATCCGATAAAACTAATATCCGTGAATATTAATATCTGTAAATACTAATATCCGTGAATATTAATATAAGTGAATACTAATATCCGTGAATATGAGTATCCGTTAATACAATTATCCGTGAATACAATATCCGAGAATAACCAAATACTAATATCCGTGAATATTAAAAAACAGTTAGTAATATTTTGAAAATGTTTAATCCGAGAATGTAATATCACTGTTTATGCGACAATAGTATAATTCACGGAAAATTACTCAATCCTCAATACTACTGTTTATGCGACAATAGTAATATTCACGGAATTCTGAATTCACGGAAAATGTTAATTCACGGAAGATGATTTCCAGAATTTTCAAAATGATCCAGATTCTTCAAAACAGACTTGTTCTTGATGAAACATGATGCAATGTGCTCGGAATTCAATTTCCGACACTCAGAAACGATCAATTTGAACTTTGAACGTCAAAGTTTCAAACATGCAGAAAAGTCGTGAACTCTTGGTATGTTTCTTGATCAACTCGTCATCATAGAGTAACTGTGAATGATTTCAGAAGAAATTCTGTATCAGAAATCACTTGTTAACAATCTTCAGAATGATTTTGACACCATCTCAAATGACCGTAACACTAGACATCACAACAACTTCTTCAAATCTTCATCTTCACACTTTAATTCACATAAATGTTCTAATTTCCTATCCTTTTGGCTCTGATACCACTTGTGAGCGTCCTCGGATCAGAATACGCAAACTAGAACAAACATATATTCGTGCGGAATCCAAATATACGCAATCACAATGTGAATTGTAGTAAAGAATAAAAAAAATGAATGTATCAAACAGGAAATATTGATTATATTGCAATATCAATCTTTCATATACAAGAAGTCAAAGTGTACAAGTGAATGTCTACAAGTGATCTCTCAAAAACCTCTCAAAAGAACACACCAAGAACCTACAAAATGACTTCAACTGACCTATTTATAGACGACAATACTAAGTGCAATCCGTGAATAGATATTCACGGAATTCTTGTGAGCGTCCTCGGATCAGAATACGCAAACTAGAACAAACATATATTCGTGCGGAATCCAAATATACGCAATCACAATGTGAATTGTAGTAAAGAAGAAAAAAAAATGAATGTATCAAACAGGAAATATTGATTATATTGCAATATCAATCTTTCATATACAAGAAGTCAAAGTGTACAAGTGAATGTCTACAAGTGATCTCTCAAAAACCTCTCAAAAGAACACACCAAGAACCTACAAAATGACTTCAACTGACCTATTTATAGACGACAATACTAAGTGCAATCCGTGAATAGATATTCACGGAATTACACCTTCCGTGAATCCAAGCATTCACGGAATGCAAATGTCGTATCCAAGCTTTCACGGATAATCATCATTCACGGACTATCTAATTTCATCAAATCCTAATCATTCACGGACACTATACTATTGTCGAATCCTTATCATTCACGGATACAAAGACAATTGTAATTCACGGACAAACCTAATTCACGGATTAACACTTAGACAAAATTAAGTATTAATCAACTTTTGTCTCTACAAACTCCCCCTTTGATAATACTTGATTCTTTTCTTCAAATCTTCAAACATATCCAGGAAGATTGCATCCAGCAAAAAATACCTTTTGAGCAACATACTTCTACAACCCGTTGAAACTTCAATGCCATTTTTTCATCGTCATATGCATCATCATAAACAATAGGATTCACGAGCAACACTTCAAGATCATCTTTTGAAAGATTGATTAAGCTCAGAGGATCAAACACATATACAATTGACTCTCTATTCCACATCACTTCTTCATTCAAATCTCTATCATAACAAGCAATTTCTGCTTCTCCAGTTGATCCGTTATATCTCCAATGACTCACAAACTTAGAAAAATTCACAGGCAATTTCTCAAGTGGAATCTTTGTCATGCATTTAACTCGAGGATATGTCAAAGTAACTCTTGGTTGATTGGAAATCAGATCGATATCAAAATAATCAACAGTTCTCAATGGGAAAGTTTCCTTAACCCATGTGAATTTCCCATTATTACTTTCTCTTGTTAAAGTGTCTGCCATCCAATTTATCAAACCATGTCTTAAACGATTAATGATATCCACTGAAGCCAAATGATTGATTTCACACTTAGGCAATTTTTCTAAGGCTTTGAATGTAGAGTGGAAGTATTGAAGTCCATCAGTCCTTTTAATGATGAATACTTTGTTGTCATTATCATATTTCCATCTGATAATTCTACCAACGCATTCATATCTTGGTATTTTAAAGAACTTTCGAACTGTAACCACTGGAGTTGGTTGTTCAGGAAACCACCAAGAAACCTTGTGCTCTGGCTCTTTATCATCATCAGAATCTTTCCATAACCCTTCTTGTGAACACATATCTGACTGAACATTTTCCGGATGAAGTTCATCTTCAGAATCTTCCCAGTCTTCAACGTGAACATAATCAAAATCAGGTTCAAATCCCGGAGGATATTCTGGATCGAAATCTTCAAAATCATAATCACCATCATTACAAAGTTCAACAAATGGTATTAGATCTTCAATAATCACATTCAAAGGAGTTGGACAAAGCACCTCTTCATCTTCAATGCTATCCATTAATTCCTCCTGATCAAAAATACGAGATGATTCTCCAAGCTCAAACATTCTTGACTCATGTATTGCATTTATTGGATCAACTTCTAATGGTTCATTTTCTTGAAATACAACCAATGCTTGTGAGAAATTTGGTTGATCACTATCATTTCCATCATTTGTATCATTTCCATCATAAGTGTCATCAGCATTTTCAGTCATATCATCACCATGATCACCATCATCATCATCACCATCGTCACCATCATCACCATCATCACCATCATCACCATCATCACCATCACCATCATCACCATCATTACCATCATTATCATCAGTGACATTATTCTCCCCCTGATCAACCAACATTTCTTTCAGAAGAAAAACGTCAAGTTCCAATTCTTCTATTCGATCATTCTGAGATAGAATTTGCTGTCGTTGTTCCTCGAGAAGAATGTCTTGAGTGTTGATTCGTTGTAAAGCATTAAGTAAATCCAATTGTAGCTTTTCAACAAGAGTCATCAATGGTTTTACAGCTCGTTGTAAAGAAGCATCAAGGTTAGCCATGCTAACACTTGGTCCAGGTGAAGAAGAAGATATGCCAGCTGCAACAGAAACAGTAACAGGAATTGTAGGAGTAGCTGGAACAGAGGCAGGAATACCTTGTGATGACATAACAGGCATAGAGGTAGAAGCAATATCAGCAGATGAACGAGGTTCAGAAATTCTGCGTCTTTGAGATGGACGAATATCAGGTACATATTCAGGATCTTGTGCCTCTTCGCGTTGACGTCTTGAATCCTGTCGTTCTTTTTCAATATTTTCAGCAACAATTCTTTGAGTGACTAAAGATTCTTCAATAGTTTGTAGACGAAAAGATTGATCATCTTCAGAACTTGAAGATTCCACTTCCTCATGATCAATCAAAGGCACCTCCTGCTCCCCCTCAGATGATTCACTACCAGTAGTAGAATCAGCAGGTTGTACAATCTGTGGCAATGCAAATTGTGGTGGTTGAAAGTCAGCATCAATGATATGGCCAAACAAATCAACAGTAGGCGGCACTGGTTTGCCCCTATATCCATTGCAATCTGCAAACACTCTTTTGGGAATAGGAGTGTAGTGTAGAATGCTTCCATGATAAGTAATCTCATTGACATGATTATCAAAAATATGCTGAAGAAACCGAGGATACATGAAGAATCCATCATCATTAATGTTGCCAGCCAAATTTTCAAAGATGTATCTTGAAAAATTAAATAGGATATTTAGAACAAGAGCCGTCATTATCCCTGCAAGCTGATAACTCATTGAATCAAAACCAGCTTTCCTCGGAGAAATGCACCCGATCAACATATGTGCCAAAAACTTCCAGTGTGGACAAAAATGATTTTTCAAGATTTGTACATCATGAGGTCCTTTAGTACATCCCATTTGATGAAGACATTGATCAATGACGTTTCGAGGAATGTCATTTGATGCATTCAAAGTATCTCCAAATTGAAGAGTATGACGAATCAGCTCTTCAGTCAGCAACAAAGGTTTTCCATCAACCGTAGAAGTAATACATGGAGGATTAACATCTGTTTGATATACAACTGAGGTCCAGAAGTCTATCATGTGGTCTTCGTACAGATTGGGAACAGATACAGTCAAGGCATACGATATGCGTGATCGTAGAAGAAACCTTATCATAGGGAAAAACTTCCTATTTTCAGGTTTATCAGGTTGTTCCAGAAGATATGCAGTTGCATTGTGTCGTTTTTCAAACACGACTGCTCGATGTCTAACCTCAGGTTGAACAGCAGCAATGGGATCTAAATCTGCCATTTAGAAATAAAATCTGCACCAAGAGTTTATTAGACACACAAAATTTAAATAGAAAGTTTATTTGAAAATTTTTCAACACTTAGAAAATTTTTCAAACATTCAAGTATCCGACAATAACAAAATGAATACTGTTCATGCGACAATGATTAATCTTATGCGACAATATGACTTAGCTATGTACTATTTATACGACAATCATGTATTTATCCGTGAATCATATTGTCCGTGAATAATATTCATGCGACAATTCAAAATAAAATAATATTTCAAAAATTTTGTCCGTGATTCTTATTGTCGTAATACTATTCATCCGTGAATAATATTGTCGAAGTACTATTCATCCGTGAATAAGTACTGTTCATACGACAATATGATTGTCGTAGTCAAATAGTCAAACAAGTCAAATTAGTCAATCATAAGAATAAATCACGGAGTACTGTTTATCCGAGAATTCAATATTCACGGATAACCAATACACTGTTCATCCGACAATACTGTATTGTCGGGTGGTCCGACAATTCGAATTGTCGGACGATTTTGAACAGTAACAACAGTTATTGAAGTGATCGATTAAGCATGAAATCCTTAACAATAATGAAAGAAATTTATACCAGTCGATGCGAAATACAAAAACGAGCAAGTCTGTCGGATTGGTTTTTAATGAAACCAAGTAATCAGAAAGAAATCGAAGAAAAGGTGATTGTCGGATTTTTGGGATTGTCGGAGTAATAATCACGAAAAAGGAAAAAGTAAAAGTTTTTCAAATTTTGAAATTACTTATAATTTTTTCGATTACTCCGTGAAAATAACATTCCGTGAATATACATCTTTATCCGTGAATAAAGAAATATATACATTTCGACAATTCTTTTATTTTTGTGAAAAACATTTGTATCAAATTAAACTAACTTTGGATAAAATTTTCTAACCTATTTAAAAATGAAAAATGAAAAATTAATAAACTAAATATGTACAAAAATAAAATCTTTTTGTTGGAGTAATTTTCGTGACTTGGGATCATATTGGGATAAATGAATGTATTTAATTTGTAATTTTTAGAAATGAAAGTCTATTTTGATTGCTAATATTTTTGACCAATTTAAATCTACATAGCATTAATAAAACATACTTTCTAAAAATCATTTTATATATGATTTTTGGTATGTGTTATACACTTAAACACTTTGGCATCTAAAATATCCTTTTTATTATTAATATGCATATCATTTTATATAACCAAAATAGAAATATACTTTCAAATTCATAATATATTAATATTTTCATATAAAGAGTGAAAATATGATGATATCTTTAGAAGTACATACATATGTTGGAATGACTTTAGTCACATATGTCATACTTCGGGTTGGACTAATAAACTGGATCACAGGTCTATACATCGTATAACAAAGTGATAGAGTTTATTATGATAGATATTTGTATCTTTATCAATATTTGTATGTCCGTTTATAAAAAATATACCGACTAAGGTCTGTACACCGTACAACAAATAGTCAATACATTTTTCCCAGATATCATAATATAAAGACCCTAAATCATGAATCATAATATATTAATCCTTCAAAATTTAAGACTTTTATTATCATTTTGATAATTTTATTGTCATATACTAAGATTTTGGAAGATATAAAATAATATGCAAATATGTTTAGACATTTCTTAGACTAGATATGATAGACCCACAAATGCCTACCAATAAATCATATTTAAAATTACATTAGTAGAAAATTTGGTTTAAAAATGCTATATAAACCTATTAGCATATCAAAAATAGTACGTAACATTCCTTTTTCAGATTTATATGTAAATACAATTCCCAATGTACTATCATTTCCCAACTTTTACACAAAAATCTCCCCCTAATTTTTATTTTTCATATGTTTTTGAATTTTTGTTTAAAGAAAAAGTAAGAAAGTAAACAACAAAGAAAATTAAAAAAAAAATAAAAAAAAATCCAAAGTTTATTTAATTTGATCTAAACGCTTCATTCCGAGCATCAAGATTAATTCTTCAAAACGAGGTTTAGAAAACGCTTTTGTAAACAGATCAGCTCGTTGTTTCAAAGTATCAATATGGACTAAGTTAATCAAGTGTTTCTCATAGCAATCCCGTATAAAATGAAAACGAATTTCGATGTGTTTCGTTTTAGAATGCTGTACGGGATTGCGTATGATACTTATGGCAGCAGTATTATCTATATGCAAAGGAGTTTGGTTTAGAAGAAACCCATAATCTCTAAGTTGTTGTTGAATCCAAAGGATTTGTGAACAACAACTAGCAGCAGAGATATATTCTGCCTCCGCGGTAGAGGTAGAAACTAAATTTGGTACTCACATGATGATGACTTTTCTCTTTCTGCATATTCCGATTCAGACTATGGCGGATGCGGTATTGACTTCAAATCCACATCGGGTGGATGTCAATTTCTAGGAGAACGTCTTGTGACATGGCAGTGTAAGAAACAGGATACAGTTTCTACCTCTACTGCAGAGGCAGAATATATCTCTGCTGCAAGTTGTTGTTCCCAAATCCTTTAGATTCAACAACAACTTAGAGATTATGGGTTTCTTCTAAACCAAACTCCTTTGCATATAGATAATACTGCTGCCATAAGTATCATACGTAATCCCGTACAACATTCTAAAACGAAACACATCAAAATTCGTTTTCATTTTATACGGGATTGCTATGAGAAACACTTGATTAACTTAGTCCATATTGATACTTTGAAACAACGAGCTGATCTGTTTACAAAAGCGTTTTCTAAACCTCGTTTTGAAGAATTAATCTTAATGCTCGGAATGAAGCATTTAGATCAAATTAAATAAACTTTGGATCTTTTTGAATTTTCTTTGTTGTTTACTTTCTTACTTTTTCTTTAAACAAAAAATTCAAAAACATATGAAAAATAAAAAATAGGGGGAGATTTTTGTGTAAAAGTTGGGAAATGATAGTACATTGGGAATTGTATTTACATATAAATCTGAAAAAGGAATGTTACGTACTATTTTTGATATGCTAATAGGTATATATAGCATTTTTAAATCAAATTTTCTACTAATGTAATTTTAAATATGATTTATTGGTAGGCATTTGTGGGTCTATCATATCTAGTCTAAGAAATGTCTAAACATATTTGCATATTATTTTATATCTTCCAAAATCTTAGTATATGACAATAAAGTTATCAAAATGATAATAAAAGTCTTAAATTTTGAAGGATTAATATATTATGATTCATGATTTAGGGTCTTTATATTATGATATCTGGGAAAAATGTATTGACTATTTGTTGTACGGTGTACAGACCTTAGTCGGTATATTTTTTATAAATGGACATACAAACATTGATAAAGATACAAATATCTATCATAATAAACTCTATCACTTTGTTATACGATGTATAGACCTGTGATCCAGTTTATTAGTCCAACCCGAAGTATGACATATGTGACTAAAAGTCATTCCAACATATGTATGTACTTCTAAAGATATCATCATATTTTCACTCTTTATATGAAAATATTAATATATTATGAATTTGAAAGTATATTTTTATTTTGGTTATATAAAATGATATGCATATTAATAATAAAAAGAAAAAGATATTTTAGATGCCAAAGTGTTCAAGTGTATAACACATACCAAAAATCATATATAAAATGATTTTTAGAAAGTATGTTTTATTAATGCTATGTAGATTTAAAATTGGTCAAAATTATTAGCAATCAAAATAGACTTTCATTTCTAAAAAATTACAAATTAAATACATTCATTTATCCCAATATGATCCCAAGTCACGAAAATTACTCCAACAAAAAGATTTTATTTTTGTACATATTTAGTTTATTAATTTTTCATTTTTCATTTTTTAAATAGGTTAGAAAATTTTATCCAAACTTAGTTTAAATTGATACAAATGTTTTATCTATAATTTTTGCATTGTCGGATGAATATATACCTTTATTCACGGATAAAGATATATATATTCACGGAATTACTTGTTTTCACGGAATAATTAAAACAGTATAAATAATTTCAAAATTTGAAAAACTTATACTTTTCCTTTTCCGTGATTATTACTCCGACAATTCCAAAATTCCGACAATTACTTTTTCTTCGATTTCTTTCTGATTATTTGGTTTCATTAAAAACCAATCCGACAGACTTGCTCGTTTTTGTATTCCGCATCGACTGGTATAAATTTCTTTCATTATTGTTAAGGATTTCATGCTTAATCGATCACTTCAATAACTGTTGGTACTGTTCAATAAAATCGTCCGACAATTCGAATTGTCGGACCACCCGACAATACAGTATTGTCGGATGAACAGTGTAATGGTTATCCGTGAATATTGAATTCTCGGATAAACAGTACTCCGTGATTTATTCTTATGTTTGACTATATTGACTTGTTTGACTATTTGACTACGACAATCATATTGTCGTATGAACAGTACTTATTCACGGATGAATAGTACTTCGACAATATTATTCACGGATGAATAGTGTTACGACAATATGAATCACGGACAAAATTTTTGAAATATTATTTTATTTTTTGAATTGTCGCATGAATATTATTCACGGACAATATGATTCACGGATCAATACATGATTGTCGTATGAATAGTACATAGCTAAGTCATATTGTCGCATAAGATTAATCATTGTCGCATGAACAGTATTCATTATTGTTATTGTCGGATACTTGGATGTTTGAAAATTTTTCTAAGTGTTGAAAATTTTTCAAATAAACTTTCTGTTTGAATTTTGTGTGTCTAATAAACTATTGGTGCAGATTTTATTTCTAAATGGCAGATTTAGATCCCATTGCTGCTGTTCAACCTGAGGTTAGACATCGAACAGTTGTGTTTGAAAAACGACACAATGCAACTGCATATCTTCTGGAACAACCTGATAAACCTGAAAATAGGAAGTTTTTCCCTATGATAAGGTTTCTTCTACGATCACGCATATCGTATGCCTTGACTGTATCTGTTCCCAATCTGTACGAAGACCACATGATAGACTTCTGGACTTCAGCTGTATATCAAACAGATGTCAATCCTCCATGTATTACATCTACGGTTGATGGAAAACCTTTGTTGCTAACTGAAGAGTTGATTCGTCATACTCTCCAATTTGGAGATACTTTGAATGCATCAAATAACATTCCTCGAAACGTCATTGATCAGTGTCTTCATCAAATGGGATGTACTAAAGGACCTCATGATGTTCAAATCCTGAAGAACCATTTCTGTCCACACTGGAAGTTTTTGGCACATATGTTGATCGGGTGCATCTCTCCGAGGAAAGCTGGATTTGATTCGATGAGTTATCAGCTTGCAGGAATAATGACGGCTCTTGTTCTGAATATTCCATTTAATTTTTCAAGATACATCTTTGAAAATTTGGCTAGCAACATTAATGATGATGGATTCTTCATGTATCCTCGGTTTCTTCAACATATTTTTGATAATCATGTCAACGAAATTACTTATCATGGAAGCATTCTACGTTACACTCCTATTCCCAAAAGAGTGTTTGCTGATTGCAATGGATATAGGGGCAAACCGGTGCCGCCTACTGTTGATCTTTTTGGACATGTCATTGATGCTGACTTTCAACCACCACAATTTGCATTGCCACAGATTGTACAACCTGCTGATTCTACTACTGATAGTGAATCATCTGAGGGGGAGCAGGAGGTGCCTTTGATTGATCATGAGAAAGTGGAATCTTCAAGTTCTGAAGATGATCAATCTTTTCGTCTACAATCTGTTGAAGAATCTTTAGTTCCTCAAAGAATTATTGCTGAAAATATTGAAAAAGAACGACAGGATTTAAGACGTCAACGCGAAGAGGCACAAGATCCTGAATATGTACCTGATATTCGGTCATCTCAAAGACGCAGAATTTTTGAACCTAGTTCATCTGCTAATATTGCTTCTACCTCTATGCCTGTTATGTCATCACAAGGTATTCCTGCCTCTGTTCCAGCTACTCCTACAATTCCTGTTGCTGTTTCTGTTGCAGCTGGCATATCTTCTTCTTCACCTGGACCAAGTGTTAGCATGGCTAACCTTGATGCATCTTTACAACGAGCTGTAAAACCGTTGATGACTCTTGTTGAAAAGCTACAACTGGATTTACTTAATGCTTTACAACGAATCAATACTCAAGACATTCTTCTCGAGGAACAACGACAGCAAATTCTATCTCAGAATGATCGAATAGAAGAATTGGAACTTGACGTTTTTCTTCTGAAAGAAATGTTGGTTGATCAGGGGGAGAATAATGTTAATGATGATGGTGATGATAATGATGATGGTGATGATGGTAATGATAGTGATGATGGTAATGATGATGATGGTGATGATGGTGATGATGGTGATGGTAATGATGGTGATGATGGTGATGATGATGATGGTGATCATGGTGATGATATGACTGAAAATGCTGATGACACTAATGATGGAAATGATAGTGATCAACCAAATTTCTCACAAGCATTGGTTGTATTTCAAGAAAACGAACCATTAGAAGTTGATCCAATAAATGCAATACATGAGTCAAGAATGTTTGAGCTTGGAGAATCATCTCGTATTTTTGATCAGGAGGAATTAATGGATAGCATTGAAGATGAAGAGGTGCTTTGTCCAACTCCTTTGAATGTGATTATTGAAGATCTAATACCATTTGTTGAACTTTGCAATGATGGTGATTATGATTTTGAAGATTTCGATCCAGAATATCCTTCGGGATTTGAACCTGATTTTGATTATGTTCACGTTGAAGACTGGGAAGATTCTGAAGATGAACTTCATCCGGAAAATGTTCAGTCAGATATGTGTTCCCAAGAAGGGTTATGGAAAGATTCTGATGATGATAAAGAGCCAGAACACAAGGTTTCTTGGTGGTTTCCTGAACAACCAACTCAAGTGGTTACAGTTCGAAAGTTCTTTAAAATACCAAGATATGAATGCGTTGGTAGAATTATCAGATGGAAATATGATAATGACAACAAAGTATTCATCATTAAAAGAACTGATGGACTTCAATATTTCCACTCTACATTCAAAGCCTTAGAAAAATTGCCTAAGTGTGAAATCAATCATTTGGCCTCAGTGGATATCATTAATCGTTCAAGACATGTTTTGATCAATTGGATGGCAGATACTTTAATAAGAGAAAGTAATAATGGGAAATTCACATGGGTTAAGGAAACTTTCCCATTGAGAACCGTTGATTATTTTGATATCGATCCTATTTCCAATCAACCAAGAGTTACTTTGACATATCATCGAGTTAAATGCATGACAAAGATTCCACTTGAGAAATTGCCTGTGAATTTTTCTAAGTTTGTGAGTCATTGGAGATATAACGGATCAACTGGAGAAGCAGAAATTGCTTGTTATGATAGAGATTTGAATGGAGAAGTGATGTGGAATAGAGAGTCAATTGTATATGTGTTTGATCCTCTGAGCTTAATCAATCTTTCAAAAGATGATCTTGAAGTGTTGCTTGTGAATCCTATTGTTTATGATGATGCATATGACGATGAAAAAATGGCATTGAAGTTTCAACGGGTTGTAGAAGTATGTTGCTCAAAAGGTATTTTTGCTGGATGCAATCTTCCTGGATATGCTTGAAGATTTGAAGAAAAGAATCAAGTATTATCAAAGGGGGAGTTTGTAGAGACAAAAGTTGATTAATACTTAATTTGTCTAAGTGTTAATTCATGAATAGACATTGTCCGTGAATGATAATGTTTTCGACAATGTCTTTGTATCCGTGAATACTATGATTCGACAATAGTGTAATTATCCGTGAATGCTTGATACGACATTTGCATTCCGTGAATAATATGAATTCTCGGACGGTGTAAATCCGTGAATCCTTATTCACGGATTACACTTTGAATTGTCGTAGTGAGTTGTCTATAAATAGCATAGTTGAAGTCATTTTGATGTAGTTGTTCTTTTCGTGTTATTTGGAGAGCTTTTGAGAGACATTCACTTGTACATGTTGACTTCTTGTATATGAAAGATTGATATTGCTATATAATCAAGATTTCCTGTTGGATACATTTATCTCTTTCCTCTTTACTATAATTCACATTGTGATTGTGTATATTTGTATTCCGCACGAATATACATACGTTCTAGTTTGTGTATTCTGATCCGAGGTCGCTCACAATCAAGCTTCTTCATTTTGGAAGCATCAACTTTGGATTCATCGACTAGTGAATCATCAACTTTGGAATCATCTTTGAAAGATGATTCTAGAGTCTCACTTGAAGACACCTTTTGATGTGTGTCTTTCAAATCAACCTTTCCTTTTCCATAAGCAAACTCAACATTTGCTTCATCTTTAACTAGCAATGCAGAATAGGTAGTTGGTGGAGGAACAAAATGATATTCAACTTTTGAGTCTTTTGTTTTTGAATCATTTTGATATCCAATACCAGATTTAGATTTAGTATCTAAACGTTGGTTATTGATTATCTCATCAAAAACAACAGCAGATGTTGAAACATTTAGCAATTTTCTTTCAAGATCTAAAAGTATAGAATCAGCATCAGATTTTTCCTTTTTTAATAAATCCATTTCAACCAAATAGCTATTAATAATGGATTGCTGATTGAAGATTTTTGCTTTTAAATCATGTGTTTCAACATTTGTTGACTCAAAACGTTTATTTAAAAGATTATTATTTTCAACCAATTCCTTGTTCTGGATTTTGAACTTTTCATTGTCAGTTAAAAGTTTAGCATTTTGAGTTTGATAAATGCTGATTTGATTCTTCAAATCAGTGCAATTTGAGCAAATTTGGTTAGCAAGGGAAGAATCGACCTCAGAAACATTCGCCATAAATGCTTGGTTATGGGAATACTCATCCACGTGTACACTCCAATCATAAAACTCATCAGAAGTAGAAATAAGTGCAGAAGACGTGGGAGTAGCAGATGTCTCCTTTGTTTGAGACTGAACAGATGAAGAATATGTCTTGGAGGTTGATGGCTTAGTAAAACCAGAAGTTGGAGCTTTATTCTTTTCACATTCTCTTGCAAAGTGACCAAGATTTTGACAATTGTAGCAGCGAACTCTTGACTTGTCAAAACCTGATTTACCTCCCAGTTTACTTTTACCAGTTCTCTGTAAAAACTTTTTAACCCGCCTGGTAAGCATAGCCATATTCCATTGCAAATCCATCTCTTCTAGGTCATCTGGATGCAATTGATCATAATCCTCTTCAACTAACTCAACATTTCCAACTCTTCCAGAAATAAAAGCTTCATATGAAGACAAGAATGCAGTAACAACATTTGCATGGTCTTCAGTCACTCTTGAAACTTGTGGATTAGAATTCTGTTGTTGTTGATGGCTAGAAGTTGGAGAACTTCCAGAACCATAAAAACCAAAACTTGAATAACCACCAGATGTGGTTCCACTTGAATTTCCACCAGAATAAGTTTCAGATCCTGAATATAATGCTGTTGTTTCAGAAGATTTGGTAGTACCAAATTGAGTAAACTGCATCATTTTTCCTGTCTCCTTTTTCTGGAGAGACACATCATACACCTGAAGTTTATTTATCAAATCTTCAAAAGCATATTCCCCTAATGATTCATCTTCCATCAAGATATTTGCTTTGATGTCCCATCGAGAAGGCAAAGCTTCAATCAATTTTTCATTGATTTCAAGACGCTCAAGAATCATTCCATGTCTTTTTAACTCACTAATAAGCTGTGAGTACCTAACAATTAAATCGTTAAAAGACTCATTGGGAATACAGGTGAAAACATCCCATTGTTTCTTTAGTAAATCGCGTTTGCTCTTTTTCAATTTATCATTACCAGCAAACCGCTTTTCCATTGCTTTGTACAATTCAAAAGCAGTAGACAAATCTTTCCACCCTGCTAAAACATCACTTGGAAGACTCATTGAAATGATGGATTTGGCCTTCTTATCACGATCATGTTCTTTTCGTTCTTCCGAATTCATCATCTTTAATGATTTAGGTGGAGGATTATCTCGATAAATGCCTTCTGCTCTCGGATGTATATATTGTTCCAATATTGGAATCATCAAATCAGGATCATACAAAGCAATAAATGATTCAAAACGATATCTCCAGTCATCGTAATCGTTTTGACAAAGAAACTTGGGTGGTTTTGTAGTTGTTCCGGTCTCTTGATCATTTTTCATCATCGTTTGCCAGTTAACATGAGCCATCTTCCAAGATGAAATCCGTGAATCACACTAAAAATTCTTTAATCTTTCTTTGTGAATACAATATCCGTGAATACTAACCAAATACTAATATCCGTGAATATTAATATCCGATAATACAAATATCCGTGAATATTAATATCCGATAATTCTAATATCCGTGAATATTAATATATATGAATATTAATATCCGTGAATACTATTATCCATTAATACTAATATCCGTGAATATGAAAAGTCAGTTAGTAATATTTTGAAAATGAGTAATCCGTGAATGTACCACTGTTTATGCGACAATAGTATAATTCACGGAAAATTACTCCATCCGTGAATGTAATACTACTGTTTATGCGACAATAGTAATATTCACGGAGTATAGATATTCACGGAATTCTGAATTCACGAAAAATGTTAATTCACGGAAGACGATTTCCAGAATTTTCAAAATGATCCAGATTCTTCAAAACATACTTGTTCTTGATGAAACTTGATGCAATGTGCTCGGAATTCAATTTCTGACACTCAGAAACGATCAATTTGAACTTTGAACGTCAAAGTTTCAAACATGCAGAAAAGTGTTGGAGCAATGGATGTCTAAAGCTTAATATGTTAAGGTTTGATAAATTTTTAGAAGTCTGAAAACGTACAAGTCAAGTAGGTCCGTAACTAACATAGTCAGTATGTATGTAGTACTTACGGACTGTCTGGTAGTCCGTAAGTAGAAGTCAGTAAGTAGGTAGATTCGGAATTTTGATGTTTGACTTATATTGACTAGAGAATTCTGCCTATATATATAGGTGTTTAATGTTCAGAATTCTCTAAGTCTTTGGTGTTTTTGTATTATCTGAGCTATATTAATACAATTAGTTTACCAAAGCAATTTCTCTCTTCTCTAGATCATTTACTTCAAGTATATAGTTATCCGCTGCACTTTATACTTGATTACTAAGTTTTAGTTCTGAGATCGTGGACTTTCAATTGGTATCAGAGCCACCAGAGCTGCTTAGTGAGCTTCGTGATTGATTTAGAGTGTGTTTTTGAGGAATTTGACAGAGTGTATTGATCAGAGGTGATTAGTTTGATACGGATTACTTCTAGATTGATTCAGAAGTGATTAAAGAGATATACGGAGTGTTTGATCATACGGAGTTCTTGATCAGAAGTTCATTTTGATCAATTTCATCATTTTCAATCTCAATTTCATCAAAAACATCACTGTAAGTGATTCCGAATCATTCTGTGTTTTCAATTTGATCAAATTTATTGTTTAATTCGTTGAAATTTTATTCTGTTTCAAATTCAGTTTGTACGGATTTTGACTAACACGTTTTAACTTGAAATTAATCACACACGAGTGTTCGGTTTTCAATTACGAGTGCATACATATCTTGATTGTTAAAATTGAAGATGTATTGAGAAAGTAATTTCACTTTGAAAATCTGGGATTTTAAGTCCGTATCTAGTTGTTTAGTTGTCCGAAACTAGCAAAAATAACCGTTTTAGTCAGTATCTAGATTGGCGCGAAATTTTGTTACGAGTTTGTTACAAGTTTGTTGGATTTTTGTTCCGAAACTAATTCTAAGTTACGGAAAATTCCTACTTACTGAAGTCTAGTTACTGAGTGCTTGTTTCGTACTGATTTAGTTGCTGAATTGTTGTTTCGGAAAAGATAAAATTGATTTTTACCAACTCATTACTTGGTAAATCTAGTTTCGGATCAAAATACTAAGTGTTAGTTACGGACTTATGCTAGTTACTGAATCTAGTTACTGAGATTTAGATACTGAGCATAACAGTTGGTAATTACTGATAACACTTCCTGATTGTGCTACTTACTGAATCTAGTTACTGAAAACTAGATACTGAAAACAGTTGGTAGTTTTGACTTTTGTGGTTTAATTCAAAGTTACGGAACTCAGTTACTGAATACTACTTACGTAGTTATTTGTTAGATACGGAGTATACTTGCTGAGTATACTTTTGGATTAACTTTGAACTTGAGATTCTTGGAATTGTTTTTGTGTTTGGGTTTGCATTTCTAATCCCTTGCAGAAAACATGTCTATGACAACTGCTCAATTTCAAGCCATGTTTAAAAACGAACAAGAGACAGGCACCACGAGCAAACCACCGAGGTTTATGCTCAAGGATTTTGATGATTGGCTCTATAGGTTTGAATCTTTTATTGCTTTATATGATCCGGAACTCATGATTCCACTTACGGAGCAATATATCAAGCCACGCTTAGAAGGAAATTTTGGAGAAAGAGAACCTATTCCTCCCAAACCTGTCAAGTTCTTTAATACGGAGGAGAAGAAAGAATATGCTAGAGATCAAAAAGCAAAATCTATTCTTTCAATGGCACTTCCACAAGAAGTAATGTCTGGATGGAAATCATTAGCAACTGCTTTTGAATTGTTTGAAGCAATGAAGAAACGATTTGCTGGGAATAACAAATATAAGAAGAATAAGTGTGATCTCATAAAGAAGGAATTTGATGCATTTACTACCTTACCTAATGAATCATTTGAGGATCTAATAGTTCGGTATTCCCAACTTACTAGTGAACTCAAAAGACATGGTATGGAGCTTTCAAGGGGAGAAATCAATGAAAAATTACTCTCTGCTCTACCTCAACGTTGGGATAGTAAGGTAGATGCAATGTTGGAAGATGAGGAACAACTTGGTGCCATGGAACTTGAAGACTTATTCAATAAGCTTCAAAATTATGATGTTTCCATCAAGAAAAAGGAACACTCTAGGGCTCATCGCACAATGCAAAATCCGAGTGTTTATGGCTCCAAAGTTCAAGTACAAACATCTACCACAGCATTGTTTAGTGCTTCTACTCCTATTTCACCAACTTATTCACAATACCCAAGCTCTTCATCTGAAGGAAGTTCTTCTTTTCAATCTTATCAATATGTTCCACAATCAAATGCTAGTTCTAATGTTTCAAAGGCAACTGAAGAACATGCACAAGTTCTTACAGCCTTTCTTGCTTCTTATGAAGCCTTCATGAGTAATAGAATAGCAAATGTGGAACTTATTGAAGAAGATTATGATTTCATACGGGATTGCTATGAGAAAAATCTGATCATTTTGGTTCATGTCGAAACAAGTAAGCAATGTGCTGACTTGTTTACCAAATCATTTTCCAAATCACGTTTTGAGGACCTTATCTCAATGCTCGGTATGAAACATTTGGATCAACTTGACTAAACAATTGGATATTTAGGTTGTATTTTACAATTCTATGTTATTTGCTGCTTTAGTCATTTGTTGTTTTACTTTCCAATATAAAAATCCAAAAACAATAGAAAAATTTAAAAATGCAAAAACATTAGAAAAATACAAAATCAGGGGGAGATTTTGTGGAAAATGTTGGGAAATGATAGTATATTGGAAATGTATTAAAATTAATTTTAAAGAAATGCTAAGTATTATATTTGATGTGTTAGTAGATTTATGTAACATTTCTTCTAAAAGAATTTTCTAAAATTTAAGTTATATATAATATATTGGTAGGTATTCAAGTATTTAAGGTATCTCGTCTAAGAAATGTCAAATACTTAGTGCATATTATTTTATATAATCCAAAATATCTGTATATGACAAGCAAAAGTCAATTGACTTAAGCAAAAGTCAAAATAAATGACTCAAAGTTATCAAGATTCTATTCTTCTAGATTCAAAATAACAATAAAATGTCTTAAATTCTGAAAATTAATATGGTATGATCTATCATTTAGGGTCTTTATATTATGTTGTCTGGGGAATCATATTCACTATTTGTTGTACGTTGTACAGACCTTAGACTTGGGTATGATTTTGAAGAAGGTTTACTTAATTATATCTCTTTGTTATACTTTGTATAGACCTGAGATATAGTTGTAATTCCAACCAAGGGTATGACATATGTGACAAAATGTCATTCCAACATATGTGTGTACTCTTAAAGACTTCATCATATTCTCACCCTCTATATAGAAATATTACTATATTTTGAATTCGGAAGTATATTGATATTTAGCTTATATAAGATAATGTGCACATTAACAATAATGCAATAAGATACTTAAATATTTGAGTACTTGAGTAAACAATAATACCAATAATCATATATAAAGTAAATTTTTAGAAAATATATTTTGGAAATGATATATAAATTTAAAAGGGATAAAAATACTAACAATCAAAATAAACTTGCATTTCTCAATAATAAACATAATACATTCATATATTCCAATATGATCCCATCTCATGAGATTTTCCCCACCAAAAATATTTTATTTTGTTATAATTTTCTTGTAAATATTTTTAGATTTTATATTTTTCAAAGTAGTTTTCTCTTTAAAATTGTTCTGTCTTTTCATTTTTAGATAGATAATATCCAAAGTTTAATCTTTTTGATCTTATATGTTTTAGCAAAATTCATTTTTGAAAAACATCAAAATAAATTTTGAATTTCAAAATGATCAAATGAATTTTTCCGTAACTGATAAATAGGTCCGGATCTATATTTGAAAAGGTATATGTACTTCTGAAAACCATAGTTGACATACGCTTTCAAAACTTTTCAAATTTAGTCCGAAACTAGCATTTTTCAGTATCTGCAAAACCGAGCAAGTCTTTTGTCGATTACTCTCTGTGTACTTCATCATTTTCAAATCTATCAAGATAGATTTGTGCGCCTTGTGATTCCGCATTCATAGGTATAACTTTCATTTTCTATCTTTCAATATCTATGATTTAATCGTAATTTTTCTGAAAAGTTACTGTTCACATGAATAGTCGTCATTGTTGTCCGGATCTTCTAGTTACTGACTAGGATTAGGGTTTGTGTCCGTAACTATCATAGTTACGGACCTTAAGTCAACTATTGACCATTGACTTATTGACCAACCCTACTTACTGACTTTGACTATTTGACTTTTGTTGACTAAGTCAAAAACTGACTTACGGACTTCTTACTTGCTGACTAGGTCTTGAATTATTCTAAGTCCATTAGTATATATCTAGTTACTGACTAAATGTTTACTTACGGACTCATTATAATATACGGACTTAGTTTCGGATTATTAAGTCAGCATGAACATACTGACTATACATACGGACTATACTTAGGTATTTGATCTTAGTATTAGTTACGGAGTATTGTCATTTTGTACATACTGACTATGTAATCTTAGTTTTTAATCTGAAATTTTGTTAGATATTTAGTTCCTGACCTAGTTTTACTTAGAAATTGTCTATACTAGTTACTGAGTTAAGTGTTACATACTGATCTTGTATTGATACTTAATACTGAGTAGCTAGTTCCTGACTTAAAATCTATGTATTTCTAGTTTCGGACTAACTTGATACTTAACAAAATTTTCAGTATGTGCATCATTTTGTGTCTATTTGTTTTGTACTTGGCTTAACAGTTTGTTTTGTATAGCTTGTGATACGCATTATGGCAGATCAACCTGATGTTGCTGACATTGCTCGAGTTGTAATTGATTTTGAGCCTAGACATAATGTGACTGCTTATCTTATGGATCCTCCAAACAAGCCTGTCAACAACTGTTTTCACCCAATTCTGAATTTCTTGAGAAGATCCAGAGTTCATTATGCCTTGACTATGGGAGTTGAACATATATTTCAAGAACATATGTTTGAATTTTGGAACTCAGCTGAATACCTTCCAAGTAATAATCCTCCATGTATTCGAGCTACTGTGACTGGAATTCCCATAGATCTCACAGAAGATATGATAAGACTAACCTGGAATTTTGGAGATGCTGAACATGTTAACAATATAATTCCAAGGGATATTGTGGTCTTTCAGGATGGGTTGTACTAGAGGACCTAGAGACAAACAATATTTGAAAAATCATTTTCCTCCTCAATGGAAGTTCATGATACATACAATGGTCTCCACCTTATCACCAAGGAAATCAGGACATGATTCAGTTGGGATCAATTTACTTGAGATGATCACTGCTATGAACCTCAAGAAGGTGTTAATGTGGAAGCAATAGAAAATATTGTAACCAATGAACCACCTGTTGAAATTGAACAAGAGGCTATTATGGAAGGGAATGTTACAATGGAAGAAACTTTGGACAACATTGAATTAAATGTTGATTTGTTTGAAGATGAACCTGTTCATGACATCTCTGCTACTGATATAGCTGAAGCCGTTCATACTACATCTTCTGATTCTTCTGATACTGAGCTTGAAACTGCAGATGAAGTTGAATCTTCTAGTTCTGAAGAAGAAGATCCTAAGATTGTTGAGGAGAGGAAAAGAAAAGAAAGAGAAGAAGCTCAAGATCCATCTTATAATCCTGAAGCTGAACAAGTTCCAATCAAACCAAAGAAAATCCGAAGAACAACAACTTTATCGGTATTTTCTAAGGATGCTGGTACTTCAACAAGTATGCCTTCATCGGTTGCCATTCTGACATCTTCTAGTATTCCATCTTCATCCAGTTTGCCATCTGATACAATTCCATCAATTCCTCTTGCTGAAGTGGACTCCAAATTAATAAAAGCAGTTGCACCTGTTTTAAAGCTTGTTGAAGAAATGCAACAGAAACTGATTGACTACTCAGTCAATGTGGAGAATAGATTTAATGAGCAAAATCAACAACTTGTAATTCAAAAGAACCTGATCGATCAACAAGCTGAAAAAATTAAAGCATTGGAGCTTGAAGTTGAAAAATTAAAAGAAAAATCAGTTGATCAGGGGGAGAAGTTTGAAAAAGTTGATAAAGAGGAGGAAGAAAAGGATGACAATGATGGTAATGATAATGATGGCAATGATGATGGTGGTAATAATGGTGATGAGGATGACAATGATGGTGATGGTTTATATGATTTTGGTGCTCATGCTAATGATGAAAAAGAGGATGATACTGAGCAAAATGAACCTCCTCAAGATTTTTCTCAGCCTGAAGATCAACAGCATTTTTCTTCAGATACATCTTCAAGTCCTATTGATTCTCCAGAGCCATTACACTTTGCACTTCCTCAGATCAGTGATGATTTAGTGTTAGCTTCAACTTCAGAGTTTGAAGATCTTGTATTTGATGACTTAGAAGAAGAACAAGAGCTAGATACTAATATCTTTGATTTTGCTGAAGAGAAAGAAAAAGATAAGGTTGAGGGGGAGTTGTTGCCAAGTGAACAAAGATTTATGATTGATATTGGAGAAGAAGAGTTGACCAAGAAACATATCTCAGTTGGCTGTTATTCTCCTACATGTAAACGGATGGAGGTTGGAGAATCTTCGGGCACAAAAGAAGTTGTATATGTATGGGGCAGTGATGAAGATGAGGATGATTATCAAGTTTCTGATATTGCTGAATTTGATTATAATCTTCAAAGATTAAATCAAAATGGAGACTTTGATTCAGATGAAGAACCTCCAGAAGAGGGAGAAGAAGAAGATGGAATTAATGAAGAGCATGAGGAATCGTTATTTCAAAATTTTCCTGAAGATCCAATTCAAGAGAAATCTTACAAAGATTGGTTCAAAGAGAAGGTTATTGATAAGGCAGAAAAGTTGTCAAAGAGGAAAACTTTCAAGTTCAAAAGCAGAAAATTGAAAGGACATATTATAAGCTGGAAATATGATTCTGACAACAAAGTTTTTGTGGTAAAAAGAACGGATGGACTCCAATACTTCTCAAGATCTTTCAAACGAATTGGATCTCTGCCTCAATGTGATGTGAATCATCTAGGAAGCATCAATATTTTGAATTATCCTGAAAGAGGGATCGTACATTGGATGATTCAGAGGATTTATGAGGATACAGATTGGCACAAAGAAAAGCATTTGGAATGGAAATATCTTCCAAGAACATTGCCAAAAAGAAAGGTTGATCCTTGGGAAATTAATCCAATAACAAATCAACCAAATGTGAAACTTATTTATCCTGGAGCTCATTGCAAGAAAGAAATTCCTCTGGAGATTCTACCAACAAATTTCACCACATACTTTATTGAATGGTACTATGTGAGCAATACTGGTGAAGCTTACATAGTTTGCTATGACAAAGAGCAAAATGGAAATATTATATGGCCAACCAGAAATGTGGTGAAAGTATATGATCCTCTGAGTTTAATAAATCTTGCTGAAGAAGATTTGTCGATGCTGGAAAGGAATCAAATTATTCATGATGATGATCAAGAATCAATGATTCAAGCAAGAAAATTTCAAAGGGTGGTTCATGTTTGTCTTGAGCAGGGAATTCATGCAGGATGCAAGCATCCAGGGTTCAAATAAAGAAATATCAGTACAAAGACAAATCAAGCTTTATCCAAGGGGGAGTTTGTTGGAGCAATGGATGTCTAAAGCTTAATATGTTAAGGTTTGATAAATTTTTAGAAGTCTGAAAACGTACAAGTCAAGTAGGTCCGTAACTAACATAGTCAGTATGTATGTAGTACTTACGGACTGTCTGGTAGTCCGTAAGTAGAAGTCAGTAAGTAGGTAGATTCGGAATTTTGATGTTTGACTTATATTGACTAGAGAATTCTGCCTATATATATAGGTGTTTAATGTTCAGAATTCTCTAAGTCTTTGGTGTTTTTGTATTATCTGAGCTATATTAATACAATTAGTTTACCAAAGCAATTTCTCTCTTCTCTAGATCATTTACTTCAAGTATATAGTTATCCGCTGCACTTTATACTTGATTACTAAGTTTTAGTTCTGAGATCGTGGACTTTCAAAAAGTCGTGAACTCTTGGTATGTTTCTTGCTCAACTCGTCATCATAGAGTAACTGTGAATGATTTCAGAAGAAATTCTATATCAGAAATCACTTATTAACAATCTTCAGAATGATTTTGACACCATCTCAAATGACTGTAACACTAGACATCACAACAACTTCTTCAAATCTTCATCTTCACACTTTAATTCACATAAATGTTCTAATTTCTTATCCTTTGGCTCTGATACCACTTGTGAGCGTCCTCGGATCAGAATACGCAAACTAGAACAAACATATATTCGTGCGGAATCCAAATATACGCAATCACAATGTGAATTGTAGTAAAGAAGAAAAAAAAATGAATGTATCAAACAGGAAATATTGATTATATTGCAATATCAATCTTTCATATACAAGAAGTCAAAGTGTACAAGTGAATGTCTACAAGTGATCTCTCAAAAACCTCTCAAAAGAACACACCAAGAACCTACAAAATGACTTCAACTGACCTATTTATAGACGACAATACTAAGTGCAATCCGTGAATAGATATTCACGGAATTACACCTTCCGTGAATCCAAGCATTCACGGAATGCAAATGTCGTATCCAAGCTTTCACGGATAATCATCATTCACGGACTATCTAATTTCATCAAATCCTAATCATTCACGGACACTATACTATTGTCGAATCCTTATCATTCACGGATACAAAGACAATTGTAATTCACGGACAAACCTAATTCACGGATTAACACTTAGACAAAATTAAGTATTAATCAACTTTTGTCTCTACACCCGTCGGGGGTGTTCATACAAGACATTTCTGGCCTGTAAGCCAACTACTTTCCGCGGCACAGAAGGTGCTATTGGTATCATCCATTGGATAGAGAAGATGGAGTCTGTATTGGACATTAGTGACTATTTACCTGACTGTATGGTGAAGTATGCCACCTGCACCTTGGCTGACAAGGCGCTAACATGGTGGAACAGTCAACTTCAATCCCTTGGACGGGAAACTGCCCATTCCATGTCATGGGGAGTACTAAAAAGTATGAAGTAGGAAGAGTTCTATCCCCGTAGTGAGATGCAGAAGGTAGAAACTGAGTTGTGGAACATCACTATGACTGGTGCCGATGTCACTAGTTATACAACCAAGTTCCAAGAGTTAGCACGTTTAGTGCCACACATGGTGACACCAGAGTATAAGCGTATTGAGCGATACATATATGGCCTGGCACCACAAATCCGTAGTCTAGTGACATCATTGAAACTCGACACATTCAGGAGTGCTGTTACTTTAGCACATAGTTTGACCGATGAGGCGGTCAGAATGGGGACCCTTACTAAGAAGGTTGTGTATGGAAAAGGTGAATCCGGTAATGATGAAGCTGGTAGTTCTGGGAACGCTAAACGGAAATGGAATGACTGTCAGGGTCAATCAAACAAGAAAAATTCAGGAAACCCAAAGGCCTATGCCGCCACAACTACTGAGTTGAAACCATACTTGGGAAATAAGCCTAAGTGTGAAAGGCACCATGAAGGTGAATGTGACTACTGTGGAAACTGCAAACATTGGGGTCATCCGACCCAACAATGCAGAGGTAACCCTCCCACTCGCGCCAACCAGCGGCAAAACACGGGATGTTTTGAGTGTGGTGACACGAGACATTTTCGGAACTAGTGTCCCAAACTCAACAACCACAACAACAACAACCAAGGCCGCAACAACAACAATAACAACCAAAACCGCAACAACAACAACCGAGCCAACAATATCAACAACCAGCCGGCTCAAGGAAGGGCATTTGTGATTGGAGCACAAGAGGCACACCAGGACCCTAACACCATCACTGGTACGTTTCTCGTAAACAACCATTGTGCCTCTGTGTTAATTGATTCGGGTGCTGATTTAAGTTTTGTGTCTACTGAGTTTAGACCACTATTAGAACTTGAATCCCGTAAACTAGACAACAAATACACTATAGAACTAGCCGATGGTGAGTTGATCGAGTCAGGAGAAATAGTACCGGGATGCACCTTGGAGTTAGAAGGTCATCTCTTCGAAATAGACTTGCTACCGGTTAAGTTGGGAAGTTTCAACGTTGTAGTCGGTATGGACTGGTTGTCGAAGAACCGCGCCGAAATCATATGTTATGATAAGTTGGTACGCTTACCTCTACCGACTGGAGAAACTCTCGTGGTCCAAGGTGAAAAATGAAAAAGTGCCACAAAAATGATCACATGCTTGAAGGCCAGTAAATATCTCTGAAAGGGATACCAAGCATTTTTGGCACACGTTGTGGAAAAGAAACCCGAGGAGCATTGTATAGACGATGTACCCATTGTACGTGACTACCCAGGAGTATTTCCTGATGAGTTACCGGGGTTACCACCCCCGCGACAAGTTGAGTTTCACATCGATCTAGTGCCTGGAGCCGCACCTATCGCCCATGCACCTTATCGTCTAGCTCCATCGGAGATGCAGGAGCTGTCTACGCAATTGCAAGAGCTCCAAGACTTAGGATTCATCCGGCCGAGCTTTTCACCTTGGGGAGCTCCGGTGTTGTTTGTCAAAAAAAAGGATGGATCTATACGGATGTGCATTGATTACCGAGAACTGAATAAGGTAACCATCAAAAACCGATACCCGTTACCATGTATTGATGATCTGTTTGATCAACTGCAAGGGTCAAGCTACTATTCGAAAATTGATCTATGATCTGGTTACCACCAACTGAAGGTACGGAAAGAGGATGTACCGAAAATGGCGTTTAGGACTCGTTATGGTCATTATGAGTTCCTTGTCATGCCTTTTGGGTTGACAAACGCACCAGCGGTATTGATGGATCTCATGAACAGAGTATGCAAACCATACCTTGATAAGTTCGTCATTGTGTTCATTTATGACATCTTAGTACACTCACAAACGAAAGAAGATCACGAACTACATTTGAAAACCATCCTCGAACTGCTTGAGAAAGAGAAACTTTATGCAAAGTTCTCTAAATGTGAATTTTGGATGCGAGAGGTTCATTTCCTTGGTCACGTGATCAATGACAAGGGAATTCACGTGGACCCATCCAAGATCGAAGCGATTAACAAATGGGAAGCACCTAAAACCCCCACAGAAGTACGACAATTTCTTGGTCTAGCTGGCTACTACAGGCGATTTATCACAAACTTTTCAAAGATAGCCCAGCCACTTACCACATTAACTCAAAAAGACAAGAAATTCGAATGGAACGAGAAACAAGAGGATGATTTCCAGTTACTGAAACAGAAACTGAGCAGCGCACCCATCCTATCATTTCCCGAAGGAGTAGATAACTTTGTTGTTTACTGTGATGCGTCACGCCAGGGATTGGGTTACGTATTGATGCAAAATGATAAGGTCATTACGTACGCATCACGACAATTAAAGGTGCACGAGAAAAACTACACGACTCATGACTTAGAGTTGGGAGCTGTCATTTTTGCACTAAAGATTTGGAGACACTATTTGTACGGCACCAAGTGTACTATATTAACTGATCACAAGAGTCTCCAACACATATTCGACCAGAAGGAACTAAACATGAGACAACGACGCTGGGTCGAACTACTGAATGATTACGACTGTGAAGTCAAGTATCACCCGGGAAAGGCAAACGTTGTAGCTGATACCCTGAGTCGTAAAGAAAGAACTAAACCCCGCAGAGTTCGAGCTTTGGGATTGACAATCCACTCGAATCTCATCACTCAAATTCGTGACGCTCAACAACTAGCTTTCTTTCCCGAACGCCTTAAGGAAGAATCCTTAAAGGGAATGGACAAACAACTTGAAATAGAGGACAACAGTGTTGTACTTTATGAATCGAATTTGGGTACCGTGCGTAGACGATTTACGCAAGCTAATATTGGACGAAGCACATAAGTCCAACTATTCAATACATCCTGGTGCAGACAAAATGTACAACGATTTGAAAGGTTTTTACTGGTGGCCTGGCATGAAACGAGACATTGCCACATATGTTAGTAAATGCCTGACCTGTTCAAAGGTCAAGGTCGAATACCAAAAGCCATCTGGGCTTTTGCAACAACCCGAATTGCCCAAATGGAAATGGGAACACATCATTATGGACTTCATTACAAAGTTACCTAAAATGACATCTGGAGCAGATACCATATGGGTGATTGTCGATCGATTGACCAAATCAGCCCACTTTTTAGCCATCAAGGAAAAAGATAAGATGGAAAGGCTAGCCAGAATCTATCTGAAGGAGGTTGTTTCCAGACATGGCGTACCATTATCCATTATCTCTAACAGAGATACTCGATTCACATCTCACTTTGGTAGTCGCTTCAACGGGCACTTGGTACTCGACTAGATATGAGTACTTCCTACCATCCTCAAATTGACGGTCAGAGTGAGCGAACGATACAAACGCTCATGGACTTGTTGCGAGCATGTGTGATTGACTTTGGAGGTAACTGGGATACTCATCTACCTCTAGCAGAATTTTCTTACAACAATAGTTATCACACGAGTATACAGATGGCACCATTTGAGGCGTTATACGGATGCAAGTGCCGATCACCGCTCTGTTGGGCAGAGTCGGGTGACAGACAACTATCTGGACCTGAGATTGTCCAAGAAACTACTGATAAGATAACTCAAGTACTCCAACAATTGAAAACGGTACGAGACCGACAGAAAAGTTATGCCGATAACCGCCGAAAACCTCTTGAGTTTCAAGTAGGAGACAAAGTCCTACTCAAAGTATCGCCCTGGAAGGGGATAACACGATTTGGAAAACGAGGAAAACTAAACCCGCGATATGTTGGACCTTTTGAAATCCTTGCGAGGATTGGTCCAGTCGCCTACAAGCTCAAACCACCACAAGAGCTTAATAGCATTCATGACACTTTTCACATTAGTAATCTCAAAAAGTGTCTCTCGGACGAAACTCTAATCTCCTCCTGACGAGGTCTTCATCGACTCAAAACTCAATTTTGTGGAGGAACCCATCGAAATAATTGATCGGAAAACACATAAACTACGACGCAGTCGGATCGAACTAGTCAAGATTCGATGGAACTCGAAACGCGGCCCAGAGTCTACATGGGAACATGAGGATGAAATACGAAAGAAATATCCTCAACTTTTTGAACACGTGACTGAGACTCATGACTCGACTTAAATCTCGGGACAAGATTTGGCTAACGGGGGGAGAATGTGACATTCCTCCAAATTAGGTATATACTTATACTTAATTACATGCATTCTTACGCTAATTCCCTGCACAAAAATCTGAACTAAACTAATGATGTGATGTCAGTCTAGCGAGCCCAAAAATTGTTGAACAAAAAGTATTTCAAAAATTTATAATCTATTATAATTATAAATTAAACGATACGAAATAATATCAGAGTGAATCCGACAAAATATATACAATAGTTGGTGATACAAGTTTAGAGAAAACGCGAAAATATTTTTGAATACTTATTTATTTAAAAATATTATGCGAAAAATTAGAAGTCATAATAAAACGTAAATTATCATAAGTTTTATACAAAATGTCCCATACGCGACAAGAACATACAAAACAAATCCGACAACCAAATTATTAAAAATTATTTTTATTATTTAAACTAAGTATTTGGAAATTACTATAAAATAAATTTTATGAATAATTGAGTGGGACACGGGGTACAAATAATTGGACCCGTACCCGAAATTAACGGGTTAGATACCTACTATATTTCTACATCACAAATATCTGGGAGACAGGTTACAAGTCAACCCATGTTTCCCTTTGAAATTTAAGCCGTAAAATGTTTTTATATACTCCCTCCCATTCTATCTCTTATACACACACAAGTATCCACCAACTCAAATAATTGCTATTTCCTGTTCTTTCTCTTCTCCTTCTTCGGCAGTAAACAGAAGCAAGAGTAGAAGTGGAAGCAACAACAATAACTCAGATAATCATCATCCCTTTTGTTCTCCTTCATCACCTCCACTTTCATTTGATCATCATCTTCATCATCATCGAACCGTATCATCATCATAATCTCATCGTAAGGAAACTCCACCATCTTTAAATTCTTACTCAAATTCGTTATATATAGTGTTTTTATAACATAAATCATGTATATAACTTGATAATTTGATGATTATTGCTTGAAATAAAGCTTTAAGAAACCAAACCTTTAAATGTGAAATTTGATGTATAAACTTGTTAATATGTGATATCAAGTTTGTGAGCGTCCTGGATCAGGAAACGCAAACTAGAACTTGTGTCTATTTGTGCGGAATACAAATACACACAAATACAAGGTGAGTTATAGCAAAGATGAACAAGATGAAAGTAATCTGCAAGAAATATTGATTATATTTCATATACAAGAGATGTACAAGTGATCTCAAAATTTCCTCAAGAAGCCTTGTAAATGACTTCAACTTACATCTATTTATAGACAAGCCTACGACAATTCTAAAAACCTATTGTCATTCACGGATTACACTATCCGTGAATACAAGTCATTCACGGACACCTATTGTCGAACAAAATATAATCACAGATCTCATCATTCACGGACAAAAACTATTGTCGAATCTCATTGTCGGATAGTCATTCACACACAAAGCATTCACGCACAAGGCATTCACGCACAAGGCATTCACGGAGTTAAAATACTTGGACAAAATTTAAGTATTAATCAACCTTTGTCTCTACAAACTCCCCCTTTGATAATACTTGATTCTTTTCTTCAAATCTTCAAGCATATTCAGGAAGATTGCATCCAGCAAAAATACATTTAGAGCAGCACACTTCTACAACCCGTTGAAATTTCAATGCCATCTTTTCATCATCATAGGCATCATCATACACGATTGGATTCTCGAGCAAGACTTCAAGATCATCTTTTGACAGATTAATTAAGCTCAGAGGATCAAAGACATATACAATCGACTCTCTATTCCACATCACTTCTCCATTTAAGTCTCTATCATAACAGGCGATTTCTGCTTCTCCGGTTGATCCGTTATACCTCCAATGACTCACAAACTTAGAAAAATTTACAGGCAATTTCTCAAGAGGAATCTTCGTCATGCATTTAACTCGAGGATATGTCAAAGTAACTCTTGGTTGATTAGAAATCGGATCAATATCAAAATAATCAACGGTCCTCAATGGGAAAGTTTCCTTAACCCATGTGAATTTTCCATTATTACTTTCTCTTGATAACGTATCAGCCATCCAATTTATCAAACCATGTCGTGAACGATTAATTATTTCCACAGAAGCTAAATGGTTGATTTCACACTTAGGTAATTTTCCTAAGGCTTTGAACGTTGAGTGAAAGTATTGAAGTCCATCAGTTCTCTTAATAATGAATACTTTGTTGTCATTATCATATTTCCATCTGATAATTCTACCAACGCATTCATATCTTGGTATCTTGAAGAACTTACGAACTGTAATCACTGGACTTGGTTGTTTGGGAAACCACCAAGAGACTTTTTGCTCAGGCTCTTTATCATCGTCAGAGTCTTTCCATAACCCTTCTTGTGAACACATATCTGACTGAATATTCTCCGGATGAAGCTCATCTTCAGAATCTTCCCAGTCTTCAACGTGAACATAATCGAAATCAGGTTCAAATCCCGGAGGATATTCTGGATCAAAATCTTCAAAATCGTAATCGCCATCATTGCAAAGTTCAACAAATGGAATCAAGTCTTCAATGATCACACTCAAAGGAGTTGGACAAAGCACCTCTTCATCTTCAATGCTATCCAATAATTCCTCCTGTTCAAACGTATGAGATGTTTCTCCAAACTCAAACACTCTAGACTCATGAATTGCATTAATTGGATCAACTTCTAATGGTTCGGTTGCTTGAAATACAACCAATGCTTGTGAGAAATTTGGTTGATCACTTTCATTTCCAGTATCATCAGTATTTTCAGTCATATCATCATTATGATCACCATCATCACCATCATAACCATGATCACCATTACCATGATCACCATCATCATCATCATGATCACCATCATCATTACCATCATCATTATCATCATTACCATCATCACTACTGTCATCATTAATATCATCATCATCAACAGTATTCTCCCCCTGATCAACTAACATTTCTTTTAGAAGAAAGACGTCAAGCTCTAATTCTTCTATGCGATCATTCTGAGATAGAATTTGTTGGCGTTGTTCCTCGAGAAGAGTGTCTTAAGTATTAATTCTTTGTACAGCATTGAGTAAATCCATTTGAAGTTTCTCAACAAGTGTCATCAATGGTCTGACAGCACGTTGTAATGATGCATCAAGGTTAGCCATACTAACACTTGGTCCAGGTATTGAAGAAGATGTACCAGCTGCAACAGAAACGTCAACAGGTATAGTAGAAGATGCTGGAATAGAGACAGAAATACCATGTGATGTCTCAACCGGCATAGAAGTAGAAGCGATATCAGCAGATGAACTAGGTTTAGAAATTCTGCGACGTTGAGATGGCTGAATATCAGGTATATATTCAGGATCTTGTGCCTCTTCACGTTGACGTCGCAAATCCTGTCGTTCCTTTTCAATATTTTCAGCAATAATTCTTTGAGGAACTAAAGATTCTTCGACAGATTGTAGACGAAATGATTGATCTTCTTCAGAACTAGAAGATTCTACTTCTTCATGATCAATTAAAGGCACCTCCTGCTCCCCCTCAGATGATTCACTATCAGTAGTAGAATCAGCAGGTTGTACAATCTGTGGTAATGCAAATTGTGGCGGTTGGAAATCAACATCAATAACATGTCCAAATAAATCAACAGTAGGCGGCACCGGTTTGCCCCTATATCCATTACAATCTGCAAACACTCTTTTTGGAATAGGAGTGTAGTGTAGAATGCTTCCATGATAAGTAATCCCGTTGACATGATTATCAAAGATGTGCTGAAGAAACCTAGGATACATGAAGAATCCATCATCATTAATATTTCCAGCCAGATTCTCAAAAATGTATCTCGAGAAGTTAAATGGAATGTTTAAGACAAGAGCTGTCATAATTCCTGCAAGCTGATAACTCAAAGAATCAAAACCAGCTTTCCTTGGAGAGATGCATCCAATTAGCATATGTGCTAGAAACTTCCAGTGTGGACAGAAGTGATTCTTCAAGATTTGAACATCATGAGGTCCTTTAGTACACCCCATTTGATGAAGACACTGATCAATGACATTTCGAGGAATATCATTTGATGCATTCAAGGTATCTCCAAATTGAAGAGTATGACGAATTAGCTCTTCAGTCAGCAGCAATGGTTTTCCATCAACCATAGATGTAATACAAGGAGGATTGACATCTGTTTGATATTCAGCTGAAGTCCAGAATTCTATCATGTGATCTTCATAAAGATTAGGAACAGCTACAGTCAAGGCATATGATATGCGAGATCGTAAAAGAAACCTTATCATAGGGAAAAATTTCCTATTTTCAGGTTTATCCGGTTGCTCCAAAAGATATGCAGTTGCATTATGTCGTTTTTCAAACACGACTGCTCGACGTTGAACTTCGGGTTGAATAGCAGCGATAGGATCTAAATCTGCCATTTGGAAATAAAAACTGCACCAAGATTTTATTAGACATACAAACTCAACAGAAAGTTTATTAAAAATTTTTCAACACTTAGAAAAATTTTCAAATGTTCAGGTATCCGACAATAACAAAATGAGTACTGTTCATGCGACAATGATTAATTTTATGCGACAATATGACTTAGTGATGTACTATTCATACGACAATCATATATTTATCCGTGAATCATATTGTCCGTGAATAAAATTCATGCGACAATTCAAAATTAAAATCAATTTTCAAAAATTTTGTCCGTGATTCATATTGTCGTAACACTATTCATCCGTGAATAATATTGTCGAAGTACTATTCATCCGTGAATAAGTACTGTTTATACGACAATATGATTGTCGTAGTCAAATAGTCAAACAAGTCAATAAAGTCAAACATAAGAATTAATCACGGAGTACTGTTTATCCGAGAATTCAATTATTCACGGATAGCCATTACACTGTTCATCCGACAATACTGCATTGTCGGATGGTCTGACAATTCGAATTGTCGGACGATAATTTTGAACAGTATCAAATGTTATTTGATCGATTAAACAAGAAATCTTTAACAAAAATGAAAGAGATTTATACCAGTCGATTCGGAATTCAAAAACGAGTAAGTCTGTCGAATTGGTTTTTAATAAAACCAAATAATCAGAAAGAAATCAAAGAAAATGTGATTGTCGGAATATCAGGATTGTCGGAGTAATAATCACGGAAAAGGAAAGTGTGAGTTTTTTTCAAATTTTGAAAAAACTTATACTATTTCTTTTTGTCCGTGAAAGCATTCCGTGAATATATATATATTTTTATCCGTGAATAAAGATATATATTCATCCGACAATAACATCAATTTTTAAATAAAACATTTTTATCAATTTAAACAAACTTTTGGATAAAATTTTGTAACCTATAAAAATGAAAAATGAAAAATTAATAACCTAAAATATGTAAACATAAAATCTTTTTGTTAGAGTAATTTTCGTGACTTGGGATCATATTGGGATAAATGAATGTATTTAATTTGTATTTTCAGAAATGAAAGTCTATTTTGATTGCTAATATTTTTGACCAATTTAAATTTACATAGCATTAATAAAGCATACTTTCTAAAAATCATTTTATATATGATTTTTGGTATGTGTTATACACTTAAACATTTTGGTATCTAAAATATCCTTTCCTTTTATTATTAATATGCATATCATTTTATATAACCAAAAATAAAAATATACTTTCAAATTCATAATATATTAATATTTTCATATAGAGAGTGAAAATATGATGATATCTTTAGAAGTACATACATATGTTGGAATGACTTTTTAGTCACATATGTCATACTTCGAGTTGGACTAATAAACTGTATCACAGGTCTATACATCGTATAACAAAGTGATAGAGTTTATTATGATAGATATTTATATCTTTATCAATATTTGCATGTCCGTTTATAAAAATATACCAACTAAGGTCTGTACACCGTACAACAAATAGTCAATACATTTTTCCCAGATATCATAATATAAAGACCCTAAATCATGAATCATAATATATTAATCCTTCAAAATTTAAGACTTTTATTATCATTTTGATAATTTTATTGTCATATACTAATATTTTGGAAGATATAAAAAATATGCAAAAATATTTAGACATTTCTTAGACTGGATATGATAGACCCATAAATGCCTACCAATAAATCATATTTAAAATTACATTTAATAGAAAATTTGATTTAAAAATGCTATATAAACCTATTAGCATATCAAAAATAGTACATAACATTCCTTTTTCAGATTTATATGTAAATACAATTCCCAATGTACTATCATTTCCCAACTTTTACACAAAAATCTCCCCCTATTTTTTATTTTTCATATGTTTTTGTATTTTTGTTTAAAGAAAAAATAAAAACGTAAACAATAAAGAAAATGCAAAAATATCCAAAGTTTATTTAATTTGATCTAAATGCTTCATTCCAAGCATCAAGATTAATTCTTCAAAACGAGGTTTAGAAAACGCTTTTGTAAACAAATCAGCTCGTTGTTTCAAAGTATCAATATGGACTAAATTAATCAAGTGTTTCTCATAGCAATCCCGTATAAAATGAAAACGAATTTCAATGTGTTTCGTTTTAGAATGCTGGACGGGATTACGTATGATACTTATGGCAGCAGTATTATCTATATGCAAAGGAGTGTGGTTTAGAAGAAACCCATAATCTCTGAGTTGTTGTTGAATCCAAAGAATTTGGGAACAACAACTTGCAGCAGAGATATATTCTGCCTCTGCAGTAGAGGTAGAAACGGTATCCTGTTTCTTACACTGCCATGTCACAAGACGTTCTCCTAGAAATTGACATCCACCCGATGTGGATTTGAAGTCAATACCACATCCACCATAGTCTGAATCAGAATATGCAGAAAGAGAAAAGTCATCATCATGTGAATACCAAATGCCTAAATTAGGCTTTCCTTTCAGGTATCGAAAAATGCGTTGAACGGCCTTCAGATGAGAAACTTTAGGATTTGCCTGATATCTTGAACAAATGGAAACAGCAAACATAATATCTGGACGCGAAGCTGTCAAATACATAAGAGACCCAATCATGGACCGATAGTCCTTTTCATCGGTTGATTGATCATCAAGAGCAGGACCAATCTTTTCAACAAGATCAATGGGTGTAGAAACGGATTTGACATCTGTCATCAGAAATTTCTTTAAGATTTCAGTAACATACTTTGTTTGATGTATGAAAATGCCTGAATCAAGTTGCTGGACTTGCAACCCAAGAAAAAATGCCATTTCACCCATTGAACTCATTTCAAATTTTGATTTCATAATCTGCTCGAACTCTCTGCATAAGCTTTCATTTGTCGACCCAAAAATGATGTCATCTACATACACTTGAACAAGCAACAAATTCCCTTTTACTTTTCTGATGAAAAGAGTACTGTCAATTTGACCTCTAGAAAACCCATTTGCAAGGAGATGTTGAGATAAAGTTTCATACCAAGCTCGAGGAGCTTGATGTAAACCATACAAAGCTTTATCCAACCGATACACATAATCTGGGAATTTAGAGTCCTCAAAACCCGGTGGTTGTTTGACAAATACTTCTTCATGCACTTTCCCATATAAAAATGCGCCCTTGACGTCCAATTGGTATACTTTAAACCTCATGAAGGAAGCATAAGCTAGAAAGATTCGAATTGATTCAAGTCTAGCAACCGGTGCAAACACTTCATCATAATCTAAACCTTCGATCTGAGTAAAACCTTGAACGACTAATCGGGCCTTATTTCGGACCACAATTCCTCGATCATCTTTCTTATTACGAAAAACCCATCGAGTGCCAATCGGATGCACATCTTTAGGTGGTTTCACTAAAGTCCAAACTTGCAATTTCACAAACTGTTGTAATTCTTCTTGCATTGCTTGAACCCAAGAGGATTCAGTCAAAGCAATTTGAACATTTTTTGGTTCAATTTGTGATAAAAAACAAGAAGAAGAATCAGATTTGAGTTGCTGTCGTGTCTTAATGCCTTCTGACACATCTCCAATCACATTCTTTAGAGGATGTCGATACTTAGAATTAATTCGCAATGTAGGAACCGAATCTACATGCAAATTAATTCCTAAGTTAGAATCTTCAGGATTACTAAGTACTTCATCACTAGAATCATCAAGAATTGGTTCTTCTAGTTCAGTAGAAGGTTCCTGAAAATAGTCAGTATCATTAGGATTGGAAGTGGTTTCTTCTTCAACAGTTGTCAAAGGTGAAGAAATCTCATGAGCAATTGAGTCATCAGAAGATCGTGGTGGAGTAAGATGAGAAGTAGAAACAGTTGGAGCTGAAGTAATAATTGGCTCAGCTGGAACAGATGTAACTGGAATAACAAAGTCATCCAAATCGGTAGCAGAAGAAGAAGACACATCATGCTGAAAAGAAGCAAGAGAATTAAAGAATGTGTCGTAATCAAATAACCATTTTGGACCTATACCATTAGAGGAAGGAGAATGCCGAAGAAATTCAACTTCATAGCATTCCTCTATTCGATGTGATGCTGTGTTATAAACTCTCTTGTTGTGAGAATTTGCAGAATAACCCAAGAAAAACCTAGATTCAGATTTTTCAGCAAACTTAGGAATGCGATCCTTAGTTTTCAACAACAAACACGGACATCTAAAAGGTTCCAAAAATTGAATATTCGGTTTCCGATTATTCAATAATTCATAGCTCGTTTTCTGCTTATCTTTGACTACAAGAACTCTATTTAATACGAAACAAGCCGTATTAACTGCTTCTGCCCAAAAAGTTGTTGGCAACTTTGCATCTGAGAGCATTGTTCTTGCAGCTTCAATCAAAGTTCTGTTCTTCCTTTCTGCAACTCCATTTTGTTGTGGAGTTCGAGGAGCACTAAATTGTTGAGTAATTCCGTGCTGAAGACAAAACATTTCCATTAAGTAGTTCTTGAATTCCGTGCCATTATCACTTCTCAAAATTTTCACTTTGAGAGAAAACAAAGTCTCTAATCTCAGAATTAGATACTTAATTTTCTCAGCAGCCTCATCTTTTGTACTAAGGAAGTAAACCCATGAAAATCTGGAATAATCATCAGTGATTACTAAACAATAGGATTTACCCCCAATACTCCGAACACTTACAGGTCCAAACAAATCCATATGGAGAAGTTCCAAAGGAATGTTAATCGAATTCATCAATTTAGGTTTATGAGATTTCTTAGTTTGTTTTCCCTTTTTACAGGAAATACAGTGATCATTTAGTGAAAAGGTTTGTTTGGGAACCCCAATCACTAAATCATTCTTAACTAAGAAATTCATTTTCCTAAAATTAATGTGACCCATTCTTCTGTGCCATAAGATTGATTCCTTTTCTGTAGCTTTTGACAATAAGCAAGTATGCTCTGTAGATCGAGTAATGGTACGCATGTCTAAAACATACATATTCTTTACCCTTGGAGCTCGCATAAGAATCCACTCTTGAGGTACCACAAATCCCGGTTTAAGAATTAAACACTCTTCATCGTTAAACCAAGTTGAAAGTTTCTTGTCACAAACTTGGGAAACACTGAGTAGATTATGTTGAAGTTGTTCAACATAATTTACTTTATCAAAGCTGATTTCCCCGTTTGTAACGGTTCCCTCACCAGAAATCATGCCACCCTTGTCTCCGGCAAATGCAACAAAACCTCCGTCTTTAACCTTAACATCCTCAAGCAGAGAGAGATTCCCTGTCATATGTCTTGAAAAGCCACTATCGATGTACCATATGTTATCAATAGCTCGTGAAGGCTGTAAGACATTTGATCAAAAACGGATTAGTTGCTAATGGAGACCCAAGCCTTTGAGGCTATGGGTCGTCCAGTAATGACATCCATGATGAAAACGTCAATTTGTTTCAAGTTCTTTTTGAAATTCCTTTTGATTGACGCATCATGAGATTTTGTTTTCTTCTTTGAAGAAACAGAAGATGTTACTTTCGGTTTTGATGATTGTTCATGGACAGTTTTTAAATCATCTTTGATTTCAGAATGTTTAGCTTGCTTCGAATTATCTCTTGAACGTTTTTTAGCAAGCTTGTGGCACTCATTGATAAGATGTCCACGAACATTACAATAGAAACATTTTCTTGTTTCATATTGTTTCCGAGAAGTAACTCTTTTATCAGAAACAGGAAGTGAAGTCTTACTTGTAGAAGCCTCACATTTAGAATGTGATTTTCTACTTGTATACACTTCACTTTTAGAAACAAAGTGAGAAGAAGAAAGTTTAGCTTTTGATGAAGAAGTTGATGATTGTGATTTTTGTGGTGAAGAAGATTGTTTTAAAATCTTTTTAACTTGTGTTGGTGTGTCACAAGCTTTCGATTTTTCTTTTAAATTTTTCAAAACACAATCTTTAATCTTGTCACTACACTCACAATCATGCTTCTTCATTTTGAAAGCATCAACTTTGGATTCATCAGTTGGTGAATCATCAACTTTGGAATCATCTTTAGAAGATGATTCTAAAGTCTCACTTGAAGACACTTTTTGAAATGTGTCTTTCACATCAAGCTTTCCTTTTCCATAAGCAAACTCAACATTTGCTTCATTTTTCACTGGCAATGCAGAATAGGTAGTTGGTGGAGGAACAAAATGATATTCAACTTTTGAATCTTTTGTTTTTGAATCATTTTGATATCCAATACCAGATTTAGATTTAGTATCTAAACGTTGGTTATTGATTATCTCATCAAAAACAACAGCAGATGTTGAAACATTTAGCAATTTTCTTTCAAGATCTAAAAGCAGAGAATCAGCATCAGATTTTTCCTTTTTTAATAAGTCCATTTCAACCAAATAACTATTAATAATAGATTGCTGATTGAAGATTTTTGCTTTTAAATCATGTGTTTCAACATTTGTTGACTCAAAACGTTTATTTAAAAGATCATTATTTTCAACCAATTCCTTGTTCTGTATTTTTAACTTTTCATTGTCAGTTAAAAGTTTAGCATTTTGAGTTTGATACATGCTGATTTGATTATTCAAATCAGTGCAATTTAAGCAAATTTGATCAGCAAAGGAAGAATCGACCTCAGAAACATTCACCATAAATGCTTGATTATGGGAATACTCATCCACGTGTGCGCTCCAATCATAAAACTCATCAGAAGTAGAAATGAGTGCAGAAGATGTGGAAGTAGCAGATGTTTCCTTTGTTTGAGGTTGAGCAGATGAAGAATATGTCTTGGAAGTTGATGGCTTGGTAAAACCAGAGGTAGGAGCTTTATTCTTCTCACATTCTCTTGCAAAGTGACCAAGGTTTTGACAATTGTAACAGCGAACTCTTGATTTGTCAAAACCTGGTTTACCTCCCAGTTTATTTTTACCAGTTCTTTGTAAAAATCTTTTAACCCGCCTGGTAAGCATAGCCATATTCCATTGCAAATCCATTTCTTCTAGGTCATCTGGATGCAATTGATCATAATCCTCTTCAACTAACTCAACATTTCCAACTCTTCCAGAAATAAAAGCTTCATATGAAGACAAAAATGCAGTAACAACATTTGCATGGTCTTCAGTCACTCTTGAAACTTGTGGATTAGAATTCTGTTGTTGTTGATGGCTTGAAGTTGAAGAACTTCCAGAACCATAAAAACCAAAACTTGAATAACCACCAGATGTGGTTCCACTTGGATTTCCACCAGGATAAGTTTCAGATCCTGAATATAATGCCGTTGTTTCAGAAGATTTGGTAGTACCAAATTGAGTAAACTGCATCATTTTTCCTGTCTCCTTTTTCTGGAGAGATACATCATACACTTGAAGCTTATTGATTAAATCCTCGAAAGCATATTCTCCTAATGACTCATCTTCCATCAAGATATTTGCTTTGATGTCCCATCGAGAAGGCAAAGCTTCAATCAATTTTTCATTGATTTCAAGACGCTCAAGAATCATTCCATGTCTTTTTAACTCACTTGTTGGAGCAATGGATGTCTAAAGCTTAATATGTTAGGTTTGATAAATTTTTAAAAGTCTGAAATCGTACAAGTCAAGTATGTCCGTAACTAACATAGTCAGTATGTATGTAGTACTTACGGACTGTCTGGTAGTCCGTAAGTAGAAGTCAGTAAGTAGTTAGATTCGGAATTTTTGATGTTTGACTTATATTGACTAGAGAATTCTGCCTATATATATAGGTGTTTTATGTTCAGAATTCTCTAAGTCTTTGGTGTTTTGTATTATCTGAGCTATATTAATACAATTAGTTTACCAAAGCAATTTCTCTCTTCTCTAGATCATTTACTTCAAGTATATAGTTATCCGCTGCACTTTATACTTGATTACTAAGTTTTAGTTCTGAGATCGTGGACTTTCAATTGGTATCAGAGCCACCAGAGCTGCTTAGTGAGCTTCGTGATTGATTTAGAGTGTGTTTTTGAGGAATTTGACAGAGTGTATTGATCAGATGATTAGTTTGATACGGATTACTTCTAGATTGATTCAGAAGTGATTAAAGAGATATACGGAGTGTTTGATCATACGGAGTTCTTGATCAGAAGTTCATTTTGATCAATTTCATCATTTTCAATCTCAATTTCATCAAAAACATCACTGTAAGTGATTCCGAATCATTCTGTGTTTTCAATTTGATCAAATTTATTGTTTAATTCGTTGAAATCTCATTCTGTTTCAAATTCAGTTTGTACGGATTTTGATTAACACGTTTTAACTTGAAATTAATCACACACGAGTGTTCGGTTTTCAATTACGAGTGCATACATATCTTGATTGTTAAAATTGAAGATGTATTGAGAAAGTAATTTCACTTTGAAAATCTGGGATTTTAAGTCCGTATCTAGTTGTTTAGTTGTCCGAAACTAGCAAAAATAACCGTTTTAGTCAGTATCTAGATTGGCGCGAAATTCTGTTACGAGTTTGTTACAAGTTTGTTGGATTTTTGTTCCGAAACTAATTCTAAGTTACGGAAAATTCCTACTTACTGAAGTCTAGTTACTGAGTGCTTGTTTCGTACTGATTTAGTTGCTGAATTGTTGTTTCGGAATAGATAAACTTGATTTTTGCCAACTCATTACTTGGTAAATCTAGTTTCGGATTGAAATACTAAGTGTTAGTTACGGACTTATGCTAATTACTGAATCTAGTTACTGAGATTTAGATACTGAGCATAACAGTTGGTAATTACTGATAACACTTCCTGATTGTGCTACTTAGTGAATCTAGTTACTGAAAACTAGATACTGAAAACAGTTGGTAGTTTTGACTTTTGTGGTTTAATTCAAAGTTACGGAACTCAGTTACTGAATACTACTTACGTAGTTATTTGTTAGATACGGAGTATACTTGCTGAGTATACTTTCGGATTAACTTTGAACTTGAGATTCTTGGAATTGTTTTTGTGTTTGGGTTTGCATTTCTAATCCCTTGCAGAAAACATGTCTATGACAACTGCTCAATTTCAAGCCATGTTTAAAAACGAACAAGAGACAGGCACCACGAGCAAACCACCGAGGTTTATGCTCAAGGATTTTGATGATTGGCTCTATAGGTTTGAATCTTTTATTGCTTTATATGATCCGGAACTCATGATTCCACTTATGGAGCAATATATCAAGCCACGCTTAGAAGGAAATTTTGGAGAAAGAGAACCTATTCCTCCCAAACCTGTCAAGTTCTTTAATACGGAGGAGAAGAAAGAATATGCTAGAGATCAAAAAGCAAAATCTATTCTTTCAATGGCACTTCCTCAAGAAGTAATGTCTGGATGGAAATCATTAGCAACTGCTTTTGAATTGTTTGAAGCAATGAAGAAACGATTTGCTGGGAATGACAAATATAAGAAGAATAAGTGTGATCTCATAAAGAAGGAATTTGATGCATTCACTACCTTACCCAACGAATCATTTGAGGATCTAATAGTTCGGTATTCCCAACTTACTAGTGAACTCAAAAGACATGGAATGGAGCTTTCAAGAGGAGAAATTAATGAAAAATTACTCTCTGCTCTACCTCAACGTTGGGATAGTAAGGTAGATGCAATGTTGGAAGATGAGGAACAACTTGGTGCCATGGAACTTGAAGACTTATTCAATAAGCTTCAAAATTATGATGTTTCCATCAAGAAAAAGGAACACTCTAGGGCTCATCGCACAATGCAAAATCCGAGTGTTTATGGCTCAAAAGTTCAAGTACAAACATCTACCACAGCATTGTTTAGTGCTTCTACTCCTATCTCACCAACTTATTCACAATACCCAAGCTTTTCATCTGAAGGAAGTTCTTCTTTTCAATCTTATCAATATGTTCCACAATCAAATGCTAGTTCTAGTGTTTCAAAGGCAACTGAAGAACATGCACAAGTTCTGACAGCCTTTCTTGCTTCTTATGAAGCCTTCATAAGTAATAGAATAGCTAATGTGGAACTTATTGAAGAAGATTATGATCAAATTCATCCAGATGATCTTGAAGAAATGGACTTGCAATGGAATCTTGCAATGTTCACAAGAAAAGTGAAAAAGTTTCTTCAAAGAACTGGTAAGTCTAAGCTTGGAGGAAGACCTGGATTTGATAAATCTAAGGTAAAGTGCTACAATTGCCAAAACTTTGGTCATTTTGCACGAGAGTGTGAAAAAGGTAAAAATCCAAGCTCAGGATTTACCAAGCCTTCTAATGCTCAAGAATCCACTCCTAGACAATATCAAGCAGTTCCTCCTGTCACACAATCAAAGGCCTCTACCTCTCAAGCAATGGTTTCAACAGTAGATGATTACTATGATTGGAGTTCTCATGTTGAAGAGCATTCACATCAACAAGCCTTTATGGCTCAGATCAATGAGGTCGACTCTAATATCTCTGAAGAAATTTGTGGTAAATGTACTGATCTGGGGGAAAAGATCAGTCTTTTACAAAAACAGAATCAAGAGTTACTCTTGGAAACACAAATGTTTCGAGAAAATAACAAGATTCTGGTAAACAATGATAAAAAGTTTTCTGAAAAGATTGAGGCTTATCAAATTGAGATTCATGATCTAAAAGCGAAGATTTTAAATCAGCAAACTGTTATTGATAAATACTTAACTGATATCAAATCTTTATCTAAACAAAAAGCAGATCAAGTTTCTCAAATCTTGGAATTAAATCGAAAACTTTCCAACATGTCTACCTCATCAATGGTTTTAGATGAAATAATTCACTCTCAAATCACTGATACTAAAAGTAAGACAGGGTTGGGTTATCATATTGTTCCACCACCATCTTGTTATACTTCATCTCCCGAGAAGATTTCTACTGATTTGAAAGAAAAGGCTGTTGAGGTTGAAATTCCTAAAACCTCATGTGAAAAGGGTAAGGGGACTTTACATGATAAAGTAGTTTTTATCCCTGCTTCAACAAATGATTGTGAAAAGGATAAAGGTACAACTTCTTTTAATGAAAACAAAGAAGCTAAAATCTTTACTCCTCATAAAAAGGCTTTTAATCTATTAAAAAGATATACATCTTCTAAGCCTGTGAAGCAAACAAAGACTACCTTTTCATCCAAAGAATGCAATGATTGTGAGGGAAAAGGAGGAAAGACATCTGTGAATGATAAATCTCCAAGGAATTCTCATTCTAGTTCTCAATCATTCAAAAGATATGAGCATAGATGTTGTTTCTTTTGTGGGGTTCGTGGACATATTTTAAAAGATTGTATTCCTCTTCTTAAAAAGAAACAAAAGAAGATGAATAAGGAACAACCGGATAAAAACGGTTCAACAGGAAAATCTTTTAACGTTTTTAAGAAAATCTTTAAAAATAATGTCCCAAAAGAAAAGAATCCTGTTGAAGAATCAACTTCTTTATCTCATAACTTTAAGCAAAGAATGAAGGAGATTGATGTCTGGATAGATGATCCCGTTACTGGACAACCCAAAGCCTCAAAGGCTTGGGTGTCCATTTGCAACTAATAATTTTCATGTTTATGTCTTGCAGTCTTCCCAATCTATCGACAACATTTGGCATGTTGATAGTGGCTGTTCAAGACATATGACTGGGAATTTGTCCTTGCTCAATGATGTTAAACATAAATATGGAGGACGTGTATCGTTTGCAGGAGATATGGGCGGTAAAATCACTGGTGAGGGCACAGTGACAAATGGTGAAGTGAGTTTTGAAAAAGTAAACTTCGTTGAAGAGTTGAAACACAATCTTCTCAGTGTATCCCAAGTTTGTGATAAGAACCTATCAACATGGTTCAATTCTGAAGAATGTTTGATACTCAAACCTGGTTTCACAGTTCCTGAAGAATGGGTACTTATGAGAGCTCCAAGACAAAAAGATGTATATGTTCTGGATATGAGATCAAGTACCACAACTCAGGATCACACATGTTTGTTAGTAAAAGCTTCAGAGAAAGATTCTATACTTTGGCATCGGAGAATGGGTCACATCAATTTTCGGAAAATGAATTATCTGGTGAAAAATGATTTAGTGATCGGTGTGCCTAAACAAAACTTCTCTTTACATGATCATTGTATATCATGTAAAAAGGGAAAGCTCATCAGAAAATCTCATAAACCAAAATTGGTGAACTCAATTAACAAGCCATTGGAGTTACTTCATATGGATTTGTTTGGTCCAGTAAACATTCGGAGTATTGGAGGAAAAATCTATTGCTTGGTAATTACCGATGATTACTCACGATTTTCATGGGTATATTTCCTTGCAACAAAGGATGAAGCATTTGAGAAAATTAAATTTCTGATTCTTAAATTAGAAAGAATTTTCTCATCGAAGGTGAAGGTTATTCGGAGTGACAATGGAACGGAATTCAAGAATCACTTAATGGAACTGTTTTGTCTTCAACATGGAATAACACATCAATTTAGTGCTTCTTATACTCCACAACAGAATGGAGTGGCAGAAAGAAAGAATCGGACATTGGTAGAAACAGCGAGAACTATGTTATCAGATTCTAAACTACCGATTACTTTCTGGGCTGAAGCAGTGAATACGGCGTGTTTTGTACTCAATCGAGTACATGTTGTAAAAGACAAGAAGAAGACGAGTTATGAACTATTGAATAATCGGAAACCGAATATTCATTTTTTGGAACCATTTGGATGTCCGTGTTTAATCATGAAGACCAAAGAGAGATTGTCAAAGTTTGCCGAAAAAGCTGGTGACGGTTTCTTCTTAGGATATTCAGTGAACTCTCATAACAAAAGGGTGTATAACAAGACGTCTAATCGGGTGGAAGAGGTTTATGAAGTGGAATTCTTAAGGCATTCAAAATCTCCCGATGGTATTGGTCCTGAAAAGTTCTTTGATTATGATTCATTCTTCAATTCTTTTGTTCCACTTCCAGAAGATTTAACATCTCCAGATAATTCTCATTATCAATATGTTGAATATGTGATTCCGGTGATCTCCTCTCCTTCAGAGCCGATTCTTATTACTCCTACACCAACCGTTTTATCAGAAGTAACTCCTCCGGAATCTGTTCCTACAACTTCGACTCCTCAAGAAGAAGAAGGACATTCTACTTCACAAGTAGAAAATGAAGCAGAAAATCATTCGGATCCTGAAAATGATGAATTTCAAGAAACTTCCACTGAATTATTTAATCATGATGATTCAGATGATGCGGTGGAAAGTAACTTTGAGGATACGAATCTTGAAGCAAACATGGAAGTTGAATCACAACCTACTTTGGGTATCAATGCAAAATTCAAACATCCTTTGAAAAATGTCATTGGAGAGGTATCAGATGGAGTGAAGACACGAACTCAACTTGGTGTTCAACCAAAACAAGTGTCCACCTCTTGTTGGATAGCTCCAATGGAATCTTGCTTCTTATCACAAATAGAACCAAAGAATGTCCAAATTGCTTTACAAGAATCTTCTTGGGTGCAAGCCATGCAAGAAGAATTACAGCAATTTGTAAAACTACAAGTTTGGACATTGGTGGAACCTCCAAAAGGTATTCATCCAATTGGTACTAGATGGGTTTTTCGCAACAAAAAGGATGATCGAGGGATTGTGGTTCGTAACAAAGCGAGATTAGTTGTTCAAGGTTTCACTCAAGTTGAAGGTTTGGATTATGATGAGGTTTTTGCACCCGTAGCTAGGCTAGAATCCATTCGGATATTCTTAGCTTATGCCTCATACATGAACTTCAAAGTTTATCAACTGGACGTCAAATGTGCTTTTCTCTATGGGAAAGTTCATGAAGAAGTGTTTGTCAAACAACCACCGGGTTTCGAAGATCCTCAATTTCCCAATCATGTGTTTCGACTAGACAAAGCTCTTTACGGATTACATCAAGCCCCGAGAGCTTGGTATGAGACTTTGTCACAACATTTGTTGGAAAATGGATTTACACGAGGACGAATTGACAGCACTCTCTTTATAAAGAAGTCAAAGGAAGATTTACTGCTAGTGCAAGTATACGTTGATGATATTATCTTTGGATCAACAAACGACAGCTTGTGCAAAGAATTTGAGGAAATTATGAAGTCCAAATTTGAGATGAGCTCAATGGGAGAAATGGCTTTCTTTCTAGGATTACAAGTACAACAAATGGATAAGGGAATTTTTATCCATCAAACAAAATACGTCAATGATATCTTGAAGAAATTCAAGATGTTAGAGGTCAAGCCACTTTCTACTCCCATTGACACAACTGAAAAGATTGGACCTGCCTCTGAAGATTCACCTACGGATCAAAAAGAATATCGCTCCATGATCGGCTCTTTGATGTATCTAACGGCATCTAGGCCAGATATCATGTTTGCTGTGTCTGTTTGTTCTAGGTACCAAGCTGATCCGAAGATAACTCACTTGCGAGCAGTTCAACGGATTTTTCGATATCTCAAAGGAAAATCGAATCTTGGAATTTGGTATTCCAATGATGGTGACTTTGAACATTCAGCATATTCCGATTCGGACTACGGAGGTTGCGGCATTGATTCCAAATGTACATCAGGAGGTTGTCAATTTCTTGGAGGACGATTGGTGACTTGGCAATGCAAGAAACAACAAACTGTTTTTACATCCACTGCTGAGGCTGAGTACATCGCTGCTGCTAGTTGCTGTTCTCAAATCTTGTGGATTCAACAACAACTACGCGATTACGGTTTACTCTTGACCAAAACTCCTTTAAATATTGATAACACTGCTGCTATCAGTATCATACGCAATCCCGTACAGCATTCTAAAACAAAACACATTGAAATACGTTTTCATTTCATACGGGATTGCTATGAGAAAAATCTGATCATTTTGGTTCATGTCGAAACAAGTAAGCAACGTGCTGACTTGTTTACCAAATCATTTTCCAAATCACGTTTTGAGGACCTTATCTCAATGCTCGGTATGAAACATTTGGATCAACTTGACTAAACAATTGGATATTTAGGTTGTATTTTACAATTCTATGTTATTTGCTGCTTTAGTCATTTGTTGTTTTACTTTCCAATATAAAAATCCAAAAACAATAGAAAAATTTCAAAATGCAAAAACATTAGAAAAATACAAAATCAGGGGGAGATTTTGTGGAAAATGTTGGGAAATGATAGTATATTGGGAAATGTATTAAAATTAATTTTTAAAGAAATGCTAAGTATTATATTTGATGTGTTAGTAGATTTATGTAACATTTCTTCTAAAGAATTTTCTAAAAATTTAAGTTATATATAATATATTGGTAGGTATTCAAGTATTTAAGGTATCTCGTCTAAGAAATGTCAAATACTTAGTGCATATTATTTTATATAATCCAAAATATCTATATATGACAAGCAAAAGTCAATTGACTTAAGCAAAAGTCAAAATAAATGACTCAAAGTTATCAAGATTCTATTCTTCTAGATTCAAAAATAACAATAAAATGTCTTAAATTCTGAAAATTAATATGGTATGATCTATCATTTAGGGTCTTTATATTATGTTGCCTGGGGAATCATATCCACTATTTGTTGTACGTTGTACAGACCTTAGACTTGGGTATGATTTTGAAGAAGGTTTACTTAATTATATCTCTCTGTTATACTTTGTATAGACCTGAGATATAGTTGTAATTCCAACCAAGGGTATGACATATGTGACAAAATGTCATTCCAACATATGTGTGTACTCTTAAAGACTTCATCATATTTTCACCCTCTATATAGAAATATTACTATATTTTGAATTCAGAAGTATATTGATATTTAGCTTATATAGAATAATGTGCACATTAACAATAATGCAATAAGATACTTAAATATTTGAGTACTTGAGTAAACAATAATACCAATAATCATATATAAAGTAAATTTTTAGAAAATATATTTTGGAAATGATATATAAATTTAAAAGGGATAAAAATACTAACAATCAAAATAAACTTGCATTTCTCAATAATAAACATAATACATTCATATATCCCAATATGATCCCATCTCATGAGATTTTCCCCACCAAAAATATTTTATTTTGTTATAATTTTCTTGTAAATATTTTTAGATTTTATATTTTTCAAAGTAATTTTCTCTTTAAAAATTGTTATGTCTTTTCATTTTTAGATAGATAATATCCAAAGTTTAATCTTTTTGATCCTATATGTTTTAGCAAAATTCATTTTTGAAAAACATCAAAATAAATTTTGAATTTTCAAAATGATCAATGAATTTTTCAGTAACTGATAATTAGGTCCGGATCTATATTTGAAAAGGTATATGTACTTCTGAAAACCATAGTTGACATACGCTTTCAAAACTTTTCAAATTTAGTCCGGAACTAGCACTTTTCAGTATCTGCAAAACGAGCAAGTCTTTTGTCGTTTACTCTCTGTGTACTTCATCATTTTCAAATCTATCAAGATAGATTTGTGCGCCTTGTGATTCCGCATTCATAGGTATAACTTTCATTTTCTATCTTTCAATATCTATGATTTAAATCGTAATTTTTCTGAAAAGTTACTGTTCACATGAACAGTCGTCATTGTTGTCCGGATCTTCTAGTTACTGACTAGGATTAGGGTTTGTGTCCGTAACTATCATAGTTACGGACCTTAAGTCAACTATTGACCATTGACTTATTGACCAACTCTACTTACTGACTTTGACTATTTGACTTTTGTTGACTAAGTCAAAAACTGACTTACGGACTTCTTACTTGCTGACTAGGTCTTGAATTATTCTAAGTCCATTAGTATATATCTAGTTACTGACTAAATGTTTACTTACGGACTCATTATAATATACGAACTTAGTTTTGGATTATTAAGTCAGCATGAACATACTGACTATACATACGGACTATACTTAGGTATTTGATCTTAGTATTAGTTACGGAGTATTGTCATTTTGTACATACTGACTATGTAATCTTAGTTTTTAATCTGAAATTTTGTTAGATATTTAGTTCCTGACCTAGTTTTACTTAGAAATTGTCTATACTAGTTACTGAGTTAAGTGTTACATACTGATCTTGTATTGATACTTAATACTGAGTAGCTAGTTCCTGACTTAAAATCTATGTATTTCTAGTTTCGGACTAACTTGATACTTAACAAAATTTTCAGTATGTGCATCATTTTGTTTCTATTTGTTTTGTACTTGGCTTAACAGTTTGTTTTGTATAGCTTGTGATACGCATTATGGCAGATCAACCTGGTGTTGCTGACATTGCTCGAGTTGTAATTGATTTTGAGCCTAGACATAATGTGACTGCTTATCTTATGGATCCTCCAAACAAGCCTGTCAACAACTGTTTTCACCCAATTCTGAATTTCTTGAGAAGATCCAGAGTTCATTATGCCTTAACTATGGGAGTTGAACATATATTTCAAGAACATATGTTTGAATTTTGGAACTCAGCTGAATACCTTCCAAGTAATAATCCTCCATGTATTCGAGCTACTGTGACTGGAATTCCCATAGATCTCACAGAAGATATGATAAGACAAACCTGGAATTTTGGAGATGCTGAACATGTTAACAATATAATTCCAAGGGATATTGTGATAGATTGTCTTTCTAGGATGGGTTGTACTAGAGGACCTAGAGACAAACAATATTTGAAAAATCATTTTCCTCCTCAATGGAAGTTTATGATACATACAATGGTCTCCACCTTATCACCAAGGAAATCAGGACATGATTCAGTTGGGATCAATTTACTTGAGATGATCACTGCTCTTATATTAAACATCCCTTACAATTTTTCAAGATTTATCTTTCAACAACTGATCGGGAATCTTTCTAGCAAAGAGGCATTTTTCATGTATCCACGGTTTTTACAAAGGATTTTCAATCAACATCTCCAAGGATTAACATTTGAAGGAGATAGATACACAAATATTCCTGTTCCACAAAGGATATTTGCAGATGTTCACAATTACAGAAAGAAGGCTGTTCCTGCATCCTTAGAATTATTTGGACATGTTTTAGATGAAAACTTTGTTCCTCCACAATTTGAATTCGAATTATCTTCAAGTGATGAAGAAGGAGAAGAGGATGTAAATGAGGAACATGTCCAGGAACATGCACAAAATATCATAGCCCATGAACCTCAAGAAGGTGTTAATGTGGAAGCAATAGAAAATATTGTAACCAATGAACCACCTGTTGAAATTGAACAAGAAGCTATTATGGAAGGGAATGTTACAATGGAAGAAACTTTGGACAACATTGAATTAAATGCTGATTTGTTTGAAGATGAACCTGTTCATGACATCTCTGCTACTGATATAGCTGAAGCAGTTCATACTACATCTTCTGATTCTTCTGATACTGAGCTTGAAACTGCAGATGAAGTTGAATCTTCTAGTTCTGAAGAAGAAGATCCTAAGATTGTTGAGGAGAGGAAAAGAAAAGAAAGAGAAGAAGCTCAAGATCCATCTTATAATCCTGAAGCTGAACAAGTTCCAATCAAACCAAAGAAAATCCGAAGAACAACAACTTTATCGGTATTTTCTAAGGATGCTGGTACTTCAACAAGTATGCCTTCATCGGGAGCCATTCTGACATCTTCTAGTATTCCATCTTCATCCAGTTTGCCATCTGATACAATTCCATCAATTCCTCTTGCTGAAGTGGACTCCAAATTAATAAAAGCAGTTGCACCTGTTTTAAAGCTTGTTGAAGAAATGCAACAGAAACTGATTGACTACTCAGTCAATGTGGAGAATAGATTTAATGAGCAAAATCAACAACTTGTAATTCAAAAGAACCTGATCGATCAACAAGCTGAAAAAATTAAAGCATTGGAGCTTGAAGTTGAAAAATTAAAAGAAAAATCAGTTGATCAGGGGGAGAAGTTTGAAAAAGTTGATGAAGAGGAGGAAGAAAAGGATGACAATGATGGTAATGATAATGATGGTAATGATGATGGTAGTAATGATGATGATGAGGATGGTAATGATGATGATGGTTTATATGATTTTGGTGCTCATGCTAATGATGAAAAAGAGGATGATACTGAGCAAAATGAACCTCCTCAAGATTTTTCTCAGCCTGAAGATCAACAGCATTTTTCTTCAGATACATCTTCAAGTCCTATTGATTCTCCAGAGCCATTACACTTTGCACTTCCTCAGATCAGTGATGATTTAGTGTTAGCTTCAACTTCAGAGTTTGAGGATCTTGTATTTGACGACTTAGAAGAAGAACAAGAGCTAGATACTAATATCTTTGATTTTGCTGAAGAGAAAGAAAATGATAAGGTTGAGGGGGAGTTGTTGCCAAGTGAACAAAGATTTTTGATTGATATTGGAGAAGAAGAGTTGGCCAAGAAACATATCTCAGTTGGCTGTTATTCTCCTACATGTAAAAGGATGGAGGTTGGAGAATCTTCGGGCACAAAAGAAGTTGTATATGTATGGGGCAGTGATGAAGATGAGGATGATTATCAAGTTTCTGATATTGCTGAATTTGATTATAATCTTCAAAGATTAAATCAAAATGGAGACTTTGATTCAGATGAAGAACCTCCAGAAGAGGGAGAAGAAGAAGATGGAATTAATGAAGAGCATGAGGAATCGTTATTTCAAAATTTTCCTGAAGATCCAATTCAAGAGAAACCTTACAAAGATTGGTTCAAAGAGAAGGTTATTGATAAGGCAGAAAAGTTGTCAAAGAGGAAAACTTTCAAGTTCAAAAGCAGAAAATTGAAAGGACATATTATAAGCTGGAAATATGATTCTGACAACAAAGTTTTTGTGGTAAAAAGAACGGATGGACTCCAATACTTCTCAAGATCTTTCAAACGAATTGGATCTCTGCCTCAATGTGATGTGAATCATCTAGGAAGCATCAATATTTTAAATTATCCTGAAAGAGGGATCGTACATTGGATGATTCAGAGGATTTATGAGGATACAGATTGGCACAAAGAAAAGCATTTGGAATGGAAATATCTTCCAAGAACATTGCCAAAAAGAAAGGTTGATCCTTGGGAAATTAATCCAATAACAAATCAACCAAATGTGAAACTTATTTATCCTGGAGCTCATTCCAAGAAAGAAATTCCTCTGGAGATTCTACCAACAAATTTCACCACATACTTTATTGAATGGTACTATGTGAGCAATACTGGTGAAGCTTACATAGTTTGCTATGACAAAGAGCAAAATGGAAATATTATATGGCCAACCAGAAATGTGGTGAAAGTATATGATCCTCTGAGTTTAATAAATCTTGCTGAAGAAGATTTGTCGATGCTGGAAAAGAATCAAATTATTCATGATGATGATCAAGAATCAATGATTCAAGCAAGAAAATTTCAAAGGGTGGTTCATGTTTGTCTTGAACAGGGAATCCATGCAGGATGCAAGCATCCAGGGTTCAAATAAAGAAATATCAATACAAAGACAAATCAAGCTTTATCCAAGGGGGAGTTTGTTGGAGCAATGGATGTCTAAAGCTTAATATGTTAGGTTTGATAAATTTTTAAAAGTCTGAAATCGTACAAGTCAAGTATGTCCGTAACTAACATAGTCAGTATGTATGTAGTACTTACGGACTGTCTGGTAGTCCGTAAGTAGAAGTCAGTAAGTAGTTAGATTCGGAATTTTTGATGTTTGACTTATATTGACTAGAGAATTCTGCCTATATATATAGGTGTTTTATGTTCAGAATTCTCTAAGTCTTTGGTGTTTTGTATTATCTGAGCTATATTAATACAATTAGTTTACCAAAGCAATTTCTCTCTTCTCTAGATCATTTACTTCAAGTATATAGTTATCCGCTGCACTTTATACTTGATTACTAAGTTTTAGTTCTGAGATCGTGGACTTTCAATGATAAGCTGTGAGTACCGAACGATCAAATCGTTAAAAGACTCATTGGGAATACAGGTGAAAACATCCCATTGTTTCTTTAGTAAATCACGTTTGCTCTTTTTCAATTTAGCATTACCAGCAAACCGTTTTTCCATTGCTTTGTACAATTCAAAAGCAGTAGATAAATCTTTCCACCCCGCTAAAACATCACTTGGAAGACTCATTGAAATGATGGATTTAGCCTTCTTATCACGATCATGTTCTTTTTGTTCTTCCGAATTCATCATCTTTAATGATTTAGGTGGAGGATTATCTCGATAAATGCCTTCTGCTCTTGGATGTATATATTGTTCCAATATTGGAATCATCAAATCAGGATCATACAAAGCAATGAATGATTCAAAACGATATCTCCAGTCATCGTAATCATTTTGGCAAAGAAACTTGGGTGGTTTTGTAGTTGTTCCGGTCTCTTGATCATTCTTCATCATTGTTTGCCAATTAACATGAGCCATCTTTCCAAGATGAAATTCGTGAATTACCCTAAAAATTCTTTAATCTTTCTTTGTGAATAAAAGATCCGTGAATACTAATCAGATATTAATATCCGTGAATATACTGAGTTCCGTGAATAAGAGTATATGGTAATACAATTATTCGTGAATACAATATCCGATAATAATACTGTATCCGTGAATAAGAGTATTGGTTAATACAGTTATCCGTGAATATTAAAAACAGTTAATAAAATTTTTTTAAAAATGTTAATCCGTGAATATATACCACTGTTTATGCGACAATAGTATAATTCACGGATACTGTTTATACGACAATAGTGATATTCACGGAGTATATATATATTCACAGAAATATGTATTCACGGATAATGTTGATTCACGGAATATGATGTCCAGAATTTTCAAAGTGATGCAGATTCTTCAAAACAAGCTTGTTTTTGATGAAACTTGTTGCAATGAGCTCGGAATTTGATTTCCGACACTCAGAAACGATCAATTTGAGCTTTGATCGTCAAAATCTCAAACATGCATAAAAGAGACGTAGAAACGTAAACTGTTTGTGGAACTTTTGATCAATTCGTCATCATATATAAGATATGAATGAATTCAGGAGAGCTTCTTTATCAGGAATCACTTGTTTACGATCTCAGAATGATTTTTATCACTGTCTCAAATAACCGTAACCGTATCACATAACTTCTTCAACTCTTCATCTTTGCAAACTAAATCACAAAATCGTTCTAATTTCTTATCCGATGGCTCTGATACCACTTGTGAGCGTCCTGGATCAGGAAACGCAAACTAGAACTTGTGTCTATTTGTGCGGAATACAAATACACACAAATACAAGGTGAGTTATAGCAAAGATGAACAAGATGAAAGTAATCTGCAAGAAATATTGATTATATTTCATATACAAGAGATGTACAAGTGATCTCAAAATTTCCTCAAGAAGCCTTGTAAATGACTTCAACTTACATCTATTTATAGACAAGCCTACGACAATTCTAAAAACCTATTGTCATTCACGGATTACACTATCCGTGAATACAAGTCATTCACGGACACCTATTGTCGAACAAAATATAATCACAGATCTCATCATTCACGGACAAAAACTATTGTCGAATCTCATTGTCGGATAGTCATTCACACACAAAGCATTCACGCACAAGGCATTCACGCACAAGGCATTCACGGAGTTAAAATACTTGGACAAAATTTAAGTATTAATCAACCTTTGTCTCTACAAAGTTGCTATAAGTGATTAAAATCTTGATATAAACAATTGGGACTTTGAGACAAACATTTGAAACCAAATATTCAAAATTTAATACATGTAAATAGGTTATCAAATGATGAAATCGTATGGTATAAATTTGTGAAATTAATTATGAGCCTTAGTTAATATTCATCTAGTAGCTGGATAGATGAATCAAAATCAGTAGTGATTGTTTTATTTATTCATCAAGTTCCACCACCTCTTTTGATATGCGGTGTCACCGCCGATGCCATTTGTAACAAATTAGAAATCCTATATATTCTTTTTGTGGAAGAATAAAAGCACTTCCCAAGTTTCAAAGGTTTTAAGACCTAAGTCTTCTAAATTGATCTCGATGTTTCACAATCTTGTAAGTTCATTTCGAAATTCCTCTTTATATTTATTCACAAGAATTCACATAACGGGTGAGAGTGTAATTGGGCCAAAAAAAAAATTGTTAATATGTAATTGGGCCACAAACCGTTACCTTGCTTTTAGGCCGAAACCATTTTGGGCCGAAAATGTTACTTTGTTATTGCATTTAGTAAATGGGCCTAGTTAGTTTAGTAAATGGGCCAGATGGATTAATTAGGTATTTTGGGTCAAATGGATAATGGGTCAAGCCCAGTTGGGCCGCATGTTTAAAACATAAAAGTGTTATTGGGCTAAATTTATTTGGATCGTCTATTTGGGTCAGATTGTTTGGGCCAGACTATTCGCCCGAGCGAGTTGGGCCGTGTAACCTTAAAACATAAACGCGATTTGGTTTAATAATTTGGATCGAGAAATTATAAACAAAAACGAATAATTATATTTAAAACATTATGACACATATAAAAGGTTATTTTTATAAACTTATATATATATATACAATGATAAACATTTAAGTTTTATATATATATATACATACATATTAACAAACGACAAAGTACGAAACGATACATATATATATATATATATATATATACAACTATATACATGTATATATATATATACTTAACAAGATTACAACTCGAGAAATATTACTTGTATTTCGAAACATCGTCACCAACGAACAATACAAATTAAGGAAATCAACGATTTCTTTAACACAAACAAACTATTAACTTGATTCAACAAATAATCAATCGCTTATGTAAATACGTTTACATCATATAGGTTGACATATCTCCGGCTACACGACTCTCCACCGCTAGCTATCACATCTACATATCTACTGTGAGTTCACAGCCCTTACTTTTAAATGTTTTCTGCTTTTAAACATAGAGGTGTTAAACATAGAAATTGCATGATAACACATGCAATCAAATTATAAATGCTTTATAGCTTTATACAACTGTTTGATGTTTGAAATTACATTTTCACAACTATTTGGGAATTAGACAACGAATCCTAGTACGGACCTAGGCTTACGATGTAGTGCATAAAAGTCCTTATGGCTACAGACTATAACCATTAGCTAGGTGACTCTAGCCACTGAGTATACGGATAGTACTATCGCCGTGACGACCCTCCCACAGATATGGAGCGTATACTTACATGTCCTATTAGGCAAAAAACTATTGTTGGTCATGGTTTGGTTATAGGGTTAGGTCGCGTTACTTTAACTCGTCAGGTTTAGCTCACCTTTCGAGGGATCACCGTCTAAGTATTCCCACAAAACTATTATTTAGGAAGTGAGTTCCTACGAACAACTATTTTGGAAACATATTACTTATTTAGGAAATGTTAATCCTTAACGGAATTAACCTGTGTTTCCTACCAAGTACAACTTTAGGAAATGTTTCTCTTAATTGACAAACTTGTGTTTCCTAACACTATAACTACTTGACGCTGTATAGACAACTACTTTACATACAAACCTCTGAATTCACTCAACAATTTTGTTGACGATTTCTCTATGTTTTTCAGGGAATTAACAGCATAGGTAAGAACTGCATGCATATCAGGACGGTCAACACTGGACTTGTTAGGATGCCACTACTTTTGGGACACTCAGATTTCCTTCATATTACTACAATTCATTTGTGGTTATTTCTACAAAATCTACTTTTGTGCTATGTATTTTTATAACATACTGTTTCAAACACTACTACTATTGTTACAACTCCTCTAAATTGTAATCTTTTGTAAAACTACTTAATTACTGGCATCTTAATACATTATGTTCTGCGATAACCATATGCTCTGGATGTATGTATCTATTGGTTGTATTACTGTTCGCAGCCCCACCACCTCACTAAGCTTCCGCACACTACTCAAACTAATTGTAAATACCATTTGGCGGGGTGTGACATACCATCACCCGTTCGAGTGGTATAGCCTCACCCGTTCGGGTCGGGTTCCTCACCCGTTCGGGTGTCTTTGTTATTGTTCTGTACTTTGTTCGAACTCAAAAATTCATCTGTATCATTCTCAATTTTTGCCTATGATTTTGAGTTATGTTTTCCACCATATTGTAGTTAAACATTATACGATTTCTTTCAACAAATTTTATGCATTTATTTAGCTTATATACATGTTCAAACTTTTGTACAGGGTATAAATTGTAGTCCAAAATTTATCATCACCAAACACTATTTTACTTTGTTTTATGATTTCACTTTATCATAATCATCAAATATATACGTAATGTAACTACAAAAGTTATAAAAGAAGTTTAAGGCAATAATCCTCACAGTGGTGGTGATGAGCCGGGGATGATGATGATGATGAACAAAAGATGATGATGAAGATGTTATTGTTACTTTGTGTTATTAGTTTAGAGATGATGATGAAGTTATGTTGTTGCTCTTCTACCCTTCCTGCTTCTGCCGATTGATCACAAGGAGAGGAAGAAATGGGTGTTCAATTATTTGTGCTTGGTGGAGTGAGTGTGCTCACAGAGGTGGAAGGAAGGAGTATATATCAAAATAAAATCGGGTTGTTTTTCAAAGGGGAGAGTATGGTTTTAAACAGAAGGTTGTCGAGAGATATTTTAGTTGTAGAAATATTTTAGTTTTTTAACCCGTTAATTTCGTGTATGGGTCCAATCATTTCAACTATAAAATTAATATTTGAAGTTTTTATTTTTGTAGTATCTTTCCAAATACTTTGTTCGAAATAATGAAAATAAATTTTTTATTATTTTGGTTGTCGAGTACGTTTTGTATTGTTTCAGCTTCGTACGACACGTTTTATATAAAACATATAATGTTTTTTGTTTCATTTTTATTTTTGACAGTTCACATAATATTTTTAAATAAATAATCATTAAAAATATTTTCACGTTATTTCTAAACTTTGTATCACCAACGATCGCAATTATTTTTTTTCGGATTCATTCTGAATGTTTTGTATGTAATTATAAATATATACGAATTTGGTAATACTTTTTGTATTAAAATTTGTGGGCTCGCTAGACTTATCTCACATCAATGGTTTAGTTTAAATTTTGTAGGGAATTAGCGTAAAAATGCGCGTGATTAGTGGTAAAATTATACTGTAATTGGAGGAGTGTCACATTCTCCCCTCATTAGAGAAATCTCGTCCCGAGAATTAAGTCGAGTCGTGGGTCTCGGACACGTGCTCGAAAAGATGTGGATATTTATTTCGCATTTCATCTTCGCGCTCCCAAGTAGACTCTGGGCCGCGTTTCGAGTTCCATCGAACTTTGACTAGTTTGATCCGACTGCGTCGGAGTTTGTGCATTTTCTGATCAATTACTTCGATAGGTTTCTCCACAAAATTTAGTTTTGAGTCAATGTAAACTTCATTAGAAGGGATGATTAATGTTTCATTGGAAAGACACTTTTTAAGATTACTAACATGAAAAGTGTCATGGATACCGCTGAGTTCTTGTGGTAGGTTGAGTTTGTAAGCGACAGGACCAATCCTCGAAAGGATCTCAAAAGGTCCGACGTGACGTAGATTTAGCTTTCCTCGTTTGCCAAATCGTGATATCCCCTTCCAGGGTGATACCTTGAGTAGGACCTTGTCTCCTATTTGGAACTCAAGAGGTTTTTGGCGGTTATCAGCGTAACTTTTATGTCTGTCTCGTGCTATTTCTAATCGTTGAAGTACTTGAGATATCTTGTCCGTAGTTTCCTGGACAATCTCAGGACCAGACAGTTGTCTGTCACCCAACTCTGCCCAACAGAGTGGTCGACACTTGCGTCCATACAGTGCCTCGAATGACGCCATCTGTATACTGGTGTGATAACTATTATTGTAGGAAAATTTTGCTAGAGGTAGGTAGGTATCCCAGCTACCCCCAAAGTCCATCACACATGCTCACAACAAATATTTGAGCATTTGTATCGTTCGCTCTCTTTGGCCGTTGGTTTGAGAATGGAAGGCAGTACTGATATCAGTTCTGAAAGTCCACGATCTCAGAACTAAAACTTAGTAATCAAGTATAAAGTGCAGCGGATAACAATATACTTGAAGTAAATGATCTAGAGAAGAGAGAAATTGCTTTGGTAAACTAATTGTATTAATATAGCTCAGATAATACAAAACACCAAAGACTTAGAGAATTCTGAACATCAAACACCTATATATATAGGCAGAATTCTCTAGTCAATATAAGTCAAACATCAAAATTCCGAATCTACCTACTTACTGACTTCTACTTACGGACTACCAGACAGTCCGTAAGTACTACATACATACTGACTATGTTAGTTACGGACATACTTGACTTGTACGCTTTCAGACTTCTAAAAATTTATCAAACCTAACATATTAAGCTTTAGACATCCATTGCTCCAACAAACTCCCCCTTGGATAAAGCTTGATTTGTCTTTGTACTGATATTTCTTTATTTGAACCCTGGATGCTTGCATCCTGCATGGATTCCCTGCTCAAGACAAACATGAACCACCCTTTGAAATTTTCTTGCTTGAATCATTGATTCTTGATCATCATCATGAATAATTTGATTCTTTTCCAGCATCGACAAATCTTCTTCAGCAAGATTTATTAAACTCAGAGGATCATATACTTTCACCACATTTCTGGTTGGCCATATAATATTTCCATTTTGCTCTTTGTCATAGCAAACTATGTAAGCTTCACCAGTATTGCTCACATAGTACCATTCAATGAAGTATGTGGTGAAATTTGTTGGTAGAATCTCCAGAGGAATTTCTTTCTTGCAATGAGCTCCAGGATAAATAAGTTTCACATTTGGTTGGTTTGTTATTGGATTAATTTCCCAAGGATCAACCTTTCTCTTTGGCAATGTTCTTGGAAGATATTTCCATTCCAAATGTTTTTCTTTGTGCCAATCTGTATCCTCATAAATCCTCTGAATCATCCAATGTACGATCCCTCTTTCAGGATAATTCAAAATATTGATGCTTCCCAGATGATTTACATCACATTGAGGCAGAGATCCAATTCGTTTGAAAGATCTTGAGAAGTATTGGAGTCCATCCGTTCTTTTTACCACAAAAACTTTGTTGTCAGAATCATATTTCCAGCTTATAATATGTCCTTTCAATTTTCTGCTTTTGAACTTGAAAGTTTTCCTCTTTGACAACTTTTCTGCCTTATCAATAACCTTCTCTTTGAACCAATCTTTGTAAGGTTTCTCTTGAATTGGATCTTCAGGAAAATTTTGAAATAACGATTCCTCATGCTCTTCATTAATTCCATCTTCTTCTTCTCCCTCTTCTGGAGGTTCTTCATCTGAATCAAAGTCTCCATTTTGATTTAATCTTTGAAGATTATAATCAAATTCAGCAATATCAGAAACTTGATAATCATCCTCATCTTCATCACTGCCCCATACATATACAACTTCTTTTGTGCCCGAAGATTCTCCAACCTCCATCCGTTTACATGTAGGAGAATAACAGCCAACTGAGATATGTTTCTTGGCCAACTCTTCTTCTCCAATATCAATCATAAATCTTTGTTCACTTGGCAACAACTCCCCCTCAACCTTATCATTTTCTTTCTCTTCAGCAAAATTAAAGATATTAGTATCTAGCTCTTGTTCTTCTTCTAAGTCGTCAAATACAAGATCCTCAAACTCTGAAGTTGGAGCTAACACTGAATCATCACTGATCTGAGGAAGTGCAAAGTGTAATGGCTCTGGAGAATCAATAGGACTTGAAGATGTATCTGAAGAAAAATGCTGTTGATCTTCAGGCTGAGAAAAATCTTGAGGAGGTTCATTTTGCTCAGTATCATCCTCTTTTTCATCATTAGCATGAGCACCAAAATCATATAAACCATCACCATCATTGTCATCCTCATTACCATCATTACCACCATCATCATTATCATCATCATCATCATTATCATTACCATCATTGTCATCCTTTTCTTCCTCCTCTTCATCAACTTTTTCAAACTTCTCCCCCTGATCAACTGATTTTTCTTTTAATTTTTCAATTTCAAGCTCCAATTCTTTAATTTTTCCAGCTTGTTGATCGATCAGGTTCTTTTGAATTACAAGTTGTTGATTTTGCTCATTAAATCTATTCTCCACATTGACTGAGTAATCAATCAGTTTCTGTTGCATTTCTTCAACAAGCTTTAAAACAGGTGCAACTGCTTTTATTAATTTGGAGTCCACTTCAGCAAGAGGAATTGATGGAATTGTATCAGATGGCAAACTGGATGAAGATGGAATGCTCGAAGATGTCATAATAGCTGCAGATGAAGGCATACTAGTTGAAGTACCAGCATCCTTAGAAAATACCGATAAAGTTGTTGTTCTTCGGATCTTCTTTGGTTTGATGGGAACTTGTTCAGCTTCAGGATGATAAGATGGATCTTGAGCTTCTTCTCTTTCTTTTCTTTTCCTTTCCTCCACAACCTTAGGATCTTCTTCTTCAGAACTAGAAGACTCAACTTCATCTGCATGTTCAATCTCAGTATCAGAAGAATCAGATGATGTAGTATGAACAGCTTCAGCTATATCAGTAGCAGGAGCTTCATGATCAGGTTCATCTTCAAACAAATCAGCATTTAATTCAATATGCTCCAAGGTTTCTTCTATATCATCATTCCCTTCCATAACAGTCGTTTGGTCAATTTCAACTGGTGGTTCATTGGCTACAATATTTTCTATTGCTTCCACATTAACACCTTCTGGAGGTTCATTAACTATGATATTCTGTGCATGTTCCTGGACATGTTCCTCATTTACATCTTCTCCTTCTTCTTCATCACTTGAAGATAATTCAAATTCAAATTGTGGAGGAACAAAGTTTTCATCTATCACATGTCCAAATAATTCTAGAGATGCAGGAACAGCTTTCTTTCTGTAATTGTGAACATCTGCGAATATCCTTTGTGGAACAGGAATATAAGTATATCTATCTCCTTCAAAAGTTAGTCCTTGGAGATGTTGATTGAAAATCCTTTGTAAAAACCGTGGATACATGAAGAATGCCTCTTTGCTAGAAAGATTCCCGACTAGTTGCTGAAAAATGAATCTTGAGAAATTGTATGGGATGTTCAATATGAGAGCAGTGATCATCTCAAGTAAATTGATCCCAACTGAATCATGTCCTGATTTCCTTGGTGATAAGGTGGAGACCATTGTATGTATCATAAACTTCCATTGAGGAGGAAAATGATTTTTCAAATATTGTTTGTCTCTAGGTCCTCTAGTACAACCCATCCTAGAAAGACAATCTACCACAATATCCCTTGGAATTATATTATTAACATTTTCAGCATCTCCAAAATTCCAGGTTTGTCTTATCATATCTTCTGTGAGATCTATGGGAATTCCAGTCACTATAGCTCGAATACATGGAGGATTATTACTTGAAAGGTATTCAGCTGAGTTCCAAAATTCAAACATATGTTCTTGAAATATATGTTCAACTCCCATAGTTAAGGCATAATGAACTCTGGATCTTCTCAAGAAATTCAGAATTGGGTGAAAACAGTTGTTGACAGGCTTGTTTGGAGGATCCATAAGATAAGCAGTCACATTATGTCTAGGCTCAAAATCAATTACAACTCGAGCAATGTCAGCAACACCAGGTTGATCTGCCATAATGCGTATCACAAGCTATACAAAACAAACTGTTAAGCCAGGTACAAAACAAATAGAAACAAAATTATGCACATACTGAAAATTTTGTTAAGTATCAAGTTAGTCCGAAACTAGAAATACATAGATTTTAAGTCAGGAACTAGCTACTCAGTATTAAGTATCAATACAAGGTCAGTATGTAACACTTAACTCAGTAACTAGTATAGACAATTTCTAAGTAAAACTAGGTCAGGAACTAAATATCTAACAAAATTTCAGATTAAAAACTAAGATTACATAGTCAGTATGTACAAAATGACAATACTCCGTAACTAATACTAAGATCAAATACCTAAGTATAGTCCGTATGTATAGTCAGTATGTTCATGCTGACTTAATAATCCGAAACTAAGTCCGTATATTATAATAAGTCCGTAAGTAAACATTTAGTCAGTAACTAGATATATACTAATGGACAGAATAATTCAAGACCTAGTCAGCAAGTAAGAAATCCGTAAGTCAGTTTTTGACTTAGTCAACAAAAGTCAAATAGTCAAAGTCAGTAAGTAGGGTTGGTCAATAAGTCAATGGTCAATAGTTGACTTAAGGTCTGTAACTATGATAGTTACGGACAAAAACCCTAATCCTAGTCCGTAACTAGGAGATCCGGATAACAATGACGACTGTTCATGTGAACAGTAACTTTTCAGAAAAATTACGATTGAATCATAGATATAGAAAGATAGAGAATGAAAGTTATACCTATGAATGCGGAATCACAAGGCGCACAAATCTATCTTGATAGATTTGAAAATGATGAAGTACACAGAGAGTAAACGACAGAAAACTTGCTCGGTTTTGCAGATACTGAAAAATGCTAGTTCCGGACTAAATTTGACAAGTTTTGAAAGCGTATGTCAACTATGGTTTTCAGAAGTACATATACCTTTTCAAATATAGATCCGGACCTATTTATCAGTTACTGAAAAATTCAGTGATCATTTTGAAATTCAAAATTTATTTTGATGTTTTTCAAAAATGAATTTTGCTAAAACATATAGGATTAAAAAGATTAAACTTTGGATATTTATCTATCTAAAAATTAAAAGACATAACAATTTTAAAGAGAAAACTACTTTGAAAAATATAAAATCTAAAAATATTTACAAGAAAATTATAACAAAATAAAATATTTTTGGTGGGGAAAATCTCATGAGATGGGATCATATTGGGATATATGAATGTATTATGTTTATTATTGAGAAATGCAAGTTTATTTTGATTGTTAGTATTTTTATCCCTTTTAAATTTATATATCATTTCCAAAATATATTTTCTAAAAATTTACTTATATATGATTATTGGTATTATTGTTTACTCAAGTACTCAAATATTTAAGTATCTTATTGCATTATTGTTAATGTGCACATTATTCTATATAAGCTAAATATCAATATACTTCCGAATTCAAAATATAGTAATATTTCTATATAGAGGGTGAGAATATGATGAAGTCTTTAAGAGTACACACATATGTTGGAATGACATTTTGTCACATATGTCATACCCTTGGTTGGAATTACAACTATATCTCAGGTCTATACAAAGTATAACAAAGAGATATAATTAAGTAAACCTTCTTCAAAATCATACCCAAGTCTAAGGTCTTTACAACGTACAACAAATAGTGGATATGATTCCCCAGACAACATAATATAAAGACCCTAAATGATAGATCATACCATATTAATTTTCAGAATTTAAGACATTTTATTGTTATTTTGAATCTAGAAGAATAGAATCTTGATAACTTTGAGTCATTTATTTTGACTTTTGCTTAAGTCAATTGACTTTTGCTTGTCATATACAGATATTTTGGATTATATAAAATAATATGCACTAAGTATTTGACATTTCTTAGACGAGATACCTTAAATACTTGAATACCTACCAATATATTATATATAACTTAAATTTTAGAAAATTCTTTAGAAGAAATGTTAAATAAATCTACTAACACATCAAATATAATACTTAGCATTTCTTTAAAAATTAATTTTAATACATTTCCCAATATACTATCATTTCCCAACATTTTCCACAAAATCTCCCCCTCATTTCACAAAATTTCCCAACTAATGACTAAAACAGCAAATAACCTAGAATTGTAAAATACAACCTAAATATCCAAATGTTTAGTCAAGATGATCCAAATGTTTCATACCGAGCATTGAGATAAGGTCCCCAAAACGGGATTTGGAAAATGATTTGGTAAACAAGTCAGCACATTGCTTACTTGTTTCGACATGAACCAAAATGATCAGATTTTTCTCATAGCAATCCCGTATGAAATGAAAACGTATTTCAATGTGTTTTGTTTTAGAATGCTGTACGGGATTGCGTATGATACTAATAGCAGCAGTGTTATCAATATTTAAAGGAGTTTTGGTCAAGAGTAAACCATAATCGCGTAGTTGTTGTTGAATCCACAAGATTTGAGAACAGCAACTAGCAGCAGCGATATACTCAGCCTCAGCAGTGGATGTAGAAACAGTTTGTTGTTTCTTGCATTGCCAAGTCACCAATCTTCCTCCAAGAAATTGACAACCTCCTGATGTACATTTGGAATCAATGCCACAGCCTCCGTAGTCTGAATCGGAATATGCTGAAAGTTCAAAGTCACCATCATTGGAATACCAAATTCCAAGATTCGATTTTCCTTTGAGATATCGAAAAATCCGTTGTACTGCTCGCAAGTGAGTTATCTTCGGATCAGCTTGGTACCTAGAACAAACAGACACAGCAAACATGATATCTGGCCTAGATGCCGTTAGATACATCAAAGAGCCTATCATGGAGCGATATTCTTTTTGATCCGTAGGAAAATCTTCAGAGGCAGGTCCAATCTTTTCAGTTGTGTCAATGGGAGTGGAAAGTGGCTTGACCTCTAACATCTTGAATTTCTTCAAGATATCATTGACGTATTTTGTTTGATGGATAAAAATTCCCTTATCCATTTGTTGTACTTGTAATCCTAGAAAGAAAGCCATTTCTCCCATTGAGCTCATCTCAAATTTGGACTTCATAATTTCCTCAAAGTCTTTGCACAAGCTGTCGTTTGTTGATCCAAAGATAATGTCATCAACGTATACTTGCACTAGCAATAAATCTTCCTTTGACTTCTTTATAAAGAGAGTGCTGTCAATTCGTCCTCGTGTGAATCCATTTTCCAACAAGTGTTGTGACAAAGTCTCATACCAAGCTCTCGGGGCTTGATGTAATCCGTAAAGAGCTTTGTCTAGTCGAAACACATGATTGGGAAATTGAGGATCTTCGAAACCCGGTGGTTGTTTGACAAACACTTCTTCATGAACTTTCCCATAGAGAAAAGCACATTTGACGTCCAGTTGATAAACTTTGAAGTTCATGTATGAGGCATAAGCTAAGAATATCCGAATGGATTCTAGCCTAGCTACGGGTGCAAAAACCTCATCATAATCCAAACCTTCAACTTGAGTGAAACCTTGAACAACTAATCTTGCTTTGTTACGAACCACAATCCCTCGATCATCCTTTTTGTTACGAAAAACCCATCTAGTACCAATTGGATGAATACCTTTTGGAGGTTCCACCAATGTCCAAACTTGTAGTTTAACAAATTGCTGTAATTCTTCTTGCATGGCTTGCACCCAAGAAGATTCTTGTAAAGCAATTTGGACATTCTTTGGTTCTATTTGTGATAAGAAGCAAGATTCCATTTGAGCTATCCAACAAGAGGTGGACACTTGTTTTGGTTGAACACCAAGTTGAGTTCGTGTCTTCACTCCGTCTGATACCTCTCCAATGACGTTTTTCAAAGGATGTTTGAATTTTGCATTGATACCCAAAGTAGGTTGTGATTCAACTTCCATGTTTGCTTCAATATTCGTATCCTCAAAGTTACTTTCCACCGCATCATCTGAATCATCATGATTAAATAATTCAGTGGAAGTTTCTTGAAATTCCTCATTTTCAGGATCTGAATGATTTTCAGCTTCAATTTCTACTTGTGGAGTAGAATGTCCTTCTTCTTCTTGATGAGTCGAAGTTGTAGGAACAGATTCTGGAGGAGTTACTTCTGATAAAACGGTTGGTGTAGGAGTAATAAGAATCGGCTCTGAAGGAGAGGATATCACCGGAATCACATATTCAACATATTGATAATGAGAATTATCTGGAGATGTTGAATCTTCTGGAAGTGGAACAAAAGAATTTAAAAATGAATCATAATCAAAGAACTTTTCAGGACCAATACCATCGGGAGATTTTGAATGCCTTAAGAATTCCACTTCATAAACCTCTTCTACCCGATTAGATGTCTTGTTATACACCCTTTTGTTATGAGAGTTCACTGAGTATCCTAAGAAGAAACCGTCACCAGCTTTTTCGGCAAACTTTGACAATCTCTCTTTGGTCTTCATGATTAAACACGGACATCCAAATGGTTCCAAAAAATGAATATTCGGTTTCCGATTATTCAACAGTTCATAACTCGTCTTCTTCTTGTCTTTGACAACATGTACTCGATTGAGTACAAAACACGCCGTATTCACTGCTTCAGCCCAGAAAGTAATCGGTAGTTTAGAATCTGATAACATAGTTCTCGCTGTTTCTATTAATGTCCGATTCTTTCTTTCTGCCACTCCATTCTGTTGTGGAGTATAAGAAGCACTAAATTGATGTGTTATACCATGTCGAAGACAGAACAATTCCATTAAATGATTCTTGAACTCCGTTCCATTGTCACTCCGAATTACCTTCACTTTCAATGAGAAAATTCTTTCCAACTTAAGAATCAGAAATTTAATTTTCTCAAATGCTTCATCCTTTGTTGCAAGGAAATATACCCATGAAAATCGTGAGTAATCATCAGTAATTACCAAGCAATAGATTTTTCCTCCAATACTCCGAATGTTTACTGGACCAAACAAATCCATATGAAGTAATTCCAATGGCTTGTTAATTGAGTTCACCAATTTTGGTTTATGAGATTTTCTGATGAGCTTTCCCTTTTTACATGATATACAATGATCATGTAAAGAGAAATTTTGTTTAGGCACACCTATCACTAAATCGTTTTTCACCAGATAATTCATTTTCCGAAAATTGATGTGACCCATTCTCCGATGCCAAAGTATAGAATCTTTCTCTGAAGCTTTTACTAACAAACATGTGTGATCCTGAGTTGTGGTACTTGATCTCATATCCAGAACATACACATCTTTTTGTCTTGGAGCTCTCATAAGTACCCATTCTTCAGGAACTGTGAAACCAGGTTTGAGTATCAAACATTCTTCATAATTGAACCATGTTGATAGGTTCTTATCACAAACTTGGGATACACTGAGAAGATTGTGTTTCAACTCTTCAACGAAGTTTACTTTTTCAAAACTCACTTCACCATTTGTCACTGTGCCCTCACCAGTGATTTTTCCGCCCATATCTCCCGCAAACGATACACGTCCTCCATATTTATGTTTAACATCATTGAGCAAGGACAAATTCCCAGTCATATGTCTTGAACAGCCACTATCAACATGCCAAATGTTGTCAATAGATTGGGAAGACTGCAAGACATAAACATGAAAATTATTAGTTGCAAATGGACACCCAAGCCTTTGAGGCTTTGGGTTGTCCAGTAACGGGATCATCTATCCAGACATCAATCTCCTTCATTCCTTGTTTAAAGTTATGAGATAAAGAAGTTGAATCTTCAACAGGATTCTTTTCTTTTGGGACATTATTTTTAAAGATTTTCTTAAAAATATTGAAAGATTTTCCTGTTGAACCGTTTTTATCCGGTTGTTCCTTATTCATCTTCTTTTGTTTCTTTTTAAGAAGAGGAATACAATCTTTTAAAATATGTCCACGAACCCCACAAAAGAAACAACATCTATGCTCATATCTTTTGAATGATTGAGAACTAGAATGAGAACTCCTTGGAGATTTATCATTCAAAGATGTCTTTCCTCCTTTTCCCTCACAATCGTTGCATGCTTTGGATGAAAAGGTAGTCTTTGTTTGCTTCACAGGCTTAGAAGATGTATATCTTTTTAATAGATTAAAAGCCTTTTTATGAGGAGTAAAGATTTTAGCTTCTTTGTTTTCATTAAAAGAAGTTGTACCTTTATCCTTTTCACAATCATTTGTTGAAGCCGGAACAAAAACTACTTTATCATGTAAAGTCCCCTTACCCTTTTCACATGAGGTTTTAGGAATTTCAACCTCAACAGCCTTTTCTTTCAAATCAGTAGAAATCTTCTCGGGAGATGAAGTATAACAAGATGGTGGTGGAACAATATGATAACCCAACCCTGTCTTACTTTTAGTATCAGTGATTTGAGAGTGAATAATTTCATCTAAAACCATTGATGAGGTAGACATGTTGGAAAGTTTTCGATTTAATTCCAAGATTTGAGAAACTTGATCTGCCTTTTGTTTAGATAAAGATTTGATATCAGTTAAGTATTTATCAATAACAGTTTGCTGATTTAAAATCTTCGCTTTGAGATCATGAATCTCAATTTGATAAGCCTCAATCTTTTCAGAAAACTTTTTATCATTGTTTACCAGAATCTTGTTATTTTCCCGAAACATTTGTGTTTCCAAGAGTAACTCTTGATTCTGTTTTTGTAAAAGACTGATCTTTTCCCCCAGATCAGTACATTTACCACAAATTTCCTCAGAGATATTAGAGTCGACCTCATTGATCTGAGCCATAAAGGCTTGTTGATGTGAATGCTCTTCAACGTGAGAACTCCAATCATAGTAATCATCTACTGTTGAAACCATTGCTTGAGAGGTAGAAGCTTTTGATTGTGTGACAGGAGGTACTGCTTGATATTGTCTAGAAGTGGATTCTTGAGCATTAGAAGGCTTGGTAAATCCTGAGCTTGGATTTTTACCTTTTTCACACTCTCGTGCAAAATGACCAAAGTTTTGGCAATTGTAGCACTTTACCTTAGATTTATCAAATCCAGGTCTTCCTCCAAGCTTAGACTTACCAGTTCTTTGAAGAAACTTTTTCACTTTTCTTGTGAACATTGCAAGATTCCATTGCAAGTCCATTTCTTCAAGATCATCTGGGTGAATTTGATCATAATCTTCTTCAATAAGTTCCACATTTGCTATTCTATTACTTATGAAGGCTTCATAAGAAGCAAGAAAGGCTGTAAGAACTTGTGCATGTTCTTCAGTTGCCTTTGAAACACTAGAACTAGCATTTGATTGTGGAACATATTGATAAGATTGAAAAGAAGAACTTCCTTCAGATGAAGAGCTTGGGTATTGTGAATAAGTTGGTGAAATAGGAGTAGAAGCACTAAACAATGCTGTGGTAGATGTTTGTACTTGAACTTTGGAGCCATAAACACTCGGATTTTGCATTGTGCGATGAGCCCTAGAGTGTTCCTTTTTCTTGATGGAAACATCATAATTTTGAAGCTTATTGAATAAGTCTTCAAGTTCCATAGCACCAAGTTGTTCCTCATCTTCCAACATTGCATCTACCTTACTATCCCAACGTTGAGGTAGAGCAGAGAGTAATTTTTCATTGATTTCTCCCCTTGAAAGCTCCATACCATGTCTTTTGAGTTCACTAGTAAGTTGGGAATACCGAACTATTAGATCCTCAAATGATTCATTAGGTAAGGTAGTGAATGCATCAAATTCCTTCTTAATGAGATCACACTTATTCTTCTTATATTTGTCATTCCCAGCAAATCGTTTCTTCATTGCTTCAAACAATTCAAAAGCAGTTGCTAATGATTTCCATCCAGACATTACTTCTTGTGGAAGTGCCATTGAAAGAATAGATTTTGCTTTTTGATCTCTAGCATATTCTTTCTTCTCCTCCGTATTAAAGAACTTGACAGGTTTGGGAGGAATAGGTTCTCTTTCTCCAAAATTTCCTTCTAAGCGTGGCTTGATATATTGCTCCGTAAGTGGAATCATGAGTTCCGGATCATATAAAGCAATAAAAGATTCAAACCTATAGAGCCAATCATCAAAATCCTTGAGCATAAACCTCGGTGGTTTGCTCGTGGTGCCTGTCTCTTGTTCGTTTTTAAACATGGCTTGAAATTGAGCAGTTGTCATAGACATGTTTTCTGCAAGGGATTAGAAATGCAAACCCAAACACAAGAACAATTCCAAGAATCTCAAGTTCAAAGTTACTCCGAAAGTATACTCAGCAAGTATACTCCGTATATACCAAATAACTCCGTAAGTAGTATTCAGTAACTAAGTTCCGTAACTTTGAATTTAAACCACAAAAGTCAAAACTACCAACTGTTATGCTCAGTATCTAATTCTCAGTAACTAGATTCAGTAACTAGCATAAGTCCGTAACTAACACTTAGTATTTTGATCCGAAACTAGATTTACCAAGTAATGAGTTGGTAAAAATCAATTTTATCTTTTCCGAAACAACAATTCAGCAACTAAATCAGTACGAAACAAACACTCAGTAACTAGACTTCAGTAAGTAGAAGTTTTCCGTAACTAGAATTAGTTTCGGAACAAAAGTCCAACAAACTTGTAACAAACTCGTAACAGAATTTCGCGCCAATCTAGATACTGACTAAAACGGTTATTTTTGCTAGTTTCGGACAAATAAACAACTAGATACGGACTTAAAATCCCAGATTTTCAAAGTGAAATTACTTTCTCAATACATCTTCAATTTTAACAATCAAGATATGTATGCACTCGTATTTGAAAACCGAACACTCGTGTAGTATTAATTTCAAGTTTAAATGTGTTTAATCAAAATCCGTACAAAATGAATTTGAAACAGAATGAGATTTCAACGAATTGAATAATGAATTTGATCAAATTGAAAGTACAGAATGATTCGGAATCACTTACAGTGATGTTTTTGACGAAATTGAGACTGCAAATGATGAAATTGATCAAAATGAATTTCTGATCAAGTACTCCGTATGATCAAACACTCCGTATATCTCGTTAATCACTTCTGAATCAATCTAGAAGTAATCCGTATCAAACTAATCACCTCTGATCAATACATACAATCAAATTCCTCAAAAACACACTCTAAATCAATCACGAAGCTCACTAAGCAGCTCTGGTGTCTCTGATACCAATTGAAAGTCCACGATCTCAGAACTAAAACTTAGTAATCAAGTATAAAGTGCAGCGGATAACAATATACTTGAAGTAAATGATCTAGAGAAGAGAGAAATTGCTTTGGTAAACTAATTGTATTAATATAGCTCAGATAATACAAAACACCAAAGACTTAGAGAATTCTGAACATCAAACACCTATATATATAGGCAGAATTCTCTAGTCAATATAAGTCAAACATCAAAATTCCGAATCTACCTACTTACTGACTTCTACTTACGGACTACCAGACAGTCCGTAAGTACTACATACATACTGACTATGTTAGTTACGGACATACTTGACTTGTACGCTTTCAGACTTCTAAAAATTTATCAAACCTAACATATTAAGCTTTAGACATCCATTGCTCCAACAAGTTCGAGTACCAAGTGCCGTTTGGAGTGATTGCCAAAAGTGAGATGTGAATTGGCTATCTTTATCAGAGATAATGGATAACGGTACGCCATGTCTGGAAATGATTTCCTTCAGATAGATTCTAGTAAGCTTTTCCATCTTATCCGTTTCCTTAATAGCAAGAAAGTGGGCTGATTTCGTCAGTCGATCGACAATCACCCATATGATTTTTTAGGTAACTTCGTAATGAAGTCCATCATTATTTGTTCCCATTTCCATGTGGGCATCTCTAGTTGTTGCAAAAGCCCGGACGGCTTTTGGTATTCAACCTTGACCTTTGAACAGGTCAGGCATTTACTAACATAGGTTGCGATATCTCATTTCATGCCAAGCCACCAATAGAAATCCTTCAGATCATGGTACATCTTATCTGCACCCGGATGTATCGAGTAGTTGGACTTATAAGCTTCATCCAATATCAGTATGCGTAATTCATCTACGCATGGAACCCAAATCCGGTTCATGAAGTACAACACTCCGTTGTCCTTTATTTCGATTTTTTTTCCATTCCCTTCAAGGAATCCTTAAGATGTTCGGGAACGAAAGCTAGTTGTTGAGCGTCACGAATTTGAATAATGAGGTTCGAGTGGATCGTCAATCCCAAAGCTCGAACTCTGCGAGATTTGATTCACTCTTTACGACTCAGGGCGTCTGCTGCTACATTTGCCTTGCCCAGGTGGTACTTGATTTCACAGTCGTAATCGTTTAGCAATTCGACCCAACGTCGTTGTCTCATGTTGAGCTCTTTCTGATCGAATATGTGTTGGAGGCTCTTGTGATCAGTGAAGATCGTTACACTTTGTATCGTATAGGTAATATCTCCAAATTTTAAGTGCAAAAATGACTGCTCCCAACTCTAAGTCATGAGTTGTGTAGTTTTTCTCGTGCACTTTCAGTTGACGAGATGCATAAGGAATTACTTTGTCGTTTTGCATTAGAACGCAACCCAATCCTTGATGCGAAGCATCGCAATAAACTATGAAGTTTCCTACCCATTCGGGTAATGACAGGATGGGTGCGGTGCTCAGTTTCTCCTTTAACTGCGGGAAAGCGTTCTCTTGTTTCTCGCCCCATTCGAATTTCTTGTCTTTTTGAGTTCTAGTGGTAAGGGGTTGGGCTATTTTTGAAAAGTTTGCAATGAATCGCCCTATAATATCCAGCTAGACCAAGGAATTGTCGGATCTTGGATGGGGTTTTCGGTGCTTCCCAACTTTTGATTGCCTCAATTTGGATGGGTCTACATGTATTCCCTTGTCATTTATCACATGACCAAGGAAATGAACCTCTCACATCCAAAATTCACACTTAGAGAACTTTGCATACAACTTCTCTCTCTCAAGTAGTTCGAGGATGAGTTTTAGGTGTTGTTCGTGATCTTCTTTCATTCATGAGTATACTAGGATGTCGTCGATAAATACGATGATGAACTTATCAAGGTATGGTTTGCATACTCTATTCATGAGGTCCGTGAACACTACTGGTGCGTTTGTCAGCCCAAAAGGCATGACTAGAAACTCGTAGTGACCATAACGAGTCCTAAACGCAGTCTTCGGTACATCCTCATCTCGAACATTCAGTTGATGATAACCAGGTCGTAGGTCAATTTTTGAATAGTAACTTGACCTAGTTGATCAAACAGACCGTCGATACGTGGTAATGGGTATCGGTTCTTGATAGTTAACTTGTTCAATTCTCGGTATTCGATGCACATACGCATAGATCCATCCTTCTTCTTGACAAACAAAATCGGAGCTCCTCAAGGTGAAAAGCTCGATCGGATGAATCCTAAGTCTAGGAGTTCTTGCAAATGCGAAGACAACTCCTGCATCTCTGATGGAGCTAGACGATAGGGTGCGCGGGCGATTGGTGCGGCTCCAGGCACCAGATCGATGTGAAACTCGAATTGTCACGGTGGTGGTAATCCTGGTAACTCTTTAGGAAATACTCCTGGATAGTCACGCACAATAGGTACATCATCTATATGTCGCTCCTCGAGTTTCTTTTCCACAATGTGTGCCAAAAAGGCTTGGTATCCCTTTTGGAGATACTTACTGGCTTTTAAGCAAGTAATCATCTTAGTGGCACTCTTCCATTTCTCACCTTGTATTACCAATGTTTCTCCTGTCGGTAACGGTAGGCATACCAACTTTTCGAAATAGATAATCTCAGCGTGGTTCTTTGACAACCAGTCCATACCAACTACGATGTCAAAACTTCCCAACTTAACCGGTAGTAAGTCTATTTCGAAGAGATGACCTTCTAACACAGAGGTGCATCCCGGTACTATTTCTCCTGACTCAATCAACTTACCATCGGCTAATTCTACAATATATTTGTTATCTAGCTTACGAGATTCAAGTTCTAATAGTGGTCTAAACTCAGTAGACACAAAACTTAAATCAGCACCCGAATCTATTAACACGGAGGCATAATGGTTGTTTACTAGAAACGTACCAGTGATGCTATTAGGGTCCTGGCATGCCTCCTGTGCTCCGATCACGAATGCCCTTCCGATCACGAATGCCCTTGTTCTTTAGCTCCGGACATTCATTCCTGAAATGCCTTGTGTTGTCGCACTCAAAGCAAGCTCGTGGTTAGTTGGTGTTAGTTTGGTTGTTGGTGTTTGATGCCACCCGAAAGCGTCGGTGTCATTGATGGTAACTAATTGTGCACCAACAGGGGTTTTAAAATTTATAAATAGCGGGGCTTAAATTATATGTTTTACCTACTCTGGTTAGTAAGCGGTAAGTATAACCTAAGATCGTTCTATGAATCCAACCGTGTGGTGATTAAAGTTAGCACTTTTGGTAGGGAAGTATTTGGGATGGAACAAAGTAGGTAGGTTTGGGGGGTTTTTAAACTGAAGACAAGTAATTAAAATGCAGGAAAGTAAATTGCAGGAAATTAAAGTACAGGAAAGCAGATAAAGATAAAGATGTGATTGCTGATTTCGATAATTAATGTTTCAGGATGACAGACTAAATAGGGGTGAAACTTAATATAATAAGTAAACTATTAGATGTAAATTCTAGAACCCTACCAACTAAATTTCCTATTGGCATGTCACTAGGAACTAGGTTATCATGATTCTGATCGAAGAAATACGCCAACTTCCAATACCTATATGTATGAGAGATAAGCAACCTATTTTGATTTTATACCGAGGTGCATGAATCAGTGGCGTATCGTCTCATAGGTCTGACCGTTCTTAACCCCTAAGATAGTTTATCGTTCTATTAGCATGCAGATTAATAACTTTGTATGTTTAGACCGCCGATTTTTTTAGACCTAGAGGTTTAAATATCCTAAGTCACTTGGACTTTCACTTTCATTCCTAAGTCTTATTTATAATTGATTAGATTCCGGTTTCTTCGACTTATGACTTAAATCTCTCATTTTCAAACAGTTTTACATCCCTGGATTATTCGCAGTTTGTTAAAAACGTGTTTCATATGCAGACCATGCCTTTCAATAATCAGACCGTGTACTTTACATGGTAATTCCACGGCTTTTACGTCCAACATGAGGTCAAGAGTAATTGACAGTAAAAGTGACACTCTAAACTAATTAAAAGTAAAGCAGTGCGGAAATGTAAACCTAATATATACAACGAGTGGTTTCACAGTGAAAGATAACTACTTACCATAATTAAGGTTGATCAGATCCTAATTACTAGGTTGCAGTCACGTGGATAACCAGAAAGGGTATCCCATAGATTAAACTTAAGTTCATAAGGTTTTAATAGTACATGAGTTATTAATTCCTATTTTGTCTAAACGTATTTTACGAACATTACTTTGTAATGCATTGACTTTCGTAGGATACACCAGTTAGTTGTGAAGTTGTATTATCCTTTTGGAATTCCAACTGTTGAACCAGAGCTGATTCCAGTGATATGACTACCTCCGGTCGTTTATGACTTCCATACATTTGTACTTTGCTCGAAAGCATTTTTAGTACTATATCGAATAAACAGTCGAATAGGGGCCATCATATCACTTTACGATTGTTGTGCATTAATTATATAATGTCATCCCTACTTATACTTAGCTACGTCATTAACAATCACAATAATAAACTACTCGCAATTCATGGCAACAATAAAATCACATACCAGGCAATAACACATATTAAAATATGAAATGAGACAAGTAAAATAAGAGTTTAGATATCACCCGGAAATAAATGCGTAGTAGTGTATTATTATGATTGACAACTCTTTTGCACGTACAAAGATTGATCTCCGAATCCCTAGCGTTCGCCCTAGCTTCTATATTAATCAGTAGATTAATTACAATAATCCTAGAATGAGAAAGAATAAAGAATTCAAGAGATTTCCTAAAGAAAGTGTGTAATACTTGTAGGTTGTGTTGAAAGAGTGTGTTTTTCAAATGAACCAAAGCCCTCCTATTTATAGGGGAAATTTGGCTCATGTTAGCATGATGAGGAGTACTTTAGCAAAAGGTGGAAAAGGTGGTGAACCAAGTACGTACAATCACGCAAAGGTGTGGCACCGGGTACGAACAATCGCGTAAAGGTGTGGCACCGGGTACATGAAAGGACCAAAAAAGCGGAAACGAGATGGGGGAGGTGTGGCCGGCGCCGGCCTAGTGGTGGTCGATGGCGGCTGGCTGGCTGTCACCCGCCCCGGTTCGCCGTCTTTTGCTTCGTTTCTTAATTCGCGCATGTTTTCTTCGTTATGCGTCCGTTTTTGTCGATTCTTTTTTCGTTGGATTTGTAATTCAAAAACAAAGATTTTGATATAAAGAAATCCCAAAGTTGAGCTTCCTATCTCCAGGTGTTGCGTACGAATCATTTGAATCTTCCAGCGGACGTAGAATCTTCATTCTTTATCCGTTTCTCTTGATTCTTTTTCTGTGTGAGCTCTCCAGAATCAGAATACGCAATTGAAACAAACACAGTATTTGTGCGGAATACAAATATGTGTATAATAGAATTGAATTGAAGTAATATCAACAAGAACAAACGAAGGTGTCAACAAGAGAACTTGAATATATTGCTCATAAACTTTCTGTTACAAGAGATTATACATTCGTTCTCAATATTCTAAGTAATTTCCAAAAGTAAAAAGTCTATCGTCAGAAAAGCTCACCAAACTAACTTCAACTACTGCTATTTATAGACAAGACCTACGACAATACAAAATGTAATCCGTGAATAATTATTCACGGAATTACACCGTCCGTGAATACAAGTTAATCACGGAAAAACTATTGTCGAATCATTCTTATTCACGGATAAGTTCATCATTCACGGATACAAAGTGTGACAACCGGCAAAAATCTAGGATTCAACTCCGCTCAGGTAATAAACTTAGAGGAAATTTTTTTTTTTTTTGTTGTTTGTGTTAAACTATAATTTTAGTGATTTAACACCTATAATTAAATAACATTGAATTTAGGTGCCTTATCGTTACAACCCGACACTAAACAAGCGTTTATCCGTGGATGCATATAAATGTGGCAAAGTACTTACGTTTATGTTTATTAATTCACTTAGTAAACCTTAATATATATATATATATATATATATATGTATATATAGTTATATATATATAAGTATGTGTGAAATAATAATATAGTGATAAGCACACTTACTTGCATGAAAGTAACAAACCACCACCTTTGCATGGAATACAACATAATAACTAAATAAATACTTATACTTAAATTAATTAAAACTTAATTAACTAATAAAATAAATAAAATCAGATTTTTACATATAAATTAATTAAATTAAACTAATTCAATTAATAATAACATTTAAATACCAACTACCCATTTAATCACCACCACTTCTCCACCAATCACCACCAAAAACCCTTCACTTTCCCCCCCCCCCCCCATGGCCGGCCACCCTTCCCTCTCCCCCCCCCCCCTCATTTCTTCTATTTAAGCAACCTCATTCTAACCCTTTTTCATTTTACACACCCACACACTTTTCTCTCTTCAAAAACACTCTCTTCTCTTCCATTTTCTCTCCCAAAAATCTGCCCTAAATTCACCATCAAAAACCACCACAAATCACCACACAAACAACCCTAAATCCACCCAAAAACAACTTACTTTTATCTTAGATTCGTTGGTAAGAAGATACACCATTTTCTCTTCTTTACTTCCTTCAATTTCTATACAATAATCATCACCCATGGATGAATAATGCAAGACTTATAATAATATATCTATATCTATGTATATACATCTTTTATTTTACTATATACATATGTAAGATTTTATGTAAGGCTATGCCTACAAATCTACATATGTATATATGCACTTTATATTTCATTTTTGTTAATATCTTATGTATGGCTATGCCTACGATCATATATGTATACATGCATCTTTATGTTTTGTGTTGTTGTGATTCTTATGTATGGCTATGCCTACAAAATAGATGTAAACATGCATTATATTTCTCATCTTCATCTCCATTTTCTTTTTATTTAAAGTATTGAAAAGTGTGGCTAAGCCTACAAAAATGACTTGATGTTTGTAGATTATCACTTGCACATAATCATGTGTTAAAGATAAGTGATAATCCATGATCAAACCGATATCAAGTTGAAAGATGTAAATTTTACTTATTACATGTCTACAAAATCTTTCAAGAATATCATGCTTGTAATATACTCAAAATATGTAGAAAAATGATGGAAATTGCATGTGGGAAAAAGGGCTAAACAATGATTAGTGCCTATGTATTAGGATGATGGTCTATGACTTGGAATCCTAACCCACACATACCCATGCAATCTGTCCAGATTTCGATATCTCACTTTGTGAGGTCATAAATCCGTGTATATTTAACAAAATACCACCAATTTACTACTGAAATTACTATTATGTATTAGCTTTCAAACCCAAGTGGTCTTACTCAAAAACATGAAGTATTCGACCTCCAAACAGCCCATACGAAACTATTGCGCATGTTATGGCAGATTCGTATACCTCACTTTGCAAGGTCATGACTCCATGAATACTTAACCTAAGACTACCATTTTATTATTGATTTTAATGTTATTAAGCTTATCTAACAAGATTATGTTCAAATATAAGTTTAAAATACGTTTCTATAAGTTTATACACAAAGGAACACAATCTGTCCAGAAAAACACAGGTTACTAAAATGATCATAACTTTAGTTCTAGGAAGAGTTAGAAGATGCATTTTTTTTTGAAATTTGCGTATTGAAAAGACCTACAACTTTCATTTTTTACACTTTTTCCAGAAATGCACGCATTTTTCCCAGTAAGCCAATTTACGGGTCTGGTATGGAGACTTTCTGGAATTTTGTTGGATTCTTACTAAAGATCACTTGAAAAGGTGTAAATGTACCCAAAAATGGTTAAATAAAACGTGACACTTAAACTAAAAACTATGGGTGATGAAACTTTACAAAATTAGAATTAATACATATATACGATATGACTAAACTTAAACATTTTATGTGATCTAGGAAGCATAAACCCCACCAAGACCCAAACAAGTACTTGCAACTTTCCGCTCTCTCACTAAGGTGAGTCTCATGGCCCCTATTTCTTTTTTTAAATGCTTTGACATGTTTTGGGGTGAGAATACATGTTCTTTTCTTTGTGGACACAAACTAAACTGTTATGTATTGCATGAGTTGACACTATCCATTATGTAGGCCTTTATCATGAATTGTTAGTTAAGGACTTAAACGTGAATGTCATGAATAGATCTATTTGGGTTGACGCCCCCATCCGGGTTGGTAGCGCCAACATGACTATAAGTCAAACGGGTGCATTGTCATTTGAGAACTACTTGTGTTTGGATAGGACACTTGCGAGGCACTAAATGTTAAGGTTTCAATTCATGAGCTTATGGCAATAGTAATACAATTTTTACTATATTGTTGAATGACAATATAACTTGAAATCTCGTGATCCACGGTAATGTTTTACAACTATTAAAACCTATGAGCTCACCAACTTTATGTTGACCCATTTTTACATGTTATTCTCAGGTAATTAAGATGCTTGCTATTTGTGAAGATGGCATACCCCTTTTGAAGTTAGGAACTACATTTGCATGGACGAACATTGCTTTTGATCTTAAATTCTTAAACTCCTAACTATGTTGTAACTTATGGGAATTGTTTGTAAACTTTTTAAAGACAAATGGTCTAAGTCTGTAAGACATTTTAAACTTTTATGATGTATGTTTAAAACGACTCATGTAGAAGTCGTTCATTGTAATTCTTGTGTTGTGATCTCATGATAGTCGCATCTCGCAACCTTCCGCCGAGGCGGGGTGTGACAGATTGGTATCAGAGCCCAAGGTTATAGTGAACTAGGTTGCATTAGTGGGCCTAGACTATAGCCATGACTGGAATAAGGACTTTTAGGTGTACTTGAATCCATACATCCTTGCCTACTTACCGAATGTGGTTCCATGCATGCTTATTACATGTTAATTGTTAAGTTAGTACATACATGTTGAATAATTACTTATTTTATATACTCCCTATTTATATACTATAATCTTATATGACAGAGTATGTCGAACCCTAGTAGCCCTGTCCAAGTCGTGTCCGACGATGACTCCGAGACGGCTGCATGCCTCCTCACCTCGCTTAAGTCACCCTCATTCATGCCTGTGTCCGCTACCCGAGTTGAAAAGACGGATTCCTCCAATGAGACCGAGCCAATGGAGGAGGAGACCGAGCCAATGGAGGAAGAGTCCGAGCCTACTGAAGACAAGTCCGATCCCGAAGAATCCCATCCCTCCCCTGTCATACCTACTAAGACTGCCCCTGCTCCCTCTACCCAACCAAAACCAGCCTCTTCACTCCGATCATTCCGCCCCGGGGGACCACGGTTGATGCGTACCCCTCGGATAACCGTGTTCCCACCTTTGACTGAGACATTCTCCATCCCCCCTACTGAGACCCCCTCCATTCCCCCTACCGGGACTTCCAACACTACTACTAGGCGAGTGCGATCCCGCAAGTGGACTTGGATGCAGGAGCAGATTCAGTCTTGGAGAAAAGAAGAAGGGATACCCGAGACACTGGAAGTTGGGGAGCCCTCCACCACTACACCCATACCCTCTCTCACTTTGGAGCCTGTACATCACACTATCCCCGTTGTGATAGCACGTTTGGTTGATCAGGAGAGGAGACTTAATCAGCTGGAGTACGACCAGGATGAGTCACGTTCCGATAAAGTGGAACTCATAGAGGCACAAGTTTCGGAAGTTGAGAGGAGGATTAGTAACATGGACTACACGGTTTACTGTGCTGATGACGACATCAAGATTCTTCGAGAGGAGGTTACTGAGTTACGCCGACGAGTGGAGCACAGCGAAAGGCGCGCTGAGTTAGCAGAAGAGCGTGCGACTAGGGCAGAGCAGCGTATGTCCGCGATGGAGCATAGTTTGGGACGTGTTAGTGCAGTTTTGGGCCAGTTTCGCGGATAGTTTCATTTCGGTTTCTAACCTACTATGGCGGGTTGTGCCTAGAGGATAAATTTATGGATTTGCTTGTATTTTTCCGGATGTTTCATTCCCGGCCTGTTTTTGTGAACAATGAATCAAGTATTTTGACTAAGTTTATGCTCTTGTTGGGTTATTAATCTTACTATCTTGTGACTTTGGTTGTGTGGTTTGTACTTATTTATTCCTTACACGCATGATAAAGTTCTATCTTGTATAGTATCTCATTGTCTTGTTGTGCTTTGTAATTTCAAGAAACATGCCACCCAAGAGAACATCCACGATGAGTAATGCAGCTATCGAGCGACTTGTAGCACAAAGAGTAGCTGAGGCAATCGCCACCCAAAGGACTGAGAGGAACGATGGAAACGAAAGAACCGGTAGAAGGAATGAAACCGGAGAAGGTTCGGGGAATGTAACCCGAGAATGCACCTATAAGGACTTTTCGAATTGCAAACCCCATCACTTCAATGGAACCGAAGGAGCTGTCGGTTTGGTTCGGTGGTTTGAGAAGCTAGAGTCAGTTTTCCGTATTAGCAACTGCAAGGAAGATTGTAAGGTTAAGTATGCAACATGCACCCTTCAAGATGGTGCGTTATCATGGTGGAATTCATACGCCCATTCGGTAGGCATTGATGCTGCTTATCAGATTTCTTGGGAAGATCTTAAGAAAATGATGACGGAAGAGTACTGTCCTCGGAATGAACTACAGAAGTTGGAGGTAGAATTTTGGAATCTGGTTGTCATTGGGACTGATGTAGCTAGATATACAAGGAGATTCCATGAGTTGGCACTTCTTTGCCCATCTATGGTCACTCCCGAGTACAAGAGAATTGAACGTTATATCTGGGGACTTCCCTCCCAAATCCAAGGAAATGTAACTTCATCCAAGCCCAATACGATCCACGATGCCGTCCGCATGGCACACAGTTTAATGGATCAAATTGTGCGACGTGGGGCTCTGGAAAGGGGAAATGTTGATAAGAATTCCGATGGTAAAAGGAAATGGGAGGAAAGTTCTAGGGGAAACACCAGCCAACAACAAAATAAGAAGACCGAGACAGTTAGGGCTTATGCTGCAGGGCCAGATGCTAAGAAAGGTTATGCTGGAAACAAACCATATTGTAAGCGTTGCAACCTTCACCACAAAGGTCCCTGTAGCAACGCATGTGGGAGATGTAAGAAGCTTGGCCATCAAGCTAAGGATTGTCGGAGCCCTGCACCTGTCGCCAACCCTAACCCTCCAAACACATGCTACGGGTGCGGGAGTGCTGGACACTTTAAAAAGGATTGTCCGAAGCTGAAAAATCAGAATAACAATGCGGCGCGCGGCAGAGCATTCGTGATCAACACCAATGAAGCACGCCAGGATCCCAACCTAGTCACGGGTACGTTTCTCCTAAATGACAAGGTTGTTTCAGTCTTATTTGATACTGGTGCTGATGAGAGTTTCGTGTCTAACGAGTTTAGCCCCTTACTTAATATCACTCCAACTGCCTTAGACACTAAATACACGGTAGAGTTAGCTAATGGTAAATTAATTGAAGCTGATAGCATAATTCAAAACTGTTCCCTAAACTTAGCAAGCGAAATCTTTCCCATAAATTTGATACCCGTCAAAATAGGAAGCTTTGACGTCATCGTTGGCATGGATTGGCTGTCCAAGAATCGTGCCGAAATAGTATGCTATGATAAGATTGTCCGCATACCCCTCTCTAGCGGAGCAACTTTAATGATACAAGGAGAAAAGAGTGGAACGAGATTGAACATCATATCGTGCATGAAAACACAGAAGTACCTAAGAAAAGGGTACCAAGCAATCTTAGCTCATGTTGTAGAGGAGAAACCGGAGGAGAGACGACTCGAGGATGTCCCTATCGTACGGGATTTTCCCAAAGTTTTCCCTGAAGACTTGCCTGGACTACCACCAGCCCGGCAAGTGGAATTTCATATCGACTTGGTGCCTGGTGCGGCACCCGTTGCCCGAGCACCATATCGATTAGCCCCTTCCGAAATGCAAGAGTTGTCAAGTCAACTACAAGAGCTTTTAGATAAAGGGTTTATCCGGCCAAGTTCCTCACCCTGGGGAGCTCCCGTCTTATTTGTGAAAAAGAAGGATGGATCCTTAAGAATGTGCATCGATTATCGGGAATTGAATAAACTAACCGTGAAGAACCGTTACCCACTCCCTCGAATTGATGACTTATTCGATCAGCTGCAAGGCTCGAGTTTTTACTCAAAAATTGACCTACGATCGGGGTATCATCAGTTGAGAGTCGGAGAAGAAAGCATCCCAAAGACAGCATTTAGAACTCGGTATGGTCATTACGAGTTCCAAGTAATGCCGTTTGGTCTTACTAACGCACCGGCTGTATTCATGGACCTCATGAACCGCGTGTGTAAACCGTACTTAGATAAGTTCGTCATTGTATTCATCGATGACATCTTGATCTATTCGAAGAACAAAGAGGACCATGAAAAGCATTTGAGATCAATCTTGGAGTTGCTTAAAAAGGAGGAGTTATATGCTAAGTTCTCAAAGTGTGAGTTTTGGTTACGAAGAGTGCAATTTCTAGGACATGTTATTGATAGTCAAGGAATACATGTCGACCCTGCCAAGATTGAGGCTATCAAAAATTGGGAGACGCCTAGAACCCCAACAGAAGTACGGCAATTCTTAGGTCTTGCTGGTTACTATAGACGATTCATCGAGAATTTTTCTAAAATAGCCAAACCCTTGACACTGCTAACTCAGAAAATAGCAAAGTATAATTGGAGTGATGAGCAGGAGGAAGCTTTCCAATTGTTGAAGCAAAAACTTTGTAGCGCACCAGTATTATCATTGCCGGAGGGAACCGAAAATTTTGTAGTCTTTTGCGATGCATCACGACAAGGGCTAGGATGTGTGTTAATGCAAAAGGAGAAAGTCATAGCTTATGCTTCTCGTCAACTTAAAGTGCATGAGAAAAACTACACAACCCATGACCTGGAATTGGGAGCAGTGGTGTTTGCACTCAAGATTTGGAGGCACTACCTCTATGGTACAAAGTGTACCGTGTTTACAGATCATAAAAGCCTTCAGCACATTTTCGATCAAAAGGATCTTAACATGAGACAGCGTAGGTGGGTTGAATTGCTCAGTGATTACGATTGCGAAATTCATTATCACCCGGGCAAGGCAAATGTTGTAGTTGATGCTTTGAGCAGAAAAGAACGGATGAAACCACTACGAGTTAAGGCTTTAGGTATGACCATTCATACGAACCTTACCTCTCAAATTCGTGATGCTCAACTCGAGGCAATCAAGGAGGAGAATGTAAAGGGTGAATCTCTGCGCGGTATGGATAAGCAATTTGAGGTTAAGTCCGATGGAATCCGATATTATATGAATCACATATGGATACCAAGTTTTGGTAACTTGAGGAAGTTGGTAATGGACGAGGCACATAAATCTAGATATTCCATCCATCCGGGTGCTGACAAGATGTACCATGGGCTTAAGGACTTGTATTGGTGGCCTAACATGAAGACTGAGGTGGCCACCTATGTTAGTAAATGCTTGACGTGTGCCAAGGTAAAGGTCGAGTATCAGAAACCATCAGGTCTATTGCAACAACCCGAAATACCCCAATGGAAGTGGGAGCAAATAACAATGGACTTTATTACTAAGCTCCCTAAGACAGCGACTGGTTGTGATACAATTTGGGTAATCGTTGATCGCCTGACAAAGTCCGCCCACTTTCTAGCAATCAAGGAGACCGACACAATGGAAAGATTAACTAGAATTTACTTGAAGGAGGTGGTGACAAGGCACGGAGTGCCCATCTCGATTATCTCTGATCGAGATAGCCGTTTCACCTCTAGGTTTTGGCTATTACTCCAAAAAGCCCTAGGCACTCGCTTGGATATGAGTACCGCATACCACCCTCAGACAGATGGCCAAAGCGAAAGGACAATTCAAACCCTAGAAGATATGTTACGCGCATGTGTTATCGACTTTGGACGTGGCTGGGAGAACCACCTGCCACTATGCGAGTTCTCTTACAACAACAGTTATCACACCAGCATCAAGGCCGCCCCATTCGAAGCACTTTATGGACGAAAGTGTCGATCGCCTGTATGTTGGACTGAGGTGGGAGATAGTCAACTCCTTGGTCCAGAGATTATACACGAAACGACCGAGAAGATTGTGCAAATCCAAAATAGACTGAAGGCAGCCCGCGACCGCCAAAAGAGTTATGCAGATACGAGGCGAAAACCGTTAGAATTTCAAATTGGGGATAGAGTCATGTTGAAAGTGTCGCCTTGGAAAGGCGTAGTCCGTTTTGGGAAACGAGGAAAGCTAAACCCTAGATATGTCGGGCCATTTGAAGTACTGGAGAGGATTGGTCCAGTTGCATACAAACTTAAATTGCCCCAAGAACTCAGTAATGTACATGACACGTTTCATGTGTCAAATCTGAAAAAGTGTTTATCAGACGAATCCCTTATCATACCAGTCGGAGAAGTACAAATCGATGAGAAATTGCATTTTATCGAAGAACCAATTAAGATCATGGACCGAGAGATAAAGACCTTGAAGCGGAGTCGTATACCCATTGTAAAGGTTAGGTGGAATTCGAAGCGAGGTCCGGAATTCACCTGGGAGCGCGAGGATCAAATCCGTCGCAAGTATCCCCACTTATTCTCAAACCCTGCACCAACCGAGGTCACGAACTAAATTTCGGGACGAAATTCTTTTAACAGGGGGAGAATGTGACAACCGGCAAAAATCTAGGATTCAACTCCGCTCAGGTAATAAACTTAGAGGAAATTTTTTTTTTTGTTGTTGTTTGTGTTAAACTATAATTTTAGTGATTTAACACCTATAATTAAATAACATTGAATTTAGGTGCCTTATCGTTACAACCCGACACTAAACAAGCGTTTATCCGTGGATGCATATAAATGTGGCAAAGTACTTACGTTTATGTTTATTAATTCACTTAGTAAACCTTAATATATATATATATATATATATATATATGTATATATAGTTATATATATATAAGTATGTGTGAAATAATAATATAGTGATAAGCACACTTACTTGCATGAAAGTAACAAACCACCACCTTTGCATGGAATACAACATAATAACTAAATAAATACTTATACTTAAATTAATTAAAACTTAATTAACTAATAAAATAAATAAAATCAGATTTTTACATATAAATTAATTAAATTAAACTAATTCAATTAATAATAACATTTAAATACCAACTACCCATTTAATCACCACCACTTCTCCACCAATCACCACCAAAAACCCTTCACTTTCCCCCCCCCCCCCCCATGGCCGGCCACCCTTCCCTCTCCCCCCCCCCCCCCCCCCCTCATTTCTTCTATTTAAGCAACCTCATTCTAACCCTTTTTCATTTTACACACCCACACACTTTTCTCTCTTCAAAAACACTCTCTTCTCTTCCATTTTCTCTCCCAAAAATCTGCCCTAAATTCACCATCAAAAACCACCACAAATCACCACACAAACAACCCTAAATCCACCCAAAAACAACTTACTTTTATCTTAGATTCGTTGGTAAGAAGATACACCATTTTCTCTTCTTTACTTCCTTCAATTTCTATACAATAATCATCACCCATGGATGAATAATGCAAGACTTATAATAATATATCTATATCTATGTATATACATCTTTTATTTTACTATATACATATGTAAGATTTTATGTAAGGCTATGCCTACAAATCTACATATGTATATATGCACTTTATATTTCATTTTTGTTAATATCTTATGTATGGCTATGCCTACGATCATATATGTATACATGCATCTTTATGTTTTGTGTTGTTGTGATTCTTATGTATGGCTATGCCTACAAAATAGATGTAAACATGCATTATATTTCTCATCTTCATCTCCATTTTCTTTTTATTTAAAGTATTGAAAAGTGTGGCTAAGCCTACAAAAATGACTTGATGTTTGTAGATTATCACTTGCACATAATCATGTGTTAAAGATAAGTGATAATCCATGATCAAACCGATATCAAGTTGAAAGATGTAAATTTTACTTATTACATGTCTACAAAATCTTTCAAGAATATCATGCTTGTAATATACTCAAAATATGTAGAAAAATGATGGAAATTGCATGTGGGAAAAAGGGCTAAACAATGATTAGTGCCTATGTATTAGGATGATGGTCTATGACTTGGAATCCTAACCCACACATACCCATGCAATCTGTCCAGATTTCGATATCTCACTTTGTGAGGTCATAAATCCGTGTATATTTAACAAAATACCACCAATTTACTACTGAAATTACTATTATGTATTAGCTTTCAAACCCAAGTGGTCTTACTCAAAAACATGAAGTATTCGACCTCCAAACAGCCCATACGAAACTATTGCGCATGTTATGGCAGATTCGTATACCTCACTTTGCAAGGTCATGACTCCATGAATACTTAACCTAAGACTACCATTTTATTATTGATTTTAATGTTATTAAGCTTATCTAACAAGATTATGTTCAAATATAAGTTTAAAATACGTTTCTATAAGTTTATACACAAAGGAACACAATCTGTCCAGAAAAACACAGGTTACTAAAATGATCATAACTTTAGTTCTAGGAAGAGTTAGAAGATGCATTTTTTTTTGAAATTTGCGTATTGAAAAGACCTACAACTTTCATTTTTTACACTTTTTCCAGAAATGCACGCATTTTTCCCAGTAAGCCAATTTACGGGTCTGGTATGGAGACTTTCTGGAATTTTGTTGGATTCTTACTAAAGATCACTTGAAAAGGTGTAAATGTACCCAAAAATGGTTAAATAAAACGTGACACTTAAACTAAAAACTATGGGTGATGAAACTTTACAAAATTAGAATTAATACATATATACGATATGACTAAACTTAAACATTTTATGTGATCTAGGAAGCATAAACCCCACCAAGACCCAAACAAGTACTTGCAACTTTCCGCTCTCTCACTAAGGTGAGTCTCATGGCCCCTATTTCTTTTTTTAAATGCTTTGACATGTTTTGGGGTGAGAATACATGTTCTTTTCTTTGTGGACACAAACTAAACTGTTATGTATTGCATGAGTTGACACTATCCATTATGTAGGCCTTTATCATGAATTGTTAGTTAAGGACTTAAACGTGAATGTCATGAATAGATCTATTTGGGTTGACGCCCCCATCCGGGTTGGTAGCGCCAACATGACTATAAGTCAAACGGGTGCATTGTCATTTGAGAACTACTTGTGTTTGGATAGGACACTTGCGAGGCACTAAATGTTAAGGTTTCAATTCATGAGCTTATGGCAATAGTAATACAATTTTTACTATATTGTTGAATGACAATATAACTTGAAATCTCGTGATCCACGGTAATGTTTTACAACTATTAAAACCTATGAGCTCACCAACTTTATGTTGACCCATTTTTACATGTTATTCTCAGGTAATTAAGATGCTTGCTATTTGTGAAGATGGCATACCCCTTTTGAAGTTAGGAACTACATTTGCATGGACGAACATTGCTTTTGATCTTAAATTCTTAAACTCCTAACTATGTTGTAACTTATGGGAATTGTTTGTAAACTTTTTAAAGACAAATGGTCTAAGTCTGTAAGACATTTTAAACTTTTATGATGTATGTTTAAAACGACTCATGTAGAAGTCGTTCATTGTAATTCTTGTGTTGTGATCTCATGATAGTCGCATCTCGCAACCTTCCGCCGAGGCGGGGTGTGACACAAAGTATTGTCACAGCTTATCATTCACGGATATCACTTATTGTCAAAAAGGCATTCACGGATAGGCTATTCACGGATAGAATAATATTCACAGATTAAAATACTTAGACAAAATTTAAGTATTAATCAACTTTTGTCTCTACAAACTCCCCCTTTGATAATACTTGATCTTTTTCTTCAAATCTTCAAGCATATTCAGGAAGATTGCATCCAGCAAAAATGCCTTTAGAGCAGCACACTTCTACAACCCGTTGAAATTTCAATGCCATCTTTTCATCATCATAGGCATCATCATATACAATTGGATTCTCAAGCAAGACTTCAAGATCATCTTTTGACAGATTAACTAAGCTCAGAGGATCAAAGACATATACAATCGATTCTCTATTCCACATCACCTCGCCTTTCAAGTCTCTATCATAACAGGCGATTTTTGCTTCTCTGGTTGATCCATTGTATCTCCAATGACTCACAAACTTAGAAAAATTTACAGGTAATTTCTCAAGTGGAATCTTCTTCATGCATTTTACTCGAGGATATGTCAAAGTAATCCTTGGTTGATTGGAAATCGGCTCGATATCAAAATAATCAACGGTCCTCATTGGGAAAGTTTCCTTAACCCATGTGAACTTCCCATTATTACTCTCTCTTGATAACGTATTAGCCATCCAGTTTATCAAACCATGTCTTGATCGATTTATGATATCCACGGAAGCTAAATGATTGATTTCACACTTAGGTAATTTTCCTAAGGCCTTGAACGTTGAATGAAAGTATTGAAGTCCATCAGTTCTCTTAATAATGAATACTTTGTTGTCATTATCATATTTCCATCTGATAATTCTACCAACGCATTCATATCTTGGTATCTTGAAGAACTTACGAACTGTAATCACAGGAGTTGGTTGTTTGGGAAACCACCAAGAGACTTTTTGCTCAGGCTCTTTATCATCGTCAGAGTCTTTCCATAACCCTTCTTGAGAACACATATCTGACTGAATATTTTCCGGATGAAGTTCATCTTCAGAATCTTCCCAGTCTTCAACGTGAACATAATCGAAATCAGGTTCAAATCCCGGAGGATATTCTGGATCGAACTCTTCAAAATCATAATCGCCATCATTGCAAAGTTCAACAAATGGAATCAAATCTTCAATGATCATATTCAAGGGAGTTGGACAAAGCATCTCTTCATCTTCAATGCTATCCAATAATTCTTCTTGATCAAATGTATGAGATGATTCTCCAAACTCAAACACTCTAGACTCATGAATTGCATTAATTGGATCAACTTCCAAAGGTTCAGTTGGTTGAAATACAACTAACGCTTGTGAGAAATTTGGTTGATCACTTTCATTTTCAGCATCATCAGCAGTTTCATCATCACCATCATTTCCATCATCATGATCATCACTACTGTTATCATTAATACCATCATCATCAACAGCAGTATTCTCCCCCTGATCAACTAATATTTCTTTGAGAAGAAAGACATCAAGTTCCAATTCTTCGATACGATCATTTTGAGAAATAATTTGTTGGCGTTGTTCCTCTAGAAGAATATCTTGAGTATTAATCCTTTGAACAGCATTGAGTAAATCCATTTGAAGTTTCTCTACAAGTGTCATCAATGGTTTGACAGCACGTTGTAATGATGCATCAAGGTTAGCCATGCTAACACTTGGTCCAGGTATGGAAGAAGATGTACCAGCTGCAACAGGTATAGAAGAAGGTGCTGGAATAGAGACAGAAATACCATGTGATGTCTCAACCGGTATAGAAGTAGAAGCAATATCAGCAGAAGTGCTGGGTTTAGAAATTCTGCGTCGTTGAGATGGCTGAATATCAGGTATATATTCAGGATCTTGTGCCTCTTCACGTTGACGTCTCAAATCCTGTCGTTCCTTTTCAATATTCTCAGCAATAATTCTTTGAGGAATTAAGGATTCTTCAACAGATTGTAAACGAAATGATTGATCCTCTTCAGAACTAGAAGATTCCACTTCTTCATGATCAATTAAAGGAACTTCCTGCTCTCCCTCAGATGATTCACTATCAGTAGTAGAATCAGCAGGTTGGACAATCTGTGGTAATGCAAATTGTGGCGGTTGGAAATCAGCATCAATAACATGTCCAAATAGATCAACAGTAGGCGGCACCGGTTTGCCCCTATAACCATTACAATCTGCAAACACTCTTTTTGGAATAGGAGTGTAATGTAGAATGCGTCCATGATAGGTAATTCCGTTGACATGATTATCAAAGATGTGCTGAAGAAACCTAGGATACATAAAGAATCCATCGTCATTAATATTGCCAGCCAGATTCTCAAAAATGTATCTCGAGAAGTTAAATGGAATATTTAAAACAAGAGCTGTCATAATCCCTACCAGTTGATAACTCATCGAATCGAAACCAGCTTTCCTCGGAGAAATACAACCAATTAGCAAATGTGCTAAAAACTTCCAATGAGGACAGAAGTGATTCTTCAAGATTTGAACATCATGAGGTCCTTTAGTACACCCCATTTGATGAAGACACTGATCAATGACATTTCGAGGAATATCATTCGAGGCATTCAAGGTATCACCAAATTGAAGAGTATGACGAATGAGCTCTTCAGTCAGCAACAATGGCTTTCCATCAACCATAGATGTAATACATGGAGGATTGACATCTGTTTGATATTCAGCTGACGTCCAGAAATCTATCATGTGATCTTCATATAGATTAGGAACAGATACCGTCAAAGCATATGATATGCGAGATCGTAAAAGAAACCTTATCATAGGGAAAAACTTCCTATTTTCAGGTTTATCCGGTTGCTCCAGAAGATATGCAGTTGCATTATGTCGTTTTTCAAACACAACTGCTCGACGTTGAACCTCAGGTTGAATAGCAGCGATAGGGTCTAAATCTGCCATTTAGAAAGAAAAAAAACTGCACCAAGAGTTTATTAGACACAAACTCAACAGAAAGTTTAAAAATTTTTCAACACTTAGAAAAATTTTCAAATGTTCAGGTATCCGACAATAACATACTGAGTACTGTTCATGCGACAATGATTAATTTTATGCGACAATATGACTTAGTGATGTACTATTCATACGACAATCATATATTTATCCGTGAATCATATTGTCCGTGAATAAAATTCATGCGACAATTCAAAATTAAAATCAATTTTCAAAATTTTATCCGTGATTCATATTATCGTAACACTATTCATCCGTGAATAGTATTGTCGAAGTACTATTCATCCATGAATAAGTACTGTTTATACGACAATATGATTGTCGTAGTCAAATAGTCAAACAAGTCAATAAAATCAAACATAAGAATTAATCACGGAGTACTGTTTATCCGAGAATTCATTTATTCACGGATAGCCATTACACTGTTCATCCGACAATACTACATTGTCGGATGGTCCGACAATTCGAATTGTCGGACGATTATTTTGAACAGTATCAGATGTTATTTGATCGATTTAAACAAGAAATCTTTAACAATAATGAAAGAGATTTATACCAGTGGATTCGGAATTCAAAAACGAGTAAGTCTGTCAAATTGGTTTTGAATAAAACCAAGTAATCAGGAAGAAATCAAAGAAAATATGATTGTCGGAATATCTGGATTGTCGGAGTAAAATCACGGATTTTGAAAAAGTGTAAGTTTTTCAAAATTTTGAAAAGACTTATACTATTTCTTTTTGTCCGTGAAAACATTCCGTGAATATAGTTATATCCTTATCCGTGAATAAACAGAATTATATCCGTGAATAAGAATATATATATTCATCCGACAATCTTAAAAATTACAGATCAAACATTTTTATCAAATTAAACTAACTTTGGATAAAATTTTGTAACCTATTTTAAAATTGAAAAACGAAAAATGAAAATTTAATAACCAAATATGTAAAAAAATAAAATCTTTTTGTTAGAGTAATTTTTGTGACTTGGGATCATATTGGGATAAATGAATGTATTTAACTTTATAATTTTTTAGAAATGAAAGTCTATTTTGATTACTAATATTTTGACCAATTTTAAATTTACATAGCATTTAATAAAGCATACTTTCTAAAAAATCATTTTATATATGATTTTTGGTATGTGTTATACACTTTAAACATTTTGGTATCTAAAATATCCTTTTCTTTTATTATTAATATGCATATCATTTTATATAACCAAAATAAAAATATACTTTCAAATTCATAATATATTAATATTTTCATATAGAGAGTGAAAATATGATGATATCTTTAGAAGTACATACATATGTTGGAATGACTTTTAGTCACATATGTCATACTTCGGGTTGGACTAATAAACTGTATCACAGGTCTATACATCGTATAACAAAGTGATAGAGTTTATTATGATAGATTTTATATCTTTATCAATATTTGTATGTCCGTTTATAAAAAATATACCGACTAAGGTCTGTACACCGTACAACAAATAGTCAATATATTTTTCCCAGATATCATAATATAAAGACCCTAAATCATGAATCATAATATATTAATCCTTCAAAATTTAAGACTTTTATTATCTTTTTGATAACTTTATTGTCATATACTAATATTTTGGAAGATATAGAATAATATGCAAAAATATTTAGATATTTCTTAGACTAGATATGATAGACCCACAAATGCCTACCAATAAACCATATTTAAAATTACATTTAGTAGAAAATTTGATTTAAAAAATGCTATATAAACCTATTAGTATATCAAAAATAGTACATAACATTCCTTTTTCAGATTTATATGTAAATACAATTCCCAATGTACTATCATTTCCCAATTTTTACACAAAAACTCCCCCTAATTTTTATTTTTCATATGTTTTTGAAATTTTATTTAAAGACAAAGTAAAAAGTAAAACAACAAAGAAAATACAAAATATATCCAAAGTTTATTTAATTTGATCTAAATGCTTCATTCCGAGCATCAAGATTAATTCTTCAAAACGAGGTTTAGAAAACGCTTTTGTAAACAAATCAGCTCGTTGTTTCAAAGTATCAATATGGACTAAATTAATCAAGTGTTTCTCATAGCAATCCCGTATAAAATGAAAACGAATTTCAATGTGTTTCGTTTTAGAATGCTGTACGGGATTACGTATGATACTTATGGCAGCAGTATTATCTATATGCAAAGGAGTGTGGTTTAGAAGAAACCCATAATCTCTGAGTTGTTGTTGAATCCAAAGAATTTGGGAACAACAACTTGCAGCAGAGATATATTCTGCCTCTGCAGTAGAGGTAGAAACGGTATCCTGTTTCTTACACTGCCATGTCACAAGACGATCTCCTAGAAATTGACATCCACCCGATGTGGATTTGAAGTCATTACCACATCCGCCATAGTCTGAATCAGAATATGCAGAAAGAGAAAAGTCCTCATCATGTGAATACCAAATGCCTAGATTCGGCTTTCCTTTCAGGTATCGAAAAATACGTTGAACGGCCTTCAGATGAGAAACTTTAGGATTTGCCTGATATCTTGAACAAATGGAAACAGCAAACATAATATCTGGACGCGAAGCTGTCAAATACATAAGAGACCCAATCATGGACCGATATTCCTTTTCATCGATTGATTGATCATCAAGAGCAGGACCAATCTTTTCCACAAGATCAATGGGTGTAGAAATGGATTTGACATCTGTCATCAGAAATTTCTTTAAGATTTCAGTAACATACTTCGTCTGATGTATGAAAATGCCTGAATCAAGTTGCTGGACTTGCAACCCAAGAAAAAATGCCATTTCACCCATTGAACTCATTTCAAATTTTGATTTCATAATCTGCTCGAACTCTCTGCATAAGCTTTCATTTGTCGATCCAAATATGATGTCATCTACATACACTTGAACAAGCAGCAAATTCCCTTTTACTTTTCTGATGAAAAGAGTACTGTCAATCTGTCCTCTAGAAAACCCATTTGCAAGGAGATGTTGAGATAAAGTTTCATACCAAGCTCGAGGAGCTTGATGTAGACCATACAAAGCTTTATCCAACCGATACACATAATCTGGGAATTTAGAGTCTTCAAAACCCGGTGGTTGTTTGACAAATACTTCTTCATGCACTTTCCCATATAAAAATGCGCACTTGACGTCCAATTGATATACTTTAAATCTCATGAAGGAAGCATAAGCTAGAAAGATTCGAATTGATTCAAGTCTAGCAACCGGTGCAAACACTTCATCATAGTCTAAACCTTCGATTTGAGTAAAACCTTGAACGACTAATCGTGCCTTGTTACGAACCACAATTCCTCGATCATCTTTCTTATTACGAAAAACCCATCGAGTGCCAATCGGATGCACATCTTTAGGTGGTTTCACTAAAGTCCAAACTTGCAATTTCACAAACTGTTGTAATTCTTCTTGCATTGCTTGAACCCAAGAGGATTCAGTCAAAGCAATTTGAACATTTTTTGGTTCAATTTGTGATAAAAAACAAGAAGAAGAATCAGACTTGAGTTGTTGCCGAGTCTTAATTCCTTCTGACACATCTCCAATCACATTCTTTAGAGGATGTCGATACTTAGAATTAATTCTCAATGTAGGAACCAAATCTACATGCAAATTATTTCCTAAGTGAGAATCTTCAGGATTACTAACTACATCATCACTAGAATCATCAAGAATTGATGCTTCTAGTTCAGTAGAAGGTTCCTGAAAATTGTCAGAATCGTCAGGATTGGAAGTAGTTTCTTCTTCAACAGTTGTCAAAGGTGAAGAAATTTCATGAGCAATTGAGTCATCAGAAGATCGAGGTGGAGTAAGATGAGAAGTAGAAACAGGTGGAGCTGAAGTAATAATTGGCTCAGCAGGAACATATGTAACTGGAATAACAAAGTCATCCAAATCGGTAGCAGAAGAGGAAGACACATCATGCTGAAAAGTAGCAAGAGAATTAAAGAATGTGTCGTAATCAAATAACCATTTTGGACCTATGCCATTAGAGGAAGGAGAATGCCGAAGAAATTCAACTTCATAGCATTCCTCGATTCGATGTGATGCTGTGTTGTAAACTCTCTTGTTGTGAGAATTTGCAGAATAACTGTAGAGACAAAAGTTGATTAATACTTAAATTTTGTCTAAGTATTTTAATATGTGAATATTATTCTATCCGTGAATAGCCTATCCGGGAATGCCTTTTCGACAATAAGTGATATCCGTGAATGATAAGCTGTGACAATACTTTGTATCTGTGAATGAGGAGCTGCGACAATACTTTGTATCCGTGAATGAACTTATCCGTGAATAAGAATGATTCGACAATAGTCTTTCCTTGATTAAATTGTATTCACGGACGGTGTAATTCCGTGAATAATTATTCACGGATTACATTTTGTATTGTCGTAGGTCTTGTCTATAAATAGCAGTAGTTGAAGTTAGTTTAGAGAGCTTTTCTGACGATAGACTTTTTACTTTTGGAAATTACTTAGAATATTGAGAACGAATGTATAATTTCTTGTAACAGAAAGTTTATGAGAAATATATTCAAGTTCTCTTGTTGACACCTTCGTTTGTTCTTGTTGATATTACTTCAATTCAATTCTATTATACACATATTTGTATTCCGCACAAATACTGTGTTTGTTTCAATTGCGTATTCTGATTCTGGAGAGCTCACAAGTGGTATCAGAGACATAGAATAAGAAATTGAAACTTCTTGAGAATTTGTTGACTTCCGTTTGAAGATGAAGATCTTTTTAACGTGATTCCTGCTGTGAATTGAAGAACTAAGATGTTAACTTGATTCATTCTGAAGAACTTTGACGAAGAGATTTCTGTGATTACTCTTAAATTTCTACGAATTGATCAAAAGAACGTAATACAAGATGACGACTTTTCTGCATAGTTGATATTTTGACGATCAAAGGTCAAATTGATCGTTTCTGAACTTCGGAAATTGAATTCCGAGATCATTGCATCAACTTTTATCAAAAACGAGTACGTTCTGAAGATTCTGGATTACTTTGAAATTTCTGGACAACGTTTTCCGTGAATCACGTTATCTGTGAATCATAATCCGTGAATTAAAATTCTGTAAATCTTACTCCGTGAATATTAAAATTTCATTTCGTGATTAGTTTTATCCGTGAATCATTTCCGTGAAAGTACTATTGTCGCATAAACAGTAGTAACATTCACGGATTAAACCATTGTCGGATAAATAGTGGTCTTATATTCACGGAATTTATTCACGCACTTGAATAATCACGAACAAATACTTTTATTCTCGGATAATTAGTATTCACGCATTTTAAAAAATCACGGACAAATACTTTTATTCTCGAATATTAGTATTCACGCATATTAATAAACACAGATAATATCTTTATTCTCGGATATTAGTATTCACGTATACTAATATTCACGGATATTAGTATTAACGAATATTAATACTCACGGATAATAGTATTATCGGATATTAATATTCTCGGATATTATATTCACGAAGAAAGAGTTAAAAGGATTCACAGATTCATATTCAAGTATACTATATTCACGGACTGACTGTTTCAGAGTTCAAGAGATCTAGTTTTGATATTAAATTGAAAGATTTAATTCTGAAAAATGGCACACGTCAATTGGCAAACGATGATGAAAAATGATCAAGAGACCGGAACAACTACAAAACCACCCAAGTTTCTTTGTCAAAATGATTACGATGATTGGAGATATCGTTTTGAATCATTTATTGCTTTGTATGATCCTGATTTGATGATTCCAATATTGGAACAATATATACATCCAAGAGCAGAAGGCATTTATCGAGATAATCCTCCACCTAAATCATTAAAGATGATGAATTCGGAAGAACGAAAAGAACATGATCGTGATAAGAAGGCTAAATCCATCATTTCAATGAGTCTTCCAAGTGATGTTTTAGCGGGATGGAAAGATTTGTCTACTGCTTTTGAATTGTACAAAGCAATGGAAAAGCGTTTTGCTGGTAATGATAAATTGAAAAAGAGCAAACGTGATTTACTAAAGAAACAATGGGATGTTTTCACTTGTATTCCCAATGAGTCTTTTAACGATTTGATCGTTAGGTATTCACAACTTATCAGTGAATTAAAAAGACATGGAATGATTCTTGAGCGTCTTGAAATCAATGAAAAATTGATTGAAGCTTTGCCTTCCCGATGGGACATCAAAGCAAATATCTTGATGGAAGATGAGTCATTAGGGGAATATGCTTTTGAGGATTTAATCAATAAGCTTCAGGTGTATGATGTGTCTCTCCAAAAAAAGGAGACAGGAAAAATGATGCAGTTTACTCAATTTGGTACTACCAAATCTTCTGAAACAACGGCATTATATTCAGGATCTGAAACTTATTCTGGTGGAAATCCAAGTGGAACCACATCTGGTGGTTATTCAAGTTTTGGTTTTTATGGTTCTGGAAGTTCTTCGACTTCAAGCCATCAACAACAACAGAATTCTAATCCACAAGTTTCAAGAGTGACTGAAGACCATGCAAATGTTGTTACTGCATTCTTGTCTTCATATGAAGCTTTTATCTCTGGAAGAGTTGGAAATGTGGAGTTAGTTGAAGAGGAATATGATCAATTGCATCCAGATGACCTAGAAGAGATGGATTTGCAATGGAATATGGCTATGCTTACCAGGCGGGTTAAAAGATTTTTACAAAGAACTGGTAAGAATAAACTGGGAGGTAAACCAGGTTTTGACAAATCAAGAGTTCGTTGTTACAATTGTCAAAATCTTGGTCACTTTGCAAGAGAATGTGAGAAGAATAAAGCTCCTACCTCTGGTTTTACCAAGCCATCAACTTCCAAGACATATTCTTCATCTGCTCAACCTCAAACAAAGGAAACATCTGCTACTCCCACATCTTCTGCACTCATTTCTACTTCTGATGAGTTTTATGATTGGAGTGCACACGTGGATGAGTATTCCCATAATCAGGCATTTATGGTGAATGTTTCTGAGGTCGATTCTTCCTTTGCTGATCAAATTTGCTTAAATTGCACTGATTTGAATAATCAAATCAGCATGTATCAAACTCAAAATGCTAAACTTTTAACTGACAATGAAAAGTTAAAAATACAGAACAAGGAATTGGTTGAAAATAATGATCTTTTAAATAAACGTTTTGAGTCAACAAATGTTGAAACACATGATTTAAAAGCAAAAATCTTCAATCAGCAATCCATTATTAATAGTTATTTGGTTGAAATGGACTTATTAAAAAAGGAAAAATCTGATGCTGATTCTCTGCTTTTAGATCTTGAAAGAAAATTGCTAAATGTTTCAACATCTGCTGTTGTTTTTGATGAGATAATCAATAACCAACGTTTAGATACTAAATCTAAATCTGGTATTGGATATCAAAATGATTCAAAAACAAAAGATTCAAAAGTTGAATATCATTTTGTTCCGCCACCAACTACCTATTCTGCATTGCCAGTTAAAAATGAAGCAAATGTTGAGTTTGCTTATGGAAAAGGAAAGATTGATGAGAAAGACCCTCAAAAGGTGTCTTCAAGTGAGACTTTAGAATCATCCTCTCAAGATGATTCCAAAGTTAATGATTCACCAACTGATGAATCCAAAGTTAATGCTTCCAAAATGAAGAAGCATGATTGTGAATGTAGTGAAAAGATTAAAGATTGTGTTTTGAAAAACTTGACAGAAAAATCAAAAACTTGTAAAACACCATCACAAGTTAAACCGATTTTGAAACAATCCTCTTCACCACAAAAATCACAATCATCAACTTCTTCATCAAAAGCTAAACTTTCTTCTTCTCACTTTGTTTCTAAAAGTGAAGTATCTACAAGTAGAAAATCACATTCTAAATATGAGGCTTCTACAAGTAAGACTTCACTTCTTGTTTCTGATAAAAGAGTTACTTCTCGGAAACAATATGAAACAAGAAAATGTTTCTATTGTAATGTTCGTGGACATCTTATCAATGAGTGTCACAAGCTTGCTAAAAAACGTTCAAGAGATAATTCGAAGCAAGCTAAACATTCTGAAATCAAAGATGATTTAAAAACTGTCCACGAAAAATCATCAAAACCGAAAGTAACATCTTCTGTTTCTTCAAAGAAGAAAACAAAATCTCATGATGCGTCAATCAAAAGGAATTTCAAAAAGAATTTGAAACAAATTGACGTTTTCATCATGGATGTTATTACTGGACGACCCATAGCCTCAAAGGCTTGGGTCTCCATTAGCAACTAATCCGTTTTTGATCACATGTCTTACAGCCTTCACGAGCTATTGATAACATATGGTACATCGATAGTGGCTGTTCAAGACATATGACAGGGAATCTCTCTCTGCTTGAGGATGTTAAGGTTAAAGACGGAGGTTTTGTTGCATTTGCCGGCGACAAGGGTGGCATGATTTCTAGTGAGGGAACCGTTACAAACGGGGAAATCAGCTTTGATAAAGTAAATTATGTTGAACAACTTCAACATAATCTCCTCAGTGTTTCCCAAGTTTGTGACAAGAAACTTTCAACTTGGTTTAACGATGAAGAGTGCTTAATTCTTAAGCCAGGGTTTGTGATACCTCAAGAGTGGATTCTTATGCGAGCTCCAAGAGTAAAGAATATGTATGTTTTAGACATGCGTACCATTACTCGATCTACAGAACATACTTGCTTATTGTCAAAAGCTACAGAAAAGGAATCAATCTTGTGGCACAGACGAATGGGTCACATTAATTTTAGGAAAATGAACTTCTTAGTTAAGAATGATTTAGTGATTGGGGTTCCCAAACAAACCTTTTCACTAAATGATCACTGTATTTCCTGTAAAAAGGGAAAACAAACTAAGAAGTCTCATAAACCTAAATTGATGAATTCGATTAACATTCCTTTGGAACTTCTCCATATGGATTTGTTTGGGCCCGTAAGTGTTCGGAGTATTGGGGGTAAATCCTATTGTTTAGTAATCACTGATGATTATTCAAGATTTTCATGGGTTTACTTCCTTAGTACAAAAGATGAGGCTGCTGAGAAAATTAAGTATCTAATTCTGAGATTAGAAACTTTGTTTTCTCTCAAAGTGAAAATTTTGAGAAGTGATAATGGCACGGAATTCAAGAACTACTTAATGGAAATGTTTTGCCTTCAGCACGGAATTACTCAACAATTTAGTGCTCCTCGAACTCCACAACAAAATGGAGTTGCTGAAAGGAAGAACAGAACTTTGATTGAAGCTGCAAGAACAATGCTCTCAGATGCAAAGTTGCCAACAACTTTTTGGGCAGAAGCAGTTAATACGGCTTGTTTCGTATTAAATAGAGTTCTTGTAGTCAAAGATAAGCAGAAAACGAGCTATGAATTATTGAATAATCGGAAACCGAATATTCAATTTTTGGAACCTTTTGGATGTCCGTGTTTGTTGTTGAAAACTAAGGATCGCATTCCTAAGTTTGCTGAAAAATCTGAATCTGGGTTTTTCTTGGGTTATTCTGCAAATTCTCACAACAAGAGAGTTTATAACACAGCATCACATCGAATAGAGGAATGCTATGAAGTTGAATTTCTTCGGCATTCTTCTTCCTCTAATGGCATAGGTCCCAAATGGTTATTTGATTACGACACATTCTTTAATTCTCTTGCTACTTTTCAGCATGATGTGTCTTCCTCTTCTGCTACCGATTTGGATGACTTTGTTATTCCAGTTACATCTGTTCCTGCTGAGCCAATTATTACTTCAGCTCCACCTGTTTCTACTTCTCATCTTACTCCACCTCGATCTTCTGATGACTCAATTGCTCATGAAATTTCTTCACCTTTGACAACTGTTGAAGAAGAAACCACTTCTAATCCTGATGATTCTGACAATTTTCAGGAACCTTCTACTGAACTAGAAGAACCAATTCTTGATGACTCTAGTGATGATGTAGTTAGTAATCCTGAAGATTCTAACTTAGGAAATAATTTGCACGTAGATTCGGTTTCTACATTGCGAATTAATTCTAAGTATCGACATCCTCTAAAGAATGTGATTGGAGATGTGTCAGAAGGCATTAAGACACGGCAGCAACTCAAGTCTGATTCTTCTTCTTGTTTTTTATCACAAATTGAACCAAAAAATGTTCAAATTGCTTTGACTGAATCCTCTTGGGTTCAAGCAATGCAAGAAGAATTACAACAGTTTGTGAAATTGCAAGTTTGGATTTTAGTGAAACCACCTAAAGATGTGCATCCGATTGGCACTCGATGGGTTTTTCGAAATAAGAAAGATGATCGAGGAATCGTGGTTCGTAACAAGGCACGATTAGTCGTTCAAGGTTTTACTCAAATCGAAGGTTTAGACTATGATGAAGTGTTTGCACCGGTTGCTAGACTTGAATCAATTCGAATCTTTCTAGCTTATGCTTCCTTCATGAGGTTTAAAGTATATCAATTGGACGTCAAGTGCGCATTTTTATATGGGAAAGTGCATGAAGAAGTATTTGTCAAACAACCACCGGGTTTTGAAGACTCTAAATTCCCAGATTATGTGTATCGGTTGGATAAAGCTTTGTATGGTCTACATCAAGCTCCTCGAGCTTGGTATGAAACTTTATCTCAACATCTCCTTGCAAATGGGTTTTCTAGAGGACAGATTGACAGTACTCTTTTCATCAGAAAAGTAAAAGGGAATTTGCTGCTTGTTCAAGTGTATGTAGATGACATCATATTTGGATCGACAAATGAAAGCTTATGCAGAGAGTTCGAGCAGATTATGAAATCAAAATTTGAAATGAGTTCAATGGGTGAAATGGCATTTTTTCTTGGGTTGCAAGTCCAGCAACTTGATTCAGGCATTTTCATACATCAGACGAAGTATGTTACTGAAATCTTAAAGAAATTTCTGATGACAGATGTCAAATCCATTTCTACACCCATTAATCTTGTGGAAAAGATTGGTCCTGCTCTTGATGATCAATCAACCGATGAAAAGGAATATCGGTCCATGATTGGGTCTCTTATGTATTTGACAGCTTCGCGTCCAGATATTATGTTTGCTGTTTCCATTTGTTCAAGATATCAGGCAAATCCTAAAGTTTCTCATCTGAAGGCCGTTCAACGTATTTTTCGATACCTGAAAGGAAAGCCGAATCTAGGCATTTGGTATTCACATGATGAGGACTTTTCTATTTCTGCATATTCTGATTCAGACTATGGCGGATGTGGTATTGACTTCAAATCCACATCGGGTGGATGTCAATTTCTAGGAGATCGTCTTGTGACATGGCAGTGTAAGAAACAGGATACCGTTTCTACCTCTACTGCAGAGGCAGAATATATCTCTGCTGCAAGTTGTTGTTCCCAAATTCTTTGGATTCAACAACAACTCAGAGATTATGGGTTTCTTCTAAACCACACTCCTTTGCATATAGATAATACTGCTGCCATAAGTATCATACGTAATCCCGTACAGCATTCTAAAACGAAACACATTGAAATTCGTTTTCATTTTATACGGGATTGCTATGAGAAACACTTGATTAATTTAGTCCATATTGATACTTTGAAACAACGAGCTGATTTGTTTACAAAAGCATTTTCTAAACCTCGTTTTGAAGAATTAATTTTGATGCTCGGAATGAAGCATTTAGATCAAATTAAATAAAATTTGGATATATTTTGTATTTTCTTTGTTGTTTTAATTTTTACTTTGTCTTTAAATAAAATTTCAAAAACATATGAAAAATAAAAATTAGGGGGAGTTTTTGTGTAAAAATTGGGAAATGATAGTACATTGGGAATTGTATTTACATATAAATCTGAAAAAGGAATGTTATGTACTATTTTTGATATACTAATTGGTTTATATAGCATTTTTTTAAATCAAATTTTCTACTAAATGTAATTTTAAATATGGTTTATTGGTAGGCATTTGTGGGTCTATCATATCTAGTCTAAGAAATGTCTAAATATTTTTGCATATTATTCTATAGCTTCCAAAATATTAGTATATGACAATAAAGTTATCAAAAAGATAATAAAAGTCTTAAATTTTGAAGGATTAATATATTATGATTCATGATTTAGGGTCTTTATATTATGATATCTGGGAAAAATGTATTGACTATTTGTTGTACGGTGTACAGACCTTAGTCGGTATATTTTTTATAAACGGACATACAAATATTGATAAAGATATAAAATCTATCATAATAAACTCTATCACTTTGTTATACGATGTATAGACCTGTGATACAGTTTATTAGTCCAACCCGAAGTATGACATATGTGACTAAAAGTCATTCCAACATATGTATGTACTTCTAAAGATATCATCATATTTTCACTCTCTATATGAAAATATTAATATATTATGAATTTGAAAGTATATTTTTATTTTGGTTATATAAAATGATATGCATATTAATAATAAAAGAAAAGGATATTTTAGATACCAAATTGTTTAAAGTGTATAACACATACCAAAAATCATATATAAAATGATTTTTTAGAAAGTATGCTTTATTAAATGCTATGTAAATTTAAAATTGGTCAAAATATTAGTAATCAAAATAGACTTTCATTTCTAAAAATTATAAAGTTAAATACATTCATTTATCCCAATATGATCCCAAGTCACAAAAATTACTCTAACAAAAAGATTTTATTTTTGTACATATTTGGTTATTAAATTTTCATTTTTCGTTTTTCAATTTTAAAATAGGTTACAAAATTTTATCCAAAGTTAGTTTAATTTGATAAAAAATGTTTGATCTGTAATTTTTAAGATTGTCGGATGAATATATATATTCTTATTCACGGATATAATTCTATTTATTCACGGATAAGGATATAACTATATTCACGGAATGTTTTCACGGACAAAAAGAAATAGTATAAGTCTTTTCAAAATTTTGAAAAACTTACACTTTTTCAAAATCCGTGATTTTACTCCGACAATCCAGATATTCCGACAATCATATTTTCTTTGATTTCTTCCTGATTACTTGGTTTTATTCAAAACCAATTTGACAGACTTACTCATTTTTGAATTCCGAATCCACTGGTATAAATCTCTTTCATTATTGTTAAAGATTTCTTGTTTAAATCGATCAAATAACATCTGATACTGTTCAAAATAATCGTCCGACAATTCGAATTGTCGGACCATCCGACAATGTAGTATTGTCGGATGAACAGTGTAATGGCTATCCGTGAAAAATTGAATTCACGGATAAACAGTACTCCGTGATTAAGTCTTATGATTGACTTTATTGACTTGTTTGACTATTTGACTACGACAATCATATTGTCGAATAAACAGTACTTATTCACGGATGAATAGTACTTCGACAATACTATTCACGGATGAATAGTGTTACGACAATATAAATCACGGACAAAATTTTTAATTTTGAATTGTCGCATGAATTTTATTCACGGACAATATGATTCACGGATAAATATATGATTGTCGTATGAATAGTACATCACTAAGTCATATTGTCGCATAAGATTAATCATTGTCGCATGAATAGTACTCAATGTGTTATTGTCGGATACCTGAACTTTTGAAAATTTTTCTAAGTGTTGAAAAATTTTAAACTTTCTGTTGAGTTTGTGTGTCTAATAAATTCTTGGTGCAGTTTTAATTTCTAAATGGCAGATTTAGATCCTATCGCTGCTATTCAACCCGAAGTTCAACGTCGAGCAGTCGTGTTTGAAAAACGACATAATGCAACTGCATATCTTTTGGAGCAACCGGATAAACCTGAAAATAGGAAGTTTTTTCCTATGATAAGGTTTCTTTTACGATCTCGCATATCATATGCTTTGACGGTATCTGTTCCCAATCTATATGAAGATCACATGATAGATTTCTGGACGTCAGCTGAATATCAAACAGATGTCAATCCTCCATGTATTACATCTATGGTTGATGGAAAGCCATTGTTGCTGACTGAAGAGCTCATTCGTCATACTCTTCAATTTGGTGATACCTTGAATGCCTCGAATGATATTCCTCGAAATGTCATTGATCAGTGTCTTCATCAAATGGGGTGTACTAAAGGACCTCATGATGTTCAAATCTTGAAGAATCACTTCTGTCCTCATTGGAAGTTTTTAGCACATATGCTAATTGGTTGTATTTCTCCGAGGAAAGCTGGTTTCGATTCGATGAGTTATCAACTGGCAGGGATTATGACAGCTCTTGTTTTAAATATTCCATTTAACTTCTCAAGATACATTTTTGAGAATCTGGCTGGCAATATTAATGACGATGGATTCTTTATGTATCCTAGGTTTCTTCAGCACATCTTTGATAATCATGTCAACGGAATTACCTATCATGGACGCATTCTACATTACACTCCTATTCCAAAAAGAGTGTTTGCAGATTGTAATGGTTATAGGGGCAAACCGGTGCCGCCTACTGTTGATCTATTTGGACATGTTATTGATGCTGATTTTCAACCGCCACAATTTGCATTACCACAGATTGTCCAACCTGCTGATTCTACTACTGATAGTGAATCATCTGAGGGAGAGCAGGAAGTTCCTTTAATTGATCATGAAGAAGTGGAATCTTCTAGTTCTGAAGAGGATCAATCATTTCGTTTACAATCTGTTGAAGAATCCTTAATTCCTCAAAGAATTATTGCTGAGAATATTGAAAAGGAACGACAGGATTTGAGACGTCAACGTGAAGAGGCACAAGATCCTGAATATATACCTGATATTCAGCCATCTCACGACGCAGAATTTCTAAACCCAGCACTTCTGCTGATATTGCTTCTACTTCTATACCGGTTGAGACATCACATGGTATTTCTGTCTCTATTCCAGCACCTTCTTCTATACCTGTTGCAGCTGGTACATCTTCTTCCATACCTGGACCAAGTGTTAGCATGGCTAACCTTGATGCATCATTACAACGTGCTGTCAAACCATTGATGACACTTGTAGAGAAACTTCAAATGGATTTACTCAATGCTGTTCAAAGGATTAATACTCAAGATATTCTTCTAGAGGAACGACGCCAACAAATTATTTCTCAAAATGATCGTATCGAAGAATTGGAACTTGATGTCTTTCTTCTCAAAGAAATGTTAGTTGATCAGGGGGAGAATACTGTTGATGATGATGGTATTAATGATAATGATGGTGATGATGGAGATGATGATAATGATGATGGTGATGATGGTGATCATGATAATGATAATGATGGTGATGATGGTGATGATAGTGATGATGATAATAATGATGGTGATGATGGTAATCATGATGATGATATGACTGAAACTGCTGATGATGCTGAAAATGAAAGTGATCAACCAAATTTCTCACAAGCGTTAGTTGTATTTCAACCAACTGAACCTTTGGAAGTTGATCCAATTAATGCAATTCATGAGTCTAGAGTGTTTGAGTTTGGAGAATCATCTCATATCTTTGAATAGGAAGAATTATTGGATAGCATTGAAGATGAAGAGATGCTTTGTCCAACTCCTCTGAATGTGATTATTGAAGATTTGATACCATTTGTGGAACTTTGCAATGATGGCGATTATGATTTTGAAGAGTTCGATCCAGAATATCCTCCGGGATTTGAACCTGATTTCGATTATGTTCACGTTGAAGACTGGGAAGATTCTGAAGATGAACTTCATCCGGAAAATATTCAGTCAGATATGTGTTATCAAGAAGGGTTATGGAAAGACTCTGACGATGATAAAGAGCCTGAGCAAAAGGTCTCTTGGTGGTTTCCCGAACAACCAAGTCCAGTGATTACAGTTCGTAAGTTCTTCAAGATACCAAGATATGAATGCGTTGGTAGAATTATCAGATGGAAATATGATAATGACAACATAGTATTTATTATTAAGAGAACTGATGGACTTCAATATTTTCACTCAACGTTCAAAGCCTTAGGAAAATTACCTAAGTGTGAAATCAACCATTTAGCTTCTGTGGATATAATTAATCGTTCAAGACATGGCTTGATAAATTGGATGGCTGATACTTTAACAAGAGAAAGTAATAATGGGAAATTCACATGGGTTAAGGAAACTTTCCCAATGAGGACCGTTGATTATTTTGATATCGAGCCGATTTCCAATCAACCAAGGATTACTTTGACATATCCTCGAGTAAAATGCATGAAGAAGATTCCACTTGAGAAATTACCTGTAAATTTTTCTAAGTTTGTGAGTCATTGGAGATACAATGGATCAACCGGAGAAGCAGAAATCGCCTGTTATGATAGAGACTTGAAAGGCGAGGTGATGTGGAATAGAGAATCGATTGTATATGTCTTTGATCCTCTGAGCTTAATTAATCTGTCAAAAGATGATCTTGAAGTCTTGCTTGAGAATCCAATTGTATATGATGATGCCTATGATGATGAAAAGATGGCATTGAAATTTCAACGGGTTGTAGAAGTGTGCTGCTCTAAAGGTATTTTTGCTGGATGCAATCTTCCTGAATATGCTTGAAGATTTGAAGAAAAAGATCAAGTATTATCAAAGGGGGAGTTTGTAGAGACAAAAGTTGATTAATACTTAAATTTTGTCTAAGTATTTTAATCTGTGAATATTATTCTATCCGTGAATAGCCTATCCGGGAATGCCTTTTCGACAATAAGTGATATCCGTGAATGATAAGCTGTGACAATACTTTGTATCTGTGAATGAGGAGCTGCGACAATACTTTGTATCCGTGAATGATGAACTTATCCGTGAATAAGAATGATTCGACAATAGTCTTTCCTTGATTAAATTGTATTCACGGACGGTGTAATTCCGTGAATAATTATTCACGGATTACATTTTGTATTGTCGTAGGTCTTGTCTATAAATAGCAGTAGTTGAAGTTAGTTTAGAGAGCTTTTCTGACGATAGACTTTTTACTTTTGGAAATTACTTAGAATATTGAGAACGAATGTATAATTTCTTGTAACAGAAAGTTTATGAGAAATATATTCAAGTTCTCTTGTTGACACCTTCGTTTGTTCTTGTTGATATTACTTCAATTCAATTCTATTATACACATATTTGTATTCCGCACAAATACTGTGTTTGTTTCAATTGCGTATTCTGATTCTGGAGAGCTCACAATAACCCAAGAAAAATCCAGAGTCAGATTTTTCAGCAAACTTAGGAATGCGATCTTTAGTCTTCAACAACAAACATGGACATCCAAAAGGTTCCAAAAATTGAATATTCGGTTTCCGATTATTCAATAATTCATAGCTTGTTTTCTGCTTATCTTTGACTACAAGAACTCTATTTAATACGAAACAAGCCGTATTAACTGCTTCTGCCCAAAAAGTTGTTGGCAACTTTGCATCTGAAAGCATTGTTCTTGCAGCTTCAATCAAAGTTCTGTTCTTCCTTTCAGCAACTCCATTTTGTTGTGGAGTTCGAGGAGCACTAAATTGTTGAGTAATTCCATGCTGAAGACAAAACATTTCCATTAAGTAGTTCTTGAATTCCGTGCCATTATCACTTCTCAAAATTTTCACTTTGAGAGAAAACAAAGTCTCTAATCTCAGAATTAGATACTTAATTTTCTCAGCAGCCTCATCTTTTGTACTAAGGAAATAAACCCATGAAAATCTGGAATAATCATCAGTGATTACTAAACAATAGGATTTACCCCCAATACTCCGAACACTTACAGGCCCAAACAAATCCATATGGAGAAGTTCCAAAGGAATGTTAATCGAATTCATCAATTTAGGTTTATGAGACTTCTTAGTTTGTTTTCCCTTTTTACAGGAAATACAGTGATCATTTAGTGAAAAGGTTTGTTTGGGAACCCCAATCACTAAATCATTCTTAACTAAGAAGTTCATTTTCCTAAAATTAATGTGACCCATTCGTCTGTGCCACAAGATTGATTCCTTTTCTGTAGCTTTTGACAATAAGCAAGTATGTTCTGTAGATCGAGTAATGGTACGCATGTCTAAAACATACATATTCTTTACTCTTGGAGCTCGCATAAGAATCCACTCTTGAGGTATCACAAACCCTGGCTTAAGAATTAAGCACTCTTCATCGTTAAACCAAGTTGAAAGTTTCTTGTCACAAACTTGGGAAACACTGAGGAGATTATGTTGAAGTTGTTCAACATAATTTACTTTATCAAAGCTGATTTCCCCGTTTGTAACGGTTCCCTCACCAGAAATCATGCCACCCTTGTCGCCGGCAAATGCAACAAAACCTCCGTCTTTAACCTTAACATCCTCAAGCAGAGAGAGATTCCCTGTCATATGTTTTGAACAGCCACTATCGATGTACCATATGTTATCAATAGCTCGTGAAGGCTGTAAGACATGTGATCAAAAACGGATTAGTTGCTAATGGAGACCCAAGCCTTTGAGGCTATGGGTCGTCCAGTAATAACATCCATGATGAAAACGTCAATTTGTTTCAAATTCTTTTTGAAATTCCTTTTGATTGACGCATCATGAGATTTTGTTTTCTTCTTTGAAGAAACAGAAGATGTTACTTTCAGTTTTGATGATTTTTCGTGGACAGTTTTTAAATCATCTTTGATTTCAGAATGTTTAGCTTGCTTCGAATTATCTCTTGAACGTTTTTTAGCAAGCTTGTGGCATTCATTGATAAGATGTCCACGAACATTACAATAGAAACATTTTCTTGTTTCATATTGTTTTCGAGAAGTAAATCTTTTATCAGAAACAGGAAGTGAAGTCTTACTTGTAGAAGCCTCACATTTAGAATGTGATTTTCTACTTGTAGACACTTCACTTTTAGAAACAAAGTGAGAAGAAGAAAGTTTAGCTTTTGATGAAGAAGTTGATGATTGTGATTTTTGTGGTGAAGAAGATTGTTTTAAAATCTTTTTAACTTGTGTTGGTGTGTTACAAGCTTTCGATTTTTCTTTTAAATTTTTTAAAACACAATCTTTAATCTTGTCACTACACTCACAATCATGCTTCTTCATTTTGAAAGCATCAACTTTGGATTCATCAGTTGGTGAATCATCAACTTTGGAATCATCTTTAGAAGATGATTCTAAAGTCTCACTTGAAGACACCTTTTGAAGTGTGTCTTTCACATCAAGCTTTCCTTTTCCATAAGCAAACTCAACATTTGCTTCATTTTTAACTGGCAATGCAGAATAGGTAGTTGGTGGAGGAACAAAATGATATTCAACTTTTGAATCTTTTGTTTTTGAATCATTTTGATATCCAATACCAGATTTAGATTTAGTATCTAAACGTTGATTATTGATTATCTCATCAAAAACAACAGCAGATGTTGAAACATTTAGCAATTTTCTTTCAAGATCTAAAAGCAGAGAATCAGCATCAGATTTTTCCTTTTTTAATAAGTCCATTTCAACCAAATAACTATTAATAATGGATTGCTGATTGAAGATTTTAGCTTTTAAATCATGTGTTTCAACATTTGTTGACTCAAAACGTTTATTTAAAAGATCATTATTTTCAACCAATTCCTTGTTCTGTATTTTTAACTTTTCATTGTCAGTTAAAAGTTTAGCATTTTGAGTTTGATACATACTGATTTGATTATTCAAATCAGTGCAATTTAAGCAAATTTGATCAGCAAAGGAAGAATCGAACTCAGAAACATTCACCATAAATGCTTGATTATGGGAATACTCATCCACGTGTGCGCTCCAATCATAAAACTCATCAGAAGTAGAAATGAGTGCAGAAGATGTAGGAGTAGCAGATGTTTCCTTTGTTTGAGGTTGAGCAGATGAAGAATATTTCTTGGAAGTTGATGGCTTGGTAAAACCAGAGGTAGGAGCTTTATTCTTCTCACATTCTCTTGCAAAGTGACCAAGGTTTTGACAATTGTAACAGCGAACTCTTGATTTGTCAAAACCTGGTTTACCTCCGAGTTTATTTTTACCAGTTCTTTGTAAAAATCTTTTAACCCGCCTGGTAAGCATGGCCATATTCCATTGCAAATCCATCTCTTCTAGATCATCTGGATGCAATTGATCATAATCCTCTTCAACTAACTCAACATTTCCAACTCTTCCAGAAATAAAAGCTTCATATGAAGACAAAAATGCAGTAACAACATTAGCATGGTCTTCAGTCACTCTTGAAACTTGTGGATTAGAATTCTGTTGTTGTTGATGGCTTGAAGTTGAAGAACTTCCAGAACCATAAAAACCAAAACTTGAATAACCACCAGATGTGGTTCCACTTGGAATTCCACCAGAATAAGTTTCAGATCCTGAATATAATGCCGTTGTTTCAGAAGATTTAGTAGTACCAAATTGAGTAAACTGCATCATTTTTCCTGTCTCCTTTTTCTGGAGAGACACATCATACACCTGAAGCTTATTGATTAAATCCTCAAAAGCATATTCCCCTAATGACTCATCTTCCATCAAGATATTTGCTTTGATGTCCCATCGAGAAGGCAAAGCTTCAATCAATTTTTCATTGATTTCAAGACGTTCAAGAATCATTCCATGTCTTTTTAACTCACTGATAAGCTGTGAGTACCTAACGATCAAATCGTTAAAAGACTCATTGGGAATACAGGTGAAAACATCCCATTGTTTCTTTAGTAAATCACGTTTGCTCTTTTTCAATTTATCATTACCAGCAAACCGTTTTTCCATTGCTTTGTACAGTTCAAAAGCAGTAGACAAATCTTTCCATCCCGCTAAAACATCACTTGGAAGACTCATTGAAATGATGGATTTAGCCTTCTTATCACGATCATGTTCTTTTCGTTCTTCCGAATTCATCATCTTTAATGATTTAGGTGGAGGATTATCTCGATAAATGCCTTCTGCTCTTGGATGTATATATTGTTCCAATATTGGAATCATCAAATCAGGATCATACAAAGCAATAAATGATTCAAAACGATATCTCCAATCATCGTAATCATTTTGACAAAGAAACTTGGGTGGTTTTGTAGTTGTTCCGGTCTCATGATCATTTTTCATCATCGTTTGCCAATTGACGTGTGCCATTTTTCAGAATTAAATCTTTCAATTTAATATCAAAACTAGATCTCTTGAACTCTGAAACAGTCAGTCCGTGAATATAGTATACTTGAATATGAATCCGTGAATCCTTTTAACTCTTTCTTCGTGAATATAATATCCGAGAATATTAATATCCGATAATACTATTATCCGTGAGTATTAATATTCGTTAATACTAATATCCGTGAATATTAGTATACGTGAATACTAATATCCGAGAATAAAGATATTATCTGTGTTTATTAATATGCGTGAATACTAATATTCGAGAATAAAAGTATTTGTCCGTGATTATTAAAATGCGTGAATACTAATTATCCGAGAATAAAAGTATTTGTTCGTGATTATTTAAGTGCGTGAATAAATTCCGTGAATATAAGACCACTATTTATCCGACAATGGTTTAATCCGTGAATGTTACTACTGTTTATGCGACAATAGTACTTTCACGGAAATGATTCACGGATAAAACTAATCACGAAATGAAATTTTAATATTCACGGAGTAAGATTTGCAGAATTTTAATTCACGGATTATGATTCACAGATAACGTGATTCACGGAAAACGTTGTCCAGAAATTTCAAAGTAATCCAGAATCTTCAGAACAGACTCGTTTTTGATGAAAGTTGATGCAATGATCTCGGAATTCAATTTCCGACGTTCAGAAACGATCAATTTGACCTTTGATCGTCAAAATATCAACTATGCAGAAAAGTCGTCATCTTGTATTACGTTCTTTTGATCAATTCGTAGAAATTTAAGAGTAATCACAGAAATCTCTTCGTCAAAGTTCTTCAGAATGAATCAAGTTAACACCTTAGTTCTTCAATTCACAGCAGGAATCACGTTAAAAAGATCTTCATCTTCAAACGGAAGTCAACAAATTCTCAAGAAGTTTCAATTTCTTATTCTATGGCTCTGATACCACTTGTGAGCTCTCCAGAATCAGAATACGCAATTGAAACAAACACAGTATTTGTGCGGAATACAAATATGTGTATAATAGAATTGAATTGAAGTAATATCAACAAGAACAAACGAAGGTGTCAACAAGAGAACTTGAATATATTGCTCATAAACTTTCTGTTACAAGAGATTATACATTCGTTCTCAATATTCTAAGTAATTTCCAAAAGTAAAAAGTCTATCGTCAGAAAAGCTCACCAAACTAACTTCAACTACTGCTATTTATAGACAAGACCTACGACAATACAAAATGTAATCCGTGAATAATTATTCACGGAATTACACCGTCCGTGAATACAAGTTAATCACGGAAAAACTATTGTCGAATCATTCTTATTCATGGATAAGTTCATCATTCACGGATACAAAGTATTGTCACAGCTTATCATTCACGGATATCACTTATTGTCAAAAAGGCATTCACGGATAGGCTATTCACGGATAGAATAATATTCACAGATTAAAATACTTAGACAAAATTTAAGTATTAATCAACTTTTGTCTCTACATTCTGTTAGACTCGTATTTTGAAAATGAACATCTTGGATAAGATGGATGTTGATTATGGGTACTTTAGTCTTTAAATCTTTTTTTGATGTCTTGAATCTTCAAACGTGCATGAAATCTTCGCTTTTCATCCGTTTTGCTTGATTTTTATCGTGCAACCCTTTTTTGACCTTCTTGGCAGATTCTCATTGATTTGAGTGTTATTTGAGTTCAAATGCCAAGAATCGTTCCAGAATGAGAGAGATATCGGTAGTAGAAACGTGACTTTTTACGCGAAATCAAGTATCCCACACTTAGAACCTTGCTTGTCCTCAAGCAAACTCATTCAGAAAGCCTTTTAGAAGGATTCTAATTGCAATTTTTCTTAGGAATGCCATTTCCAGAGAATAAAATATTCCAGTTATGAGAGAGCTTTTCATGAGAAACTAATAGTTTTGAATTTGATACCTTCTTCGAGCAACTCAGATGGTGATCATGACTAGGCAATCCTTACAGTGGGTCACTCAAATCACTCAAGTGTTTAGGGTTTCCTACTTGCTAGTGTCAATCACTCAGATAGCCAGTCATGCAGCATTCTCGTCATTGGCTTGATCAATAATCAAATCTCCATCACTTTGGATGAGAACGGCACTAATCTTTCAAGATATCTCAGAAGGAATCGGGTTTTTGGTTTTGAGGAAGTTGTGAAGGGGAGTGTGATGGTATTTTCTTATATTTTCTCGAAGCTAAAGTGCTTTCTTTTAGGAGGTCTCTTTTTGGAATCTCAGAATTTTAAAAAGACTTCATAGTGCAACCCTTTTTAGATATTAGTTTCCTTTTTCTGGCCTTTTTCTTGGTAGTGCCGGTATAATGTTTCTTTGTTTTCTTTCTTTTTCTCATTTTTCTTTCTGCTATGCCGGACTTACCGATGTATTATTTTGGCCCGAAAGGTTTTTTTGAGTGTTAGGTTGTGAGGTTATGTTGGCTTTTCTTTGAAGAAATTTGAGAAATCGAGAGTGTCTCTGAGAAATGCTGAAAGATGTGACTTTCATAGGTTCGGGATAAATAATGGGAGGTTTTGGTTGGGTGCGAAGAGTGAGTGGATGTTTGGTGTTTAGAAGGTGTAAAGAAGGGTTTGGTTGAAGAGTGGATGTTTGCTGTTTGGAAGGTGTGTAGATTCCTTAGAAAGTATCGAGACAGATTGTTCCTATGCCACGTATGGCACTCATTGGTGTGATCTCGAAATGTATTGCAAGAGCAAGTTCTAATTCAAATGCATACATCGGAACACACATGAAACGAAAAGTGATGTTTTCTTAAGATGAATGCTACTTATGGGCTCAAACCTCACGAATCGAATGTTTTGGTCAATGTGTGCCTAATCATGTGTTGCCCTTTTTGTTCGTGTCTCATTCTAAAACAGTTTTGTTTCCTTGAGAACTCGTTTCTTACTGTATTTTATATTTTCAGGAAATAGAAGTTCTAAAAATGTTTCTTTTGAATCCAAAAGAAAAATTTTTAATTTCTCTATTTTTAGCCTTTTAATGAAAATATTGTTTGTTTTACGGACAAGAGGTCAAACTTGCGGTTGCTACCGTATATCCCACACTTAGAGGAACATTGTCCCTAATGTTTGAATCTTATAGTTGAGTACCTCTTGTCGAAGTATTCCACACTTAGAGATTCTACTTATTTCCGGATTGTTACGTAAGTGTTATGTGGTTTTGGGGATCCTACACTTAGTTTTGGAGATATCGGATTAGATAATCGAAGCTTTAAATAGATGGAGAGTTTTGGGATGGGTTACCGATTTGTTGCGCGTACTATCGGCGTCCTTCATGGCGAGGTCCACGGCTTCCTATGCTTTAGTCTTCACTAAATAGTGGTTGGATCAAATAAACATTCCACTCAACAATCAAATAATAGCTGCTAATAAGAAAAGTAAAGTTTTAGCATAATAAAGAAATAAATAGATAGAGGTGATGTCTATGCATCCATAGTACATCAATACAACTAATGGTAATATAGTCTGCTAGAAAGTAGAAAGAAGTCAGAAAGTGGAGCAATCTAGTGCTCGACTGGTGGCGAAGATGCTGCGCTAGACATGATAAGTCCAGGAGAGGTCTCGTCTGATGAAGAATCGTCATACTGACATTTTGTGCCTTTGTCTGATGCATCATGGTCAGCTCCTGCTTCTGGTGTACCAATCTTCAAAACTCCATTTTGTATTAGCTGATCTACAAAAGGTCCTGCAGGCATGTCAAAACTGTCAAGTGGGTACATTGGTGATTCCTGTTGGGTGTGCCCTTTGAATAGGTCTGTCTGCCTATGAGAAGATACTGGATTAGGCAAAACAACTGTAGGGGTGGTATGTCTGGCAATCCTGTGACTCTGAACAGTAATGGTTCGAGCGGAGACTCTGGATGTCCTGCTGCCTCTCGAAGTGTGAACCCTGACTGACCCAACAACTGACGGAACAGGCTATCTCGTGATGGGAGCTTGTGCTGGAGGTGGCTGTGGCCTAGGAGGCATAGTTCGAGGGGGTAGATTACAGCCACGGGCTGGATATGGGTGAGGTGCTGGAGTAGGAACTGCAGGGGGATATATGTGTGGTGGTGCTCAGCCCAATCCACATGGTAAGTCAGGAAGTGGGCTCACGGGTATCCCTGCTGTCTGCTGTCTTATTGCCTTATAACATCTGACCTGCATCTGCATCAGCCAGTACCAATAGTCTGAACCCGGGGGAGTCCCATAGTGATAGATGTATGCTGGTGTCTGAATTCTGGGGGTAGGGGGTGGAAGGTCCTGCCTTAACTGGCGGTGGTACTGCTGGTGGTGGTGGTGGGAGGTCATCATCATCATTATCATTACTCTCATCTCCATCCTTGTCGGTATTTGAATCACTAGGCTCTCTTGGTTGTTTCCTTTTCTTTGCCTCTCTTTGTAGAACTAGTCCTGGTATGAATGTGTCAATACAGTCAGGATCCGAAAGTCATGCTCTAATGTAGACAGTGTCATCTCTCATAATCCCGAGTATGTCCATACTCTTCAGAAAATAGTAATCCACTGGCTGGGCACTCTATCTTGGCATGCTCTTAAATCTTTCTACCTCTGCTGTCCTAAGCAATCCAATTCGTCGGATAAGTCTTGTGATCATTGGGCCCATGTAAGATCTCTTTGCACCAAAATCTTTCTCCTCTAGGATCCGATGGGCGACTAAATGTGCAACCTGAATGTTCTTTCTCTCGAGGATACTTGCCATTAAGGCAACATCAAATGCTACAACTCGACCGCTTGTCGTGTGTTTTCCATCAAGTGAACAAGCTATTAGTTTGTGCAAGATTTGCAGGACTGGGTCTCTGAGTTGTGTAGCCTTGATACCCGAGAAATATGGTTTTAGTGACCAATGGCTCCATGCCTCGGCGTGTGTGGTCGTGATGGAAATCGAGGTGGCTCCACCAGTGAATAGAGGGGAATGTATCTCCTCTGGGGTGTACAGATCCAAGTGTTGGGCAAATTGGGCTAGTGTCAAGGTGAATAAACTGTCCATGTACCGAAATGTGATCAAACCATCTCCAACTCTACTCCCGGTCTCAAATGTGTAAGTGGTCATGATCTCTGTAACCATCTCCATATATACTGGTTCATCAATACTGAATAGCCTCTTGAAGGACTCGAACTGCTGATCCCTAACTAGATAACTGAGTAGGCTTTCAAGTCTCTGTCTGAATCCTAATACCTGTAACTTTTCCCAGTCAACATATCTTAAACGATCGAACTTCTTGTCTCTCCAGATGCGTGCCATTTGGTCGTAGTGAGGCGTAACACTAAGATAGGCGAGAGGTCCTGTAAGAGGTCCTGTTTGGCTTAGCTTCTTCTTTGGTGACATAGTACCTGAGAACATTTACAAAATAATGGATCTTTTAAGGAAGAGAAATTCAAAGCACGTTTCGAAGTTTCTTATTGAAATTTCGAAGTGAGGGCTTTTAAATTTTTGACAATCCCAATATTTCATTAAGCATTCTATGTTCCTAAGAAATGAATAATCAGTTTTATTAATACTAAGGTAATATCAACATTAGAAAAATATATGGTCTCGAGATGGCAATTTTATTGTGAAATATTGTCATTTACAAAGTTTGGTGCTACCCAAGTTTGAAATGTCAAGATTTCACAACTTATGGTTATATCATTTAGTAAGGTTTGACTTTTAGGAGTCCAAGTTGAAGTAAGGTTTTTGAATAAAATTTTTGAAAATAATTTGCTTAAAAGATTTAATACTTCAAGTTGACTTTTTAGGTCTTTCCTCAAATGATATTTTCAAGTTTTCGCATGCCATCATTTTAACCTATGCATACATGATTCAAACTATTTCAAGCATTTCTTAATTGATGAACAGGTTAGGTTATGCACAAAAAGTCATCATATCCATGTGTTTGGTTTAGTTCAAGACTTTTATTTAAAATGATGATACTCTAGTTATATTGCCTAGTTTGACTAGTCAAGCAAGTACAAGTATCCTAGTAAGCAAGAATGGTCTAGTGCTCTTGGTCTACTATTCTATTCATGCAAGCTAGTTAACTTTTTGTTGATTTTTTTAAAAAAATACAAACTTGCTAGTCCTAATTTATCGGCATTATGCAATTAACAAAGATCAAAACACCCTAATTACTTAAGTACTTAGATACTAACACTTTGTAACACCCTCAAATTTACTGTTTAGCGGAAGCAAGCTTTGGGGTGCTACTAATCAATAATCAAAACACACAAGGAATATAATGAACGACTCTATATGCGTCGTTTTACAGATACATTGATAATATAAAGTTTTACAATGTATAAATGTTTATAAAAGCCCAATAACTACAATGTTTAGAGATTAATTGGCATAACTTAGTTACAAAATGTAGTAATGCAAAATAATCTTCTGATGTGTATGCAGACTCGAGCTATGGGCATCCTGAATGAACAAGTCCTACTGTTGTTGGGTACCTGAGAACACATGCTAAAAAGGTCAGCTAACGCTGGTGAGCTCACAGGTTTGCATAATAAATATATAAGTTTGAACCACAAGATTTAATGGTAACCGTTCGAAATGAATCAAATGATGTATATGTCTGCCATGAGGTCATAGTCTGCGCTTAACGTGGGTGTCAGGATCACAATAAAGTGCCTGATCGTGGGTGCCTCCGGACGAGTGTCTAATCCACACTCGTATGAACAAAAGTTAATGTGTCCATTTAACCAGTCAGTGCTTGCTGACCTGGACGAGGATGGTTAGTCCTATATGGTACCATACACTAACATTCGCGCTACATAAAGTATTACCAGAACTATGATCGTAGAGGACTTAAAAAGTGATTAGAAAACAGCTCATACAAAATATAGCGAGTTATGTACTCGTGTTCACGTGTAAAACAGTTAGAGCATGTATTTCCACCCCGGGAGTAAAAATAGTAAAAAGTCGGGGCTATGAGACGCACCTGAGACTGAAGAGTTGCAATGAAGCAAGTGTCGGGTGTGAGTGTCGGGTAAAGGTGTTAAGCGTCACTAGGAAAGTGACGGTACAAATCAGATTTAGGTTATAGGCGTCACTTAGGCAAGTGACGCTAGAAGTGTCAGTAAGTAGTGTTAGGCGTCACTGGACAAGTGACAGATGTAAGTGTTGGGAAAAAGGGGTTTTATGCGGCACTTAGGCAAGTGACACAAATTTAGGGTTTTATGCGTCACTCAATGCGGCACTTAAGTGACGCACGAAGTGACGCTATACTGGACGGCCTATGCGACACTTAGGTCTGATCGACTGATTTTGAGCCAAAAACGAGTTTTTCAGTTTCCGTTTGGTCCGATTCTTTTAACTAACCCTTAGATGGACATTTCAAGCTTAAATAAACAACTTTTAAGTAAAATAATTGAAATCTAAGAGTTTTCGAGTTTTGTCGGGAATCTTACAAGTTAGCGCGAAGAGATTCCGAAAAGATGGAAATGTAGATCGCCACGAGGTGAACGTTTTCCCTTTAAACTAGCAAAATAATTTATGGTGATTTGGTGGTGTTATTTTGAGATTTAAGGTGGATGGTGGTGGTAGTTTTTGAAAGGGAGAGAGGAAGAGAGAGAGTGTGAGTGTGTTGTGAATGAGGAGGGAAAAAAGGGTGGGGGTGATGACCCCATCCTTGGCCGATTTTTGTGGGGCCCACCCCATGTGGGTGTGTCCTGAATTTGGTTCCCTGTACTCGTGCACCATGCGGTGTTCGTTTCCCGATTGTTTAAATGTTTAAATCATTTAATACGCATTTAAATGTGGGTTTTCAAGATACCAAGATTTATTTAATATGTTTATTGAAGTATTTTACTAAACACTTTATAATTGGATTATAAAATACAACTTAACTTTATTTTGATTGTTTGCGCGCTTAACATTTTAATCGCGTAGACTTTCGTTCGTGTAATACGAATTAATTACAAAATATCATCAAATTAATATTAAAAGTAAAATAGTGTAATTAATTACTGTTATATTATTTAATAAAATTGTTCATCAACGTCCAAGTTAATTGATTTGGCTTACATTTGATTTGAATTGCGTACGATTTAATCAAATCGCATAATTTGTATATATTCAACAATATATATTTCGATACATTAATTAGCCTAACACAGAACTAATTACATGTATTACAGAATGATTAGGACCTAATGACTAGCCCTAATTTGGCGGGTGTTACATTCTCCCCTTTTTAGAAGAATTTCGTCCCGAAATTTAAGTCTGTGTAGTCGTGCGAGTGGAGTCGGAGAAAAGTTGCGGATATTTGAGTCGCATCTAATCCTCTCGTTCCCAGGTGAATTCCGGACCACGCTGCGAATTCCACCGGACTTTGACGATAGGAATACGGCTTTGTTTAAGCTGTTTGATTTCGCGATCCATGATCTCCACTGGTGTTTCAACGAAATGAAGTTTATCGTCGATCTGGATTTCCGTGAGGGGAATGATGAGTGTTTCGTCGGGTAGGCATTTCTTTAAGTTAGAAATGTGGAAGGTAGGATGCACACTACTGAGTTCGTCAGGTAGTTGCAATCGATAGGCAACTGGACCGATCCTTTCTAGGATTTCAAAAGGTCCTATGTATCTGGGGTTTAGTTTCCCGCGTTTACCGAAATGGATGATGCCTTTCCAAGGTGATACTTTGAGTAATACCCGGTCTCCAACCTGGAACTCGAGTTGTTTGCGTCTCACATCAGCATAACTTTTTTGACGATCACGTGTGGCTTTCAGCCGTTGTTGGATGCCAACGATTTTCTCGGTGGTTTCATGAATGATTTCAGGACCGGTGAGTTGGCTGTCTCCCACTTCGGTCCAACAGATGGGTGACCGGCACTTACGACCGTAAAGTGCCCCGAATGGTGCAGCTCTGATACTGGCATGGTAGCTATTGTTGTATGAGAATTCACACAAGGGCAAATGGTGTTCCCAATTTGCACCGAAGTCAACTACGCATGCTCGTAGCATGTCTTCTAGTGTTTGGATGGTTCGTTCACTTTGGTCGTCGGTTTGTGGATGATACGCGGTACTCATATCGAGGCGAGTACCTTAAGATTTCTGTAATGATTGCCAAAAGTATGAGGTGAAACGACTATCCCTGTCGGAGATAATCGAGATAGGAACGCCGTATCGGGATACAATTTCTTTCAAGTAGATTCGGGTGAGGCGTTCCATTTTATCGGTTTCCTTGATGGCGAGAAAATGGGCGGATTTGGTGAGACGATCAACAATTACCCAAATGGTATCGCAACCACTTGACGTCTTTGGGAGCTTGGTGATGAAGTACATGGTAATTTGTTCCCATTTCCATTAAGGTATGTCCGGTTGTTGAAGTAAGCCGGAAGGTTTCTGGTGGTCAATTTTGACTTTTGAGCATGTGAGGCATTTACTGACATAGGTGGCGATCTTGAATTTCATGTTTGGCCACCAGTATAATTCCTTGATGCCATGATACATCTTGTTGGATCCAGGATGTATGGAGTATTTTGATTTGTGGGCTTCGTCCATTACTAAGTCTCGGAGATTCCCGAAACACGGTAACCAGATTCGGTTTGCAAAGTATTTAAACCCGTTGGGTTTGGTTTCGAATTGTTTCTCCATGTTTCGCAACGCTTCGTTTTTGATATTTTCAGGTTTTAAGGCTTCGATTTGAGCGGCGAGGATTTGAGTGATAAGATCGTTGTGGATTGTAATGCTGAGGGCTCGGACTCGAAGTGGTTTCGGTCGTTCCTTTCAACTGAGGGCATCGGAAACAACATTTGCCTTGCCAGGGTGATATTTGATCTCACAGTCATAATCGGTAAGCAACTCGACCCAGCGACGTTGCCTCATGTTGAGATCTTTCTGATGGAGAATGTATTGGAGACTTTTGTGGTCGGTAAAGATCGTGCACTTAGTGGCATAGAGGTAGTGTCTCCAGATTTTGAGTGCAAACACTACGGCTCCTAGTTCAAGGTCATGAGTGGTGTAATTCTTCTCATGGATTTTGAGTTGTCGGGAGGTGTAGGCGATGACTTTGTCTCGTTGCATAAGCACGCAACCGAGACCCTGATGAGAAGCATCGCAATATACCACGAAGTCGTCGGTGCCTTCGGGTAGAGATAGAATAGGTGCGCTGCATAACTTTGGTTTCAGGAGTTGGAAAGCTGACTCTTGTCTGTCAGTCCAATCAAATTTCTTTTCTTTTTGAGTGAGGATCGTGAGAGGCTGAGCTATTTTTGAAAAGTTTTCGATGAAACGTCGATAATAACGAGCGAGACCCAAGAATTGGCGTACTTCGGTCGGCGTGGTCGGCGCTTGCCAACCTTTGATAGCCTCGATCTTTGACGGATCTGTTAGAACATGTTGTTCTAACATTTTGTGACAATAGTTTGTATATTCTTTTAGCTATTGTATTGTGACAATATTCATACAACAATAGTATTGCAACAAAGCTATTGTTGGATGGTTAGTCAAAGCTATTGACTAAGTTTGACTTTATTAAGTCTTATTGTTGCATGTATGTTTGGAGGTCTATAAATAGACTTCCTTAGGTCATTTTGAGATAAGCTTTTTGATTGTAACACTTTCACTTCCATATCTAGAGAGAGTTTGAGAGAGAGCTTAGAGAGAGAATTCAAGCTGATTTTGTATACTTTGTGATATGAAATAAAAGTTCTCAACTTTTATTTACATCTTGACATTCCGAATACGATTTATACTTCGATTCACGTTTTACACTTGTGATTGATTTCCGCTCAATTGCAAGAATTCGATCAGCTGTAGATCCTACGGCGTTCTCAATTGGTATCAGAGCCGGAACAGCTCTTCGAATAGGTGAAAAATGTGTTCTGTAAGAATGACTTGAACTCATCAGTTAATGTTTCATTGATTTTGAGTTGTTTGATTGAATTCTGGTATTCAATTTTTGTTCAAAACTTGAAGACGAGTACTTCTGTGATCGAAATTCATTTGAATTCAATCTGAGGCTCTAATTTGATCTGAATTCGTAAGAAATTGATTACGTACTTATCGTTAAATTTGGAAAGTTCAGAAATTTGACGGTAAAATATCAAATTGAGTGTATACGAGCGTCGGAAATTGAATTCCGAGTTCATTACTTCAATTTTTAGAAAAATCGAGCTAAAATTGAAGATTCTACAGCATTTTTACGATTCTGGAAAATTACTCCGTGATTAACTGTGACAACCGGCAAAAATCTAGGATTCAACTCCGCTCAGGTAATAAACTTAGAGGAATTTTTTTTTTTTTGTTAAACTATAATTTTAGTGAATTAACGCCTATAATTAAATAACATTGAATTTAGGCGCCTTATCGTTACAACCCGACACTAAACAAGCGTTTATCCGTGGATGCATATAAATGTGACAAAGTGCTTACGTTTATGTTTATTAATTCATTTAGTAAACCCTAATATATATATATATATATACTTATATATATATATATAAGTATGTGTGAAACAATAATATAGTGATAAGTACACTTACTTGCATGAAAGTAACAAACCACCACCTTTGCATGAAATACAACATAATAATTAAATAAATACTTATAATTAAATTATTTAAGAATTTAATTAAATTATAATTAAAAATCTGATTTTAATTTCTATTTAATTAAATAAAACTAATTTAATTAATTAAAATAATAAATTACACATTTATCACCACCACCTCTCCACCAATCACCACCAAAACTCTTCACTCCCCCCCCCCCCCCCAAGGCCGGCCACCCCTTCACCTTCCCCCCCCCCTCTCTTTTCTTCTATTTAAACAACCTACACCCATCCCTTTCTCACTTTTCACACACACACATCCAATTCTCTCTTCCTCACACCATTTTTCTTCCATTTTCTCTCCCAAAAATCTGCCCTAAATTCACCATCAAAAACCACCACAAATCACCACACAAACAACCCTAAATCCACCCAAAAACAACTTACTTTTATCTTAGATTCGTTGGTAAGAAGATACACCATTTTCTCTTCTTTACTTCCTTCAATTTCTATACAATAATCATCACCCATGGATGAATAATGCAAGACTTATAATAATATATCTATATCTATGTATATACATCTTTTATTTTACTATATACATATGTAAGATTTTATGTAAGGCTATGCCTACAAATCTACATATGTATATATGCACTTTATATTTCATTTTTGTTAATATCTTATGTATGGATATGCCTACGATCATATATGTATACATGCATCTTTATATTTTGTGTTGTTGTGATTCTTATGTATGGCTATGCCTACAAAATAGATGTAAACATGCATTATATTACTCATCTTCATCTCCATTTTCTTTTTATTTGAAGTATTGAAAAGTATGGCTAAGCCTACAAAAATGACTTGATGTTTGTAGATTATCACTTGCACATAATCATGTGTTAAAGATAAGTGATAATCCATGATCAAACCGATATCAAGTTGAAAGATGTAAATTTTACTTATTACATGTCTACAAAATCTTTCAAGAATATCATGCTTGTAATATACTCAAAATCTGTAGAAAAATGATGGAAATTGCATGTGGGAAAAAGGGCTAAACAATGATTAGTGCCTATGTGTTAGGGTGGTGGTCTATGACTTGAAATCCTAACCCACACATACCCATGCAATCTGTCCAGATTTCTATATCTCACTTTGTGAGGTCATAAATCTGTGTATACTTAACAAAATACCACCATTTTACTACTGAAATTACTATTATGTATTAGCTTTCAAACCCAAGTGGTCTCACTCAAAAACATGGAGTATTCGACCTCCAAACAGCCCATACGAAACTATTGCGCATGTTATGGCAGATTCGTATACCTCACTTTGCAAGGTCATGACTCCATGAATACTTAACCTAAGACTACCATTTTATTATTGATTTTAATGTTATTAAGCTTATCTAACAAGATTATGTTCAAATATAAGTTTAAAATACGTTTCTATAAATTTATACACAAAGGAACACAATCTGTCCAGAAAAACACAGGTTACTAAAATGGTCGTAACTTGAGTTCTAGGAAGAGTTAGAAGATGCATTTTTTTTTTAAATTTGAGTATTGAAAAGACCTACAACTTTCATGTTTTACACTTTTTCCAGAAACGCACGTATTTTTCTCAGTAAGCCAATTTACGGGTCTGGTATGGAGACTTTCTGGAATTTTGTTGGATTCTTACTAAAGATCACTTGAAAAGGTGTAAATATACCCAAAAATGGTTAAATAAAACGTGACACTTAAACCAAAGCTATGGGTGATGAAACTTTACAAAAAGTAGAACTAATATGTATATGCTATATAACTAAACTTAAGCGTTTTTATGTGATCTAGGACGCGTTAATCCCATCGAGACCCAAACCAATACTTGCTAATTTCCGCTCTCTCACTAAGGTGAGTCTCATGGCCCCTATTTCTTTTTTTAAATGCTTTGACATGTTTTGGGGTGAGAATACATGTTCTTTTCTTTGTGGACACAAACTAAACTGTTATGTATTGCATGAGTTGACACTATCCATTATGTAGGCCTTTATCATGAATTGTTAGTTAAGGACTTAAACGTGAATGTCATGAATAGATCTATTTGGGTTGACGCCCCCATCCGGGTTGGTAGCGCCAACATGACTATAAGTCAAACGGGTGCATTGTCATTTGAGAACTACTTGTGTTTGGATAGGACACTTGCGAGGCACTAAATGTTAAGGTTTCAATTCATGAGCTTATGGCAATAGTAATACAATTTTTACTATATTGTTGAATGACAATATAACTTGAAATCTCGTGATCCACGGTAATGTTTTACAACTATTAAAACCTATGAGCTCACCAACTTTATGTTGACCCATTTTTACATGTTATTCTCAGGTAATTAAGATGCTTGCTATTTGTGAAGATGGCATACCCCTTTTGAAGTTAGGAACTACATTTGCATGGACGAACATTGCTTTTGATCTTAAATTCTTAAACTCCTAACTATGTTGTAACTTATGGGAATTGTTTGTAAACTTTTTAAAGACAAATGGTCTAAGTCTGTAAGACATTTTAAACTTTTATGATGTATGTTTAAAACGACTCATGTAGGAGTCGTTCATTGTAATTCTTGTGTTGTGATCTCATGATAGTCGCATCTCGCAACCTTCCGCCGAGGCGGGGTGTGACAGATTGGTATCAGAGCCCAAGGTTATAGTGAACTAGGTTGCATTAGTGGGCCTAGACTATAGCCATGACTGGAATAAGGACTTTTAGGTGTACTTGAATCCATACATCCTTGCCTACTTACCGAATGTGGTTCCATGCATGCTTATTACATGTTAATTGTTAAGTTAGTACATACATGTTGAATAATTACTTATTTTATATACTCCCTATTTATATACTATAATCTTATATGACAGAGTATGTCGAACCCTAGTAGCCCTGTCCAAGTCGTGTCCGACGATGACTCCGAGACGGCTGCATGCCTCCTCACCTCGCTTAAGTCACCCTCATTCATGCCTGTGTCCGCTACCCGAGTTGAAAAGACGGATTCCTCCAATGAGACCGAGCCAATGGAGGAGGAGACCGAGCCAATGGAGGAAGAGTCCGAGCCTACTGAAGACAAGTCCGATCCCGAAGAATCCCATCCCTCCCCTGTCATACCTACTAAGACTGCCCCTGCTCCCTCTACCCAACCAAAACCAGCCTCTTCACTCCGATCATTCCGCCCCGGGGGACCACGGTTGATGCGTACCCCTCGGATAACCGTGTTCCCACCTTTGACTGAGACATTCTCCATTCCCCCTACCGGGACTTCCAACACTACTACTAGACGAGTGCGATCCCGCAAGTGGACTTGGATGCAGGAGCAGATTCAGTCTTGGAGAAAAGAAGAAGGGATACCCGAGACACTGGAAGTTGGGGAGCCCTCCACCACTACACCCATACCCTCTCTCACTTTGGAGCCTGTACATCACACTATCCCCGTTGTGATAGCACGTTTGGTTGATCAGGAGAGGAGACTTAATCAGCTGGAGTACGACCAGGATGAGTCACGTTCCGATAAAGTGGAACTCATAGAGGCACAAGTTTCGGAAGTTGAGAGGAGGATTAGTAACATGGACTACACGGTTTACTGTGCTGATGACGACATCAAGATTCTTCGAGAGGAGGTTACTGAGTTACGCCGACGAGTGGAGCACAGCGAAAGGCGCGCTGAGTTAGCAGAAGAGCGCGCGACTAGGGCAGAGCAGCGTATGTCCGCGTTGGAGCATAGTTTGGGACGTGTTAGTGCAGTTTTGGGCCAGTTTCGTGGATAGTTTCATTTCAATTTCTAACCTACTATGGCGGGTTGTGCCTAGAGGATAAATTTATGGATTTGCTTGTATTTTTCCGGATGTTTCATTCCCGGCCTGTTTTTGTGAACAATGAATCAAGTATTTTGACTAAGTTTATGCTCTTGTTGGGTTATTAATCTTACTATCTTGTGATTTTGGTTGTGTGGTTTGTACTTATTTATTCCTTACACGCATGATAAAGTTCTATCTTGTATAGTATCTCATTGTCTTGTTGTGCTTTGTAATTTCAAGAAACATGCCACCCAAGAGAACATCCACGATGAGTAATGCAGCTATCGAGCGACTTGTAGCACAAAGAGTAGCTGAGGCAATCGCCACCCAAAGGACTGAGAGGAACGATGGAAACGAAAGAACCGGTAGAAGGAATGAAACCGGAGAAGGTTCGGGGAATGTAACCCGAGAATGCACCTATAAGGACTTTTCGAATTGCAAACCCCATCACTTCAATGGAACCGAAGGAGCTGTCGGTTTGGTTCGGTGGTTTGAGAAGCTAGAGTCAGTTTTCCGTATTAGCAACTGCAAGGAAGATTGTAAGGTTAAGTATGCAACATGCACCCTTCAAGATGGTGCGTTATCATGGTGGAATTCATACGCCCATTCGGTAGGCATTGATGCTGCTTATCAGATTTCTTGGGAAGATCTTAAGAAAATGATGACGGAAGAGTACTGTCCTCGGAATGAACTACAGAAGTTGGAGGTAGAATTTTGGAATCTGGTTGTCATTGGGACTGATGTAGCTAGATATACAAGGAGATTCCATGAGTTGGCACTTCTTTGCCCATCTATGGTCACTCCCGAGTACAAGAGAATTGAACGTTATATCTGGGGACTTCCCTCCCAAATCCAAGGAAATGTAACTTCATCCAAGCCCAATACGATCCACGATGCCGTCCGCATGGCACACAGTTTAATGGATCAAATTGTGCGACGTGGGGCTCTGGAAAGGGGAAATGTTGATAAGAATTCCGATGGTAAAAGGAAATGGGAGGAAAGTTCTAGGGGAAACACCAGCCAACAACAAAATAAGAAGACCGAGACAGTTAGGGCTTATGCTGCAGGGCCAGATGCTAAGAAAGGTTATGCTGGAAACAAACCATATTGTAAGCGTTGCAACCTTCACCACAAAGGTCCCTGTAGCAACGCATGTGGGAGATGTAAGAAGCTTGGCCATCAAGCTAAGGATTGTCGGAGCCCTGCACCTGTCGCCAACCCTAACCCTCCAAACACATGCTACGGGTGCGGGAGTGCTGGACACTTTAAAAAGGATTGTCCGAAGCTGAAAAATCAGAATAACAATGCGGCGCGCGGCAGAGCATTCGTGATCAACACCAATGAAGCACGCCAGGATCCCAACCTAGTCACGGGTACGTTTCTCCTAAATGACAAGGTTGTTTCAGTCTTATTTGATACTGGTGTTGATGAGAGTTTCGTGTCTAACGAGTTTAGCCCCTTACTTAATATCACTCCAACTGCCTTAGACACTAAATACACGGTAGAGTTAGCTAATGGTAAATTAATTGAAGCTGATAGCATAATTCAAAACTGTTCCCTAAACTTAGCAAGCGAAATCTTTCCCATAAATTTGATACCCGTCAAAATAGGAAGCTTTGACGTCATCGTTGGCATGGATTGGCTGTCCAAGAATCGTGCCGAAATAGTATGCTATGATAAGATTGTCCGCATACCCCTCTCTAGCGGAGCAACTTTAATGATACAAGGAGAAAAGAGTGGAACGAGATTGAACATCATATCGTGCATGAAAACACAGAAGTACCTAAGAAAAGGGTACCAAGCAATCTTAGCTCACGTTGTAGAGGAGAAACCGGAAGAGAGACGACTCGAGGATGTCCCTATCGTACGGGATTTTCCCGAAGTTTTCCCTGAAGACTTGCCTGGACTACCACCATCCCGGCAAGTGGAATTTCATATCGACTTGGTGCCTGGTGCGGCACCCGTTGCCCGAGCACCATATCGATTAGCCCCTTCCGAAATGCAAGAGTTGTCAAGTCAACTACAAGAGCTTTTAGATAAAGGGTTTATCCGGCCAAGTTCCTCACCCTGGGGAGCTCCCGTCTTATTTGTGAAAAAGAAGGATGGATCCTTAAGAATGTGCATCGATTATCGGGAATTGAATAAACTAACCGTGAAGAACCGTTACCCACTCCCTCGAATTGATGACTTATTCGATCAGCTGCAAGGCTCGAGTTTTTACTCAAAAATTGACCTACGATCGGGGTATCATCAGTTGAGAGTCGGAGAAGAAAGCATCCCAAAGACAGCATTTAGAACTCGGTATGGTCATTACGAGTTCCAAGTAATGCCGTTTGGTCTTACTAACGCACCGGCTGTATTCATGGACCTCATGAACCGCGTGTGTAAACCGTACTTAGATAAGTTCGTCATTGTATTCATCGATGACATCTTGATCTATTCGAAGAACAAAGAGGACCATGAAAAGCATTTGAGATCAATCTTGGAGTTGCTTAAAAAGGAGGAGTTATATGCTAAGTTCTCAAAGTGTGAGTTTTGGTTACGAAGAGTGCAATTTCTAGGACATGTTATTGATAGTCAAGGAATACATGTCGACCCTGCCAAGATTGAGGCTATCAAAAATTGGGAGACGCCTAGAACCCCAACAGAAGTACGGCAATTCTTAGGTCTTGCTGGTTACTATAGACGATTCATCGAGAATTTTTCTAAAATAGCCAAACCCTTGACACTGCTAACTCAGAAAATAGCAAAGTATAATTGGAGTGATGAGCAGGAGGAAGCTTTCCAATTGTTGAAGCAAAAACTTTGTAGCGCACCAGTATTATCATTGCCGGAGGGAACCGAAAATTTTGTAGTCTTTTGCGATGCATCACGACAAGGGCTAGGATGTGTGTTAATGCAAAAGGAGAAAGTCATAGCTTATGCTTCTCGTCAACTTAAAGTGCATGAGAAAAACTACACAACCCATGACCTGGAATTGGGAGCAGTGGTGTTTGCACTCAAGATTTGGAGGCACTACCTCTATGGTACAAAGTGTACCGTGTTTACAGATCATAAAAGCCTTCAGCACATTTTCGATCAAAAGGATCTTAACATGAGACAGCGTAGGTGGGTTGAATTGCTCAGTGATTACGATTGCGAAATTCGTTATCACCCGGGCAAGGCAAATGTTGTAGCTGATGCTTTGAGCAGAAAAGAACGGATGAAACCACTACGAGTTAGGGCTTTAGGTATGACCATTCATACGAACCTTACCTCTCAAATTCGGGATGCTCAACTCGAGGCAATCAAGGAGGAGAATGTAAAGGGCGAATCTCTACGCGGTATGGATAAGCAATTTGAGGTTAAGTCCGATGGAATCCGATATTATATGAATCGCATATGGATACCAAGTTTTGGTAACTTGAGGAAGTTGGTAATGGACGAGGCACATAAATCTAGATATTCCATCCATCCGGGTGCTGACAAGATGTACCATGGGCTTAAGGACTTGTATTGGTGGCCTAACATGAAGACTGAGGTGGCCACCTATGTTAGTAAATGCTTGACGTGTGCCAAGGTAAAGGTCGAGTATCAGAAACCATCAGGTCTATTGCAACAACCCGAAATACCCCAATGGAAGTGGGAGCAAATAACAATGGACTTTATTACTAAGCTCCCTAAGACAGCGACTGGTTGTGATACAATTTGGGTAATCGTTGATCGCCTGACAAAGTCCGCCCACTTTCTAGCAATCAAGGAGACCGACACAATGAAAAGATTAACTAGAATTTACTTGAAGGAGGTGGTGACAAGGCACGGAGTGCCCATCTCGATTATCTCTGATCGAGATAGCCGTTTCACCTCTAGGTTTTGGCTATTACTCCAAAAAGCCCTAGGCACTCGCTTGGATATGAGTACCGCATACCACCCTCAGACAGATGGCCAAAGCGAAAGGACAATTCAAACCCTAGAAGATATGTTACGCGCATGTGTTATCGACTTTGGACGTGGCTGGGAGAACCACCTGCCACTATGCGAGTTCTCTTACAACAACAGTTATCACACCAGCATCAAGGCCGCCCCATTCGAAGCACTTTATGGACGAAAGTGTCGATCGCCTGTATGTTGGTGGGAGATAGTCAACTCCTTGGTCCAGAGATTATACACGAAACGACCGAGAAGATTGTGCAAATCCAAAATAGACTGAAGGCAGCCCGCGACCGCCAAAAGAGTTATGCAGATACGAGGCGAAAACCGTTAGAATTTCAAATTGGGGATAGAGTCATGTTGAAAGTGTCGCCTTGGAAAGGCGTAGTCCGTTTTGGGAAACGAGGAAAGCTAAACCCTAGATATGTCAGGCCATTTGAAGTACTGGAGAGGATTGGTCCAGTTGCATACAAACTTAAATTGCCCAAAGAACTCAGTAATGTACATGACACGTTTCATGTGTCAAATCTGAAAAAGTGTTTATCAGACGAATCCCTTATCATACCAGTCGGAGAAGTACAAATCGATGAGAAATTGCATTTTATCGAAGAACCAATTGAGATCATGGACCGAGAGATAAAGACCTTGAAGCGGAGTCGTATACCCATTGTAAAGGTTAGGTGGAATTCGAAGCGAGGTCCGGAATTCACCTGGGAGCGCGAGGATCAAATCCGTCGCAAGTATCCCCACTTATTCTCAAACCCTGCACCAACCGAGGTCACGAACTAAATTTCGGGACGAAATTCTTTTAACAGGGGGAGAATGTGACAACCGGCAAAAATCTAGGATTCAACTCCGCTCAGGTAATAAACTTAGAGGAATTTTTTTTTTTTGTTAAACTATAATTTTAGTGAATTAACGCCTATAATTAAATAACATTGAATTTAGGCGCCTTATCGTTACAACCCGACACTAAACAAGCGTTTATCCGTGGATGCATATAAATGTGACAAAGTGCTTACGTTTATGTTTATTAATTCATTTAGTAAACCCTAATATATATATATATATATACTTATATATATATATAAGTATGTGTGAAACAATAATATAGTGATAAGTACACTTACTTGCATGAAAGTAACAAACCACCACCTTTGCATGAAATACAACATAATAATTAAATAAATACTTATAATTAAATTATTTAAGAATTTAATTAAATTATAATTAAAAATCTGATTTTAATTTCTATTTAATTAAATAAAACTAATTTAATTAATTAAAATAATAAATTACACATTTATCACCACCACCTCTCCACCAATCACCACCAAAACTCTTCACTCCCCCCCCCCCCCCCCCAAGGCCGGCCACCCCTTCACCTTCCCCCCCCCCCCTCTCTTTTCTTCTATTTAAACAACCTACACCCATCCCTTTCTCACTTTTCACACACACACATCCAATTCTCTCTTCCTCACACCATTTTTCTTCCATTTTCTCTCCCAAAAATCTGCCCTAAATTCACCATCAAAAACCACCACAAATCACCACACAAACAACCCTAAATCCACCCAAAAACAACTTACTTTTATCTTAGATTCGTTGGTAAGAAGATACACCATTTTCTCTTCTTTACTTCCTTCAATTTCTATACAATAATCATCACCCATGGATGAATAATGCAAGACTTATAATAATATATCTATATCTATGTATATACATCTTTTATTTTACTATATACATATGTAAGATTTTATGTAAGGCTATGCCTACAAATCTACATATGTATATATGCACTTTATATTTCATTTTTGTTAATATCTTATGTATGGATATGCCTACGATCATATATGTATACATGCATCTTTATATTTTGTGTTGTTGTGATTCTTATGTATGGCTATGCCTACAAAATAGATGTAAACATGCATTATATTACTCATCTTCATCTCCATTTTCTTTTTATTTGAAGTATTGAAAAGTATGGCTAAGCCTACAAAAATGACTTGATGTTTGTAGATTATCACTTGCACATAATCATGTGTTAAAGATAAGTGATAATCCATGATCAAACCGATATCAAGTTGAAAGATGTAAATTTTACTTATTACATGTCTACAAAATCTTTCAAGAATATCATGCTTGTAATATACTCAAAATCTGTAGAAAAATGATGGAAATTGCATGTGGGAAAAAGGGCTAAACAATGATTAGTGCCTATGTGTTAGGGTGGTGGTCTATGACTTGAAATCCTAACCCACACATACCCATGCAATCTGTCCAGATTTCTATATCTCACTTTGTGAGGTCATAAATCTGTGTATACTTAACAAAATACCACCATTTTACTACTGAAATTACTATTATGTATTAGCTTTTAAACCCAAGTGGTCTCACTCAAAAACATGGAGTATTCGACCTCCAAACAGCCCATACGAAACTATTGCGCATGTTATGGCAGATTCGTATACCTCACTTTGCAAGGTCATGACTCCATGAATACTTAACCTAAGACTACCATTTTATCATTGATTTTAATGTTATTAAGCTTATCTAACAAGATTATGTTCAAATATAAGTTTAAAATACGTTTCTATAAATTTATACACAAAGGAACACAATCTGTCCAGAAAAACACAGGTTACTAAAATGGTCGTAACTTGAGTTCTAGGAAGAGTTAGAAGATGCATTTTTTTTTGAAATTTGCGTATTGAAAAGACCTACAACTTTCATGTTTTACACTTTTTCCAGAAACGCACGTATTTTTCTCAGTAAGCCAATTTACGGGTCTGGTATGGAGACTTTCTGGAATTTTGTTGGATTCTTACTAAAGATCACTTGAAAAGGTGTAAATATACCCAAAAATGGTTAAATAAAACGTGACACTTAAACCAAAGCTATGGGTGATGAAACTTTACAAAAAGTAGAACTAATATGTATATGCTATATAACTAAACTTAAGCGTTTTTATGTGATCTAGGACGCGTTAATCCCATCGAGACCCAAACCAATACTTGCTAATTTCCGCTCTCTCACTAAGGTGAGTCTCATGGCCCCTATTTCTTTTTTTAAATGCTTTGACATGTTTTGGGGTGAGAATACATGTTCTTTTCTTTGTGGACACAAACTAAACTGTTATGTATTGCATGAGTTGACACTATCCATTATGTAGGCCTTTATCATGAATTGTTAGTTAAGGACTTAAACGTGAATGTCATGAATAGATCTATTTGGGTTGACGCCCCCATCCGGGTTGGTAGCGCCAACATGACTATAAGTCAAACGGGTGCATTGTCATTTGAGAACTACTTGTGTTTGGATAGGACACTTGCGAGGCACTAAATGTTAAGGTTTCAATTCATGAGCTTATGGCAATAGTAATACAATTTTTACTATATTGTTGAATGACAATATAACTTGAAATCTCGTGATCCACGGTAATGTTTTACAACTATTAAAACCTATGAGCTCACCAACTTTATGTTGACCCATTTTTACATGTTATTCTCAGGTAATTAAGATGCTTGCTATTTGTGAAGATGGCATACCCCTTTTGAAGTTAGGAACTACATTTGCATGGACGAACATTGCTTTTGATCTTAAATTCTTAAACTCCTAACTATGTTGTAACTTATGGGAATTGTTTGTAAACTTTTTAAAGACAAATGGTCTAAGTCTGTAAGACATTTTAAACTTTTATGATGTATGTTTAAAACGACTCATGTAGAAGTCGTTCATTGTAATTCTTGTGTTGTGATCTCATGATAGTCGCATCTCGCAACCTTCCGCCGAGGCGGGGTGTGACATTAACATTTCCGACAATAATGGTCTATTCCGTGATTTGCATTCCGTGAATAAGTAATTGTCGGATGAACAGTAGTGTTTTTCTTCCGTGATTAGTAATTCCGTGATTAAGTATTCCGTGATTAATTCTGTGTGTGGTCCGACAATAGCTTATTGTCGCATAAACAGTACTGGATCATTCACGGATTGTTAGTGACTAATTCCGTGATTAGTATTTGACTTGTATTCTCGGACTATCATTGTCGTATAAACAGTGATTAGTATTCACGGATTGTTAGTATTCACGGGTAGTTTGTTATTCACAGAAAGTTGATATTGACGGAGTGTATTATTCTCGGATTTCTTATTCTCGCAAAAAGAGTAGTCGTAAAATTTTTTCTAAGCCTTAAAAGTGATAAATTTTGGCTTTGAAAAAGTTTCATTTTACCCGGGCGTTTTTGAGCGTTTTTGGACGTTTTTGAACGCGATTTTGGAGGGAAATTTGTAAAAATTTTCTTATTGCAAAATTTTGTTATTAAGATTAAAATTGTTCATTTTTAGCTTGGAAAAAATTACATTTTATCCAAGTAATTTTGGACATTTTTAACAAAATTTGGTGGGAAAATTCAAGAGAGGAGAAGATGGCATCTTCAAAGTTTGAGCTTGACTACAATGGAAATCTCCTACCTCCAAGATTCTTCTGTAATAATGATTACACTAGTTGGAAGACTAGATTTGAAGAATTTATTGTGTTCAGCAATCCTGATTTGTGGATTCCCATTATCAACCGATATGAGAGGCCAAAAGCAAAAGGGACGTACTTTGGTATTGTTCCATTTAAATCGGTGAAATTAATGGATGAACAGGAACGCAAGGAATTTAACAGAGACAAGAAAGCCTTTGAAACAATTAAAAGTTGTTTATCAGAAGAAGTGTTTCGTGCTTTCTCAGAAGCCGAAACCTCCTATGATTTATGGATTTCTTTGTCAAAAAGGTTTGGGGGAGAAGATTTGTTGAAATTGTCAAATGTTGTTGACAGAATTAAGGATGAATCAATACAGAAAGATGATGAGCCTAAAGCTTTGCAATCTAAAGTTCTAATCATGGAAACTGAACGTGATGAAATGCGTTTAAAGATTGCTAGAATGGAAGAACAGATTCTAGAACTTCAGAGTCAACAAACGGAGCTAATCAAGCTACAAGAAGATCATAGTCTTGCTTTGAAAACTATTCAAGATCTTCGTGGTCAACTCTCTCGAAACTCTCATTTTGCAAAACAACCTGAAAAGGTTGTACAACCTGAAAAGGTTGTGAAAAAGATTTACACAAGTAAATCTTCGTATGAGAAAAAGATTTCTCAGTTTACTAATTATTCTTTGCAAAAGAATAAGAAGTATTCTAAGAAATCACAATTAACTTCCAAAAAGGTTGATTGTTTGGATTCTGTAAAGGTCAAGAATGTTAACAAATCGGTTTCAGAACATCAAAAGAAGATAAAAAGAGCTTCTTCAGCACCGATACAACCTTCTTCAGAATCAAGACAAACAAAATCTTGTGCATACACACGGGCACAAATGTTTGCATTAGCACCTTCACGATGTCATCATACGGTGTTAAAGCAACCTCCAGATTTTGTTCCTTTCTCCCAAAGGCGAACTTCTTCACAATCGATTCCTCGTCAACAATTTAGATATGAAACACCGTGTTTCTTATCTAGATGGAATTCGATTTCCTTGGATTATGTAGACACAACTTATCGATGGCTGTCAGGGCTATCTAAGCCTGTTGGAACTATGCTCAGGTGGGTTCCAAAAGTTGTTGCTACTTGATTGATACAAGACCAAGGAAGATAAAATCTACTGTTCAGGGGGAGTTATGATCTATTCTGATGGTATCAGAATATGGAACAGTTAGATTTTGTGAAGATTGAATGCTTGAAGTTTATTCTCTCTCTCAACAAGTTTATCATCAATTAAGCTAAAGTCGAAGACTTATACAAGCTATTGACAAGGGGGAGTTTGTTAGAACATGTTGTTCTAACAGTTTGTGTCGATAGTTTGTATATACAAGCTATTGTCAAGGGGGAGTTTGTTAGAACATGTTGTTCTAACATTTTGTGACAATAGTTTGTATATTCTTTTAGCTATTGTATTGTGACAATATTCATACAACAATAGTATTGAAACAAAGCTATTGTTGGATGGTTAGTCAAAGCTATTGACTAAGTTTGACTTTATTAAGTCTTATTGTTGCATGTATGTTTGGAGGTCTATAAATAGACTTCCTTAGGTCATTTTGAGATAAGCTTTTTGATTGTAACACTTTCACTTCCATATCTAGAGAGAGTTTGAGAGAGAGCTTAGAGAGAGAATTCAAGCTGATTTTGTATACTTTGTGATATGAAATAAAAGTTCTCAACTTTTATTTACATCTTGACATTCCGAATACGATTTATACTTCGATTCACGTTTTACACTTGTGATTGATTTCCGCTCAATTGCAAGAATTCGATCAGCTGTAGATCCTACGGCGTTCTCACCTCAAGAGTGGATTCTTATGCGAGCTCCAAGGGTAAAGAATATGTATGTCTTAGACATGCGTACCATTACTCGATCTACAGAGCATACTTGCTTATTGTCAAAAGCTACAGAAAAGGAATCAATTTTGTGGCACAGAAGAATGGGTCACATTAACTTTAGGAAAATGAACTTCTTAGTTAAGAATGATTTAGTGATTGGGGTTCCTAAACAAACCTTTTCACTAAATGATCACTGTATTTCCTGTAAAAAGGGAAAACAAACTAAGAAGTCTCATAAACCTAAATTGATGAATTCGATTAACATTCCTTTGGAACTTCTCCATATGGATTTGTTTGGACCCGTAAGTGTTCGGAGTATTGGGGGTAAATCCTATTGTTTAGTAATCACTGATGATTACTCCAGATTTTCATGGGTTTACTTTCTTAGTACAAAAGATGAGGCTGCTGAGAAAATCAAGTATCTAATTCTGAGATTAGAAACTTTGTTTTCTCTAAAAGTGAAAACTTTGAGAAGTGATGTAGAGACAAAAGTTGATTAATACTTAATTTTGTCTAAGTATTTTAATCCGTGAATAATCTTTGTATCCGTGAATGTCTTGTGCGTGAATGCTTTGTGAAAATGTCTATCCGACAATGCTTATTCGACAATACTTTGGATCCGTGAATGATGAAGTCAGTGAATGTTAAATGGTTCGACAATACTCATCCGTGATTAGCCTGGATTCACGGATAGTATAATTTCACGGATTATACTTGAATTGTCGTAGGCTTACACTTAGAATTGTCGTAGGACTTGTCTATAAATAGAAGTAGATGAAGTCAGTTTAACGCTTCTGCGAATGTAATATTGAGGGTTCTTTTGATGTAATTTTGGACGCTCCTTGATGTAATTTTGAGATCACTTGTACATCTCTTGTATATGAAAATATAATCAATATTTTCTTGTTGATTCTTTCATCTCATTCTTCTTTATTACAATTGTATTTGTGTGTATTTGTATTCCGCACAAATAGACACAAGTTCTAGTTTGCGTTTCCTGATCCAGGACTCTCACAAGTGGTATCAGAGCCAAAGGATAAGAAATTAGAACGATTTTGTGATTTAGTTTGCAAAGATGAAGAGTTGAAGAAGTTATGTGATGTCTACGGTTACGGTTATTTGAGACAGTGTCAAAAAATCATTCTGAGATCGTAAACAAGTGATTCCTGATAAAGAAGCTCTCCTGAATTCATTCATATCTTATATATGATGACGAATTGATCAAAAGTTCCACAAACAGTTTACGTTTCTACGTCTCTTTTATGCATGTTTGAAATTTTGACGATCAAAGCTCAAATTGATCGTTTCTGAGTGTCGGAAATCAAATTCCGAGCTCATTGCAACAAGTTTCATCAAAAACAAGCTTGTTTTGAAGAATCTGCATCACTTTGAAAATTCTGGAAATCATATTCCGTGAATAAACATTCTCCGTGAATACATATTTCCGTGAATATATATATACTCCGTGAATATCACTATTGTCGTATAAACAGTATCCGTGAATTATACTATTGTCGCATAAACAGTGGTATATATTCACGGATTAACATTTTTCAAAAATTTTATCAACTGTTTTTTTTTAATATTCACGGATAACTGTATTAACTAATACTCTTATTCACGGATACAGTATTATCGGATATTGTATTCACAAATAATTGTATTAACATATACTCTTATTCACGGAACTCAGTATTATCGGATATTAATATTCACGGATACTAATATCTGGTTAGTATTCACGGATCTTGAATTTTTAGTGTGATTCACGATTTTTCATCTTGGAAAGATGGCTCATGTTAATTGGCAAACGATGATGAAGAATGATCAAGAGACCGGAACAACTACAAAACCACCCAAGTTTCTTTGTCAAAATGATTACGATGACTGGAGATATCGTTTTGAATCATTTATTGCTTTGTATGATCCTGATTTGATGATTCCAATATTGGAACAATATATACATCCAAGAGCAGAAGGCATTTATCGAGATAATCCTCCACCTAAATCATTAAAGATGATGAATTCGGAAGAACGAAAAGAACATGATCGTGATAAGAAGGCTAAATCCATCATTTCAATGAGTCTTCCAAGTGATGTTTTAGCGGGGTGGAAAGATTTATCTACTGCTTTTGAATTGTACAAAGCAATGGAAAAGCGGTTTGCTGGTAATGATAAATTGAAAAAGAGCAAACGTGATTTACTAAAGAAACAATGGGATGTTTTCACCTGTATTCCCAATGAGTCTTTTAACGATTTGATCGTTAGGTACTCACAGCTTATCAGTGAGTTAAAAAGACATGGAATGATTCTTGAGCGTCTTGAAATCAATGAAAAATTGATTGAAGCTTTGCCTTCTCGATGGGACATCAAAGCAAATATCTTAATGGAAGATGAGTCATTAGGGGAATATGCTTTTGAGGATTTAATCAATAAGCTTCAGGTGTATGATGTGTCTCTTCAGAAAAAGGAGACAGGAAAAATGATGCAGTTTACTCAATTTGGTATTACCAAATCTTCTGATACAACTGCATTATATTCAGGTTCTGAAACTTATTCTGGTGGAAATCCAAGTGGAACCACATCTGGTGGTTATTCAGGTTTTGGTTTTTATGGTTCTGGAAGTTCTTCAACTTCAAGTCATCAACAGAATTCTAATCCACAAGTTTCAAGAGTGACTGAAGACCATGCAAATGTTGTTACTGCATTCTTGTCTTCATATGAAGCTTTTATTTCTGGAAGAGTTGGAAATGTTGAGTTAGTTGAAGAGGATTATGATCAATTGCATCCAGATGACCTAGAAGAAATGGATTTGCAATGGAATATGGCTATGCTTACCAGGCGGGTTAAAAGATTTTTACAAAGAACTGGTAAAAATAAACTGGGAGGTAAACCAGGTTTTGACAAATCAAGAGTTCGCTGTTACAATTGTCAAAACCTTGGTCACTTTGCAAGAGAATGTGAGAAGAATAAAGCTCCTACCTCTGGTTTTACCAAGCCATCAACTTCCAAGACATATTCTTCATCTGCTCAACCTCAAACAAAGGAAACATCTGCTACTCCCACATCTTCTGCACTCATTTCTACTTCTGATGAGTTTTATGATTGGAGCGCACACGTGGATGAGTATTCCCATAATCAAGCATTTATGGTGAATGTTTCTGAGGTCGATTCTTCCTTTGCTGATCAAATTTGCTTAAATTGCACTGATTTGAAAAATCAAATCAGCATGTATCAAACTCAAAATGCTAAACTTTTAACTGACAATGAAAAGTTAAAAATACAGAACAAGGAATTGGTTGAAAATAATGATCTTTTAAATAAACGTTTTGAGTCAACAAATGTTGAAACACATGATTTAAAAGCAAAAATCTTCAATCAGCAATCCATTATTAATAGTTATTTGGTTGAAATGGACTTATTAAAAAAGGAAAAATCTGATGCTGATTCTCTGCTTTTAGATCTTGAAAGAAAATTGCTAAATGTTTCAACATCTGCTGTTGTTTTTGATGAGATAATCAATAACCAACGTTTAGATACTAAATCTAAATCTGGTATTGGATATCAAAATGATTCAAAAACAAAAGATTCAAAAGTTGAATATCATTTTGTTCCTCCACCAACTACCTATTCTGCATTGCCAGTTAAAAATGAAGCAAATGTTGAGTTTGCTTATGGAAAAGGAAAGCTTGATGTGAAAGACACACTTCAAAAGGTGTCTTCAAGTGAGACTTTAGAATCATCTTCTAAAGATGATTCCAAAGTTGATGATTCACCAACTGATGAATCCAAAGTTGATGCTTTCAAAATGAAGAAGCATGATTGTGAGTGTAGTGACAAGATTAAAGATTGTGTTTTGAAAAATTTAAAAGAAAAATCGAAAGCTTGTGACACACCAACACAAGTTAAAAAGATTTTAAAACAATCTTCTTCACCACAAAAATCACAATCATCAACTTCTTCATCAAAAGCTAAACTTTCTTCTTCTCACTTTGTTTCTAAAAGTGAAGTGTCTACAAGTAGAAAATCACATTCTAAATGTGAGGCTTCTACAAGTAAGACTTCACTTCCTGTTTCTGATAAAAGAGTTACTTCTCGGAAACAATATGAAACAAGAAAATGTTTCTATTGTAATGTTCATGGACATCTTATCAATGAGTGCCACAAGCTTGCTAAAAAACGTTCAAGAGATAATTCGAAGCAAGCTAAACATTCTGAAATCAAAGATGATTTAAAAACTGTCCACGAAAAATCATCAAAACCGAAAGTAACATCTTCTGTTTCTTCAAAGAAGAAAACAAAATCTCATGATGCGTCAATCAAAAGGAATTTCAAAAAGAACTTGAAACAAATTGACGTTTTCATCATGGATGTCATTACTGGACGACCCATAGCCTCAAAGGCTTGGGTCTCCATTAGCAACTAATCAGTTTTTGATCAAATGTCTTACAGCCTTCACGAGCTATTGATAACATATGGTACATCGATAGTGGCTGTTCAAGACATATGACAGGGAATCTCTCTCTGCTTGAGGATGTTAAGGTTAAAGACGGAGGTTTTGTTGCATTTGCCGGAGACAAGGGTGGCATGATTTCTGGTGAGGGAACCGTTACAAACGGGGAAATCAGCTTTGATAAAGTAAATTATGTTGAACAACTTCAACATAATCTACTCAGTGTTTCCCAAGTTTGTGACAAGAAACTTTCAACTTGGTTTAACGATGAAGAGTGCTTAATTCTTAAACCGGGATTTGTGGTACCTCAAGAGTGGATTCTTATGCGAGCTCCAAGGGTAAAGAATATGTATGTTTTAGACATGCGTACCATTACTCGATCTACAGAGCATACTTGCTTATTGTCAAAAGCTACAGAAAAGGAATCAATCTTATGGCACAGAAGAATGGGTCACATTAATTTTAGGAAAATGAACTTCTTAGTTAAGAATGATTTAGTGATTGGGGTTCCCAAACAAACCTTTTCACTAAATGATCACTGTATTTCCTGTAAAAAGGGAAAACAAACTCAGAAGTCTCATAAACCTAAATTGATGAATTCGATTAACATTCCTTTGGAACTTCTCCATATGGATTTGTTTGGACCCGTAAGTGTTCGGAGTATTGGGGGTAAATCCTATTGTTTAGTAATCACTGATGATTATTCCAGATTTTCATGGGTTTACTTCCTTAGTACAAAAGATGAGGCTGCTGAGAAAATTAAGTATTTAATTATGAGATTAGAGACTTTGTTTTCTCTCAAAGTGAAAATTTTGAGAAGTGATAATGGCACGGAATTCAAGAACTACTTAATGGAAATGTTTTGTCTTCAGCACGGAATTACTCAACAATTTAGTGCTCCTCGAACTCCACAACAAAATGGAGTTGCTGAAAGGAAGAACAGAACTTTGATTGAAGCTGCAAGAACAATGCTCTCAGATGCAAAGTTGCCAACAACTTTTTGGGCATAAGCAGTTAATACGGCTTGTTTCGTATTAAATAGAGTTCTTGTAGTCAAAGATAAGCAGAAAACGAGCTATGAATTATTGAATAATCGGAAACCGAATATTCAATTTTTGGAACCTTTTGGATGTCCGTGTTTGTTGTTGAAAACTAAGGATCGCATTCCTAAGTTTGCTGAAAAATCTGAATCTGGGTTTTTCTTGGGTTATTCTGCAAATTCTCACAACAAGAGAGTTTATAACACAGCATCACATCGAATAGAGGAATGCTATGAAGTTGAATTTCTTCGGCATTCTCCTTCCTCTAATGGCATAGGTCCAAAATGGTTATTTGATTACGACACATTCTTTAATTCTCTTGCTTCTTTTCAGCATGATGTGTCTTCTTCTTCTGCTACCGATTTGGATGACTTTGTTATTCCAGTTACATCTGTTCCAGCTGAGCCAATTATTACTTCAGCTCCACCTGTTTCTACTTCTCATCTTACTCCACCACGATCTTCTGATGACTCAATTGCTCATGAGATTTCTTCACCTTTGACAACTGTTGAAGAAGAAACCACTTCCAATCCTGATGATACTGACAATTTTCAGGAACCTTCTACTGAACTAGAAGAACCAATTCTTGATGATTCTAGTGATGAAGTACTTAGTAATCCTGAAGATTCTAACTTAGGAAATAATTTGCATGTAGATTCGGTTCCTACATTGCGAATTAATTCTAAGTATCGACATCCTCTAAAGAATGTGATTGGAGATGTGTCAGAAGGCATTAAGACACGGCAGCAACTCAAGTCTGATTCTTCTTCTTGTTTTTTATCACAAATTGAACCAAAAAATGTTCAAATTGCTTTGACTGAATCCTCTTGGGTTCAAGCAATGCAAGAAGAATTACAACAGTTTGTGAAATTGCAAGTTTGGACTTTAGTGAAACCACCTAAAGATGTGCATCCGATTGGCACTCGATGGGTTTTTCGTAATAAGAAAGATGATCGAGGAATCGTGGTTCGTAACAAGGCACGATTAGTCGTTCAAGGTTTTACTCAAATCGAAGGTTTAGACTATGATGAAGTGTTTGCACCGGTTGCTAGACTTGAATCAATTCGAATCTTTCTAGCTTATGCTTCCTTCATGAGGTTTAAAGTATATCAATTGGACGTCAAGTGCGCATTTTTATATGGGAAAGTGCATGAAGAAGTATTTGTCAAACAACCACCGGGTTTTGAAGACTCTAAATTCCCAGATTATGTGTATCGGTTGGACAAAGCTTTGTATGGTTTACATCAAGCTCCTCGAGCTTGGTATGAAACTTTATCTCAACATCTTCTTGCAAATGGGTTTTCTAGAGGACAGATTGACAGTACTCTTTTCATCAGAAAAGTAAAAGGGAATTTGTTGCTTGTTCAAGTGTATGTAGATGACATCATATTTGGATCGACAAATGAAAGCTTATGCAGAGAGTTCGAGCAGATTATGAAATCAAAATTTGAAATGAGTTCAATGGGTGAAATGGCATTTTTTCTTGGGTTGCAAGTCCAGCAACTTGATTCAGGCATTTTCATACATCAAACAAAGTATGTTACTGAAATCTTAAAGAAATTTCTGATGACAGATGTCAAATCCGTTTCTACACCCATTGATCTTGTTGAAAAGATTGGTCCTGCTCTTGATGATCAATCAACCGATGAAAAGGACTATCGGTCCATGATTGGGTCTCTTATGTATTTGACAGCTTCGCGTCCAGATATTATGTTTGCTGTTTCCATTTGTTCAAGATATCAGGCAAATCCTAAAGTTTCTCATCTGAAGGCCGTTCAACGTATTTTTCGATACCTGAAAGGAAAGCCTAATTTAGGCATTTGGTATTCACATGATGATGACTTTTCTCTTTCTGCATATTCTGATTCAGACTATGGTGGATGTGGTATTGACTTCAAATCCACATCGGGTGGATGTCAATTTCTAGGAGAACGTCTTGTGACATGGCAGTGTAAGAAACAGGATACCGTTTCTACCTCTACTGCAGAGGCAGAATATATCTCTGCTGCAAGTTGTTGTTCCCAAATTCTTTGGATTCAACAACAACTCAGAGATTATGGGTTTCTTCTAAACCACACTCCTTTGCATATAGATAATACTGCTGCCATAAGTATCATACGTAATCCCGTCCAGCATTCTAAAACGAAACACATTGAAATTCGTTTTCATTTTATACGGGATTGCTATGAGAAACACTTGATTAACTTAGTCCATATTGATACTTTGAAACAACGCGCTGATCTGTTTACAAAAGCGTTTTCTAAACCTCGTTTTGAAGAATTAATCTTGATGCTCGGAATGAAGCATTTAGATCAAATTTTCTATTAAATGTAATTTTAAATATGATTTATTGGTAGGCATTTATGGGTCTATCATATCCAGTCTAAGAAATGTCTAAATATTTTTGCATATTATTTTATATCTTCCAAAATATTAGTATATGACAATAAAATTATCAAAATGATAATAAAAGTCTTAAATTTTGAAGGATTAATATATTATGATTCATGATTTAGGGTCTTTATATTATGATATCTGGGAAAAATGTATTGACTATTTGTTGTACGGTGTACAGACCTTAGTTGGTATATTTTTATAAACGGACATACAAATATTGATAAAGATATAAATATCTATCATAATAAACTCTATCACTTTGTTATACGATGTATAGACCTGTGATACAGTTTATTAGTCCAACCCGAAGTATGACATATGTGACTAAAAGTCATTCCAACATATGTATGTACTTCTAAAGATATCATCATATTTTCACTCTCTATATGAAAATATTAATATATTATGAATTTGAAAGTATATTTTTATTTTGGTGATATAAAATGATATGCATATCAATAATAAAAAGAAAAGATATTTTAGATACCAAAATGTTTAAGTGTATAACACATACCAAAAATCATATATAAAATGATTTTTAGAAAGTATGCTTTATTAATGCTATGTAAAATTTAAATTGGTCAAAAATATTAGCAATCAAAATAGACTTTCATTTCTAAAAATACAAATTAAATACATTCATTTATCCCAATATGATCCCAAGTCACGAAAATTACTCTAACAAAAAGATTTTATTTTTTGTACATATTTTAGTTTATTAATTTTTCATTTTTCATTTTTATAGGTTACAAATTTTTATCCAAAAGTTTGTTTAAATTGATAAAAATGTTTTATTTAAAATTTTTGTTATTGTCGGATGAATATATATCTTTATTCACGGATAAAAATATATATATTCACGGACTGCTTAATATTCACGGATGAAAAAGAAATAGTATAAGTATTTTCAAAATTTAAAAAAACTCACACTTTCTTTTTCCGTGATTATTACTCCGACAATTTCAAATATTCCGACAATTACATTTTCTTTGATTTCTTCCTGATTACTTGGTTTTATTAAAAACCAATTCGACAGACTTACTCGTTTTTGATTTCCGCATCGACTGGTATAAATTTCTTTCATTTTTGTTAAGGATTTCATGCTTAATCGATCACTTCAAATAACACTTGATACTGTTCAAAATAATCGTCCGACAATTCGAATTGTCGGACCATCCGACAATACAGTATTGTCGGATGAACAGTGTAATGGCTATCCGTGAATAATTGAATTCTCGGATAAACAGTACTCCGTGATTAATTCTTATGTTTGACTTTATTGACTTGTTTGACTATTTGACTACGACAATCATATTGTCGTATAAACAGTACTTATTCACGGATGAATAGTACTTCGACAATATTATTCACGGATGAATAGTGTTACGACAATATGAATCACGGACAAAATTTTTGAAAATTGATTTTAATTTTGAATTGTCGCATGAATTTTATTCACGGACAATATGATTCACGGATAAATATATGATTGTCGTATGAATAGTACATCACTAAGTCATATTGTCGCATAAAATTAATCATTGTCGCATGAACAGTACTCATTTTGTTATTGTCGGATACCTGAAAATTTGAAAATTTTTCTAAGTGTTGGAAAATTTTTAAATAAACTTTCTGTTGAGTTTGTTTGACTAATAAACTCTTGGTGCAGTTTTTCTTTCTAAATGGCAGATTTAGATCCTATCGCTGCTATTCAACCCGAGGTTCAACGTCGAGCAGTCGTGTTTGAAAAACGACATAATGCAACTGCATATCTTTTGGAGCAACCGGATAAACCCGAAAATAGGAAATTTTTCCCTATGATAAGGTTTCTTTTACGATCTCGCATATCATATGCCTTGACGGTAGCTGTTCCTAATCTTTATGAAGATCACATGATAGAATTCTGGACTTCAGCTGAATATCAAACAGATGTCAATCCTCCTTGTAATACATCTATGGTTGATGGAAAACCATTGCTGCTGACTGAAGAGCTGATTCGTCATACTCTTCAATTTGGAGATACTTTGAATGCATCAAATGATATTCCTCGAAATGTCATTGATCAGTGTCTTCATCAAATGGGGTGTACTAAAGGACCTCATGATGTTCAAATCTTGAAGAATCACTTCTGTCCACATTGGAAGTTTTTAGCACATATGCTAATTGGATGTATTTCTCCGAAGAAAGCTGGGTTTGATTCAATGAGTTATCAGCTTGCAGGAATTATGACAGCTCTTGTTTTAAATATTCCATTTAACTTCTCGAGATACATTTTTGAGAATCTGGCTGGCAATATTAATGATGATGGATTCTTCATGTATCCTAGGTTTCTTCAGCACATCTTTGATAATCATGTCAACGGAATTACTTATCATGGAAGCATTCTACATTACACTCCTATTCCCAAAAGAGTGTTTGCAGATTGTAATGGATATAGGGGCAAACCGGTGCCGCCTACTGTTGATTTATTTGGACATGTTATTGATGTTGATTTCCAACCGCCACAATTTGCATTACCACAGATTGTACAACCTGCTGATTCTACTACTGATAGTGAATCATCTGAGGGGGAGCAGGAGGTGCCTTTAATTGATCATGAAGAAGTAGAATCTTCTAGTTCTGAAGAAGATCAATCATTTCGTCTACAATCTATCGAAGAATCTTTAGTTCCTCAAAGAATTATTGCTGAAAATATTGAAAAGGAACGACAGGATTTGAGACGTCAACGTGAAGAGGCACAAGATCCTGAATATATACCTGATATTCAGCCATCTCAACGTCGCAGAATTTCTAAACCTAGTTCATCTGCTGATATCGCTTCTACTTCTATGCCGGTTGAGACATCACATGGTATTTCTGTCTCTATTCCAGCATCTTCTACTATACCTGTTGATGTTTCTGTTGCAGCTGGCACATCTTCTTCATTACCTGGACCAAAGTGTTAGCATGGCTAACCTTGATGCTTCTTTACAACGTGCTGTAAAACCATTGATGACACTTGTTGAGAAACTTCAAATGGATTTACTTAATGCTGAACAAAGAATTAATACTCAAGACATTCTTCTCGAGGAACAACGACAACAAATTCTATCTCAGAATGATCGAATAGAAGAATTGGAGCTGGACGTCTTCCTTCTGAAAGAAATGTTAGTTGATCAGGGGGAGAATAATGTTGATGATAATGATGATGGTAATGATGATGGTGATGATGATGATAATGATGGTGATGATGGTAATGATGATGGTGATCATGGTGATGATGATGGTGATCACGATAATGATGGTGATCATAATAATGATGATAGTGATCATAATAATGATGGTGATGATGGTGATCATAATGATGATATGACTGAAAATGCTGACGATACTGGAAATGAAAGTGATCAACCAAATTTCTCACAAGCGTTGGTTGTATTTCAAGCAACTGAACCATTAGAAGTTGATCCAATTAATGCAATTCATGAGTCTAGAGTGTTTGAGCTTGGTGAATCATCTCATACCTTTGAACAGGAAGAATTATTGGATAGCATTGAAGATGAAGAGATGCTTTGTCCAACTCCTTTGAGTGTGATCATTGAAGACTTGATACCATTTGTGGAACTTTGCAATGATGGCGATTATGATTTTGAAGATTTCGATCCAGAATATCCTCCGGGATTTGAACCTGATTTCGATTATGTTCACGTTGAAGACTGGGAAGATTCTGAAGATGAACTTCATCCGGAGAATATTCAGTCAGATATGTGTTCACAAGAAGGGTTATGGAAAGACTCTGATGATGATAAAGAGCCTGAGCAAAAAGTCTCTTGGTGGTTTCCCAAACAACCAAGTCCAGTGATTACAGTTCGTAAGTTCTTCAAGATACCAAGATATGAATGCGTTGGTAGAATTATCAGATGGAAATATGATAATGACAACAAAGTATTCATTATTAAGAGAACTGATGGACTTCAATATTTTCACTCAACGTTCAAAGCCTTAGGAAAATTACCTAAGTGTGAAATCAACCATTTAGCTTCTGTGGATATAATTAATCGTTCAAGACATGGTTTGATAAATTGGATGGCTGATACGTTATCAAGAGAAAGTAATAATGGAAAATTCACATGGGTTAAGGAAACTTTCCCATTAAGGACCGTTGATTATTTTGATATCGATCCGATTTCTAATCAACCAAGAGTTACTTTGACATATCCTCGAGTTAAATGCATGACGAAGATTCCTCTTGAGAAATTGCCTGTAAATTTTTCTAAGTTTGTGAGTCATTGGAGGTATAACGGATCAACCGGAGAAGCAGAAATCGCCTGTTATGATAGAGACTTAAATGGAGAAGTGATGTGGAATAGAGAGTCGATTGTATATGTCTTTGATCCTCTGAGCTTAATTAATCTGTCAAAAGATGATCTTGAAGTCTTGCTCGAGAATCCAATTGTGTATGATGATGCCTATGATGATGAAAAGATGGCATTGAAATTTCAACGGGTTGTAGAAGTGTGCTGCTCTAAAGGTATTTTTGCTGGATGCAATCTTCCTGAATATGCTTGAAGATTTGAAGAAAAGAATCAAGTATTATCAAAGGGGGAGTTTGTAGAGACAAAAGTTGATTAATACTTAATTTTGTCTAAGTGTTTTAATCCGTGAATAATCTTTGTATCCGTGAATGTCTTGTGCGTGAATGCTTTGTGAAAATGTCTATCCGACAATGCTTATTCGACAATACTTTGGATCCGTGAATGATGAAGTCAGTGAATGTTAAATGGTTCGACAATACTCATCCGTGATTAGCCTGGATTCACGGATAGTATAATTCCGTGAATGTTTATTCACGGATTATACTTGAATTGTCGTAGGCTTACACTTAAAATTGTCGTAGGACTTGTCTATAAATAGAAGTAGATGAAGTCAGTTTAACGCTTCTGCGAATGTAATATTGAGGGTTCTTTTGATGTAATTTTGGACGCTCCTTGATGTAATTTTGAGATCACTTGTACATCTCTTGTATATGAAAATATAATCAATATTTTCTTGTTGATTCTTTCATCTCATTCTTCTTTATTACAATTGTATTTGTGTGTATTTGTATTCCGCACAAATAGACACAAGTTCTAGTTTGCGTTTCCTGATCCAGGACTCTCACAAGTGATAATGGTACAGAATTCAAGAACTACTTAATGGAAATGTTTTCTCTTCAGCACGGAATTACTCAACAATTTAGTGCACCTCGAACTCCACAACAAAATGGAGTTGCTGAAAGGAAGAACAGAACTTTGATCGAAGCTGCAAGAACAATGCTCTCAGATGCAAAGTTGCCAACAACTTTTTGGGCAGAAGCAGTTAATACGACTTGTTTCGTATTAAATAGAGTTCTTGTGGTCAAAGATAAGCAGAAAACGAGCTATGAATTACTGAATAATCGGAAACCGAATATTCATTTTTTGGAACCTTTTGGATGTCCGTGTTTGTTGTTGAAGACTAAGGATCGCCTTTCAAAGTTTGCTGAAAAATCTGAATCTGGATTTTTCTTGGGTTATTCTACAAATTCTCACAACAAGAGAGTTTATAACACGGCATCACATCGTATAGAGGAATGCTATGAAGTTGAATTTCTTCGGCATTCTCCCTCTTCTAATGGCATAGGTCCAAAATGGTTATTTGATTACGACACATTCTTTAATTCTCTTGCTATTTTTCAGCATGACGTGTCTTCTTCTTCTGCTACCGATTTGGATGACTTGGTTATTCCAGTTACATCTGTTCCTGCTGAGCCGATTATTACTTCAGCTCCACCAGTTTCTACTTCTCATCTTACTCCACCACAATCTTCTGATGACTCAATTGCTCATGAGATTTCTTCACCTTTGACAACTGTTGAAGAAAAAACAACTTCCAATCCTGACGATACTTACAATTTTCAGGAACCTTCTGCTGAACTAGAAGAACCAATTCTTGATGACTCTAGTGATGAAGTAGTTAGTAATCCTGAAGATTCTAACTTAGGAAATAATTTGCATGTAGATTCGGTTTCTACATTGAGAATTAATTCTAAGTATCGACATCCTCTAAAGAATGTGATTGGAGATGTGTCAGATGGAATTAAGACTCGGCATCAACTCAAGTCTGATTCTTCTTCTTGTTTTTTATCACAAATTGAACCAAAAAATGTTCAAATTGCTTTGACTGAATCTTCTTGGGTTCAAGCAATGCAAGAAGAATTACAACAGTTTGTGAAATTGCAAGTTTGGACTTTAGTGAAACCACCTAAAGATGTGCATCCGATTGGCACTCGATGGGTTTTTCGTAATAAGAAAAATGATCGAGGAATCGTAGTCCGCAACAAGGCCCGATTAGTCATTCAAGGATTTACTCAGATCAAAGGTTTAGATTATGATGAAGTGTTTGCACCGGTTGCTAGACTTGAATCAATTCGGATCTTTCTAGCTTATGCTTCCTTCATGAGGTTTAAAGTATATCAGTTGGACGTCAAGTGCGCATTTTTATATGGGAAAATGCATGAAGAAGTGTTTGTCAAACAACCACCGGGTTTTGAAGACTCTAAATTCCCAGATTATGTGTATCGGTTGGATAAAGCAAGGTATGGTTTACATCAAGCTCCCAGAGCTTGGTATGAAACTTTATCTCAACATCTGCTTGCAAATGGGTTTTCTAGAGGTCAGATTGACAGCACTCTTTTCATCAGAAAAGTAAACGGGAATTTGTTGCTTGTTCAAGTGTATGTCGATGACATCATATTTGGGTCGACAAATGAAAGCTTATGCAGAGAGTTTGAGCAGATTATTAAATCAAAATTTGAAATGAGTTCAATGGGTGAAATGGCATTTTTTCTTGGGTTGCAAGTCCAGCAACTTGATTCAGGCATTTTCATACATCAAACAAAGTATGTTACTGAAATCTTAAAGAAATTTCTGATGACAGATGTCAAATCCATTTCTACACCCATTGATCTTGTTGAAAAGATTGGCCCTGCTCTTGATGATCAATCAACCGATGAAAAGAAATATCGGTCCATGATTGGGTCTCTTATGTATTTGACAGCTTCACGTCCAGATATTATGTTTGTTGTCTCCATTTGTTCAAGATATCAGGCAAATCCTAAAGTTTCTCATCTGAAGGCCGTTCAACGTATTTTCCGATACTTGAAAGGAAAGCCTAATTTAGGCATTTGGTATTCACATGATGATGACTTTTCTCTTTCTGCATATTCCGATTCAGACTATGGCGGATGTGGTATTGACTTCAAATCCACATCGGGTGGATGTCAATTTCTAGGAGAACGTCTTGTGACATGGCAGTGTAAGAAACAGGATACAGTTTCTACCTCTACTGCAGAGGCAGAATATATCTCTGCTGCAAGTTGTTGTTCCCAAATCCTTTGGATTCAACAACAACTTAGAGATTATGGGTTTCTTCTAAACCAAACTCCTTTGCATATAGATAATACTGCTGCCATAAGTATCATACGTAATCCCGTACAACATTCTAAAACGAAACACATCGAAATTCGTTTTCATTTTATACGGGATTGCTATGAGAAACACTTGATTAACTTAGTCCATATTGATACTTTGAAACAACGAGCTGATCTGTTTACAAAAGCGTTTTCTAAACCTCGTTTTGAAGAATTAATCTTGATGCTCGGAATGAAGCATTTAGATCAAATTAAATAAACTTTGGATTTTTTTTTTTTTAATTTTCTTTGTTGTTTACTTTCTTACTTTTTCAAAATAAAAAATTCAAAAACATATGAAAAATAAAAAATGGGGGGAGATTTTTGTGTAAAAGTTGGAAAATGATAGTACATTGGGAATTGTATTTACATATAAATCTGAAAAAGGAATGTTACGTACTATTTTTGATATGCTAATAGGTTTATATAGCATTTTTAAACCAAATTTTCTACTAATGTAATTTTAAATATGGTTTATTGGTAGGCATTTGTGGGTCTATCATATCTAGTCTAAGAAATGTCTAAACATATTTGCATATTAGTTTATATCTTCCAAAATCTTAGTGTATGACAATAAAATTATCAAAATGATAATAAAAGTCTTAAATTTTGAAGGATTAATATATTATGATTCATGATTTAGGGTCTTTATATTATGATATCTGGGGAAAATGTATTGACTATTTGTTGTACGGTGTACAGACCTTAGTCGGTATATTTTTTATAAACGGACATACAAATATTGATAAAGATACAAATATCTATCATAATAAACTCTATCACTTTGTTATACGATGTATAGACCTGTGATCCAGTTTATTAGTCCAACCCGGAGTATGACATATGTGACTAAAAGTCATTCCAACATATGTATGTACTTCTAAAGATATCATCATATTTTCACTCTTTATATGAAAATATTAATATATTATGAATTTGAAAGTATATTTTTATTTTGGTTATATAAAATGATATGCATATTAATAATAAAAAGAACAAGATATTTTAGATGCCAAAGTGTTCAAGTATATAACACATACCAAAAATCATATATAAAATGATTTTTAGAAAGTATGTTTTATTAATGCTATGTAGATTTGAAATTGGTCAAAAATATTAGCAATCAAAATAGACTTTCATTTCTAAAAATTACAAATTAAATACATTCATTTATCCCAATATGATCCCAAGTCACGAAAATTACTCCAACAAAAAGATTTTATTTTTGTACATATTTAGTTTATTAATTTTTCATTTTTCAATTTTAAATAGGTTAGAAAATTTTATCCAAAGTTAGTTTAAATTGATACAAATGTTTTATCTATAATTTTTGAATTGTCGGATGAATATATACCTTTATTCACGGATAAAGATACATATATTCACGGACTTTGTGAGCGTCCTGGATCAGGAAACGCAAACTAGAACTTGTGTCTATTTGTGCGGAATACAAATACACACAAATACAAGGTGAGTTATAGCAAAGATGAACAAGATGAAAGTAATCTGCAAGAAATATTGATTATATTTCATATACAAGAGATGTACAAGTGATCTCAAAATTTCCTCAAGAAGCCTTGTAAATGACTTCAACTTACATCTATTTATAGACAAGCCTACGACAATTCTAAAAACCTATTGTCATTCACGGATTACACTATCCGTGAATACAAGTCATTCACGGACACCTATTGTCGAACAAAATATAATCACAGATCTCATCATTCACGGACAAAAACTATTGTCGAATCTCATTGTCGGATAGTCATTCACACACAAAGCATTCACGCACAAGGCATTCACGCACAAGGCATTCACGCACAAGGCATTCACGCACAAGGCATTCACGGAGTTAAAATACTTGGACAAAATTTAAGTATTAATCAACCTTTGTCTCTACAAACTCCCCCTTTGATAATACTTGATTCTTTTCTTCAAATCTTCAAGCATATTCAGGAAGATTGCATCCAGCAAAAATACCTTTAGAGCAGCACACTTCTACAACCCGTTGAAATTTCAATGCCATCTTTTCATCATCATAGGCATCATCATACACGATTGGATTCTCGAGCAAGACTTCAAGATCATCTTTTGACAGATTAATTAAGCTCAGAGGATCAAAGACATATACAATCGACTCTCTATTCCACATCACTTCTCCATTTAAGTCTCTATCATAACAGGCGATTTCTGCTTCTCCGGTTGATCCGTTATACCTCCAATGACTCACAAACTTAGAAAAATTTACAGGCAATTTCTCAAGAGGAATCTTCGTCATGCATTTAACTCGAGGATATGTCAAAGTAACTCTTGGTTGATTAGAAATCGGATCAATATCAAAATAATCAACGGTCCTCAATGGGAAAGTTTCCTTAACCCATGTGAATTTTCCATTATTACTTTCTCTTGATAACGTATCAGCCATCCAATTTATCAAACCATGTCGTGAACGATTAATTATTTCCACAGAAGCTAAATGGTTGATTTCACACTTAGGTAATTTTCCTAAGGCTTTGAACGTTGAGTGAAAGTATTGAAGTCCATCAGTTCTCTTAATAATGAATACTTTGTTGTCATTATCATATTTCCATCTGATAATTCTACCAACGCATTCATATCTTGGTATCTTGAAGAACTTACGAACTGTAATCACTGGACTTGGTTGTTTGGGAAACCACCAAGAGACTTTTTGCTCAGGCTCTTTATCATCGTCAGAGTCTTTCCATAACCCTTCTTGTGAACACATATCTGACTGAATATTCTCCGGATGAAGCTCATCTTCAGAATCTTCCCAGTCTTCAACGTGAACATAATCGAAATCAGGTTCAAATCCCGGAGGATATTCTGGATCGAAATCTTCAAAATCGTAATCGCCATCATTGCAAAGTTCAACAAATGGAATCAAGTCTTCAATGATCACACTCAAAGGAGTTGGACAAAGCACCTCTTCATCTTCAATGCTATCCAATAATTCCTCCTGTTCAAACGTATGAGATGTTTCTCCAAACTCAAACACTCTAGACTCATGAATTGCATTAATTGGATCAACTTCTAATGGTTCGGTTGCTTGAAATACAACCAATGCTTGTGAGAAATTTGGTTGATCACTTTCATTTCCAGTATCATCAGTATTTTCAGTCATATCATCATTATGATCACCATCATCACCATCATTACCATGATCACCATTACCATGATCACCATCATCATCATCATGATCACCATCATCATTACCATCATCATTATCATCATTACCATCATCACTACTGTCATCATTAATATCATCATCATCAACAGTATTCTCCCCCTGATCAACTAACATTTCTTTTAGAAGAAAGACGTCAAGCTCTAATTCTTCTATGCGATCATTCTGAGATAGAATTTGTTGGCGTTGTTCCTCGAGAAGAGTGTCTTGAGTATTAATTCTTTGTACAGCATTGAGTAAATCCATTTGAAGTTTCTCAACAAGTGTCATCAATGGTCTGACAGCACGTTGTAATGATGCATCAAGGTTAGCCATACTAACACTTGGTCCAGGTATTGAAGAAGATGTACCAGCTGCAACAGAAACGTCAACAGGTATAGTAGAAGATGCTGGAATAGAGACAGAAATACCATGTGATGTCTCAACCGGCATAGAAGTAGAAGCGATATCAGCAGATGAACTAGGTTTAGAAATTCTGCGACGTTGAGATGGCTGAATATCAGGTATATATTCAGGATCTTGTGCCTCTTCACGTTGACGTCGCAAATCCTGTCGTTCCTTTTCAATATTTTCAGCAATAATTCTTTGAGGAACTAAAGATTCTTCGACAGATTGTAGACGAAATGATTGATCTTCTTCAGAACTAGAAGATTCTACTTCTTCATGATCAATTAAAGGCACCTCCTGCTCCCCCTCAGATGATTCACTATCAGTAGTAGAATCAGCAGGTTGTACAATCTGTGGTAATGCAAATTGTGGCGGTTGGAAATCAACATCAATAACATGTCCAAATAAATCAACAGTAGGCGGCACCGGTTTGCCCCTATATCCATTACAATCTGCAAACACTCTTTTTGGAATAGGAGTGTAGTGTAGAATGCTTCCATGATAAGTAATCCCGTTGACATGATTATCAAAGATGTGCTGAAGAAACCTAGGATACATGAAGAATCCATCATCATTAATATTTCCATCCAGATTCTCAAAAATGTATCTCGAGAAGTTAAATGGAATGTTTAAGACAAGAGCTGTCATAATTCCTGCAAGCTGATAACTCAAAGAATCAAAACCAGCTTTCCTTGGAGAGATGCATCCAATTAGCATATGTGCTAGAAACTTCCAGTGTGGACAGAAGTGATTCTTCAAGATTTGAACATCATGAGGTCCTTTAGTACACCCCATTTGATGAAGACACTGATCAATGACATTTCGAGGAATATCATTTGATGCATTCAAGGTATCTCCAAATTGAAGAGTATGACGAATTAGCTCTTCAGTCAGCAGCAATGGTTTTCCATCAACCATAGATGTAATACAAGGAGGATTAACATCTGTTTGATATTCAGCTGAAGTCCAGAATTCTATCATGTGATCTTCATAAAGATTAGGAACAGCTACAGTCAAGGCATATGATATGCGAGATCGTAAAAGAAACCTTATCATAGGGAAAAATTTCCTATTTTCAGGTTTATCCGGTTGCTCCAAAAGATATGCAGTTGCATTATGTCGTTTTTCAAACACGACTGCTCGACGTTGAACTTCGGGTTGAATAGCAGCGATAGGATCTAAATCTGCCATTTGGAAATAAAAACTGCACCAAGATTTTATTAGACATACAAACTCAACAGAAAGTTTATTAAAAAATTTTCAACACTTAGAAAAATTTTCAAATGTTCAGGTATCCGACAATAACAAAATGAGTACTGTTCATGCGACAATGATTAATTTTATGCGACAATATGACTTAGTGATGTACTATTCATACGACAATCATATATTTATCCGTGAATCATATTGTCGAAGTACTATTCATCCGTGAATAAGTACTGTTTATACGACAATATGATTGTCGTAGTCAAATAGTCAAACTAGTCAATAAAGTCAAACATAAGAATTAATCACGGAGTACTGTTTATCCGAGAATTCAATTATTCACGGATAGCCATTACACTGTTCATCCGACAATACTGCATTGTCGGATGGTCCGACAATTCGAATTGTCGGACGATAATTTTGAACAGTATCAAATGTTATTTGATCGATTAAACAAGAAATCTTTAACAAAAATGAAAGAGATTTATACCAGTCGATTCGGAATTCAAAAACGAGTAAGTCTGTCGAATTGGTTTTTAATAAAACCAAATAATCAGAAAGAAATCAAAGAAAATGTGATTGTCGGAATATCAGGATTGTCGGAGTAATAATCACGGAAAAGGAAAGTGTGAGTTTTTTCAAATTTTGAAAAAACTTATACTATTTCTTTTTGTCCGTGAAAGCATTCCGTGAATATATATATATTTTTATCCGTGAATAAAGATATATATTCATCCGACAATAACATCAATTTTTAAATAAAACATTTTTATCAATTTAAACAAACTTTTGGATAAAATTTTGTAACCTATAAAAATGAAAAATGAAAAATTAATAACCTAAAATATGTAAACATAAAATCTTTTTGTTAGAGTAATTTTCGTGACTTGGGATCATATTGGGATAAATGAATGTATTTAATTTGTATTTTCAGAAATGAAAGTCTATTTTGATTGCTAATATTTTTGACCAATTTAAATTTACATAGCATTAATAAAGCATACTTTCTAAAAATCATTTTATATATGATTTTTGGTATGTGTTATACACTTAAAAATTTTGGTATCTAAAATATCCTTTCCTTTTATTATTAATATGCATATCATTTTATATAACCAAAAATAAAAATATACTTTCAAATTCATAATATATTAATATTTTCATATAGAGAGTGAAAATATGATGATATCTTTAGAAGTACATACATATGTTGGAATGACTTTTTAGTCACATATGTCATACTTCGAGTTGGACTAATAAACTGTATCACAGGTCTATACATCGTATAACAAAGTGATAGAGTTTATTATGATAGATATTTATATCTTTATCAATATTTGCATGTCCGTTTATAAAAATATACCAACTAAGGTCTGTACACCGTACAACAAATAGTCAATACATTTTTCCCAGATATCATAATATAAAGACCCTAAATCATGAATCATAATATATTAATCCTTCAAAATTTAAGACTTTTATTATCATTTTGATAATTTTATTGTCATATACTAATATTTTGGAAGATATAAAAAATATGCAAAAATATTTAGACATTTCTTAGACTGGATATGATAGACCCATAAATGCCTACCAATAAATCATATTTAAAATTACATTTAATAGAAAATTTGATTTAAAAATGCTATATAAACCTATTAGCATATCAAAAATAGTACATAACATTCCTTTTTCAGATTTATATGTAAATACAATTCCCAATGTACTGTGGTTTAGAAGAAACCCATAATCTCTGAGTTGTTGTTTAATCCAAAGAATTTGGGAACAACAACTTGCAGCAGAGATATATTCTGCCTCTGCAGTAGAGGTAGAAACGGTATCCTGTTTCTTACACTGCCATGTCACAAGACGTTCTCCTAGAAATTGACATCCACCCGATGTGGATTTGAAGTCAATACCACATCCACCATAGTCTGAATCAGAATATGCAGAAAGAGAAAAGTCATCATCATGTGAATACCAAATGCCTAAATTAGGCTTTCCTTTCAGGTATCGAAAAATGCGTTGAACGGCCTTCAGATGAGAAACTTTAGGATTTGCCTGATATCTTGAACAAATGGAAACAGCAAACATAATATCTGGACGCGAAGCTGTCAAATACATAAGAGACCCAATCATGGACCGATAGTCCTTTTCATCGGTTGATTGATCATCAAGAGCAGGACCAATCTTTTCAACAAGATCAATGGGTGTAGAAACGGATTTGACATCTGTCATCAGAAATTTCTTTAAGATTTCAGTAACATACTTTGTTTGATGTATGAAAATGCCTGAATCAAGTTGCTGGACTTGCAACCCAAGAAAAAATGCCATTTCACCCATTGAACTCATTTCAAATTTTGATTTCATAATCTGCTCGAACTCTCTGCATAAGCTTTCATTTGTCGACCCAAAAATGATGTCATCTACATACACTTGAACAAGCAACAAATTCCCTTTTACTTTTCTGATGAAAAGAGTACTGTCAATTTGACCTCTAGAAAACCCATTTGCAAGGAGATGTTGAGATAAAGTTTCATACCAAGCTCGAGGAGCTTGATGTAAACCATACAAAGCTTTATCCAACCGATACACATAATCTGGGAATTTAGAGTCCTCAAAACCCGGTGGTTGTTTGACAAATACTTCTTCATGCACTTTCCCATATAAAAATGCGCACTTGACGTCCAATTGGTATACTTTAAACCTCATGAAGGAAGCATAAGCTAGAAAGATTCGAATTGATTCAAGTCTAGCAACCGGTGCAAACACTTCATCATAATCTAAACCTTCGATCTGAGTAAAACCTTGAACGACTAATCGGGCCTTATTTCGGACCACAATTCCTCGATCATCTTTCTTATTACGAAAAACCCATCGAGTGCCAATCGGATGCACATCTTTAGGTGGTTTCACTAAAGTCCAAACTTGCAATTTCACAAACTGTTGTAATTCTTCTTGCATTGCTTGAACCCAAGAGGATTCAGTCAAAGCAATTTGAACATTTTTTGGTTCAATTTGTGATAAAAAACAAGAAGAAGAATCAGATTTGAGTTGCTGCCGTGTCTTAATGCCTTCTGACACATCTCCAATCACATTCTTTAGAGGATGTCGATACTTAGAATTAATTCACAATGTAGGAACCGAATCTACATGCAAATTAATTCCTAAGTTAGAATCTTCAGGATTACTAAGTACTTCATCACTAGAATCATCAAGAATTGGTTCTTCTAGTTCAGTAGAAGGTTCCTGAAAATTGTCAGTATCATCAGGATTGGAAGTGGTTTCTTCTTCAACAGTTGTCAAAGGTGAAGAAATCTCATGAGCAATTGAGTCATCAGAAGATCGTGGTGGAGTAAGATGAGAAGTAGAAACAGTTGGAGCTGAAGTAATAATTGGCTCAGCTGGAACAGATGTAACTGGAATAACAAAGTCATCCAAATCGGTAGCAGAAGAAGAAGACACATCATGCTGAAAAGAAGCAAGAGAATTAAAGAATGTGTCGTAATCAAATAACCATTTTGGACCTATACCATTAGAGGAAGGAGAATGCCGAAGAAATTCAACTTCATAGCATTCCTCTATTCGATGTGATGCTGTGTTATAAACTCTCTTGTTGTGAGAATTTGCAGAATAACCCAAGAAAAACCCAGATTCAGATTTTTCAGCAAACTTAGGAATGGGATCCTTAGTTTTCAACAACAAACACGGACATCCAAAAGGTTCCAAAAATTGAATATTCGGTTTCCGATTATTCAATAATTCATAGCTCGTTTTCTGCTTATCTTTGACTACAAGAACTCTATTTAATACGAAACAAGCCGTATTAACTGCTTCTGCCCAAAAAGTTGTTGGCAACTTTGCATCTGAGAGCATTGTTCTTGCAGCTTCAATCAAAGTTCTGTTCTTCCTTTCTGCAACTCCATTTTGTTGTGGAGTTCGAGGAGCACTAAATTGTTGAGTAATTCCGTGCTGAAGACAAAACATTTCCATTAAGTAGTTCTTGAATTCCGTGCCATTATCACTTCTCAAAATTTTCACTTTGAGAGAAAACAAAGTCTCTAATCTCAGAATTAGATACTTAATTTTCTCAGCAGCCTCATCTTTTGTACTAAGGAAGTAAACCCATGAAAATCTGGAATAATCATCAGTGATTACTAAACAATAGGATTTACCCCCAATACTCCGAACACTTACAGGTTCAAACAAATCCATATGGAGAAGTTCCAAAGGAATGTTAATCGAATTCATCAATTTAGGTTTATGAGATTTCTTAGTTTGTTTTCCCTTTTTACAGGAAATACAGTGATCATTTAGTGAAAAGGTTTGTTTGGGAACCCCAATCACTAAATCATTCTTAACTAAGAAATTCATTTTCCTAAAATTAATGTGACCCATTCTTCTGTGCCATAAGATTGATTCCTTTTCTGTAGCTTTTGACAATAAGCAAGTATGCTCTGTAGATTGAGTAATGGTACGCATGTCTAAAACATACATATTCTTTACCCTTGGAGCTCGCATAAGAATCCACTCTTGAGGTACCACAAATCCCGGTTTAAGAATTAAACACTCTTCATCGTTAAACCAAGTTGAAAGTTTCTTGTCACAAACTTGGGAAACACTGAGTAGATTATGTTGAAGTTGTTCAACATAATTTACTTTATCAAAGCTGATTTCCCCGTTTGTAACGGTTCCCTCACCAGAAATCATGCCACCCTTGTCTCCGGCAAATGCAACAAAACCTCCGTCTTTAACCTTAACATCCTCAAGCATAGAGAGATTCCCTGTCATATGTCTTGAACAGCCACTATCGATGTACCATATGTTATCAATAGCTCGTGAAGGCTGTAAGACATTTGATCAAAAACGGATTAGTTGCTAATGGAGACCCAAGCCTTTGAGGCTATGGGTCGTCCAGTAATGACATCCATGATGAAAACGTCAATTTGTTTCAAGTTCTTTTTGAAATTCCTTTTGATTGACGCATCATGAGATTTTGTTTTCTTCTTTGAAGAAACAGAAGATGTTACTTTCGGTTTTGATGATTGTTCATGGACAGTTTTTAAATCATCTTTGATTTCAGAATGTTTAGCTTGCTTCGAATTATCTCTTGAACGTTTGTGGCACTCATTGATAAGATGTCCACGAACATTACAATAGAAACATTTTCTTGTTTCATATTGTTTCCGAGAAGTAACTCTTTTATCAGAAACAGGAAGTGAAGTCTTACTTGTAGAAGCCTCACATTTAGAATGTGATTTTCTACTTGTAGACACTTCACTTTTAGAAACAAAGTGAGAAGAAGAAAGTTTAGCTTTTGATGAAGAAGTTGATGATTGTGATTTTTGTGGTGAAGAAGATTGTTTTAAAATCTTTTTAACTTGTGTTGGTGTGTCACAAGCTTTCGATTTTTCTTTTAAATTTTTCAAAACACAATCTTTAATCTTGTCACTACACTCACAATCATGCTTCTTCATTTTGAAAGCATCAACTTTGGATTCATCAGTTGGTGAATCATCAACTTTGGAATCATCTTTAGAAGATGATTCTAAAGTCTCACTTGAAGACACTTTTTGAAATGTGTCTTTCACATCAAGCTTTCCTTTTCCATAAGCAAACTCAACATTTGCTTCATTTTTCACTGGCAATGCAGAATAGGTAGTTGGTGGAGGAACAAAATGATATTCAACTTTTGAATCTTTTGTTTTTGAATCATTTTGATATCCAATACCAGATTTAGATTTAGTATCTAAACGTTGGTTATTGATTATCTCATCAAAAACAACAGCAGATGTTGAAACATTTAGCAATTTTCTTTCAAGATCTAAAAGCAGAGAATCAGCATCAGATTTTTCCTTTTTTAATAAGTCCATTTCAACCAAATAACTATTAATAATAGATTGCTGATTGAAGATTTTTGCTTTTAAATCATGTGTTTCAACATTTGTTGACTCAAAACGTTTATTTAAAAGATCATTATTTTCAACCAATTCCTTGTTCTGTATTTTTAACTTTTCATTGTCAGTTAAAAGTTTAGCATTTTGAGTTTGATACATGCTGATTTGATTATTCAAATCAGTGCAATTTAAGCAAATTTGATCAGCAAAGGAAGAATCGACCTCAGAAACATTCACCATAAATGCTTGATTATGGGAATACTCATCCACGTGTGCGCTCCAATCATAAAACTCATCAGAAGTAGAAATGAGTGCAGAAGATGTGGAAGTAGCAGATGTTTCCTTTGTTTGAGGTTGAGCAGATGAAGAATATGTCTTGGAAGTTGATGGCTTGGTAAAACCAGAGGTAGGAGCTTTATTCTTCTCACATTCTCTTGCAAAGTGACCAAGGTTTTGACAATTGTAACAGCGAACTCTTGATTTGTCAAAACCTGGTTTACCTCCCAGTTTATTTTTACCAGTTCTTTGTAAAAATCTTTTAACCCGCCTGGTAAGCATAGCCATATTCCATTGCAAATCCATTTCTTCTAGGTCATCTGGATGCAATTGATCATAATCCTCTTCAACTAACTCAACATTTCCAACTCTTCCAGAAATAAAAGCTTCATATGAAGACAAAAATGCAGTAACAACATTTGCATGGTCTTCAGTCACTCTTGAAACTTGTGGATTAGAATTCTGTTGTTGTTGATGGCTTGAAGTTGAAGAACTTCCAGAACCATAAAAACCAAAACTTGAATAACCACCAGATGTGGTTCCACTTGGATTTCCACCAGGATAAGTTTCAGATCCTGAATATAATGCCGTTGTTTCAGAAGATTTGGTAGTACCAAATTGAGTAAACTGCATCATTTTTCCTGTCTCCTTTTTCTGGAGAGATACATCATACACTTGAAGCTTATTGATTAAATCCTCGAAAGCATATTCTCCTAATGACTCATCTTCCATCAAGATATTTGCTTTGATGTCCCATCGAGAAGGCAAAGCTTCAATCAATTTTTCATTGATTTCAAGACGCTCAAGAATCATTCCATGTCTTTTTAACTCACTGATAAGCTGTGAGTACCGAACGATCAAATCGTTAAAAGACTCATTGGGAATACAGGTGAAAACATCCCATTGTTTCTTTAGTAAATCACGTTTGCTCTTTTTCAATTTATCATTACCAGCAAACCGTTTTTCCATTGCTTTGTACAATTCAAAAGCAGTAGATAAATCTTTCCACCCCGCTAAAACATCACTTGGAAGACTCATTGAAATGATGGATTTAGCCTTCTTATCACGATCATGTTCTTTTCGTTCTTCCGAATTCATCATCTTTAATGATTTAGGTGGAGGATTATCTCGATAAATGCCTTCTGCTCTTGGATGTATATATTGTTCCAATATTGGAATCATCAAATCAGGATCATACAAAGCAATGAATGATTCAAAACGATATCTCCAGTTATCGTAATCATTTTGGCAAAGAAACTTGGGTGGTTTTGTAGTTGTTCCGGTCTCTTGATCATTCTTCATCATTGTTTGCCAATTAACATGAGCCATCTTTCCAAGATGAAATCCGTGAATCACCCTAAAAATTCTTTAATCTTTCTTTGTGAATAAAAGATCCGTGAATACTAATCAGATATTAATATCCGTGAATATACTGAGTTCCGTGAATAAGAGTATATGGTAATACAATTATTCGTGAATACAATATCCGATAATAATACTGTATCCGTGAATAAGAGTATTGGTTAATACAGTTATCCGTGAATATTAAAAACAGTTAATAAAATTTTTTTAAAAATGTTAATCCGTGAATATATACCACTGTTTATGCGACAATAGTATAATTCACGGATACTGTTTATACGACAATAGTGATATTCACGGAGTATATATATATTCACGGAAATATGTATTCACGGATAATGTTGATTCACGGAATATGATGTCCAGAATTTTCAAAGTGATGCAGATTCTTCAAAACAAGCTTGTTTTTGATGAAACTTGTTGCAATGAGCTCGGAATTTGATTTCCGACACTCAGAAACGATCAATTTGAGCTTTGATCGTCAAAATCTCAAACATGCATAAAAGAGACGTAGAAACGTAAACTGTTTGTGGAACTTTTGATCAATTCGTCATCATATATAAGATATGAATGAATTCAGGAGAGCTTCTTTATCAGGAATCACTTGTTTACGATCTCAGAATGATTTTTATCACTGTCTCAAATAACCGTAACCGTATCACATAACTTCTTCAACTCTTCATCTTTGCAAACTAAATCACAAAATCGTTCTAATTTCTTATCCGATGGCTCTGATACCACTTGTGAGCGTCCTGGATCAGGAAACGCAAACTAGAACTTGTGTCTATTTGTGCGGAATACAAATACACACAAATACAAGGTGAGTTATAGCAAAGATGAACAAGATGAAAGTAATCTGCAAGAAATATTGATTATATTTCATATACAAGAGATGTACAAGTGATCTCAAAATTTCCTCAAGAAGCCTTGTAAATGACTTCAACTTACATCTATTTATAGACAAGCCTACGACAATTCTAAAAACCTATTGTCATTCACGGATTACACTATCCGTGAATACAAGTCATTCACGGACACCTATTGTCGAACAAAATATAATCACAGATCTCATCATTCACGGACAAAAACTATTGTCGAATCTCATTGTCGGATAGTCATTCACACACAAAGCATTCACGCACAAGGCATTCACGCACAAGGCATTCACGCACAAGGCATTCACGGAGTTAAAATACTTGGACAAAATTTAAGTATTAATCAACCTTTGTCTCTACAGACTTTTTTGTTTTCACGGAATAATTGAAACAGTATAAATAAATTCAAAATTTGAAAAATATATACTTTTCCTTTTCCGTGATTATTACTCCGACAATTCCAAAATTCTGACAATTACTTTTTCTTCGTTTTCTTTCTGATTACTTGGTTTTATTAAAAACCAATCCGACAGACTTGCTCGTTTTTGTATTCCGCATCGACTGGTATAAATTTCTTTCATTATTGTTAAGGATTTCATGCTTAATCGATCACTTCAAATAACTGTTGGTACTGTTCAATAAAATCGTCCGACAATTCGAATTGTCGGACCACCCGACAATACAGTATTGTCGGATGAACAGTGTAATGGTTATCCGTGAATATTGAATTCTCGGATAAACAGTACTCCGTGATTTATTCTTATGTTTGACTATATTGACTTGTTTGACTATTTGACTACGACAATCATATTGTCGTATAAACAGTACTTATTCACGGATGAATAGTACTTCGACAATATTATTCACTGATGAATAGTGTTACGACAATATGAATCACGGACAAAATTTTTGAAATATTATTTTATTTTTGAATTGTCGCATGAATATTATTCACGGACAATATGATTCACGGATCAATACATGATTGTCGTATGAATAGTACATAGCTAAGTCATATTGTCGCATAAGATTAGTCATTGTCGCATGAACAGTATTCATTTTGTTATTGTCGGATACTTGGATATTTGAAAATTTTTCTAAGTGTTGAAATTTTTCAAATAAACTTTCTGTTTAGATTTTGTGTGTCTAATAAACTCTTGGTGCAGATTTAGATCCCGTTGCTGCTGTTCGACCTGAGGTTAGACGTCAAGCAGTTGTGTTCGAAAAAAGACACAATGCAACCGCATATCTTATGGAACAACCGGATAAACCTGAAAATAGGAAGTTTTTCCCTATGATAAGGTTTCTTCTACGATCACGCATATCGTATGCCTTGACTGTATCTGTTCCCAATCTATACGAAGACCACATGATAGATTTCTGGACTTCAGTTGTATATCAAACAGATGTCAATCCTCCATGTATTACATCTACGGTTGATGGAAAACCGTTGTTGCTGACTGAAGAGCTGATTCGTCATACTCTCCAATTTGGAGATACTTTGAATGCATCAAATGACATTCCTCGAAACGTCATTGATCAGTGTCTTCATCAAATGGGATGTACTAAAGGACCTCATGATGTTCAAATCCTGAAGAACCATTTCTGTCCACACTGGAAGTTTTTGGCACATATGTTGATCGGGTGCATCTCTCCGAGGAAAGCTGGATTTGATTCGATGAGTTATCAGCTTGCAGGGATAATGACGGCTCTTGTTCTAAATATCCCATTCAATTTTTCAAGATACATCTTTGAGAATTTGGCTGGCAACATTAATGATGATGGATTCTTCATGTATCCTCGGTTTCTTCAGCATATTTTTGATAATCATGTCAACGAAATTACTTATCATGGAAGCATTCTACATTACACTCCCAAAAGAGTGTTTGCTGATTGCAATGGATATAGGGGCAAACCGGTGCCGCCTACTGTTGATCTTTTTGGACATATCATTGATGCTGACTTTCAACCACCACAATTTGCAATACCACAGATTGTACAACCTGCTGATTCTACTACTGATAGTGAATCCTCTGAGGGGGAGCAGGAGGTGCCTTTGATTGATCATGAGGAAGTGGAATCTTCAATTTCTGAAGATGATCAATCTTTTCGTCTACAATCTGTTGAAAAATCTTTAGTTCCTCAAAGACTTATTGCTGAAAATATTGAAAAAGAACGACAGGATTTAAGACGTCAACGCGAAGAGGCAAAAGATCCTGAATATGTACCTGATATTCGGCCATCTCAAAGACGCAGAATTTCTGAACCTAGTTCATCTGCTGATATTGCTTCTACCTCTATGCCTGTTATGTCATCACAAGGTATTCCTGCCTCTGTTCCAGCTACTTCTACAATTCCTGTTGCTGTTTCTGTTGCAGCTGGCACATCTTCTTCTTCACCTGGACCAAGTGTTAGCATGGCTAACCTTGATGCATCTTTACAACGAGCTGTAAAATCGTTGATGACTCTTGTTGAAAAGCTTCAAATGGATTTACTAAATGCTTTACAACGCATCAATACTCAAGATATTCTTCTCGAGGAACAACGACAGCAAATTCTATCTCAGAATAATCGAATAGAAGAATTGGAACTTGACGTTTTTCTTCTGAAAGAAATGTTGGTTGATCAGGGGGAGAGTAATGGTAATGATGATGGTGATGCTGGTGATGATGGTAATGATGATGATGGTGATGATGGTGATGATGGTAATGATGATGATGGTGATGATGGTGATGGTAATGATAGTGATGATGATGATGGTGATCATGGTGATGATATAACTGAAAATGCTGATGACACTAATGATGGAAATGATAGTGATCAACCAAATTTCTCACAAGCATTGGTTGTATTTCAAGAAAACGAACCATTAGAAGTTGATCCAATTAATGCAATACATGAGTCAAGAATGTTTGAGCTTGGAGAATCATCTCGTATTTTTGATCAGGAGGAATTAATGGATAGCATTGAAGATGAAGAGGTGCTTTGTCCAACTCCTTTGAATGTGATTATTGAAGATCTAATACCATTTGTTGAACTTTGCAATGATGGTGATTATGATTTTGAAGATTTCGATCCAGAATATCCTCCGGGATTTGAACCTGATTTCGATTATGTTCACGTTGAAGACTGGGAAGATTCTGAAGATGAACTTCATCCGGAAAATGATCAGTCAGATATGTGTTCACAAGAAGGGTTATGGAAAGATTCTGATGATGATAAAGAGCCAGAGCAAAAAGTCTCTTGGTGGTTTCCTAAACAACCAACTCCAGTGATGACAGTTCGTAAGTTCTTTAAAATACCAAGATATGAATGCGTTGGTAGAATTATCAGATGGAAATATGATAATGACAACAAAGTATTCATCATTAAAAGGACTGATGGACTTCAATACTTCCACTGTGAGCTCTCCAGAATCAGAATACGCAATTGAAACAAACACAGTATTTGTGCGGAATACAAATATGTGTATAATAGAATTGAATTGAAGTAATATCAACAAGAACAAACGAAGGTGTCAACAAGAGAACTTGAATATATTTCTCATAAACTTTCTGTTACAAGAAATTATACATTCGTTCTCAATATTCTAAGTAATTTCCAAAAGTAAAAAGTCTATCGTCAGAAAAGCTCTCCAAACTAACTTCAACTACTGCTATTTATAGACAAGACCTACGACAATACAAAATGTAATCCGTGAATAATTATTCACGGAATTACACCGTCCGTGAATACAAGTTAATCACGGAAAGACTATTGTCGAATCATTCTTATTCACGGATAAGTTCATCATTCACGGATACAAAGTATTGTCGCAGCTCCTCATTCACAGATACAAAGTATTGTCACAGCTTATCATTCACGGATATCACTTATTGTCGAAAAGGCATTCACGGATAGGCTATTCACGGATAGAATAATATTCACAGATTAAAATACTTAGACAAAATTTAAGTATTAATCAACTTTTGTCTCTACATCCACTCTACATTCAAAGCCTTAGAAAAATTGCCTAAGTGTGAAATCAATCATTTGGCTTCTGTGGATATCATTAATCGTTCAAGACATGGTTCGATAAATTGGATGGCAGATACGTTAACAAGAGAAAGTAATAATGGGAAATTCACATGGGTTAAGGAAACTTTCCCATTGAGAACCGTTGATTATTTTGATATCGATCCGATTTCTAATCAACCAAGAGTTACTTTGACATATCCCCGAGTTAAATGCATGACAAAGATTCCACTTGAGAAATTGCCTGTGAATTTTTCTAAGTTTGTGAGTCATTGGAGATATAACGGATCAACTGGAGAAGCAGAAATTGCTTGTTATGATAGAGACTTGAATGGAGAAGTGATGTGGAATAGAGAGTCAATTGTATATGTGTTTGATCCTCTAAGCTTAATCAATCTATCAAAAGATGATCTTGAAGTCTTGCTCGTGAATCCGATTGTATATGATGATGCATATGATGACGAAAAGATGGCTTTGAAATTTCAACGGGTTGTAGAAGTATGTTGCTCAAAAGGTATTTTTGCTGGATGCAATCTTCCTGGATATGCTTGAAGATTTGAAGAAAAGAATCAAGTATTATCAAAGGGGGAGTTTGTAGAGACAAAAGTTGATTAATACTTAATTTTGTCTAAGTGTTAATCCGTGAATTAGAATTACAGTGTCTTTGTGTCCGTGAATGATAATGGTTTCGACAATGACTTTGTATCCGTGAATACTATGATTCGACAATAGTGTAATTAATCCGTGAATGCTTGATACGACAATTGTATTCCGTGAATAATATGAATTCACGGACGGTGTAAATCCGTGAATCCTTATTCACGGATTACACTTGGAATTGTCGTAGTGTCTTGTCTATAAATAGGTCAGTTGAAGTCATTTTGACAAGTTCTTTTCATGTTATTTCGGAGAGCTTTTGAGAGACATTCACTTGTACATGTTGACTTCCTGTATATGAAAGATTGATATTGCAATACAAATCAATATTTCTTGTTGGATACATTCACTCTCTTTCTTCTTTACTATAATTCACATTGTGATTGTGTATATTTGTATTCCGCACGAATATATGATAGTCCAAGATCTCAGAACTAAGCTTAGTAATCAAGTATAACATGCAGCGGATAACAATATACTTGAAGTAAATGATCTAGAGAAGAGAGAAATTGCTTTGGTAAACTGATTGTATTAAAGTAACTCAGATAATACAAAACCAAAGACTTAGAGAATTCTGAACATCAAACACCTATATATATAGGCAGAATTCTCTAGTCAATATAAGTCAAACATCAAAAATCCGAATCTATCTACTTGCTGACTTCTACTTACGGACTACCAATCAGTCCGTAAGTACTACATACATACTGACTACATTAGTTACGGACATACATACTTAGCTACTTTCGGACACTTGACTTATACAGTTTCAGACTTACAAAATTTATCAAAACTAACATATTAAGCTTTAGACATTATGCCCCAACAAACTCCCCCTTGGATAAAGCTTGATTTGTCTTTGTACTGATATTTCTTTATTCGAACCCTGGATGCTTGCATCCCGCATGGATTCCCTGCTCAAGACAAACATGAACCACCCTTTGAAACTTTCTTGCTTGAATTATTGATTCTGGATCATCATCATGAATAATTTGATTCTTCTCAAGCATCGATAAATCTTCTTCAGCAAGGTTGATTAAACTCAAGGGATCATATACTTTCACCACATTTCTGGTTGGCCATATAATGTTTCCATTCTGCTCTTTGTCATAGCAAACTATGTAAGCTTCACCAGTATTGCTCACATAGTACCATTCAATGAAGTATGTGGTGAAATTCGTTGGTAGAATCTCCAGAGGAATTTCTTTCTTGCAGTGAGCTCCAGGATAAATAAGTTTCACCCTTGGTTGATTTGTAATTGAATTAATTTCCCAAGGATCAACCTTTCTTTTTGGCAATGTTCTTGGAAGATATTTCCATTCCAAATGTTTTTCTTTGTGCCAATTTGTATCCTCATAAATCCTCTGAATCATCCAATGTACGATCCCTCTTTCAGGATAATTCAAAATATTGATGCTTCCAAGATGATTCACGTCACATTGAGGCAGAGATCCAATTCGTCTGAAAGATCTTGAGAAGTATTGGAGTCCATCCGTTCTTTTTACTACAAAAACTTTGTTGTCAGAATCATACTTCCAGCTTATAATCTGTCCTTTGAATTTTCTGCTTTTGAACTTGAATGTTTTTCTCTTTGACAACTTTTCTTCATTATCAATAACCTTCTTTTTGAACCAGTCTTTGTAAGGTTTTTCTTGAACTGGATCTTCAGGAAAGTTTTGAAATAAAGATTCCTCATGCTCTTCATCAATACCATCTTCTTCTTCTCCCTCTTCTGGAAGTTCTTCATCTGAATCAAAGTCTCCATTTTGATTTAATCTTTGAAGATTATAATCAAATTCAGCAATATCAGAAACTTGAGAAAATTCAGCAATATCAGAAACTTGATAATCATTCTCATCTTCATCACTACCCCATACATATACAACTTCTTTAGTTCCCGAAGATTCTCCAACCTCCATCCGTTTACATGTAGGAGAATAGCAGCCATTCGATATATGTTTCTTGGCCAACTCTTCTTCTCCAATATCGATCATAAATCTTTGTTCACTAGGCAGCAACTCCCCCTCAACCTCATCATTTTCTTTTTCTTCAGCAAAATCAAAAATATTAGTATCTAGCTCATGTTCTTCTTCCAAGGCACGCGATTCATCTATGGCTGGTTATGCAAAAGAAGCTTAAAACGCAAGATAAGCTTAAGCAATGGGATGTTGGTCCCGCGACTAACTTAAACCTGCTTAAGTGTCCATTATGCAATATTCAACCTGATTCTCATTCTCATTTATTCTTTGAATGCTCGTTTTCATCTCAGGTTTGGAAGATGGTCCGAAGTCTTGCGGTTATGCATCATGTTTCTAACCGGTGGGATGATATTATTGCTTTTGTACAGCCTATGTCCAAATCTAGAAAAGCTAGAAGTATTATTGGTCGTCTTCTTATTGCTGCTGTAACCTATTTCATTTGGCAAGAGAGGAATAATCGCATATTTAAAAAAGGTGTCAGATCAGCTCAACAACTAAAGGATGTAATTCTTTCTACTATTCGCCTCAAGTTGATCACGTTTAAGTTTAAAAGGTCTACTCAAGTGGAGAATTTGTTAGATGCTTGGAGAGTGCCGCGGTCTTGTATTTTTAATGGCTAGTATTGTAGTTTTGATTATTTGTTGCTCTTTTATTCTATACTGGCTATGTTTTATGTTTATTCTATTTTGTAATATGTATATGGCATGTCATATACATATAGAGTAGCCTTCATAGCTAGGTGGTTGTTTCGAGGTTGATGTGGAACTCTTTCACATCGTTTTGTTCTTATTTTTGGTTATAATATATTCGCCGGGGTAAAACCCTTTACCCAAAAAAAAGAAGTTGGAGCTAATACTGGAACATCACAGATCTGAGGAAGTGCAGGTGCAAAGTGTATTGGATCTGGAGAATCAATAGGACTTGAAGATGTATCATGAGGTTCATCACTTGAAGAAGAAAAATGCTGTTGATCTTCAGGCTGTGAGAAATCTTGAGGAGGTTCATTTTGCTCAGTATCATCCTCATATCCATCATTAGCATAAGCACCAAAATCATATAAACCATCACCATCATTGTCATCCTCATCACCATCATTACCACCATCATTATCATCACCATCATTACCACCATCATTATTATCACCATCATTGTCATCCTTTTCTTCCTTTTCTTCATCTTCTTTTTCAGACTTATTCTCCCCCTGATCAACTGATTTTTCTTTTAATTTCTCAACTTCAAGCTCTAATTCTTTAATCTTTGCAGCTTGTTGATCGATCAAGTTCTTTTGATTGACAATTTGTTGATTTTGCTCATTGAATCTATCCTCCACTTTGACTGAGTAGTCAATCAGTTTCTTTTGCAGTTCCTCAACATGCTTTAGAACAGGTGCAATTGCCTTTATTAATTTTGAGTCCACTTCAGCAAGAGGAATTGATGGAATTGTATCAGATGGCAAACTGGATGAAGATGGAATACTAGAAGATGTCATAATGGCTCCAGATGAAGGCATACTAGTTGAAGTACCAGCTTCCTTAGAAAATACCGATAAAGTTGTTGTTCTTCGGATTTTCTTTGGTTTGATTGGAACTTGTTCTGCTTCAGGATTATAAGACGGATCTAGAGCTTCTTCTCTTTCTTTTCTTTTCCTTTCCTCCACAATCTTAGGATCTTCTTCTTCAGAACTAGAAGAATCATCTTCATTTGCAGTTTCAAGCTCAGTATCATAAGAATCAGATGATGTAGTATGAACAGCTTCAGCTATATCAGCAGCAGATGCTTCATGATCAGGTTCATCTTCAAACAAATCAACATTTAATTCAATGTTTTCCAAGATTTCTTCCATTTCAACATTCTCTTCCATAATAGCCTCTTGTTCAATTTCAACTGGTGGTTCATTGGCTACAATATTTTCTATTGCTTCCACATTAACACCTTCTTGAGGGTCATTGGCGATGATATTTTGTGCATGTTCCTGGTCTTGTTCCTCATTTACACCCTCTCCTCCTTCTTCATCACTTGAAGATAATTCAAATTCAATTTGTGGAGGAACAAAGTTTTCATCTATAACATGTCCAAATAACTCTAGGGACGCAGGAACAGCCTTCTTTCTGTAATTGTGAACATCTTTTTTTTTTTGGGTAAAGGGTTTTCACCCGGTAAATATATTACTCCAAAAAACCATTAAGTACAGTGGATGTGAGTGAATCTTACACTTCAGCCCGTTACATAGGCGATAAAAGACTACATAACAAGGACACCACTACTAACCAATAATTGACTCAAAACAAAATCAACCAAAGACCAGAAACTAAACAACCATTACATTTGACTAAAAACATCAAACATAAACTACTTCTTCTTTTTGATCTGCCCGCGGAGATTAATATCAAAAGCCTTGCAGAAATTCTCTTGTTCTTCAGTTAAGTCATAGACTTGATCCCTGTAATCGTCATAAAAATCATCTTCATCAAAATACTCTAGATTACTGGTACCTCCGCCACCACTACCCGAACCAAATCCAGAAGCCATAAAAGTGGAAGTCTCATTATAAATCTCTTCAACATCACTTTCATCATCCTCAAGATTGTCCACTTTATTAATATTATCCTTAGGAAGCGCTTCCTTACCTTCAAACACAGCCTTTCCATCACTCTTGGACATCTCAACTTCCCGAATCACATCATCCATTTTGGAATCAGATCCACTTAAAACTGAAAATGGATTAGAAGTACTAACATGTGTATCCTCCTTTTGCTTTGGTTTTTCTTTATTAACAGCCTTTGGACGATATACAAAGTTAGATTTTTGTTTACCTAAATAAACACCTTGAACCTTCTTTGCATTCTGACCTTCTTTACTAACGTTGGCACTCTTTGATCCAACCTCCACAAACCCATCATTAGAATGTTGCATTGCCGGTTGGGATGGATATTGATCATTAGAGTGCCCAAAGAGTTTACATGCATCACATCTAGGCGGCTTCCACTCATATTCGACCCGAACATTTTCCTTTACATAACCCGACCCATCCAGATTCGGAATAGCAACAACAATATTATCTCTCAAAATCTGATCCGAACCAAGTTCAATTAAGGCTCTAGCATAGCTATTTCTACCCCAAGATTCCATACACATAGTGGCAGTAAACGAATCCAATCTCAAAGGATTACCAAGCATAGATGCAATCATACTCAATCCATCACCTGTAAAAGCAGCCATAGGAACATCATGGAACTTAACCCAAACAGGCACCTTAGTAAGATCTTCTTTAGTTAAACTAACATTTGGTGCCCATTGGTTAAGGATAATTGGAGCTGTTCTAACCATCCATGGTCCGTTCTCAAGAACATCATTCATACCTGTATTTGATGAAAACTTGAAGAAAAAGAATCCCCTAGCATTCATCGTTACCTTTTGAAGACCATATTTTGACCATACATTCCGCACATAATTCTCAACAACCGGAAAAGCAATTCGCTTACCAATAAAGTATCCATATAGAGTGTTAGCGAACCTGTTATTAACTTCTACAACTGAAGATAATGGGATAGCAACATCTGCTTCATTAATGGAGATATCAGATTGTAGGATCCGAAAGTTAACCTTTTCCTTTGGAGTTCCAGCCGTAGCTACATTCAAATACGATGTTTTGTTATCCATAAAAGGCTGTTGTGCCTTCACATTCTGTTCATTCGGTTGAACAGATTTAGCCATGCCATCTAGACCAGAATCCTTCTCACAAGCCATGTTTTTTTTTATCAATTTCATCAACCCGCAAATTCTTGTGAAGGAAACCTGGAATCGGTTGGGAATTAGTAGACTTATTGCCCACATCACAGTGAACATCACTTCTTGCCTCTTTGTTAATCGAAACTGCTGGTTTTTTCAGAATTGATTTCACCCTAGGTATGTTGTTACCACCATCACTACTTTTCTTCTTTACATCTCTCCCCGGACTCAGAAAACCCCGTTCCATCTTATCTATAATCGACTCTCAAAACAAAATATGCGACTCCAAGATAGCTGCAAGTAACCGAATAGATCCACAAACAAACCCTAATCTGGCCGAATTGTGTATTCTTGTAGCTCAAGCCAGCCGAAATTCAAATCGGCCTACAAAGAGTAATTAAATATTTACAAATTACGAAGCACAAAGTCGGCCTGCGTAATGAATCCACAATATTGAAATCGGCGCTAAAATAAAAACTATGGAATCAGAACTAACGTGAGGCTTAAAGATAAGCACTCAATAAAATTAATTGACAACCAGATCTAATGAGATTCTCAATAACAGACTACTAAATCATATAATAATCAATTAGATGCTTGTCGCCACGCAAGATCTGAATAAACGAATAAAATAAACCAAGACATTAAATTCAGATCACAAATATATCCTTTAATTCGTATAGTATCCAGAAAACAACAAATATCCAAGTTGAATATTTGCGCAGATCAATAATAAACCGACGAATTAAATGCTTGAAGTTGACGAATTAGAAAACGAATGAAAAGTTGGGGTTTCTTCTAAATCGCCAAGAGCAGAGAGAATACCCTTTGTGGAACAGGAATGTAGGTATATCTATCTCCTTCAAAAGTTAGTCCTTGAAGATGTTGATTAAAGATCCTTTGTAGAAACCGTGGATACATAAAGAATACCTCTTTGCTAGTAATATTCCCGACCAGTTGCTGAAAGATAAATCTCGAAAAGTTGTACGGGATGTTAAGGATGAGAGCAGTGATCATCTCAAGTAAATTGATCCCAACAGAATCATGTCCTGATTTCCTCGGTGATAAGGTGGAGACCATTGTATGTATCATAAACTTCCATTGAGGAGGAAAATGATTTTTCAAATATTGTTTGTCTCTAGGTCCTCTTGTACAACCCATCCTAGAAAGACAATCTACCACTATATCCCTTGGAATTCTATTGTTAACATTTTCAGCATCCCCAAAATTCCAGGTTTGTCTTATCATTTCTTCTGTGAGATCTATGGGAATTCCATTCACAATAGCTCGAATACATGGAGGATCATTACTTGGAAGGTATTCAGCTGAGTTCCAAAATTCAAACATATGTTCTTGAAATATGTGTTCAACTCCCATATGTAAGGCATAGTGAACTCTGGATCTTCTCAAAAAATTCAGAATTGGGTGAAAACAGTTGTTGACAGGCTTGTTTGGAGGATCCATAAGATAAGCAGTCACATTATGTCTCGGCTCAAAGTCAATTACGACTCGAGCAATGTCAGCAACACCAGGTTGATCTGCCATAATGTGTATAACAAGCTATACAAAACAAACTGTTAAGCGAAGTACAAAACAAATAGAAACAAAATGATGCACATACTGAAAATTTTGTTAAGTATCAAATAGTCCGAAACTAGAAATACATAGATCTTTTATGTCAGCAACTAGCTACTCAGTACTAAGTATCAATACTAGGTCAGTATGTAATACTTAATTCAGTAACTAGTATAGACAAACTTCCTAAGTAAAACTAGGTCAGGAACTAAATGTCTAACTAAAATTTCAGATTGTCCGAAACTAAGATTACATAGTTAGTATGTATGAGATGACAATAATCCGTAACTAACACTTAGGTCAAATACCTGAGTATAGTCCGTATGTATAGTCCGTATGTACATTCTAACTAAGTAATCCGAAACTAAGTCCGTATATTATAATGAGTCCGTAAGTAAACATTTAGTCAGTAACTATATGTATACTAGTAGACTTAGAATAATTCAGGACCTAGTCAGCAAGTATGAAGTCCGCAAGTCAGTATTTGACTTGGTCAACAAAAGTCAAATAGTCAACGTCAGTAAGTAAGGTTGGTCAATAAGTCAATAGTCAATATTTGACTTAAGGTCCGTAACTACGATAGTTACGGACAAAAACCCTAATCCTAGTTCGTAACTAGAAGATCCGGACTAAAATTGACGTCTGTTCATGTGAACAGTAACTTTTCTAGAAAAATAACGATTAAATCATAGGAATTGAGAGATAGAGAATGAAATTTATACCTATGAATGCGGAATCACAAGGCGCACAAATCTATCTTGGTAGATTTGAAAATGATGAAGTAAACAGAGAGTAATCGACGAAAACTTTGCTCGGTTTTTCAGATACTGACTATGCTAGTTCCGGACTATTTTGAAAAGTTTTGAAAGCGTATGTCAATTCAGGTTTTCAGAAGTATGTATACCTTTTCAAACATAGATCCGGACTAACATCAGTTACTGAAAAATCCATTGATCATTTTGAAATTAAAAAAATTTTATTTTGATGATTTTCAAAAATGACTTTGGTTGAAACATATAGGATCAAAAAAGATTAATCTTTGGATATTATCTAACCTAAATCTAAAAGACATAACAATTCTAAAGAGAAAACTACTTTGAAAAATATAAAATCCTAAAAAATATTTACAAGAAAATTATAACGAAATAAAATATTTTTGGTAGGGAAAATCTCATGAGTTGGGATCATATTGGGATATATGAATGTATTATGTTTATTATTGAGAAATGCAAGTTTATTTTGATTGTTAGTATTTTTATCCTTTTTAAATTTATATATCATTTCCAAAATATATTTTCTAAAAATTACTATATATATGATTATTGGTATTATTGTTCACTCAAGTACTCAAATATTTAAGTATCTTTTTTATTATTGTTAATGTGCACATTATTCTATATAAGCTAAATATCAATATACTTCTGGATTCAAAATACAGTAATATTTCTATATAGAGGGTGAGAATATGATGAAGTCTTTAAGAATACACACATATGTTGGAATGACATTTTGTCACATATGTCATACCCTTGGTTGGAATTACAACTATATCTCAGGTCTATACAAAGTATAACAGAGAGATATAATTAAGTAAACCTTCTTCAAAATCATACCCAAGTCTAAGGTCTGTACAAAGTACAACAAATAGTGGATATGATTCCCCAGACAACATAATATAAAGACCCTGAATGATAGATCATACCATATTAATTTTCCAGAATTTAAGATATTTTATTGTTATTTTGAATCTAGAGGACTAGAATCTTGATAACTTTGATTCATTTATTTTGACTTTTGCTTGAGTCAATTGACTTTTGCTTGTCATATACAGATATTTTGGATTATATAAAATAAGATGCACTAATTATTTGACATTTCTTAGACGAGATACCTTAAATACTTGAATACCTACCAATATACTATATATAACTTAATTTTTAGAAAATTTTCTTTAAGAAATGTTACATAAATCTACTAACACATCAAATATAATACTTAGCATTTCTTTAAAAAATGATTTTAATACATTTCCCAATATTCTATCATTTCCCAACATTTTCCACAAAATTTCCCCCTGATTTTGTATTTTTCTAATGTTTTTGTATTTTTAAATTTTCTATTGTTTTTGGAGTTTTATATTTGAAAGTAAAACAACAAATAACCAAAGCAGCAAATAACCTAGAATTGTAAAATACAACCTAAATATCCAATTGTTCAGTCAAGTTGATCCAAATGTTTCATACCAAGCATTGAGATGAGGTCCTCAAAGCGTGATTTGGAAAATGATTTGGTAAACAAGTCAGCACGTTGCTTACTTGTTTCGACATGAACCAAAATGATCAGGTTTTTCTCATAGCAATCCCGTATGAAATGAAAACGTATTTCAATGTGTTTTGTTTTAGAATGCTGTACGGGATTGCGTATGATACTTATTGCAGCAGTGTTGTCAATATTTAAAGGAGTTTTGGTCAAGAGTAAACCGTAATTGCGTAGTTGTTGTTGAATCCACAAGATTTGAGAACAACAACTAGCAGCAGCGATGTACTCAGCCTCAGCAGTGGATGTAGAAACCGTTTGTTGTTTCTTGCATTGCCAAGTCACCAATCTTCCTCCAAGAAATTGACAACCTCCTGATGTACATTTGGAATCAATGCCGCAGCCTCCGTAGTCTGAATCGGAATATGCTGAAAGTTCAAAGTCACTATCTTTGGAATACCAAATTCCAAGATTTGGTTTTTCTTTGAGATATCGGAAAATCCGTTGTACTGCTCGCAAGTGAGTTATCTTCGGATCAGCTTGGTACCTAGAACAAACAGACACAGCAAACATGATATCTGGCCTAGATGCCGTTAGATACATCAAAGAGCCTATCATGGAGCGGTATTGTTTTTGATCCGTAGGTGAATCTTCAGGGGCAGGTCCAATCTTTTCAGTTGTGTCAATGGGAGTGGAAAGTGGCTTTGCCTCTAACATCTTGAATTTCTTCAAGATATCATTGACGTATTTTGTTTGATGGATAAAAATTCCCTTATCCATTTGTTGTACTTGTAATCCTAGAAAGAAAGCCATTTCTCCCATTGAGCTCATCTCGAATTTGGACTTCATAATTTCCTTAAATTCTTTGCACAAGCTGTCGTTTGTTGATCCAAAGATAATGTCATCAACGTATACTTGCACTAGCAGTAAATCTTCCTTTGACTTCTTTATAAAGAGAGTGCTGTCAATTCGTCCTCGTGTAAATCCATTGTCCAACAAGTGTTGTGACAAAGTCTCATACCAAGCTCTCGGGGCTTGATGTAATCCGTAAAGAGCTTTGTCTAGTCGAAACACATGATTTGGAAATTGAGGATCTTCAAAACCCGGTGGTTGTTTGACAAACACTTCTTCATGAACTTTCCCATAGAGAAAAGCACATTTGACGTCCAGTTGATAAACTTTGAAGTTCATGTATGAGGCATAGGCTAAGAATATCCGAATGGATTCTAGCCTAGCTACGGGTGCAAAAACCTCATCGTAATCCAAACCTTCAACTTGAGTGAAACCTTGAACAACTAATCTCGCTTTGTTGCGAATCACAATCCCTCGATCATCCTTTTTGTTGCGAAAAACCCATCTAGTACCAATTGGATGAATACCTTTTGGAGGTTCCACCAATGTCCAAACTTGTAGTTTTACAAATTGCTGTAATTCTTCTTGCATGGCTTGCACCCAAGAAGATTCTTGTAAAGCAATTTGGACATTCTTGGGTTCTATTTGTGATAAGAAGCAAGATTCCATTTGAGCTATCAAACAAGAGGTGGACACCTGTTTTGGTTGAACACCAAGTTGAGTTCGTGTCTTCACTCCATCTGATACCTCTCCAATGACGTTTTTCAAAGGATGTTTGAATTTTGCATTTATACTCAAAGTAGGTTGTGATTCAACTTCCATGTTTGCATCAAGATTCGTATCCTCAAAGTTACTTTCCACCGCATCATCTGAATCATCATGATTAAATAATTCAGTGGAAGTTTCTTGAAATTCCTCATTTTCAGGATCCGAATGATTTTCAGCTTCATTTTCTACTTGTGGAGTAGAATGTCCTTCTTCTTCTTGAGGAGTAGAAGTTGTAGGAACAGATTCCGGAGGAGTTACTTCTGATAAAACGGTTGGTGTAGGAGTAATAAGAATCGGCTCTGAAGGAGAGGAGATCACCGGAATCACATATTCAACATATTGATAATGAGAATTTTCTTGAGATGTTAAATCTTCTGGAATTAGAACAAAAGAATTGAAGAATGAATCATAATCAAAGAACTTTTCAGGACCAATACCATCGGGAGATTTTGAATGCCTTAAGAATTCCACTTCATAAACCTCTTCCACCCGATTAGATGTCTTGTTATACACCCTTTTGTTATGAGAGTTCACTGAATATCCTAAGAAGAAACCGTCACCAGCTTTTTTGGCAAACTTTGACAATCTCTCTTTGGTCTTCATGATTAAACACGGACATCCAAATGGTTCCAAAAAATGAATATTCGGTTTCCGATTATTCAACAGTTCATAACTCGTCTTCTTCTTGTCTTTTACAACATGTACTCGATTAAGTACAAAACACGCCGTATTCACTGCTTCAGCCCAGAAAGTAATCGGTAGTTTAGAATCTGATAACATAGTTCTCGCTGTTTCTACCAATGTCCGATTCTTTCTTTCTGCCACTCCATTCTGTTGTGGAGTATAAGAAGCACTAAATTGATGTGTTATTCCATGTTGTAGACAAAACAGTTCCATTAAGTGATTCTTGAATTCCGTTCCATTGTCACTCCGAATAACCTTCACCTTCAATGAGAAAATTCTTTCCAACTTAAGAATTAGAAATTTAATTTTCTCAAATGCTTCATCTTTTGTTGCAAGGAAATATACCCATGAAAATCGTGAGTAATCATCGGTGATTACCAAACAATAGATTTTTCCTCCAATACTCCGAATATTAACTGGACCAAACAAATCCATATGAAGTAACTCCAATGGCTTGTTGATTGAGTTCACCAATTTTGATTTATGAGATTTTCTGATGAGCTTTCCCTTTTTACATGATATACAATGATCATGTAAAGAGAAGTTTTGTTTAGGCACACCGATCACTAAATCATTTTTCACCAGATAATTCATTTTCCGAAAATTGATGTGACCCATTCTCCGATGCCAAAGTATAGAATCTTTCTCTGAAGCTTTTACTAACAAACACGTTTGATCCTGAGTTGTGGTACTTGATCTCATATCCAGAACATATACATCTTTTTGTCTTGGAGCTCTCATAAGTACCCATTCATCAGGAACTGTGAAACCAGGTTTGAGTATCAAACATTCTTTAGCATTGAACCATGTTGATAGGTTCTTATCACAAACTTGGGATACGCTGAGAAGATTGTGTTTCAACTCTTCAACAAAGTTTACTTTTTCAAAACTCACTTCACCATTTGTCACTGTGCCCTCACCAGTGATTTTTCCGCCCATATCTCCCGCAAACGATACACGTCCTCCATATTTATGTTTAACATCATTGAGCAAGGACAAATTCCCAGTCATATGTCTTGAACAGCCACTATCAACATGCCAAATGTTGTCGATAGATTGGGAAGACTGTAAGACATAAACATGAAAATTATTAGTTGCAAATGGACACCCAAGCCTTTGCGGCTTTGGGTTGTCCAGTAAAGGGATCATCTATCCAGACATCAATCTCCTTCATTCTTTGCTTAAAGTTATGAGATAAAGAAGTTGAATCTTCAACAGGATTCTTTTCTTTTGGGACATTATTTTTAAAGATTTTCTTAAAAACGTTGAAAGATTTTCCTGTTGAACCGTTTTTATCCGTTTGTTCCTTGTTCATCTTCTTTTGTTTCTTTTTAAGAAGAGGAATACAATCTTTTAAAATATGTCCACGAACCCCACAAAAGAAACAACATCTATGCTCATATCTTTTAAATGATTGAGAACTAGAATGAGAACTCCTTGGAAATTTTTCATTCAAAGACGTCTTACTTCCTTTACCCTCGCAATCATTGCATTCTTTGGATGAAAAGGTAGTTTTTGTTTGCTTCACAGGCTTAGAAGATGTATATCTTTTTAATAAATTAAGAGCCTTTTTATGAGGAGTAAAGATTTTAGCTTCTTTGTTTTCAGTAAAAGAAGTTGTACCTTTATCCTTTTCACAAGCATTTGTTGAAGCATGGACAAAAACTACTTTATCATGTAAAGTCCCCTTATCCTTTTCACATGAGGTTTTAGAAACTTCAACCTCAACAGCCTTTTCTTTCAAATCAGTAGAAATCTTCTCTGGAGATGAAGTATAACAAGATGGTGGTGGAACAATATGATAACCCAACCCTGTCTTATTTTTAGTATCAGTGATTTGAGAGTGAATAATTTCATCTAAAACCATTGATGAGGTAGACATGTTGGAAAGTTTTCGATTTAATTCCAAGATTTGAGAAACTTGATCTGCTTTTTGTTTAGATAAAGATTTGATATCAGTTAAGTATTTATCAATAATAGTTTGCTGATTTAAAATCTTCACTTTGAGATCATGAATCTCAATTTGATAAGCCTCAATCTTTTCAGAAAACTTTTTATCATTGTTCACCAGAATCTTGTTATTTTCCCGAAACATTTGTGTTTCCAAGAGTAACTCTTGATTCTGTTTTTGTAAAAGACTGATCTTTTCCCCCAGATCAGTACATTTACCACAAATTTCCTCAGAGAGATTAGAGTCAACCTCATTGATTTGAGCCATAAAGGCTTGTTGATGTGAATGCTCTTCAACGTGAGAACTCCAATCATAGTAATCATCTACTGTTGAAACCATTGCTTGAGAGGTAGAGGCTTTTGATTGTGTGACAGGAGGAACTGCTTGATATTGTCTGGGAGTAGATTCTTGAGCATTTGAAGGCTTGGTAAATCCCGAGCTTGGATTTTTACCTTTTTCACACTCTCGTGCAAAATGACCAAAGTTTTGGCAATTGTAGCACTTTACCTTAGATTTATCAAATCCAGGTTTCCCTCCAAGCTTAAACTTACCAGTTCTTTGAAGAAACTTTTTCACTTTTCTTGTGAACATTGCAAGATTCCATTGCAAGTCCATTTCTTCAAGATCGTCTGGGTGGATCTATCATAATCTTCTTCAATAAGTTCCACATTTGCTATTCTATTACTTATGAAGGCTTCATAAGAAGCAAGAAAGGCTGTAAGAACTTGCGCATGTTCTTCAGTTGCCTTTGAAACACCAGGATTAGCATTTGATTGTGGAACATATTGATAAGATTGAAAAGAAGAACTTCCTTCAGATGAAGAACTTGGGTATTGTGAATAAGTTGGTGGGGTGGGAGTAGAAACACTAAACAATGCTGTGGTAGATGTTTGTACTGGAACTTTGGAACCATAAACACTTGGATTTTGCATTGTGCGGTGAGCCCTAGAGTGTTCCTTTTTCTTGATAGAAACATCATAATTTTGAAGCTTATTGAATAAGTCTTCAAGTTCCATTGCACCAAGTTGTTCCTCATCTTCCAACATTGCATCTACCTTACTATCCCAACGTTGAGGTAGAGCAGAAAGTAATTTTTCATTAATTTCTCCTCGTGAAAGCTCCATACCATGTCTTTTAAGTTCACTAGTAAGTTGGGAATACCGAACTATTAGATCCTCAAATGATTCGTTAGATAAGGTAGTGAATGCATCAAATTCCTTCTTTATGAGATCACACTTATTCTTCTTATATTTGTCATTCCCAGCAAATCGTTTCTTCATTGCTTCAAACAATTCAAAAGCAGTTGCTAATGATTTCCATCCAGACATAACTTCTTGTGGAAGTGCCATTGAAAGAACAGATTTTGCTTTTTGATCTCTAGCATATTCTTTCTTTTCCTCCGTGTTAAAGAACTTGACAGGTTTGGGAGGAATAGGTTCTCTTTCCCCAAAATTTCCTTCTAGGCGTGGCTTAATATATTGCTCCGTAAGTGGGATCATGAGTTCCGGATCATATAGAGCAATAAAGGATTCAAACCTATAGAGCCAATCATCGAAATCCTTGAGCATAAACCTCGGTGGTTTGCTCGTGGTGCCTGTCTCTTGTTCGTTTTTTATCATGGCTTGAAATTGAGCATTTGTCATAGACATGTTTTCTGCAAAGGATTAGAAATGCAAACACAAACACACAAAAACAATTCCAAGAATCTCAAGTTCAAAGTTAATCCGAAAGTATACTCAGCAAGTATACTCCGTATATACCAAGTAACTCCGTAACTGATATTCAGTAACTGAGTTCCGTAACTTTGAATTAAACAACACGAAAATCAAAAACTAGTTGTCCGAAACTAGATTCAGTAACTAGATTCAGCAACAAGCACAATCTGAAAGTGTGTTATCAGTAACTACCAACTCTTATGCTCAGTATCTAGTTCTCAGTAACTAGATTCAGTAACTAGCACAAGTCCGTAACTAACACATAGTATCTCGATCCGAAACTAGATTTACCAAGTAATGTGTTGGCAAAAATCAAGTTTATCTTTTCCGAAACAAAATTCAGCAACTAAGTAAAAATTAATCAATCCAAAACAAGCAATCAGTATCTAGACTTCAGCAAGTAGAAACTTTTCCGTAACTAAAGTTAGTTTCGGAACAAAAGTCAACAACTAATTCGTAACTACCTCTAACAGAATTTCGCGCCAATCTAGATACGGACTAAAACAGTTATTTTTGCTAGTTTCGGACAAACAAACAACTAGATACGGACTTAGAATCCCAGATTTTCAAAGTGAAATTACTTTCTCAATACATCTTCAATTTTAACAATCAAGATATGTATGCACTCGTAATTGAAAACCGAACACTCGTGTATGATTAATTTCAAGTTTAAACGTGTTAATCAAAATCCGTATAAAATGAAATTGAGAAAATGAAACACAGAATGAAATTCAACGAATTAAACACTGAATTTGATCAAATTGAAAGCACAGAATGATTCGGAATCACTTACAGTGATGTTTTTGACGAAATTGAGACTGAAAATGATGAAACTGATCAAAATGAACTTCTGATCAAGCACTCCGTATAATCAAACACTCCGTATATCTCTTTAATCACTTCTGAATCAATCCAGAAGTAATCCGTATCAAACTAATCACCTCCGATCAATACACTCGGTCAAATTCCTCAAAAACACACTCTAAATCAGTCACGAAGCTCACTAAGCAGCTCTGGTCGCTCTGATACCAATTTGATAGTCCAAGATCTCAGAACTAAGCTTAGTAATCAAGTATAACATGCAGCGGATAACAATATACTTGAAGTAAATGATCTAGAGAAGAGAGAAATTGCTTTGGTAAACTGATTGTATTAAAGTAACTCAGATAATACAAAACCAAAGACTTAGAGAATTCTGAACATCAAACACCTATATATATAGGCAGAATTCTCTAGTCAATATAAGTCAAACATCAAAAATCCGAATCTATCTACTTGCTGACTTCTACTTACGGACTACCAATCAGTCCGTAAGTACTACATACATACTGACTACATTAGTTACGGACATACATACTTAGCTACTTTCGGACACTTGACTTATACAGTTTCAGACTTACAAAATTTATCAAAACTAACATATTAAGCTTTAGACATTATGCCCCAACAATATACATACATTCTAGTTTGCGTATTCTGATCCGAGGACGCTCACAAGTGGTATCAGATACAAGCTATTGTCAAGGGGGAGTTTGTTAGAACATGTTGTTCTAACAGTTTGTGACAATAGTTTGTATATTGTTTTAGCATAGATTAATTGAATAAATGACCTATTGTATTGCGACTATAGCCATACGACAATAGTATTGCGACAAAGCTATTGTCGGATGGTTAGTCAAAGCTATTGACTAAGTTTGACTTCATTAAGTCTTATGGTTGCATGTATGTTTGGAGGTCTATAAATAGACTTCCTTAGGTCATTTTGAAATAGGTTTTTTGAGTGAGTTTTGGAGAGACTCTTCAATTGTAACACTTTCACTTCCATATCTAGAAAGAGTTTGAGAGAGAGATTAGAGAGATAATCAAGCTGATTTTGTATACTTTGTGACATGAAATAAAAGTTCTCAACTTTTATTTACATCTTTACATTTCGAATACGATTTATACTTGGATTCACGTTTTACACTTGTGATTGATTTCCGCTCAATTGCAAGAATTCGATCAGCTGTAGATCTGAGGACGCTCACAGAGAACACCGGCCATGCCGAGCTCAATGATTCAATCTAACATAGTATAACTAAGTGACCTATACCCTATGAGTTAGCTACGTTCATTTTTGGATAAGGTTTTAGTCACAACATGATTTGGGCAGATAAACGATAAAGATTTAATTCCTACATCTATTTGTAATATAAACCATCCGTAGTCTCATAACATACAACATAATTACATATTTAAAACTTCCTAAATGACTATCATAGCAGATAATTGAGTTATCTAGTTAATCATGGCAATTCAAGCATGCATATTTAAATTTATAAAATAAAGAACGAACATATTTAAATATGGAAGATAGATTAAAAACTAGAAAGGTGTACAAATAACTCGTATCTAAAATGCGTCCCGGAGTACCTCCGTACAAATCTTACTTAGTTAATTTATTAGCTATTCTAAATAACTAAACTACCCTAAAGGAAGAACTATAACTAATTTTACAAGAATGAGAAAGATAAGATATGAGATGTGGAAGGTGTATGGTGTGTCTTTCAAATGAACCAAAGGCACCTATTTATACTAGAATTTTGGTGCACTTTAGTAACTAGGGGCACATATTAGCAAAAGGTGGTAAAAGGTCTAGCACATGTACCCTAAAGTTGCGGAAAGGTCTAGCACATGTACCAGGGAGATGGAGGAAGGGTGGTCGGCACCGCCACCACAGTGGCCGGCGGCAGCTGGGTGGTGGTCGGCGGCGGCTGGCTTCCGCCCGCCCCGATTTGCCATCTTTTGCTCATTTCTTGATTCGCGCGTATCTTCTTCGTTATGTGTCCTTTTTCGTCGATTCTTTTTGCGTTGGATTTTTTTTTCAAAAATGAAGACTTTAAAGAAAAGAAATCTCTGAAAAGTATCTCTGGTCTTTAGATGTTTCGTGCAAATCGTTTGAATCTTCCGGTGTGCGTAGAATTTTCATTATTCATCTTATTCGCTAATTCTTCTTCTGTTGGATTTGTATTTTGAAAACGAAGATCTTGGATAAGAGAAATCTCAGTGATGAGTACTTTATCTCAAATCTTGTCTCGGATGCCTTGAATCTTCAACTGTGTGTGGAATCTTCGTTTCTCGTCCGTTTTGCTTGATTTTTCTCGTGCAACTTCATTTTGATCTTCTTGGCAAAGTTTCTTTGATTTGTGCATTATTTGAGTCCAAATGCCAAATATTGTTCCAGAATGAGAGAGATATCGTTGGTAAAAACATGACTTTTTACGCGATATCAAGTATCCCATATTTAAAATTTTGCTTGTCCTCAAGCAAATCTTCAGAAAAACTGCTTCAAAAGTCTGGAAGGGTGTCTTCATATCCTGGAGAACTTTGATTCCTGCAGGCTAGGTGAAAAGATTTCAAACGGGGTTTTAACCTTTGATGTTTTCCCAAACTACTGATTCTAACAAACTCTCTTTTCAATCTTCATGATGTAAGATATACATGACTGGGGTCCTCACAGGTGGTCACTCAATTCACTCAAGTGTATCGGGTTTCCTAACTTCTAATTCACACAGGGGCCAGTCATGTAGCTCTTTTTTCGTCATAAGCTTGGTCGAGAATCAGATCTGCAATACTTAAATGGGGATTGTGCTAATTATCCCTAGACATTTGTAAGAGGGTAGAGATGGTTATGGAAGAAGGGTTTTGTAGGTGGTTTAGTGGGGTTTTGATGTGAGCGACCTCGGATCAGAATACGCAAACTAGAACGTATGTATATTCGTGCGGAATACAAATATACACAATCACAATGTGAATTATAGTAAAGAAGAAAGAGATAAAAGTACTCAACAGGAAATCTTGATTATTTATCAATATCAATCTTTCATATACAAGAAGTCAATAGTTACAAGTGAATGTCTCTCCAAAGCTCTCAAAATTACATCAAAAAGCGAACTACAAATTGACTTCAACTTACCTATTTATAGACAAGTCTTATACGACAATTCAAGTGCAATCCGTGAATAGACATTCACGGAATTACACTGTCCGTGAATCCAAGCATTCACGGAATGCAAATGTCGGATTCTTAATATTCACGGACAATTAACTATTGTCGAATCCTATTCACGGATACAAGACTTATTGTCGAATTCTATACATAAATACAGACTATTGTCGAATCCTAAATATTCACGCATACAAAGACTATTCACGGACAAATCAAATAGCTTGTATATACAAACTATTGACACAAAATGTTAGAACAACATGTTCTAACAAACTCCCCCTTGTCAATAGCTTGTATAAGTCTTTGACTTTAGCTTGATTGATGATAAACTTGTTGAGAGAGAGAATAATCTTCAAGCATTCAATCTTCAAAAAATCTAACTGTTCCATATTCTGATACCATCAGAATAGATCATAACTCCCCCTGAACAGTAGATTTTATCTTCCTTGGTCTTGTATCAATCAAGTAGCAACAACTTTTGGAACCCACCTGAGCATAGTTCCAACAGGCTTAGATAGCCCTGACAGCCATCGATAAGTTGTGTCTACATAATCCAAGGAAATCGAATTCCATCTAGATAAGAAACACGGTGTTTCATATCTAAATTGTGGACAAGGAATCGATTGTGAAGAAGTTCGCCTTTGGGAGAAAGGAACAAAATCTTTTGATTGCTTAAACACCTTACGATTATATCGTGACGGTGCTAATGCAAACATCTGTGCCCGTGTGTATGCACAAGATTTTGTTTGTCTTGATTCTGAAGAAGGTTGTATCGGTGCTGAAGAAGCTCTTTTTGTCTTCTTTTGATGTTCTGAAACCGATTTGTTAACATTCTTGACCTTTACAGAATCCAAACAATCAACCTTTTTGGAAGTTAATTGTGATTTCTTAGAATACTTCTTATTCTTTTGCAAAGAATAATTAGTAAACTGAGAAATCTTTTGCTCATACGAAGATTTACTTGTGTAAATCTTTTTCACAACCTTTTCAGGTTGTACAACCTTTTCAGGTTGTTTTGCAAACTGAGAGTTTTGAGAGAATTGACCACGAAGATCTTGAATAGTTTTCAAAGCATGACTATGATCTTCTCGTAGCTTGATTAGCTCCGTTTGTTGACTCTGAAGTTCTAGAATCTGTTCTTCCATTCTAGCAATCTTTAAACGCATTTCATCACGTTCAGTTTCCATGATTAGAACTTTAGATTGCAAGGCTTTAAGCTCATCATCTTTCTGTATTGATTCATCCTTAATTCTGTCATCAACATTTGATAATTTCAACAAATCTTCTCCCCCAAACCTTTTTGACAAAGAAATCCATAAATCATAGGAGGTTTCGGCTTCTGAGAAAGCACGAAACACTTCTTCTGATAAACAACTTTTAATTGTTTCAAAGGCTTTCTTGTCTCTGTTAAATTCCTTGCGTTCCTGTTCATCCATTAATTTCACCGATTTAAATGGAACAATACCAAAGTACGTCCCTTTTGCTTTTGACCTCTCATATCGGTTGATAATGGGAATCCACAAATCAGGATTGCTGAACACAATAAATTCTTCAAATCTAGTCTTCCAACTAGTGTAATCATTATTACAGAAGAATCTTGGAGGTAGGGGATTTCCATTGTAGTCAAGCTCAAACTTTGAAGATGCCATCTTCACCTCTTTTGAATTTTCCCACCAAATTTTGTTAAAAATGTCCAAAATTACTTGGATAAAATGTAATTTTTCCCAAGCTAAAAATGAACAATTTTAATCTTAATAACAAAATTTTGCAATAAGAAAATTTTTTTTTACAAATTTCCCTCCAAAATCACGTTGAAAAACGTCCAAAAACGCCCGGGTAAAATGAAACTTTTTCAAATAACTTTTTTTTTTTTTTTTTTTTAGACAATACTCTTGTTGCGAGGAATAAGAAATCCGAGAATAATATTCCGAGAATAGTAAATCCGTCAATATCTTCAACCCGTGAATATGAAATCCGTCAATATCAAATCCGTGAATATCGAATATTTCGAGAATCTGGCAAACACTACTGTTCATCCGACAATAGTATAATTCACGGAAATAAATCACGGATAAAACTATTCACGGATTGCAATTTTCAATATTCACGGAGTATAATTCACGGAATTCTGAATCTTAATTCACGGAAAACGATTTCCAGAATTTTCAAAGTGATACAGATTCTTCAAAACAGGCTTGTTTTTGATGAAACTTGTTGCGATGAGCTCGGAATTTGATTTCTGACACTCAAAAACAATCAATTTTAACTTTGATCGTCAAAGTTTCAATCATGCAGAAAAGACGTAAACTTTTGTGATACTTCTTGATCAACTCGTCATCATAGAGTAAATGTGAATGAATTCAGAAGAAATTCTATATCAGAAATCACTCGTTAACAATCTTCAGAATGATTTTGACACCGTCTCAAATGACCGTAACACTAGACATTACAACAACTTCTTCAAATCTTCATCTTCACACTTTAATTCACACAAATGTTCTAATTTCTTATCCTTTTGGCTCTGATACCACTTGTGAGCGACCTCGGATCAGAATACGCAAACTAGAACGTATGTATATTCGTGCGGAATACAAATATACACAATCACAATGTGAATTATAGTAAAGAAGAAAGAGATAAAAGTACTCAACAGGAAATCTTGATTATTTATCAATATCAATCTTTCATATACAAGAAGTCAATAGTTACAAGTGAATGTCTCTCCAAAGCTCTCAAAATTACATCAAAGAGCGAACTACAAATTGACTTCAACTTACCTATTTATAGACAAGTCTTATACGACAATTCAAGTGCAATCCGTGAATAGACATTCACGGAATTACACTATCCGTGAATCCAAGCATTCACGGAATGCAAATGTCGGATTCTTAATATTCACGGACAATTAACTATTGTCGAATCCTATTCACGGATACAAGACTTATTGTCGAATTCTATACATGAATACAGACTATTGTCGAATCCTAAATATTCACGCATACAAAGACTATTCACGGACAAATCAAATAGCTTGTATATACAAACTATTGACACAAAATGTTAGAACAACATGTTCTAACATTTGATACAGTCTAAGAGTTTGTCTGTGATGACTTATCCTTGACGTTTTTGTGATACCTCTTTTGGGTTTTTCTCTCTTTGAGCTTTTTCCTTTCATGTTTTCATTTGAAGAACCTTCCCCTTGACTTTAGATGATCCTTGAGTCTTTAGTTCTTTGGTTCCTCCTGACAGCTTTATTTTTGCTGAATTATGCTTTTCTTCGGAGTTCCTTTTTTTGATGATATTTTTATCCTTCCGGGATTTCAATGTGTTTCTTGTAGTAATTCCTCTGATAGAACAGAAACTTCGGCTATGGCCAAGAGATGTAAAGGAAGGGTTGGTTTCTTGAAGTGAGTTTTTTGAAATGAAAAGGCTAAGGCTCAACAGGTTTTCTACATGATCTTCAATGCCAAAAGTGGGCATTGGCTGGGTCAGGCTTGAAACGGGGGTTTTACGAGAGGGTTTTATCCTGGGAAATGTTAAGATCCTCTAATTGCTCCTTTTTGTAGTTTTGAAATGTATTGCTCGAGCAAGTTCTATCTTAAAATGCATACATTGGCACACTCACAATCAAAAAGTGAAGCATTAAAGATAAATGCTTTTATCTGGCTCAAGATTCCTCACTTATTTTGGTGGTTTAGTGCCTAGTCATGCGATTGCTTGTTTTGAAACTTAGTTTGAAAATTTTTCAAAGAGTTTTACCCGTTATTGTCGATTTTCCAAACCTTTGAACTTTCGTTGACCAGAAATACCCTTTTTAGACTTTTCTTGATTCAAAAATATGAAAATTTTGCTGAAAATCCGAGTTTGCTAAAAATTTGATTAAAATTTTATGTTGCACTTCAGTAGTGAATACTACTGTTATCCCACACTTAAAAGAACATTGTCCCTAATGTTCTATTTCTAAGTTAGGTTAATCCCACACTTAGAATTTTGAATGAGGGTCAATATTTTCGAAGTCATTCTCTGTTTGTGAGTCATAATCCCACACTTAGAGTTTTACTTAGAATTTTAGAGTGTTTAATCAAGCAAAGTAAGGTTAGAAGAGATAATTCCTCGTGCTACGTGCGTAGCCACTGGATTTATGGACCAAATTCTAGTGTGTGAATTCACTGGAAATGGACCAGGCTCATTAAAATGAACTTGTTCCATAATTTCCACGTCGAGTTCTGCATAATAAATATCCTTCAGGAAACACAAATGTCAATGCACATTAATACTAAACATAAATAACGTAACTAATAATAGCTAATCCATAGCAGCCTAGAGCGCCTCCCAATCGGTGAAGTCATCATCCATAAAGATTGTGTTTTCAACGACCGATGTAGGTGATGCTGACTCCATGATGGAATAAATTGAAGATGCAGTGCCATCCTCTGGATCCTGAATCCAAGCATCTACTGCAGCGATCTCCTCCACTAGTGGGTCCGTATGAGTGGGGTGGTCCTACGCAGTCATGTTCCAAGGTAGGAATAGGTCCCACGGTGGAATGTGCGGAGCGAGATCAGATCCCATCTGAAAGGGGCACACAGGTATGGAAGGAAGGCCCAGAGCAGTGTGGATCTAAGTGATGGCAGAACCTCGAGGGCTCTCAGTATCGACCAAGTGACAGCAGGGTCCGCGGTAGTCACCCCATGATGAAAGGTGGGCACTCTGGAGGTCCCTGCGGTCTGTCCCTCTTATCAGGGAGACGAAGGTAACCTGGCATGGACGGGATGTAGCAGGAATGTCTCCTGAACGTTCACCTCCACTAAGTCTTCCAAGATCTCATCCAATCGAGGGGGCGGTGACTACGATCCCCTGATGGTCCTCATGCTACTGACCGGTGATGAACTCCGGGAGTGATACATGGCACGTGAGTGTCTCTGACTGGGGGCTCGTGCTCTGGCTAGCTGCGAACTCATCCTGCAAAATACAAAAGGTCAATGGTCTAAACATAATCATTAGCCTTTCATGAGGCGAGGTACTACATAAGAATGGATTAGATCAAAACAAAAGTAAAAGTAAAATAAATGCTGAAAATATAAGATAGGCTTGGGATGCCTCCCAATAGCACTTTGTTTTTTGAGTCTCGTAGCTTGACTCTTGCATACTTTCTATTTTATTAGGGTGATTACTAGTTATAGACTTCCTCAGTTGTGGGAAAGTCTTCTACGTAGTGTTTTAAACGGTGACTGTTTACTTTGAAATCCCCTTCTGGAGCCTCGAGTTCGACGACACCATAAGGAAATACCTTAGAGATTGTGAATGGAACGCTCAACCGTGTTTTGAATTAACCAGAAAACTTCTTAAATCGGGAGTTAAAGAGTAGAACTTTATCACCTGGATTGAACCGTGTGGGGCGGAGCTTCGCATCGTGAAGCAACTTGGTTCTTTCCTTGAATTTGTAGGAGCTTCCATAAGCTTGATCTCTTAACTCTGCTAGCTCGTTCAGTTGTATTTTCTGGTGCGTTCCCATAATCGTAGGATCTAAGCTACAGTTTTTCAGCGCCCAGTAAGCTTTGTATTCGAGTTCAATCGGGAGATGGCATGCCTTTCCATAAAAGAGCCTATAGGGGGTTGTTCCTAATGGCATTTTATAAGTTGTCCGGAATGCCCATAAAGCATCGTCTATCTTATCTACCCATCTCTCCTTGTGTTGACCAACTGTTCGTTCCAAGATCCTTTTTAGTGCCCGGTTTGTAATTTCCCATTGCCTATTCGTTTGCGGGTGATAGGCCGTAGAAGTCTAGTGGGTAACACCATATTGTTGCAATAGTTTCATAAACTAAGTATTGCAAAAGTGCGTGCCTCGATCGCTGATGATCGCTCGAGGGGTTCCAAACCGACAGAATAGCCGTTTTAAGAACTTGGTTACGACCCTTGAGTCATTTATTGGAAAGGCTTGAGCTTCGGCCCATCTGGATACGTAATTGACAGCCACTACTACAAAATCCCAAATGGCACACGGTTAAAACCATATATAGATCACAGATTTCGAGGGGTCGGCTAAGGGGGGAGAAGTCTATTTGCAAAGCAAAAGGACCACGGTATGAAAATTCGTGGTCTAATAACCAGTCAGACCACGGTTAATAATTTAAAACCGTGTTCAAGACCACTGGTAACTATCCGGGGTTCATTATTCAGAACCGTGGTCCTTCTAAAATTTTTGAAAAAAAAAATGTGACTGGTCCACGGTTCTCTTTGGTGGACCGCGTGTTTTATAAATAAAAAAAGTTTCACAGGAATATTTTTAGAACCTGCATGTCACCAGTAGTTCTATTAATACTCTCTCCGTCTCAGTTTTATTGCCCCCTTTTGACTTTTGAAGTCTTTCTTTGACAACTTTGACCTTGAATATATTTGTGTGTGTTATATAATACTCGAGGCAAATTATACCAATGAAAATGCATTCAAAACTCAATCCATTCATATATTTTGCATTAAGTATTATATAACACAAACAAAAATATTCAAGGTCAAAGTTGTCAAAGAAAGACTCCAAAAGTTAAAAGGGGACAATAAAACTGGGACGGGGGGAGTATAAAACAGTAGTCGAGATACCCTTTCCCCTCAGTAAGTGCTCTCATATCTCATATCAGTCGGTGTTGCTTAAAATTGTAAGTGGTAATCGATTTAAGATTGCCAACTCAACAAATCTAATTGTTGTCACCATGATAACTATTTAATATGAGATTTAATCATTGGGCGCATCTCTAAATGTTCAATCAAGCTATGTTGATGTTGCATGAAAGATTTGTATTAACATTTTAGCATATTTTTGTAACTATTATATTTAAGCATATAAACATCTATATATATATATATATATATATATATATATATATATATATATATATATATATGCATTCGAAACGAATCTAAATCATTTAAGTAAAGCGAATAAAGAATACATTGAATATTTATGTAACTATCATATATACTTAGCATATCAACATCTATAAATATATATTAACATTTTAGCATAAGGAGTTAAGCATTCAAAACGCATCTAAATCATTTAAGTAAAAAGAATAAAGTATTCATGCACCTATCATATAAGAATTTGTTATTGGAACCATGAACACCACCTCCTGACAACGTTGTTGAGGTCTGTGATCGATAATGGAGTTTTGTCCAGGTAACATGGAATACATCTCTCTCCATGCACTGAGAATAATGAAGCGAATAGATCAATTGTGTTAGTTTTGATAATAAGATGTGCATATTTCTAGCTTTATATGTTAAGGAAAATCCTTACTCTTTAAGACACTTCACGACGCATTCTGTTTCTTGTGGATCTGATTCAAAATCATACATGAGATTCTTTGCTGCTTCACTTTAGCCCAACAGTGTAAAACACTTGGAATAATATTCAATTTGCACCAGTGGTTATTCTGACCCAACAATCTCACCCTAAACTTAAGATTCTTCCAGCAGCCTTAAGTTTCATCCTTTCATTCTCAATCAATTTGTATCAAGTAGATCATGAATCATGTTCTATTTTGTGACTATCAATTATCCCACCCCTCCATCCAGTTGATTGTACCGGTGCCCTCCAAAAGAGCTCATAGCAGTGCCATACAGTGACAGGAGAGTATGGCTTCATGAATACTCTCATTACAATCTCAGGCACATACATCTGTCTCAGATGCTCAAATAGATGACGGTTGTCATCATATCCTCTCTCTCCTTCATATTTTCTCATTCCGACCTCAAAAATCCTTTTGAAGGCACATCAGTATGCACTTCCTTTTCCTTTTAAGACATAACCATCTTTTTATTCTTTCTCATAAAGATTTTATCATTCTTTTCTTTTTCCACCAAATGTTCTTTTTCTACCAAATATCATAAAGATTTTATCATTCTTTTATTTTTTCACCTTTTCAGCTGGCTTATCTTTTTTTGTGGACTTTGTAGCTAGTCTCCTCACCCATAGGGATAAATTCCTGTTCTGCTTCATATCTTCTCTTTAAAGATTCAAAATCCCATTTTTTGAGAGCAGTGAGCGACAGACCAGTTGATCCTCTTAAGCACCTGGCATAATGATCTTTTATCTGAGCCTTTGTTTTTGGCTTGGCTTTGAGCTTAGCTTGCCTTTGTGCTGCCTCATGAGCTTTTTTAGTTTTCAACATTTCCATCAATTCAAGCTGCCTTTCAGCTGGGGTTAATTCAGTCCATTGAGCTTCCATATACTGTTTAGAAAAGTTTAGATCAAAATGAACTTACTCTTCTTTTGTCATAATACGCACAACCCCAGGTTCAATATCAACTGCAATCATACCTGCCTGCTCAGCATAGACATCTGCACTTATGGCCTCAGGATCCTTTTTCTTCTTGGGCTTTTCAGGCTCCACATACAGTCCCTTCCCCTTATCATTAGCCTTAGCTATTTCCTTTTCTTTCAGAGCCTCCTCTAATCCCTCTGGCCTGTTATCAAACACAGGCTCTCTGAATGATAGACCCAAACCCCAAGATGGAACAATTTTGGTGAGGGTTGGTGCGTTGGCTACATCAACTAATGCCACAACAGCTGCAAGATCATCATTGGCAAGTGGAATTGATGCAGCAGTAGAAGTAGGAGGATTTTCAACTACCTCAGGTAGTACATCCTCAAATAAACCAGTACCCAGAATAGTTCTTTTTGTTGGCTTTTCTGGCTCCTCCATAATCCCTTTTCCTTTGTCTTTAGCCTTTGCTCTATCAGCTTCATCAAATGTAGGCTTAAAAGATTCACTTTCAGAATTTGGTTCATTGAGAGGATTCCTGGATGCTTTATCCCAAACATTTCTCACAACCTCCGGCTTCAACCTCAAACTCTTTCCTTGATCTGCTTCTAGAGCAGACTTCTTGTGTCTACTTGACTTCCCCGTTACTCTACCCATAGTCGTCCCAGCTTCAATACTTTCTGCCCGTATACGCTTGTCAGATTTTGTAGGGACCCGTTTCTTCTTAATTGGGACCCGATCATCCCGTACAGGGGTAGGGCCCTGCTGTTCCTGACATGGAGAAGGTTGATCTAATTCAGTTGTATCCTTTTCCAGCAGGGTACTCCTTTCCTCACTTGAATCCTCCTCACTTGGCTCCGGGGACGACTCTCTCCCATCCTAGTAACAAAAAAAATGGAAGTGCATACTGTTATGACATGCGTACAAATAGTTTAACACATGAATATACGATACTTGGAGATAAATAATGTGTACTTACCTCGGAAAATATAATAAATGAACGTGGCCACTGAAGGAGACTATTTTTTGCTTCCTGTAAGACGGTCATCCCAGCAGTTGGCTTAGGCAGTCTCATCTCCCCGAATCCATCCTGAATTCTCTTAATTTGTACCATTAGGTGGTCTGGTGACATAGACACCCCATGTACCTGCCCGGACCCCCGAGGATGAGCCTTTCCTCTTGCAACAAGCTTTCTTTCAAACCCGAATTCCGCGATTAACTTACATGCGGTGGGTTCCTACAACGATATGGTATGAATATATAAGTGATACAAAATAATTTGTGGTAAAAGCATAATTACATACTAAATAAATGTGATTACCGATAACTCTTCAAAAGGTTGGAACTCTGACCTAGCACCAGTACTCCTCATATCGAGACTTGCTGCAGGTCTTTGCGCCACCAGCTCCCTCAATGTCTCCTCTCGCGATCCCACATCCCTAATTTCAACCTCCATCCTCTCTAATTCAGCCACCCTTCTTTCTAACCTCTCAATCTCTTCGTTTCTTTTGTTGCATTGCGGCTGCCTCTCATAGCCATCAATTGCCTTCGTGAAGCCAATAGTGTGCCCCACCGCCCTTGTCCTTCCCGAGTGCTCATTTCCTATGACCATCCATAGAGCATCTTTTCCTTGGGGATCCGGAGCCACATGCAACTCCTCGTCCTTCTTAGTCTGTTCAAACCAATAAAAAGCTTATGTTCTAATTTTACCCAGAATATTGATTACTAATAGAATTTCAAAGTAAACAAAGGTGATCTTACCAAATCCTTCACAATGGGAACTATACCTTCAGGTATAAACAACTGTCCTTGGCTATTGCGTCTACAGCGAGCCCTGATGTACATAAACATCCGCAGACTGTGAACCCTATATAAGCGACCAACAAGAGAGGAGGGATCCAAAACCTTGAGATCTTCTTCTCTCTCCTTCTTCCACTCTTGTTTGTATCCCCGATACCCTTTAGGTCCTACCTTAGGCGGATTCTTGTTCAAACTAGCTAACTGTCTACCTCTCTCACTTAATCTCTTCACATAACAAAAACAAGTTTAACAGAAAAAAGGAAATGATGATCACGTAGTCGAGATGGCCTTTCACCCTCGGTACCCGGTAGGACTCTTTTATCAACAAAAATTATAACTATTTAATATGAGGTTTCATGATTGAAAATTTGTGTTCAACATAAAAAAAAACCCGAATGGACACCTTCTCACAGAATTTCTTCCACATTCTTTCCTTGGCAAGATACGGGTACTTCAAAAAGGGGCTTTTCCCAGTTTTCACAAAATTGTCCTTCAGATTTCTTTTGAATTCTTTCTAGGCCTGGTTGCATTGCGCAGTATCAGCCTTCTTGGTCTCCTCACCCTTAATATCAGGGAATGCTTTCTGAAATACATAAGTATATATTAGTTGCCTTCTGTATATATAGCATCTTTGAGAAAGGGATATAGTTGCTATAAAATTATTTTAACAGTTCAGAATTTACCTTAACCTCTTCCCATAGAGACTCTTTCTGTGTTTCATCAACCTTATCCCACGAATCAATTAGAATACTAACCTGACATCTAGCCACAAGACCTACCATTTTACAAAATGACACCTGTCCCGGCCCAATGTTGAGTCTGAAAACATTGAAGTCAACTTCTCTATCGCCAAGCAAATTGGCCTTCTCGTCCTTCTTCATAGATGAAGTAGCCCTTCTCTTTCTCCTTTTACGTGGAGCACTTGTACTACACTCTTGATTAAGTTGTTCACCAAGACCAGGTTGTTGATGATCACTCATAACATTTTCTGGATGAGGAAGGAGATCCTTATCTTGATTATCCTACACCGCATTATGAATAAGTTGTTAAAAAAAATATCAAAGGTCATCTAGCATTCAACATTCAGTACATTACACCTATAATACGTATATAAATAAAACTGCCTATCAAAGATCATCACAAAGCTGTCATCAGATCGATCGGTCCCCACGAAGTAATTAACTATTGTAGATATATCATATCAAAAGTGGTAAAATAATACAGATACTCAACAACACGTACACCTCTAGACATATGTACATAACAACTGGTTCATATGAATCACAAAACATATAAACACACTCAAAAACTAAAGGCTACGGATAAATGCAATATATGTATTGATTCATACACCAATTTTTGTGCTTTTTGATTGATGCAGTACTGTAGAACCCTATAATGCATACTTTAGATGTATTAAACAAATAATTTGTTGTATATATGATATATGATATATCAACACCCAAAAACTAAATTGTATGAACTGTTTAATGACTTGATAACATATTACCAGATAATGTTCACTTTTTGGTTATGATACAAACAATTATCAACTAATTAAATGCATGCATAATTAAAACAATATAAAAACTCTCGAATAATTAGCTCAACTACAATTAGGGTACGTATTGAAGTAGAAACACCAAATTAACACAAGTATAACATTCATTTGGTTCATAAAAACCAGACATATAAACAAATAAAAACTCAATATATAACATCAAAAAGAAGAGAAATTGATACTTTACCATTATAGCGGTAGTTGGATAAAAAAACCCTAGCGACCTACTAACTTGTAATCGGGGAACAAATAAACATAACCAGACAAACTTATAAAAAAATTATGGACAACGATGACGGATTTTGTAGGCGGGATTAGCGATTAGTAATGGTTTTCGGTGGTAGCTTAGCTAGGTTTTGCCCGAATGGATGAAATATATGAAAATTTTGGATTTTGGGTGGAAAAGGGGATGTTACAAGTTAAGGCGGGTAGCTTGAAATTTTTGGCTATTAGCACACGGTTTTTACATAAAGAACCGTGTTAAAATGTTGAAAAGACCACGGTTCTTTTCAAAGAGACCGTGGCCCGCTGTGTTGTATTTCACAGAAAATTAAAAAATTGGGTAAATTACATTTTTCGTCCTTGTAGTTTTTCATTTTCTCACTCTCATTCCTTTTACTTTTTTAATTACAATGGTCATCGTTATGTTTTGTGCTTTTTCTCAAGTTAGTCCTTTTACTTTTTTAATTACAATGATCATCCTTATGTTTTGTACTTTTTTCCCAAGTTAGTCCTTTTAGTGTATAAATGACTAAACTAACCTTTTAAATTTCATTTTTGATTTTGATATTTTTTCCTATAATTTTTTTTACTTATCTATGCCCCTTATTCCTTAAAAACTTATCAAAAGAAATATCGGAAAATCCTAAAATATTAAATCTACTTATTCTCCACTAACTACACTTTTCATTAATCAAATATTAAATCTATCAACTAAAATCTTTTTTTATTGGTTAAACATACACTTATAACGGGACAACCCAAAATAGTGTATGTTTAACCAATCAAAAAAGATGTTAGTTACTAGATTTAATATTTGATTAATGAAAACGGGTGAGGTGATTTGCTGAAATATGAAAAAGAATTTTAAGAAATAAGAACAAAGGATATGACTTGGATAAAGTTGCCACCACCAAGCTTAACAATCTGAATATTTCGAGGATAAAGTAATGAAACACCACCAAGAATATTCAAATTGGCAAAAGAAGATGTTATTAGTGATAAAGCCTAAGCACCACACCAAGAACAATCAACAATCGACTCCTTTTGTGTATCAAAACACTCAAACAAGCTTCAATAGCTTACTTTTTATTTAACTCTCATCATCATTTCTATTACATATTGCAAGGCTTTATATAGAGGCTAAAAGGAAATAAACATATAACTTATGGAAAATGAAAAGGCTAGACTTAAGAACTACTTTAAAATAATAAAAGCATAATAAATTTCTTTAATTTAAGGTAGCTTAAGACTTAATTAAAATGAGTTGATTGCATGCTTGAATGACAAAAATACTCAAATAATGGCACTTCAAGTCTTCATGGTCTTCAATTAAGACTTTATTCATAAAACGTATCTTCATTCTCCAAGGATGTTTTAATCCAAACGTAGAAGGAGACTTAAAATTAGACCCAAAATAAACATGGTTCTTAAAGAGGGTTTCATTTGCAATATTTGAATTTTGTATGTTAAAGGACTTTGATGTCCCCGCATCATACTCTACCTCTAATTTTGGACTTGTCCTCAAGTCCTTAAGGTAAGCACTCTCCAAATAAAAATTGACGTAATCAATATCGAACTTAATAAGAGGCATTACCATCCATTCACACATATTTTGTTCCCTTTTCATCTTGCATCTAGTCTTCCAATCACTTCCATCTTCAATGCTTGCTCGACGATAGCTACCCTTCAAAATAGCATGTTTACTAAGAACTTTGAAATCAGATTCAATAGAAGCAACATCAAATTAAGATTCATGAAATTTAACATCCAAATCAGATTCGAAAGATTCAACATTCATATCAATAGATGCTACATTCACACAACTTCCTCCATCGATAATGACATCAGAATTGTCATTTTTGCAAATGAAACTCGTATGGAATACATATCCCACTTTCTCATTACTTGAAAACCTAAATTTTCCATCGAGAATTTTATTTAAAAACAAAATCTCATCTTCATTGGCTTTCTCTAGCTCCTCATAGACATCATAGATTGTCATATATTTTTTTGACAACCTGAATTTGCTCTGATAGCAATTTGATACGTGGCGGGAGAGGTGATTTGATGAAATATGAAAAAGAAATTTAAGAAATAAGAACAAGGGATGTGATTTGGATAAAGTTGCCACCACCAAGCTTAACAATCTGAATATTTTAAGGATAAAGTAATGAAACACCACCAAGAATATTCAAATTGGCAAAAGAAGATGTTATTAGTGAGAAAGCCTAAGCACCACACCAAGAACAATCAACAATCGACTCCTTTTGTGTAACAAAACACTCAAAAAAGCTTCAATAGCTTACTTTTTATTTAACTCTCATCATCATTTCTATTACATATTGCAAGCCTTTATATAGAGGCTAAAAGGAAATAAACATATAACTTATGAAAAATGAAAAGGCTAGACTTAAGAACTACTTTAATATAATAAAAGCATAATAAATTTCTTTAATTTAAGGTAGCTTAAGACTTAATTAAAATGAGATGAATGCATGCTTGAATGTCATAAAAACTCAAATAATAGCACTTCAAGTCTTCATGGTCTTCAATTGAGACTTTATTCATAAAACGTAACTTCATTCTCCAAGGATGTTTCAATCCAAACGTAGAAGGAGACTTAAAATTAGACCCAAAATAAACATGGTTCTTAAAATGGGCTTCTATTGCAATATTTGAATTTTGAATGTTAAAGGACTTGGATGTCCCTGCATCATACTCCACCTCTAATTTTGGACTTGTCCTCAAGTCCTTAAGGTAAGCACTCTCTAAATAAAAATTAACGTAATCAATATCGAACTTAATAAGAGGCATTACCATCCATTCACACATATTTTGTTCCCTTTTCATCTTGTATCTAGTCTTCCAATCACTTCCATCTTCAATGCTTGCTCGACGATAGCTACCCTTCAAAAAAGCATGTTTACTAAGAACTTTGAAATCAGATTCAATAGAAGCAACATCAAATTTAGATTCATGGAATTTAGCATCCAAATCAGATTCGAAAAATTAAACATTCATATCAATAGATGCTACATTCACACAACTTCCTCCATCGATAATGACATCAGAATTGTCATTTTTGCAAATGAAACTCGTATGGAATACATATCCCACTTTCTCATTACTTGAAAACCTAAATTTTCCATCGAGAATTTTGTTTAAAAACCAAATCTCATCTTCATTGGCTTTCTCTAGCTCCTCATAGAGATCATAGATTGTCATTTTTTTTTGACAACCTGGATTTGCTCTGATAGCAATTTGATACGTGGCGGGTGAGGTGATTTGATGAAATATGAAACAGAAATTTAAGAAATAAGAACAAGGGATATGATTTGGATAAAGTTGCCACCACCAAGTTTAACAATCTGAATATTTCGAGGATAAAGTAATGAAACACCACCAAGAATATTCAAATTGGCAAAAGAAGATGTTATTAGTAATAAAGCCTAAGCACCACACCAAGAACAATCAACAATCGACTCCTTTTGTGTATCAAAACACTCAAAAAAGCTTCAATAGCTTACTTTTTATTTAACTCTCATCATCATTTCTATTACATATTGCAAGCCTTTATATAGAGGCTAAAAGGAAATAAACATATAACTTATGGAAAATGAAAAGGCTAGACTTAAGAACTACTTTAATATAATAAAAGCATAATAAATTTCTTTAATTTAAAGTAGCTTAAGACTTAATTAAAATGAATTGATTGCATGCTTGAATGTCATAAAAACTCAAATAATGGAACTTCAAGTCTTTATAGTCTTCAATTGAGACTTTATTCATAAAACGTATCTTCATTCTCCAAGGATGTTTTAATCCAAACGTAGAAGGGACTTAAAATTAGACCCAAAATAAACATGGTTCTTAAAATGGGCTTCTATTGCAATATTTGAATTTTGAATGTTAAAGGACTTGGATGTCCCCGCATCATACTCCACCTCTAATTTTGGACTTGTCCTCAAGTTTTTAAGGTAAGCACTCTCCAAATAAAAATTAACGTAATCAATATCGAACTTAATAAGAGGCATTACAATCCATTCACACATATTTTGTTCCCTTTTCATCTTGCATCTAGTCTTCCAATCACTTCCATCTTCAATGCTTGCTCGACGATAGCTACCCTTCAAAATAGCATGTTTACTAAGAACTTTGAAATCAGATTCAATAGAAGCAACATCAAATTTAGATTCATGAAATTTAGCATCCAAATCAGATTCGAAAAATTCAACATTCATATCAATAGATGCTACATTCACACAACTTCCTCCATCGAAAAATTCACATTCATATCAATAGATGCTACCTTTGAACAAGTTAGACATTTGCTGACATAAGTAGCGATGTCTCTTTTCATGTTTGGCCACCAATAGAAACCTTTCACATCTTGGTACATCTTATCTTAACCCCGGATGAATCGAGTAGTTGGACTTGTGAGCTTCGTCCAAAATCAGTTTGCGTAGTTCATCATCGCATGGTACCCAAATTCGATTCATGAAGTATAAAACTCCATTTTCTTTGGTTTCGAGTTGTTTCTCCATCCCTCTCAGGGATTCGTCTTTCATGCGTTCGGTGGTGAAAGCTATTCGTTGTGCATCACGAATTTGAGTAATAAGATTCGAGTGGATTGTTAATACCAAGGCTCGAACTCTGCGAGGTTTAACATTCTCTTTACGACTCAGAGCATCCGCTACTACATTAGCCTTGCCCGGGTGGTACTTAATCTCACAGTCGTAATCGTTTAGCAATTCGACCCAACGTCTCTGTCTCATGTTGAGCTCTTTCTGGTCGAATATTTGTTGTAAACTCTTGTGATCGGTGAAAATTGTACACTTTGTACCATATAGGTAGTGTCTCCAGATCTTGAGTGCAAAGACGACTGCTCCCAACTCTAAGTCATGAGTTGTATAATTCTTCTCGTGAATCTTCAATTGACGAGATGCATAAGCAATAACTTTGTCGTTTTGCATGAGGACACAACCTAATCCTTGATGTGAGGCATCACAGTAAACGATGAAGTTCTCTGTTCCCTCAGGTAAAGATAGGATTGGTGCGGTGCTCAACTTTTGTTTCAACAATTGGAAGGCGCTTTCTTGTTTTTCGCCCCATTCGAATTTCTTATCCTTTTGAGTTAAGGTGGTGAGTGACTGGGCTATTTTGGAAAAGTTTTCGATAATCGACGGTAATAGACATCATAGATTCCCAGTTTTTGATCGCCAGACCAAGAAATTGTCGAATCTCGGTTGGGGTCCTTGGAGCTTCCCAGTTTTTGATCGCCTCAATTTTGGACGGGTCCACATGAATTCCTTTATCATTTATCACGTGACCAAGGAAATGAACCTCTCTAATCCAAAATTCACATTTGGAGAACTTAGCATACAGCTTCTCGTTCTCGAGTAGTTGAAGGATAAGTTTCAAGTGTTGTTCGTGATCCTCTTTCGTCTTCGAGTAAATCAGGATGTCATCAATAAACACAATGACAAACTTATCAAGATAAGGTTTGCACACTCGGTTCATGAGATCCATGAATACTGCAGGCGCGTTAGTCAATCCAAACGGCATGACTAGGAACTCATAATGACCGTAACGAGTCCTGAACGCGGTCTTTGGTACATCCTCTTCTCGAACCTTCAGTTGATGATAACCAGAACGTAGATCGATCTTCGAGTAGTAACTCGATCCTTGTAACTGATCAAACAGATCATCTATGCGAGGTAACGGGTATCGGTTCTTAATAGTTACCTTATTCAGCTCTCGGTAGTCAATACACATCCGCATAGATCCATCCTTCTTCTTGACAAACAAAACCGGAGCTCCCCAAGGTGAAAAGCTCGGTCGGATGAATCCTAAGTCTAAGAGCTCCTGCAACTGTGTAGACAGTTCTTGCATTTCTGATGGAGCTAATCGGTAAGGTGAGCGAGCGATTGGTGCGGCTCCAGGCACCAGATCGATGCGAAACTCGACTTGTCGCGGAGGTGGTAATCCTGGCAGATCATCAGGAAACACTCCCGGATAGTCTCGCACTACAGGTATATCACTTAACCTTTGCTCCTCGGGTCTCTTTTCTACAACATGTGCTAAAAATGCTTGGTATCCCTTTCGGAGATACTTAGTGGCCTTTAAGCAATTGATTATTTTAACGGCGTCCTCTTATCTCCTTGTATCACCAAGGTTTCTCCAGTTATCAATGGTAAACGTACCATTTTATCAAAACAAACAATCTCTGCACGATTCTTCGACAACCAGTCCATACCGACTACGATGTCAAAGCTTCCCAACTCAACCGGTAGTAAGTCTATTTTGAAAGGATGACTCTCCAATGTTAGAGTACATCCTGGTACTATTTCTCCTGATTCAATCAACCTACCATCGGCTAGTTCTAAAGTGTACTTGTTGTCTAGTTTACAGGACCTAATGTCTAATAGTGGTCTAAATTCCGTAGACACAAAGCTCAAATCGGCGCCTGAATCAAATAACACAGAGGCATAATGGTTGTTAACTAGGAACGTACCAGTGACAGTGTTGGGGTCCTGGCGTGCCTCCTGTGCTCCAATGACAAACGCACGACCTCGAGCTGGTTGGTTGTTGGTGTTACCACGGTTGTTGTTGTTCGGGTTTGCATTGCGGTTCTGATTGTTTTGGTTGCCGCGGTTAAGTTTAGGGCACTTGTTTCGGAAGTGACCTTGTTCGCCACATTTGAAACATCCACTAGCTGGTCGATCCCTATTTGTTTGAGTAGTAGGGTTCGATCTACAGTATTTGGCCAGATGCCCCCAGCGTTTGCAATTCCCACAGAAGATACAATCACCATCATGGTGACGTTCACACTTGCCACACTTGGGCTTGTTCCCCAAGTAAGTCTTTTGTTCAGCAGTCGTGGCAAGGTAAGCTTTCGTGGTTCCAGTCGGTTTCTTGTTCTGCTGACCCTGGCGGTCATTCCACTTACGTTTTCCCCTTCCAGCATCAGCACTGCTGGATTCAACCTTTCCCGAAGCAGCTTTCTTATTAAGGGTTCCCATTCGGATTGCTTCCTCTGTCAAGCGCTGTGCTAGTTCTACAGCACTCTTAAAGGTGGCAGGATGTTAGAACATGTTGTTCTAACATTTTGTGTCAATAGTTTGTATATACAAGCTATTTGATTTGTCCGTGATTATGTCTGTCATTGGTTGTCCGTGATTGTATTTGACATTTGCAATCCGTGATTGCTTAAATTCACGGATTACATTTTGCATTGTCGCATAGGACTTGTCTATATATATAGGTTTTTTGAGTGAGTTTTGGAGAAGCTCTTGGATTGTAACACTTTCACTTCCATATCTAGAGAGAGTTTGAGAGAGAGCTTAGAGAGAGAATTCAAGCTGATTTTGTATACATTGTGATATGAAATAAAAGTTCTCAACTTTTATTTACATCTTTACATTCCGAATACGATTTATACTTTGATTCACGTTTTACACTTGTGATTGATTTCCGCTCAATTGCAAGAATTCGATCAGCTGTAGATCCTACGGCGTTCTCACAGGATTAGACGAAGTCACCAAGCTTCTAATCTGTGGCACTAATCCCCAGATATACCTCTCAGTGCGCTTGTACTCGGGTGTGACCATGTGTGGTACAAGGCGTGCCAGTTCTTGAAATCTGGTGGTATATCCAGTGATATCAGTACCAACCATAGTAATGTCCCAGAGCTCAGTCTCAATCTTCTGCAGCTCACTGCAGGGACAAAATTCTTCCACAACCATGGTTTTCAAAGTTTCCCAAGTCATTGAGTGGGCGGTTGTGCGTCCAAGTGCTTGAACTTGGCTATTCCACCATGTCAATGCCTTATCAGAAAATGTGCAGGTAGCATACTTTACCATACAGTCACGAGCACAGTTGCTAATATCTAGCACAGACTCCATTTTCTCTATCCAATGGATGATTCCAATAGCACCCTCAGTACCACGAAAATGGCTCGGTTTGCAAGCTAGGAATGTTTTGTATGAACATCCTCTTTGGGTACTCTCAGGGTTACCGTCAGATACAACAGGTTCGGTATTTCTGCTACCGCTGACCCTGTCGCTACGGTTTCGGTCCGTATCATACTGAGCAAGTGCTTCAGGAATCCTTCGGTTGACCATTTGTTCAGTCGTTTCCTCAACAGCAGGAGGTGGTGAAGGGTTTCTTCGGACGTTCCGGGTATTCCTAGGCTTAGGCGGCATGATTCAGTCCTAATCACACACAAGAAACACTCGTAAGATACCCTAATCAAATCATCACTCGTAAGGTATATGATAAATATAGACATAGTATGATAATCAATCACCAATTGATATCACTCACAGTGTACACAGTGACATAAACTAAACATAAGTTACATATCATATATAAGTCAAAAGGTGTTACATAAGTTTTGTACAAGGATGGGATTTACAATAAAGAGAAAATACACCCATCTGATCAAACATGATCTACAAAATGTGATGGATTTAACCTATACATCCATCTAGTCAAAAGTTTTGTCCTACTACATCATAGCTACAATCCTAATACATCATAGATACCATCCTGACATGGTGAATCTAATAGAAATATGCTAGAAACATCCCTACAACCATCCTAACAGCTGCCATCAGTACACAAACTCCAACTGCAGAACCTACTATCCCCAGACGTCTCTCAAGCCAAATCAGACGTGCCCTATTCGCATCGGCTGACTCTCGATCCATCTCAATGTGTACCTCAGAAGTGGCAAGGCATCCATAGATAGTGAGTACATCACCGTCTAGTCGAGAGGCATCACTGTGCAACTCTCTGATAGAATCCTGCGTACCATAATGAAATCCAAGAAGGGTACGGACAACTGCAACTACAGTAGGGATAGTGAGCTCCAGAGGCTCCTCAGTCAGATGTAAGGGGGTCGATGAGTGAGATGACTTTCCAGTCTCGAAAGTGGAAGGAATCCTCTCAAGTGTCCTCCAGTGGCGTAGTATACGCGGCATCCAGTCAAGATGCGGGACTCTAGTCCTCTGCAATGACTGCTGATCACAAGGTATCTCTCTCTCCTCAGTCATCGGATCCTTGTCACGAGGTGCCAAGGGTCCTACAAGTGGGGATCTAACGCTCATCCTAGCAGTCCTACACAATCCAGGACCACGTGAAGACTCTCCAAGGTGACGAGTCGCCATGAAAGTAGACCCTAGCATACGAGTAGTGGGATCAGTGGGTGGTGATGGTGGAGTGCCTATGGTGCCATCTGAAGTAGCTCTAGGAAATGTGGGTGGGTAGACCTCCTCAGAAGGGTCATCACTAGCATAGTCAGGATCCTCCTCTGACTCTGAGATGTAGATCGGAAACTGCCTAGACATAACTGTGACAAAGGCAATTGTGTGTGTCGTGTTAGACGTATGCAAAGTATGAATGCAGAAATGTGTTAGCCAAGGCTATAGTCTAGGTCTCTAAGATTTTCAGTCACTTAAAGACTCCTAGTTCTCTATAACCAATGGCTCTGATACCAAGTTCTGTCACACCTCCAAAATCGGTAATCGTGTTTATAAATGGTTTAGCGGAAGCTTTAGTTAATTAGCGGAAGCATTTTAAGTTACAGTTTAACAGCGGGGGTGCTGACGTTACAATAGTGCATTCATTGTATCAGAGCATATGATCATACAGAACATATTAATTTAAGATGCCATAGGTTTAAACGTTATTACAAAAAGGGTACGACTTATAAAGTCGTACAAGTAGTGGTGTTGTAGAACAACATAAGTTTACAAAACATGAGTTTATAAAAGAGGGATTTCGTAAGTATAACCAATGTAATTGGTAATACAAATGAAATCCAAGTGTCCCAACAGTGGCATCATAAATAGTCTGGGTTGCCTACGTCCTTTATGCATGCAGGAGTGCCTGAGTCCTAATTCCCTGAAAAACATAGTAAACCGTCAACATTGAATGTTGAGTGAATTCACAGGTTTAGTATAAAAGTAGTTAAACCAAGTTTTGTATAAATCATTCATGTACTCAAACATAATGTTTATATGTATAGCCGGAAACACAAGTGTTCTTATTAAAGAAAACATTTCCTATTTTACTGTAAGAATGTCATTCTTACTACAATTCAGTCGAGGTGTTAGGAAACACAAGTTTAATCATAAACGTTTCCTAATAATGGTTGCAAGAAATACAGTTCAACAATCAAGTAAACAATTCCATATATACAGTTGTAGGAAACACAGGTTTAACAATCAAGTAAACATTTCCATATAAATGTTGTTTTGTTGGGAAACCAAGTTTATCCAATCAAGGTAAACGTTTCCTATAAAGAAATCATGCGTAGGAACACCTGCCCTATTAGTTATCGCAGGGAATACCCTTCCCAAATCAAGTTATAGTTTTGCTGTTTAGTTATATGGGAACATAGACTATGATCCCTCTAAGGTGAGCTAAACCTTTAGAGTTAAAGTAACGATGCCTAGTACTATAACCAAACCACGACTAGTTATTGTTGTTGCCTCAGTAACACGGTAAGTATACACTCCTCGTTACGACTGCCATCGTGTGGTTGGAATGACCAACAAGTTGTATCAGTGGGAGGTTTGTCAAATCGATAGTACTATCTGTATACTCAGTGGCTAGAGTCACCTAGCTAATGGTTATAGGTTGCAAGCACTGGGACTTGTGTGCACTACAACTACCTCGTGTAAACCTAGGATCGTACCAAGATTCGTTGTCCTATTCCCAAAATAGTTGTGAAAACGTTTCATATAGTTAACAGTTGTTTATAAAGCATAAAGCAGTTATACAAATCAGTTTGATATAAAAGCATGTCAAGCAATTATATAAACAAATAGCATGTAATAGCACGTAGTTCTATGTTTTCCACCCCTGGTTTTAAAAGCATTTAAAACAAGTAAAAGGTAGGGGCTGTGAACTCACGTGTAGCGGTCTTCAGCTAGTACAGCTAGAAATACTGTAGTCCGAATGTGCCTCTCAAATACCTAAGCACAATTAAATATACTTTACATAAGTATATGGACCAATTGTTGAGTTGAGATGTTTATAATACTTTAATTGTTGGTGATATTTACGTTGAACTAAACGTTGCGTACAAGTATATATTTACATATACTTGTTAGTTGAATATATATATTCTTATATACATCAATTGTCGTTGCCGTGCATATATATATATATATATATATATATATATATATATATATATATATATATATATATATATATTATTCATTTGTTAATGTCGCGTATATATATGTATATATTGTTTATTATTGTTGTTTAAGTTTTAAAACATAATTATAATAGTTATAAAAATAACTTAGTTCTAATACGATTGTCTTAGTTCATTTATATAATTATATATAAATTATAATCGTCCACTATATGTATAATCTAGTTGTCGCGTTATAATTTTTATTTGTCCCATTTACTCGTCACATATATATATATATATATATATATATATATATATATATATATATATATATGTAACCCATTTTAACGTTTGCATTTTGAAATTTCGTGGCCCGTTGGGCTCGGCCCAATAGGTTTGGCCCAATAGATTTGGCCCAGATATGCGTGGCCCAACATAGTTTGGCCCAAGTACGTTTAGCAAATTATTTTTGGCCCGTTATCAAAATACCATTTTTGATTCAATTTAGATTAGGCCCGTTTGGCCTAAAAAGTTATATTTATAAATTGTCCGTGTCAAAATAATGTCCCGCGGTCGTGTACAAATTTGTCCCAAACTTTGTATCCTAAAGTTTTATAATTCTTATAACTTTTTAGTATTTGTATTTCGTACGCGTTAATGTATTTATACTACAAAATATATGTATCCACTGTGTATTAATCAAACGCATCGCAAAAGTCTGGACACAGCCTTCCCAACCGATCGGGTAAGGGCTTAACAAACCGTTCGGCTCGAAAACACCTTAGCCGATCGGCTAGGTGTGATGAGCCGATCGGCTCATTGGTTCCAGCCGATCGGCTGGTTAAAACCAACCGATCGGTTTGGTTCCAACCCGTGTTCGTCCCCTGTTCTTGTCCGTAATAGCATATATGTATATATATTCGGGTGTTTGAGCTCAGTTTTTGATACACTACTACATCATCACCATATAACATACAATTCAACACTTATAACAATGCTTTCATATATATATACTAACATTATGCATACAAATTTTATATGATCAAAGTATGAATATATATGTGTTTTTGAAACTTACAAAATTATAGATGAAAATGGTGATGATTCCTGATGTTGATGATGACAAGATGATGATTATCGATTGTGACTAGATGATCAAGAACCCATTTTGTTTGTAGTTTGTGTATGGATGTTTGATTGTAGTGGTGATAAAGGTTTAAAGATGAGGATGGTGAATGATGATGAAGACTTGGTCTCCTGCTCCTTTTCTTGCTTCCAGTCGCCCAAACCACAGGGAAGAAGAAGAAATGGGTGAAGGTATTGGGTGTGAATTATTGGAGATCAATGTGTAGGTGAGGGAGTATGTATCTGGTATATTTTTCAAAGGAGAGGTATGGAGGGAGTAGGAAAATGTCGATAGATATTTTCCAGTGTGTGTATGGTGTGGGTTTTTAACCCGTTAGTTCCGTGTACGGGTCCAATTATTTGTACCCCGTGTCCCACTCAATTATTCGTTTGTTTAAATTTTATTTTAAACTTTATAATTGATAAGTAAAATAAATGAAATAATGTTATTTAAAACTTTTAATAAAATTATTCACCGTAGTGGGACTGTACAGTTTATTTGAGTGCCAGATTTCGGTTGAATTTGGAATTTATATTTTAAGGTAATGTTCCAAATACTAAAACAGGAACGGGAAAATAAATACTTTTATTATTTTCGACCTTTAGGTACGTTTTATAATTGTTTCTGTTCGTGTATGACGCGTCCTATAAAGCAGTCTAACGGTTTCCGTTTTATTTTTGTTCTAATACTTCTCTAAAATAATTCCACACAAAAATTATTCAAAAGCATTTTGAAGTTCTTTTTGGGACTTTACGGTTCGCGTTTGATACGTTTAATATAAAACGTATAAGTTATTATATTATTTCAATAATATAAATATCTAATATTTGTAATTAATAATTTTCGAATTATTAATTATTTTATATCACCAACTTTGTTGTATTTAATTTGTCGAGTTAGTACATTTATTTCATACGTAATTATATATACATATAACTACGAATTTAATATATCACATATCACAAACTTAACATATAGAAATTGTTTTGAATTCACTAATCAGGGAATTACTCTAGGTAATGCATGAAATTAGTAAGGATTAATACCCTAAATGGAGGATTGTCACAACCAAGCTTAACAATCTGAATATTTCGAGTAATGAAACACCACCAAGAATATTCAAATTGGCGAAAGAAGATGTTATTAGTGATAAAGCCTAAGCACCACACCAAGAACAATCAACAATCGACTCCTTTTGTGTATCAAAACACTCAAAAAAGCTTCAATAGCCTACTTTTTATTTAACTCTCATCATCATTTCTATTACATATTGCAAGCCTTTATATAAAGGCTAAAAGGAAATAAACATATAACTTATGGAAAATGAAAAGGCTAGACTTAAGAACTACTTTTATATAATAAAAGCATAATAAATTTCTTTAATTTAAGGTAGCTTAAGACTTAATTAAAATGAGTTGATTGCATGCTTGAATGTCATAAAAACTCAAATAATGGCACTTCAAGTCTTCATGGTCTTCAATTGAGACTTTAATCATTAAACGTATCTTCATTCTCCAAGGATGTTTTAATCCAAATGTAGAAGGAGACTTAAAATTAGACCCAAAATAAACATGGTTCTTAAAATGGGCTTCTTTTGAAATAATTGATTTGTATATGTTAAATGACTTGGATGTCCCCGCATCATACTCCACCTCTAATTTTGGACTTGTCCTCAAGTCCTTAAGGTAAGCACTCTCCAAATAAAAATTGACGTAATCAATATCGAACTTAATAAGAGGCATTACCATCCATTCACACATATTTTGTTCCCTTTTCATCTTGCATTTAGTCTTCCAATCACTTCCATCTTCAATGCTTGCTCGACGATAGCTACCCTTCAAAATAGCATGTTTACTAAGAACTTTGAAATCAGATTCAATAGAAGCAACATCAAATTTAGATTCATGAAATTTAGCATCCAAATCAGATTCGAAAAATTCAACATTCATATCAATAGATGTTACATTCACACAACTTCCTCCATCGATAATGACATCAGAATTGTCATTTTTGCAAATGAAACTCGTATGGAATACATATCCCACTTTCTCATTACTTGAAAACCTAAATTTTCCATCGAGAATTTTGTTTAAAAATAAAATCTCATCTTCATTGGCTTTCTCTAGCTCCTCATAGACATCATAGATTGTCATATTTTTTTTTGACAACCTGGATTTGCTCTGATACCAATTTGATACGTGGCGGGTGAGGTGATTTGATGAAATATGAAAAAGAAATTTAAGAAATAAGAAAAAGGGATATGACTTGGATAAAGTTGCCACCACCAAGCTTAACAATCTGAGTATTTCGAGGATAAAGTAATGAAACACTACCAAGAATATTCAAATTGGCGAAAGAAGATGTTATTAGTGATAAAGCCTAAGCACCACACCAAGAACAATCAACAATCGCCTCCTTTTGTGTATCAAAACACTCAAAAAAGCTTCAATAGCTTACTTTTTATTTAACTCTCATCATCATTTCTATTACATATTACAAGCCTTTATATAAAGGCTGAAAGGAAATAAACATATAACTTATGGAAAATGAAAAGGCTAGACTTAAGAACTACTTTAATATATTAAAAGCATAATAAATTTCTTTAATTCAAGGTAGCATAAGACTTAATTAAAATGAGTTGATTGCATGCTTGAATGTCATAAAAACTCAAATAATGGCACTTCAAGTCTTCATGGTCTTCAATTGAGACTTTAATCATAAAACGTATCTTCATTCTCCAAGGATGTTTTAATCCAAATGTAGAAGGAGACTTAAAATTAGACCCAAAATAAACATGGTTCTTAAAATGGGCTTCTTTTGCAATATTTGATTTTTGTATGTTAAAGGACTTGGATGTCCCCGCATCATACTCCACCTCTAATTTTGGACTTGTCCTCAAGTCCTTAAGGTAAGCACTCTCCAAATAAAAATTGACGTAATCAATACCGAACTTAATAAGAGGCATTACCATCCATTCACACATATTTTGTTCCCTTTTCATCTTGCATCTAGTCTTCCAATCACTTCCATCTTCAATGCTTGCTCGACGATAACTACCCTTCAAAATAGCATGTTTACTAAGAACTTTGAAATCAGATTCAATAGAAGCAACATCAAATTTAGATTCATGGAAGTTAGCATCCAAATCAGATTCGAAAAATTCAACATTCATATCAATAGATGCTACATTCACACAACTTCCTCCATCGATAATGACATCAGAATTGTCATTTTTGCAAATGAAACTCGTATGGAATACATATCCCACTTTCTCATTACTTGAAAACCTAAATTTTCCATCGAGAATTTTAATTAAAAACAAAATCTCATCTTCATTGGCTTTCTCTAGCTCCTCATAGACATCATAGATTGTCATATTTTTTTTTGACAACCTGAATTTGCTCTGAAACCAATTTGATACGTGGCGGGTGAGGTGATTTGATGAAATATGAAACAGAAATTTAAGAAATAAGAACAAGGGATATGACTTGGATAAAGTTGCCACCACCAAGCTTAACAATCTGAATATTTCAAGGATAAAGTAATGAAACACCACCAAGAATATTCAAATTGGCGAAAGAAGATGTTATTAGTGATAAAGCCTAAGCACCACACCAAGAACAATCAACAATCGACTCCTTTTGTGTATCAAAACACTCAAAAAAGCTTCAATAGCTTACTTTTTATTTAACTCTCATCATCATTTCTATTACATATTACAAGCCTTTATATAAAGGCTGAAAGGAAATAAACATATAACTTATGGAAAATGAAAAGGCTAGACTTAAGAACTACTTTAATATATTAAAAGCATAATAAATTTCTTTAATTCAAGGTAGCATAAGACTTAATTAAAATGAGTTGATTGCATGCTTGAATGTCATAAAAACTCAAATAATGGCACTTCAAGTCTTCATGGTCTTCAATTGAGACTTTAATCATAAAACGTATCTTCATTCTCCAAGGATGTTTTAATCCAAATGTAGAAGGAGACTTAAAATTAGACCCAAAATAAACATGGTTCTTAAAATGGGCTTCTTTTGCAATATTTGATTTTTGTATGCTAAAGGACTTGGATGTCCCCGCATCATACTCCACCTCTAATTTTGGACTTGTCCTCAAGTCCTTAAGGTAAGCACTCTCCAAATAAAAATTGACGTAATCAATACCGAACTTAATAAGAGGCATTACCATCCATTCACACATATTTTGTTCCCTTTTCATCTTGCATCTAGTCTTCCAATCACTTCCATCTTCAATGCTTGCTCGACGATAACTACCCTTCAAAATAGCATGTTTACTAAGAACTTTGAAATCAGATTCAATAGAAGCAACATCAAATTTAGATTCATGGAATTTAGCATCCAAATCAGATTCGAAAAATTCAACATTCATATCAATAGATGCTACATTCACACAACTTCCTCCATCGATAATGACATCAGAATTGTCATTTTTGCAAATGAAACTCGTATGGAATACATATCCCACTTTCTCATTACTTGAAAACCTAAATTTTCCATCGAGAATTTTAATTAAAAACAAAATCTCATCTTCATTGGCTTTCTCTAGCTCCTCATAGACATCATAGATTGTCATTTTTTTTTTGACAACCTGAATTTGCTCTGAAACCAATTTGATACGTGGCGGGTGAGGTGATTTGATGAAATATGAAACAGAAATTTAAGAAATAAGAACAAGGGATATGACTTGGATAAAGTTGCCACCACCAAGCTTAACAATCTGAATATTTCAAGGATAAAGTAATGAAACACCACCAAGAATATTCAAATTGGTGAAAGAAGATGTTATTAGTGATAAAGCCTAAGCACCACACCAAGAACAATCAACAATCGACTCCTTTTGTGTATCAAAACACTCAAAAAAGCTTCAATAGCTTACTTTTTATTTAACTCTCATCATCATTTCTATTACATATTACAAGCCTTTATATAAAGGCTGAAAGGAAATAAACATATAACTTATGGAAAATGAAAAGGCTAGACTTAAGAACTACTTTAATATATTAAAAGCATAATAAATTTCTTTAATTCAAGGTAGCATAAGACTTAATTAAAATGAGTTGATTGCATGCTTGAATGTCATAAAAACTCAAATAATGGCACTTCAAGTCTTCATGGTCTTCAATTGAGACTTTAATCATAAAACGTATCTTCATTCTCCAAGGATGTTTTAATCCAAATGTAGAAGGAGACTTACTCAAAATAAACATGGTTCTTAAAATGGGCTTCTTTTGCAATATTTGATTTTTGTATGTTAAAGGACTTGGATGTCCCCGCATCATACTCCACCTCTAATTTTGGACTTGTCCTCAAGTCCTTAAGGTAAGCACTCTCCAAATAAAAATTGACGTAATCAATACCGAACTTAATAAGAGGCATTACCATCCATTCACACATATTTTGTTCCCTTTTCATCTTGCATCTAGTCTTCCAATCACTTCCATCTTCAATGCTTGCTCGACGATAACTACCCTTCAAAATAGCATGTTTACTAAGAACTTTGAAATCAGATTCAATAGAAGCAACATCAAATTTAGATTCATGGAATTTAGCATCCAAATCAGATTCGAAAAATTAAACATTCATATCAATAGATGCTACATTCACACAACTTCCTCCATCGATAATGACATCAGAATTGTCATTTTTGCAAATGAAACTCGTATGGAATACATATCCCACTTTCTCATTACTTGAAAACCTAAATTTTCCATCGAGAATTTTAATTAAAAACAAAATCTCATCTTCATTGGCTTTCTCTAGCTCCTCATAGACATCATAGATTGTCATATTTTTTTTTGACAACCTGAATTTGCTCTGAAACCAATTTGATACGTGGCGGGTGAGGTGAATTGATGAAATATGAAACAGAAATTTAAGAAATAAGAACAAGGGATATGACTTGGATAAAGTTGCCACCACCAAGCTTAACAATCTGAATATTTCAAGGATAAAGTAATGAAACACCACCAAGAATATTCAAATTGGCGAAAGAAGATGTTATTAGTGATAAAGCCTAAGCACCACACCAAGAACAATCAACAATCGACTCCTTTTGTGTATCAAAACACTCAAAAAAGCTTCAATAGCTTACTTTTTATTTAACTCTCATCATCATTTCTATTACATATTACAAGCCTTTATATAAAGGCTGAAAGGAAATAAACATATAACTTATGGAAAATGAAAAGGCTAGACTTAAGAACTACTTTAATATATTAAAAGCATAATAAATTTCTTTAATTCAAGGTAGCATAAGACTTAATTAAAATGAGTTGATTGCATGCTTGAATGTCATAAAAACTCAAATAATGGCACTTCAAGTCTTCATGGTCTTCAATTGAGACTTTAATCATAAAACGTATCTTCATTCTCCAAGGATGTTTTAATCCAAATGTAGAAGGAGACTTACTCAAAATAAACATGGTTCTTAAAATGGGCTTCTTTTGCAATATTTGATTTTTGTATGTTAAAGGACTTGGATGTCCCCGCATCATACTCCACCTCTAATTTTGGACTTGTCCTCAAGTCCTTAAGGTAAGCACTCTCCAAATAAAAATTGACGTAATCAATACCGAACTTAATAAGAGGCATTACCATCCATTCACACATATTTTGTTCCCTTTTCATCTTGCATCTAGTCTTCCAATCACTTCCATCTTCAATGCTTGCTCGACGATAACTACCCTTCAAAATAGCATGTTTACTAAGAACTTTGAAATCAGATTCAATAGAAGCAACATCAAATTTAGATTCATGGAATTTAGCATCCAAATCTGATTCGAAAAATTCAACATTCATATCAATAGATGCTACATTCACACAACTTCCTCCATCGATAATGACATCAGAATTGTCATTTTTGCAAATGAAACTCGTATGGAATACATATCCCACTTTCTCATTACTTGAAAACCTAAATTTTCCATCGAGAATTTTGTTTAAAAACAAAATCTCATCTTCATTGGCTTTCTCTAGCTCCTCATAGACATCATAGATTGTCATTTTTTTTTGACAACCTGGATTTGCTCTGATAGCAATTTGATACGTGGCGGGTGAGGTGATTTGATGAAATATGAAATAGAAATTTAAGAAATAAGAACAAGGGATATGATTTGGATAAAGTTGCCACCACCAAGCTTAACAATCTGAATATTTCGAGGATAAAGTAATGAAACACCACCAAGAATATTCAAATTGGCAAAAGAAGATGTTATTAGTGATAAAGCCTAAGCACCACACCAAGAACAATCAACAATCGACTCCTTTTGTGTATCAAAACACTCAAAAAAGCTTCAATAGCTTACTTTTTATTTAACTCTCATCATCATTTCTATTACATATTGCAAGCCTTTATATAGAGGCTAAAAGGAAATAAACATATAACTTGTGGAAAATGAAAAGGCTAGACTTGTTATTTGGACTAATCTTTTGTATAAAGAATGCAAGGTGCTGGTGGAGAAGGTTAGGAATCATATTGGTGACTGGAAGAATAAATTTTTATCGTTTGCTGGTCGTCTTCAGTTGATCATTTCGGTTTTATCTTCTTTGCATGTATATTGGGCGTCGGTCTTTATCTTGCCAAACCGGATTATCTCTGACATAGAGCAACTTCTCCGAGGGTTCCTTTTGTGTCAAGGGGATATGAAGCGAGGCAAAGCTAAAGTGGCTTGGGAGTCGGTTTGTCTTCCAAAGTCTGAAGGGGGATTAGGTATTCGGCGTGTGGATACTTTTAATATTGCTCTTATGGCTTCTCATGTTTGGAGTATTCTTACAGGTCGGGAATCTTTATGGGTAAAGTGGATCCATTCGTATAAGTTAAAGGGGTGATGTTTTTGGGATGTCCCGCTTCGTCCAGGTTGTAGTTGGCGGTGGAGAAAGTTGCTCCAAATCCGAGATATTATAAGACCTTTTATTTGGTCTTCTATTGGTGATGGTACTTGGATTAATATCTGGTTTGATAATTGGTGTTCATTAAGTCCAATTATGAAGTATTTATCTCCTAGACGTATCACTCAAGCGGGTTTTTCGATTAAGGATAAGTAGGCTGATTTGATTGTTGATGGTGAATGGAGATGGCCTGATGATTGGTATGTCTCGTTTCCTATTCTTAATCAGGTCCCATGCCCAATTCTTCAATTCGATCAACAAGATGCTTTAGTTTGGCGTGATTTATCTGGTGGTTAGACGGTTTTTTCAGTTTCTGCTGTTTGGGACTCAATTCGAGAGCGTTCTGATGAGGTTAATTGGACTAATATTGTTTGGTTTCCTCATTGTATTCCAAGGCACGCGATTCATCTATGGCTTGTTATGCGAAAGAAGCTTAAAATGCAAGATATGCTTAAGCAATGGGATGTTGGTCCCGCGACTAACTTAAACCTGCTTAAGTGTCCATTGTGCAATATTCAACCTGATTCTCACTCTCATTTATTCTTTGAATGCTCGTTTTCATCACAGGTTTGGAAGATGGTCCGAAGTTTTGCGACTATGCATCATGTGTCTGACCGGTGGGATGATATTATTGCTTTTGTCCAGCCTATGTCCAAATCTAGAAAGGCTAGAAGTATTATTGGTCGTCTTCTTATTGCTGCTGTAACCTATTTGATTTGGCAAGAGAGGAATAATCACATATTTAAGAAAGGAGACAGATCATCTCAACAAGTAAAGGATGTAATTCTTTCTACCAATCGTCTCAAGCTGATCACGTTTAAGTTTAAAAGGTCTGCTCAAGTGGAGAATTTGTTAAATACTTGGAGAGTGTCGCGGTCTTGTATTTCTAATGGCTAGTATTGTAGTATTGATTAATTGTTGCTCTTTTATTCTATACTGGCTATGTTTTATGTTTATTTCATATTGTAAGATGTATATGTCATGTCATATACATATAGAGTAGCCTTCATAGCTAGGTGGTTGTTTCGAGGTTGATGTGGAACTCTTTCACATCGTTTTGTACTTAATTTTGGTTTTAATATATTCACCGGGGTAAAACCCTTTACCCAAAGAAAAAAAAAAAAAAAGGCTAGACTTAAGAACTACTTTAATATAATAAAAGCATAATAAATTTCTTTAATTTAAGGTAGCTTAAGACTTAATAAAAATGAGTTGATTGCATGCTTGAATGTCATAAAAACTCAAATAATGACACTTCAAGTCTTCATGGTCTTCAATTGAGACTTTATTCATAAAACGTATCTTCATTCTCCAAGGATGTTTTAATCCAAACGTAGGAGACTTAAAATTAGACCAAAAATAAACATGGTACTTAAAATGGGCTTCTATTGCAATATTTTAATTTAGAATGTTAAAGGACTTGGATGTCCCCGCATCATACTCCACCTCTAATTTTGGACTTGTCCTCAAGTCCTTAAGGTAAGCACTCTCCAAATAAAAATTGACGTAATCAATATCAAACTTAATAAGAGGCATTACCATCCATTCACACATATTTTGTTCCCTTTTCATCTTGCATCTAGTCTTCCAATCACTTCCATCTTCAATGCTTGCTCGACGATAGCTACCCTTCAAAATAGCATGTTTACTAAGAACTTTGAAATCAGATTCAATAGAAGCAACATCAAATTTAGATTCATGAAATTTAGCATCCAAATCAGATTCGAAAAATTCAACATTCATTTTAATAGATGCTACATTCACACAACTTCCTCCATTGATAATGACATCAGAATTGTCAATTTTGCAAATGAAACTCGTATGGAATACATATCCCACTTTCTTATTACTTGAAAACCAAAATTTTCCATCGAGAAATTTTGTTTATAAACAAAATCTCATCTTCATTGGCTTTCTCTAGCTCCTCATAGACATCATAGATTGTCATATATTTTTTTGACTACTTGGATTTGCTCTGATACCAATTTGATACGTGGCGGGTGAGGTGATTTGATGAAATATGAAACAGAAATTTAAGAAATAAGAACAAGGGATATGATTTGGATAAAGTTGCCACCACCAAGCTTAACAATCTGAATATTTCGAGGATAAAGTAATGAAACACCACCAAGAATATTCAAATTGGCGAAAGAAGATGTTATTAGTGATAAAGCCTAAGCACCACACCAAGAACAATCAACAATCGACTCCTTTTATGTATCAAAACACTAAAACAAGCTTCAATAGCTTACTTTTTATTTAACTCTCATCATCATTTCTATTGCAAGCCTTTATATAGAGGCTAAAAGGAAATAAACATATAACTTATGGAAAATGAAAAGGCTAGACTTAAGAACTACTTTAATATAATAAAATCATAATAAATATCTTTAATTTAATGTAGCTTAAGACTTAATTAAAATGAGTTGATTGCATGCTTGAATGACATAAAACTCAAATAATGGCACTTCAAGTCTTCATGGTCTTCAATTGAGACTTTATTCAGAAAACGTATCTTCATTCTCCAAGGATGTTTTAATCCAAACATAGAAGGAGACTTAAAATTAGACCCAAAATAAACATGGTTCTTAAAATGGGTTTTTTTTTGGGTAAAGGGGATACCCCGGTAAATTTTATTACTCAAAGATATAATAAAACAATACAAATGATAAGCTTAAACTAGACTAGACTAAGCATATATACTTGACATGCCAAGTATATAACAACCAAAAATACATAGCCTAACAACAAAAGCCAAGCAATAATCCACTGCAGACGCTTCATAACAGAAAATCAACCCTCACGCATGAGGGATCTCGGAATCTTCCAAACTTCTGCCTTCTTGACAGCAGCAGAAGGCTTGAGAGAAAAAGAAAATATTCTGAGACGAACAACCTCTATAATGGAAGCCACCACTTGTTCTCTGGATCGCCTTTGGTTATTAAATAATCGGAGATTCCTCTCATACCAAAGGATATAAGACGTAGCTCCAAGTAATAACTTATAAATGATACTTCGAATAGATCTTCTAGCAGCTGCCGGTTTAACCCATTGAATACAATCTTGAAGCCGAACTGAATGGAAAGAATAACCAGCAAACTTCAAAACTTCCAACCACACCTGTGAAGAAAATGAACACTCAAAAAACAAATGAGTATGGGAATCCTGTTGAGAATTACATAAAGAGCATCGAAGCAGGTTTAAGTCGGTCAAAGGAACAACATCCCATTGCTTCAATCTATCTTGAGTCTTCAGATTTCCTTGTAACACCAACCAAAGATGAATAGAATGCCTAGGGATACATTGAGGAAACCACACAACATACGTCCAATCAACTTTAGTCGCCCTCGGTCTAATTGAATCCCAAACATGAGAGATACTTAAATCAGTCAACTCACCTCTAATCTTACGCCAATACAACTTATCAGGAGTATTAGACAAAATTGGGTTAGGTAGCTGAGCTAATATAGGAAATCTCGAATTCCAAGACAGAGGCCACTTCCACGAGTTATTTTCCACAATATTCACAATCTTATCTTGAATCTAAATTCTCTCGTAATGGAATAACGAGAAAGATGTCGAGTTAAAGGACAGATTGTGTCCCAAATATCAAACCACACAGAAACAGAAGATCCATCTCCAAGACGATACCAGAAATTATTTCTAACTAAATCTCTCATCATTAGAATCTTCCGCCAACACCAACTCAAACTTCCAGTAATCGGAACATCCCAAAAGCTTCTCCCTCTAAGCTTATAATAATAGATCCAACGTACCCACATCGAGTCCTTATGAATTAAGAGATTCCAAATATGCATAGTCATAATAGCTTTATTCCAAACATCAATTCTTTTGATACCAAGGCCTCCTTCATCCTTTGGGAGACACACAACTTTCCACGAAACCTTTGCTTTACCTCGTTTCAGCTCACCTTGGCACCATAGGAACCCTCTTATCAGGCCTCCTATCTCGGTAATAGTACTAGAAGGAAGCATGAGTACAGCTGCCCAATAGCCCTGTAATGAAGTAAGAACCGAAACCAGCAATTGAAGTCTGCTTGCCAATGAAAGCCATTTATTCTTCCAATTCCCGATTCGGTTACGGACTTTCTCAACCAAAGGATTGCAATCACGAGCTAGTAGTCTAGTAGATATGAGAGGAACACCCAAATACCGAACCGGAAGAGTACCTTCAGCAAACGGCATGACATTCATAATTGCATGTTTAACAGAATCAGGCACATTACAAAGAAATATCGTGCTCTTAGGAAGGCTAGGGGCTAATCCCGAAACTCCAGTAAATTCATTCAAAGCATTAGAAATCACCTTCACAGAGCGAACATTACCCTTACAGAAAAGAAATAGATCATCCGCAAAACATATGTTAACAATATTCTGGAGATCACAAAATTTATGATAATTAAATTCATCCGCATCCACAACCTGCCTTCGAAGAATAAGTTAGAATCTCATCACTAGGGTAAACAAATAAGGGGACATCGGGTCACCTTGATGAAGACCCCGACCTCCTTTAAAAAATCCATAAAACTGACCATGCAAGCAAACAGAATAAGAGGCAGTACTAACACATGTCATGATTAAGTGAACCATATGAGGGTGAAAACCAAACCCATTTAAAACCATTCTTAAAAACCTCCAATCAACTGTATCATATGCCTTCTGAATATCCACCTTAAAAGCACATCTCGATGTACCTTTAGATAGATGGTAGTCACGCATTAACTCCTGAGTTAAGAGAATATTATCCGAAATTGACCTTCCGGGAACAAACGCAGACTGATTCTCACTAACCACAACTCTTAATCCCTCTTTAATTCGAGTAGTCATCACCTTGCTAATACATTTATAGAGGACATTGCATAAAGAAATTGGCCGAAAATCCAAGATATTAGATGGAGTTGCTACTTTAGGAATTAACACAATTGCAGTGTGATTAATTTCTTTCAGTAATCTACCATTAGAGAAAAAATCACGGACAACCAAGAACACATCATTACCCAAAATATCCCAAGCCTTTTTATAAAATGCAGCAGAAAACCCATCAGGGCCCGGAGATTTATCATTTCCAATGGAAAACATAGCTACTTTAACTTCTTCCCTTGTAACCTCTCGAACCATGGAATTAGCAATATCAATAGGAATCTTGCGTTGAAACAGATTCTCATCATTTAGTTGCTGAATAGTGCCATTAGATCCCAAGAACTTTCGGTAATGATCTACAAATGCAAGCGGAACCTGATTACCTTCATGAAGGACATTATGAGCATCAAAAAAAGTATTTATCCGGCTTCTGCTAGCCTTCTCTTTCACCACATTGTGAAAATATTTCGTATTGCCATCCCCATCACGCAGCCAATCGATTTTTGATTTTTGCTTTAAGAATTTCTCCTCATCACTAACAGCCTCTTTATAAGCCAATAGATAATGACCGGCTTCCTCTCTTAAATCAATTGAATCAGGGTGAGAATCCAATTCTTTTTGAACTCTATCTACTTCAGGATGAAGCTTAACATCACGATCACCCAAATGGTATCGCAACCGCTCGATGACTTGGGTAGTTTGGTTATGAAATCCATGGCGATTTGTTCCCATTTCCATTCAGGAATTTCGGGTTGTTGGAGTAAACCAGAAGGTTTCTGATACTCGGCTTTGACTTTTGAGCAAGTAAGACACTTGCTGACATATGTGGCTATTTCAGCTTTCATATTCGGCCACCAATAGAATTCCTTGATGCCGTGATACATTTTGTCGGATCCCGGGTGGATAGAGTATTTGGACTTGTGAGCTTCATCCATCACCAAGTCTCGCAGGTCTCCAAAACTAGACAACCACATTCAGTTAGAAAAGTACCTAACTCCATTAGGCTTGATTTTGAATTGTTTATCCATGCCTCGCAAGGCTTTGTTTTTGATGTTATCGTGTTTCAGAGCCTCGAGCTGAGCAGCGAGGATTTGAATGTTTAGATCATTGTGAATTGTCATACTGAGGGCTCGGACTCGAAGGGGTTCTGTTCGTTCTTTTTGACTGAGGGCATCGACAACAACATTTGCCTTACCCGGGTGGTATTTGATCTCGCAATCGTAGTCGGTAAGCAACTCGACCCACCGACGTTGCCTCATGTTGACATCCTTCTGATCGAATATGTGTTGGAGACTTTTATGGTCGGTAAAGATTGTGCACTTAGTCAGAACTAGAATAACATCGTTGCTCTTTAGACCATCCTTCTCCAATAAGTAAACAATTTTTTTAGTCAGAACTAAAAATCCTAAGTGTGGGATCTTTACCCTAGTCAGAACTTAGAATAACATCGAGGATGATGTTCCTTTAAGTGTGGGATAGCAGTAGTTACACTACTATAAAAAGGATAATGGTATATGCTTGATTCTAAGCTCGTTGCTCTTTAGACCATCCTTCTCCAATAAGTAAACAATTTTTTTCAAAATTGAGTTAAAAATATGTTGAAAATGAAAATTTTTAGACATAGAATGATTTACTTTGGGGAAGAAGGATAAATAAAATATAAATTCCTTTGGAAAATTAGTTTAGTTATCCCATAAAGAGCATCACATGACTAGGCACACAACAAACCAACTTTCAATTCGTGAGGTATCTTGAACCATATAAAGCATTCTTTTTTAATGCTTCTTGAGTGTGCCGATGTATGCGTTTAGAATCAGAACTTGCTTCTGTTATGCATTTCGAATCCGAATTGGTGAGTGAAAAGGAGATCGAATCACATCATTCTTAAACTCATCCATACACCCAGAAAATGAAAATACGTTATCCATACCCTCTCAGAAGCATCCCTCAAACTTCATAGAAAGTTCCAAAGATGAAAGAAGAGAAGCTACAAGGATATGACGTCAAGAAAAAAATCAATAGAAAAGAATTCGAAGAAAAGAAAGTCAAATGGAGAATGAAAGTCCACGATCTCAGAACTAAAACTTAGTAATCAAGTATAAATTTCAGCGGATAACAATATACTTGAAGTAAATGATCTAGAGAAGAGAAATTGCTTTGGTAAACTGATTGTATTAATGTAGCTCAGATAATACAAAAACCAAAGACTTAGAGAATTATGAACATCAAACACCTATATATATAGGCAGAATTCTCTAGTCAATATAAGTCAAACATCAAAAATCCGAATCTATCTACTTACTGACTTCTACTTACGGACTACCAGACAGTCCGTAAGTACTACATACATACTGACTATATTAGTTACGGACATACATACTTAGCTACTTTCGGACACTTGACTTGTACAGTTTCAGACTTACAAAATTTATCAAAACTTAACATATTAAGCTTTAGTCATTATGCTCCAACAAACTCCCCCTTGGATAAAGCTTGATATGTCTTTGTACTTATACTTCTTTATTCGAACCCCGGATGCTTGCATCCCGCATGGATTCCCTGCTCAAGACAAACATGAACCACCCTTTGAAATTTTCTTGCTTGGATCATTGATTCTGGATCATCATCATGAATAATTTGATTCTTTTCTAGCATCGACAAATCTTCTTCAGCAAGATTGATTAAACTCAAAGGATCATATACTTTCACCACATTTCTGGTTGGCCATATAATATTTCCATTCTGCTCTTTGTCATAGCAAACTATGTAAGCTTCACCAGTATTGCTCACATAGTACCATTCAATGAAGTATGTGGTGAAATTTGTTGGTAGAATCTCCAGAGGGATTTCTTTCTTGCAATGAGCTCCAGGATAAATAAGTTTCACCCTTGGTTGATTTGTAATTGAATTAATTTCCCAAGGATCAACTTTTCTCTTTGGCAATGTTCTTGGAAGATATTTCCATTCCAAATGTTTTTCTTTGTGCCAATTTGTATCCTCATAAATCCTCTGAATCATCCAATGTACGATCCCTCTTTCAGGATAATTCAAAATATTGATGCTTCCAAGATGATTCACTTCACATTGAGGCAGAGATCCAATGCGCTTGAAAGATCTTGAGAAGTATTGGAGTCCATCCGTTCTTTTTACTACAAAAACTTTGTTGTCAGAATCATACTTCCAGCTTATAATCTGTCCTTTGAATTTTCTGCTTTTGAATTTGAAGGTTTTCCTCTTTGACAACTTTTCTTCATTACCAATAACCTTCTCTTTGAACCAGTCTTTGTAAGGTTTCTCTTGAACTGGATCTTCAGGAAAGTTTTGAAATAAAGATTCCTCATGCTCTTCATTAATCCCATCTTCTTCTTCTCCTTCTTCTGGAGGATCTTCATCTGAATCAAAGTCTCCATTTTGATTTAATCTTTGAAGATTATAATCAAATTCAGCAATATCAGAAATTTGATAATCATTCTCATCTTCATCACTGCCCCATACATATACAACCTCTTTAGTTCCCGAAGATTCTCCAACCTCCATCCGTTTACATGTAGGAGAATAACAGCCAACCGATATATGTTTCTTGGCCAACTCTTCTTCTCCAATATCAATCATAAATCTTTGTTCACTAGGCAGCAACTCCCCCTCAACCTTATCATTTTCCTTTTCTTCAGCAAAATCAAAGATATTAGTATCTAGCTCGTGTTCTTCTTCTAAGTCGTCAAATACAAGATCTTCAAACTCTGAAGTTTGAGCTAATACTGAAACATCACAAAATTTGAGGAAGTGCAGGTGCAAAGTGTATTGGATCTGGAGAATCAATAGGACTTGAAGATGTATCATGAGGTTCATCACTTGAAGAAGAAAAATGCTGTTGATCTTCAGGCTGTGAACAATCATGAGGAGGTTCATGTTGCTCAGTATCATCCTTATTTTCATCATTTGCACAAGCACCAAAATCATATAAACCATCACCATCATTGTCATCCTCATCACCATCATTACCACCACCATCATTACCACCATCATTATCATCACCATTATTATCATCCTTTTCATCCTCTTCTTCATCTTCTTTGTCACACTTCTCCCCCTGATCAACTGATTTTTCTTTTAATTTCTCAACTTCAAGCTCTAATTCTTTAATCTTTGCAGCTTGTTGATCGATCAGGTTCTTTTGATTAACAATTTGTTGATTTTGCTCATTGAATCTATCTTCCACGTTGACTGAGTAGTCAATCAGTTTCTTTTGCATTTCTTCAACAAGCTTGAGAACAGGTGCAATTGCCTTTATTAATTTGGAATCCACTTCAGCAAGAGGAATTGATGGAATCGTATCAGATGGCAAACTAGATGAAGATGGAATACTAGAAGATGTCATAATGGCTCCAGATGAAGGCATACTAGTTGAAGTACCAGCATCCTTAGAAAATACCGATAAAGTTGTCGTTCTTCGGATTTTCTTTGGTTTGATTGGAACATGTTCGGCTTCAGGAGTATAAGATGAATCTTGAGTTTCTTCTCTTTCTTTTCTTTTTCTTTCCTCCACAATCTTAGGATCTTCTTCTTCAGAACTAGAAGACTCAACTTCATCTGCAGTTTCAAGCTCAGTATCAGAAGAATCAGATGATGTAGTATGAACAGCTTCAGCTATATCAGCAACAGATGCTTCATGATCAGGTTCATCTTCAAACAAATAAGCATTTAATTCAATGTTTTCCAAGGTTTCTTCCATTTCAACATTCCCTTCCATAATAGCCGCTTGTTCAATTTCAACTGGTGGTTCATTGGCTACAATATTTTCTATTGCTTCCATATTAACACCTTCTTGAGGTTCATTGGCTATGATATTCTGTGCGTGTTCCTGGACATGTTCCTCATTTACATCCTCTCCTCCTTCTTCATCACTTGAAGATAATTCAAATTCAAATTGTGGAGGAACAAAGTTTTCATCTATAACATGTCCAAATAATTCTAGGGATGCAGGAACAGCCTTCTTTCTGTAATTGTGAACATCTGCGAATACCCTTTGTGGAACAGGAATGTAGGTATATCTATCTCCTTCAAAAGTTAATCCTTGGAGATGTTGATTAAAGATCCTTTGTAAAAACCGTGGATACATAAAGAATGCCTCTTTGCTAGTAAGATTCCCAACCAATTGCTGAAAGATGAATCTTGAAAAATTGTACGGGATGTTTAATATGAGAGCAGTGATCATCTCAAGTAAATTGATCCCAACAGAATCATGTCCTGATTTCCTTGGTGATAAGGTGGAGACCATTGTATGTATCATAAACTTCCATTGAGGAGGAAAATGATTTTTCAAATATTGTTTGTCTCTAGGTCCTCTTGTACAACCCATCCTAGAAAGACAATCTACCACAATATCCCTTGGAATTATATTGTTAACATTTTCAGCATCTCCAAAATTCCAGGTTTGTCTGATCATTTCTTCTGTGAGATCTATGGGAATGCCATTCACAATAGCTCGAATACATGGAGGATTATTACTTGGAAGGTATTCAGCTGAGTTCCAAAATTCAAACATATGTTCTTGAAATATATGTTCAACTCCCATATTTAAAGCATAATGAACTCTGGATCTTCTCAAAAAATTCAGAATTGGGTGAAAACAGTTGTTGACAGGCTTGTTTGGAGGATCCATAAGATAAGCAGTCACATTATGTCTCGGCTCAAAATCAATTACAACTCGAGCAATGTCATTAACACCAGGTTGATCTGCCATAATGTGTATAACAAGCTATACAAAACAAACTGTTAAGCAAAGTACAAAACAAATAGAAACAAAATAAGCACATACTGAAAATTTTGTTAAGTATCAAATAGTCCGAAACTAGAAATACATAGATTTTTATGTCAGTAACTAGCTATTCAGTACTAAGTATCAATACTAGGTCAGTATGTAATACTTAACTAAGTAACTAGTATAGACAAAATTTTCTAAGTAAAACTAGGTCAGAAACTAAATGTCTAACTAAAATTTCAGATTGTCCGAAACTAAGATTACATAGTGAGTATGTACGAGATGACAATAATCCATAACTAACACTTAGATCAAATACCTGAGTATAGTCCGTATGTATAGTCCGTATGTACATACTGACTAAGTAATCCGAAACTAAATCCGTATATTATAATGAGTCTGTAAGTAAACATTTAGTCAGTAACTAGATGTATACAAGTAGACTTAAAATAATTCAGGACCTAGTCAGCAAGTATAAAGTCCGCAAGTCAATATTGACTTGGTCAACAAAAGTCAAATAGTCAACGTCAGTAAGTAGGGTTGGTCAATAAGTCAATAGTCAATAGTTGACTTAAGGTCCGTAACTATGATAGTTACTGACAAAAACCCTAATCCTAGTCCGTAACTAGGAGATCCGGACAACATTGACGACTGTTCATGTGAACAGTAACTTTTCCAGAAAAATCACGATTGAATCATAGATATTGAAAGATAGAGAATGAAATTTATACCTATGAATGCGGAATCACATGGCGCACAAATCTATCTTGGTAGATTTGAAAATGATGAAGTAAACAGAGAGAAATCGATGAAAGCTTGCTCGGTTTTGTCAGATACTGAAAATACTAGTTCCGGACTAATTTGAAAAGTTTTGAAAGCGTATGTCAACTATGGTTTTCAGAAGTACATATACCTTTTCAATCATAGATCCGGACCTAATATCAGTTACTGAAAAATCCTTTGATCATTTTGAAATTTAAAAATTTTATTTTGATGATTTTCAAAAATGACTTTGGTTGAAACATATAGGATCAAAAAGATTAATCTTTGGATATTATCTTAACCTAAATCTTAAAAGACATATCAATTCTAAAGAGAAAACTAATTTGAAAAATATAAAATCCTAAAGAATATTTACAAGAAAATTATAACGAAATAAAATATTTTTGGTGGGGAAAATCTCATGAGTTGAGATCATATTGGGATATATGAATGTATTATATTTATTATTGAGAAATGCAAGTTTATTTTGATTGTTAGTATTTTTATCCTTTTTAAATTTATATATCATTTCCAAAATATCTTTTCTAAAAATTATTTTATATATAATTATTGGTATTATTGTTCACTCAAGTACTCAAATATTTAAGTATCTTTTAGCATTATTGTTAATGTGCACATTATTCTATATAAGCTAAATATCAATATACTTCTGAATTTCAAAATACAGTAATATTTCTATATAGAGGGTGAGAATATGATGAAGTCTTTAAGAGTACACACATATGTTGGAATGACATTTTGTCACATATGTTCTCCAAAGTGACGAGTCGTCATGAAAGTGGATCCTAGCATACGAGTAGTGGGATCAGTGGGTGGTGATGGTGGAGTGCCTATAGTGCCATCTGAAGTAGCTCTAGGAAATGTGGGTGGGTACACCTCCTCAGACGGGTCATCACTAGCATAGTCAGGCTCCTCCTCTGACTCTGAGAAGTAGATCGGAAACTGCCTAGACATAACTGTGACAAAGGCAATTGTGTGCGTTGTGTTAGACGTATGCAAAGGTATGAATGCATGAGTGTGTTAACCAAGGCTATAGTCTAGGTCTCTAAGGTTTTCAGTCACTTAAAGACTTCTAGTTCGCTATAACCAATGGCTCTGATACCAAGTTTTGTCACACCCCCAAAATCGGTAATCGCGTTTATTTAGTAATTAGCGGAAGCATTTGATTATTAGCGGAAGCATTTTAAGTTTACAGTTTAACAGCGAGGGTGCTGACGTTACAATAGTGCATTCATTGTATCAGAGCATATGATCATACAGAACATATTAATTTAAGATGCCAAAGTTAAAGTTATTACAAAAAGGGTACGACTCATAAAGTCGTACAAGTAGTGGTGTTGTAGAACAACATATGTTTACAAAATACAAGTTTATAAAAGAGGGATTTCGTAAGTATAACCAATGGAATTGGTAATACAAAGAAAATCCAAGTGTCCCAAAAGTGGCATCATAAATAGTCTGGGTTGCCTACGTCCTTTATGCATGTAGAAGTACCTAAGTCCTAATTCCCTGAAAAACATAGTAAACCGTCAACATTGAATGTTGAGTGAATTCACAGGTTTAGTATAAGCGTAGTTAAACCAAGTTTTGTATAAATCATTCATGTACACAAACATAATGTTTATATGTATAGCAGGAAACACAAGTATTCTCATTAAAGAAAATATTTCCTATTTTACTGTAAGAATGTCATTCTTAATACAATTCAGTCGATGTGTTAGGAAACACAAGTTTAATCATAAACATTTCCTAATAATAGTTGCAGGAAATACAGTTTAACAATCAAGTAAACATTTCCATATAAATAGTTGTAGGAAACACAGGTTTAACAGTCAAGTAAACATTTCCCATAAAAATTGTTTTGTCGGGAAACCAAGTTTATCCAATCAAGGTAAACGTTTCCTAAAAAGAAATCATGCGTAGGAACACCTGTCCTATTAGTTATCACAGGGAATACCCTTCCCAAATCAAGTTGTAGTTTAGTTGTTTAGTTATGTGGGAAATGTAGACTATAATCCCTCTAAGGTGAGCGACACCTTTAAAGATAAAGTAACGACTCCTAGTACTATAACCAAACCACGACTAGTTGATGTTGTTGCCTCAGTAACATGGTAAGTATACACTCCTCGTTACGACTGCCATGACCAACGAGTTATATCAGTGGCTAGAGTCACCTAGCTAATGGTTATACGTTGCAAGCACTGGGACTTATGTGCACTACAACTACCTCACGTAAACCTAGGATCGTACCAAGATTCGTTGTATTATTCCCAAAAAGTTATGAAAACGTTTCATATAGTTAACAGTTGAATATAAAGCATATAGCATTTATATAAATCAGTTTGATATAAAAGCATGTCAAGCAATTATATAAAACAAGTAGCATGTAATAACACATAGTTCTATGTTTTCCACCCCTGGTTTTAAAAGCATTTGAAACAAGTAAAAGGTATGGGCTGTGAACTCACGTGTAGCAAGTCTTCAGCGAATACAGCTAGTAATATACAGTAGTCTGAACGTGCCTCTCAAATACCTAGACACAATTTTTTTTTTTTTTTTGGGTAAATGGGGATACCCCGGTAAATATTATTAAAAGATATAAAAGTACAAGGATGTGGAAAACCACAAAGCTTAGCCTAAACAAAGAAAGACTAAGCACATATACTTGACATGCCAAGTATATGACAACCACTTTAACAACCTAAACAACCAAGCTGCTATAAACAAAACCTCCAAGGGATTAACCATCGCAACCGCATCCAACTAGAATCAGACCTTGTTAATAAGGGAGCATGGAAGCTTCCAATTCTCCACAGCCCTATGAACCCAAGAAGAAGGCTTGAATTTGCACGAATGAAGCCTTAAACGAGTTGTCTCAATGATAAAGTTCACCACCTGGTCAACAGATCTATTTTCCTTCTGAAACAAACGTAAATTCCGTTCATTCCAAATAAAGTACGAAGTAGCACCCAATAGAAGCTTGTAGATGATAACTCTAATCAGATTCCTATTAGAAAACGGAGTAATCCAAGCAACACAATCCACCAGACTAGAAGATTGAAAATGATAACCTGCAAAGCTAAGAACCTTCTTCCAAACCTGAGACGAAAAATAACATTCAAAGAACAAATGAGAATGTGAATCCGGTTGAGTGTTGCAAAAAGGGCATCGAAGCAGGTTTAAGTTGGTTGAATAACCAACATCCCATTGCTTCAAACGGTCTTGAGTCTTCAACTTTTCACCTAAAATCAGCCATAAGTGAATAGAATGACGAGGAATACAAGTCGAAAACCACACAACCGAAACCCATTCAACCGGGTCAGCCCTTGGTCGAATGGAATCCCACACATGTCTGATTTTAAAGTCAACCAAATCTCCATCTAATAGCTTCCAAAACAGCTTATCCGGTTCATTAGAAAGATACAAGTGCGGAAGCTGGTTTAGTAACGGAAATCTAGTATTCCAAGAGGATGGCCAATTCCAAGCATTATTGACAATTATGTCCGCAATCGAATCTGAAATCTGGAATTCTCTGGAAATATAATACCTGGATATAAATCGAGATAAAGGGCAAACAGAGTGCCATGTATCAAACCAAGCTGAAATAGATTTACCATTTCCTACCCGAAACCAAAAGTGTTTTCGGATAGATTCCCGCATATGGAGAATTTTCCTCCAACACCAACTCATATCACCTGTAGGAGAGACATCCCAAAAGCTTCTATCACGAAGTTTATGAGAATATATCCACCTTACCCACATAGAATCCTTACGAGTTAAAAGGTTCCAAATATGCTTAGTCATTAGAGCTCTATTCCAAATGTCCAATCTTTTAATTCCAAGACCACCTTCATTTTTTGGAAGACAAACTACCTTCCAAGAAACCTTGGCTTTACCTTGCTTTAACTCACCTTGACACCAAAGAAAGCCTCAGATCAGGCCTTCAATATCTTTAACAATATTTGCTGGGAGAATGAATAGAGCAGCCCAATAACCTTGAAGTGACGAAAGCACCGAGGAAACAAGTTGAAGTCTTCCTGCCAACGACAACCACTTGTTCTTCCAGTTCCCTATTCGATTCTGAATTTTCTCAACTAACGGCTTGCAATGGCGCGATAATAGACCTGTTGAGATTAAGGGCACTCCTAAATAACGAACCGGGAGCTGCCCTACCGAGAAAGGCATAATGGACAGGATGCTATTCCGGACAGCCACCGGCACGTTACAAAGAAAAACCGTACTCTTGGGAATAACCTTGCTGATGCATTTGTACAAGACATTACATAAAGATATTGGACGAAAATCATTAATATGAGCAGGAGTAGGGATTTTAGGAATTAAGACAATCGATGTGTGGTTCAATCCCTTAAGAAGACAGCCATTCGAAAAGAAGTCCCTAACAGCAAGATAAACATCGTTGCCCACAATCTCCCATGCCTTCTTAAAAAAAGCTGCAGAATAGCCATCCGGACCCGGTGATTTATTAACTCCCATTGAGAACATCGCAGCTCTAACCTCCTCCTTAGTTACTTCGCGAATCATATCAAAAGCTTTCTGTCTTGAAATCTTTTTATAAAACAGCCCCTCATCAGCAAGAGGTTGAACTACATCGGTTTTACCCAAGAAATTCTGAAAATGATTCACGAAAGCAAGAGGAACTTGATCTCCTTCACAAAGATTATTTTGGATGTCGAGGACAGCATTAACTCTATTCCGACTTGCCTTCTCTTTCACAACATTGTGAAAGTATTTGGTATTGCTATCCCCTTCACGAAGCCAATCAATCTTCGCTTTTTGCTTTAAATACCTTTCCTCATCAATGATTGCCTGATTAAATGCCTCCAAATAGTGACCCGCTTCTTCCCTTAACTCAACTGAATCAGGGTTATCATCAAGGTCCTTCTGGACCTTATCAAGCTCCACTCGAAGATTAGCCACTTTTTCATGAAGATTACCTTGATCCCGCATAAGCTTGCGTAATGGTTTCTTCAATAATTTCAGATTGACACAATTCAATATACTTTACATAAGTATATGGACCAATCGTTAAGTTGAAATGTTTATAACATTTTAGTTGTTGGTGATATTTGCATTGAAATAATCATTGCGTACGAGTATATATTTACATATACTTATTAGTTGAATATATATATATTCTAATATATATATGTTATTTGTCATCAACGATTATATATATATATATATATACGTATATTATAATAGTCGCATATATATATATGTAGTTGTCGTCGTTGTTGATCATATTTCCCAAAACATAATTATAGTAGTTATAAAAATAACTTTGTTTAATACGATTGTCGTAGTTCATTTATATAACTATATATAAATTATAATCATCCATTACATATATAATTCATTTGTCGTGTTACCAATCTCATTTGTCCCGTTTAACTTGTCACTTATATGTAAACCGGTTTATGTTTGCGTTTTGAAATCAAGTAGCCCGTTGGGCTTGGCCCAATTAGTTTGGCCCAATATCAAAGTCGAATAGGTTGGCCCGTTAACAAAAATACAATTTTTGATTCAATTTAGACTCGGCCCGTTTGACCCAAAAAGTTATATTATTAATTGTCCGTGTCAAAATAATGTCCCGCGGTTGTGTACAATTTTGTACCAAACTTTGTTTCATTAGATTTTGTAACTTTTATAACTTTTTAGTATTTGTATTTCGTACGCGTTAATATATTTGTACTACGAAATATATGTATGGACAATGTATTAATTAAACGCATCGAAAAAGTCAGTACACAGACAGCCTAGCCGATCGGGTGAAAGTTTAACAAACCGTTCAGCTCAAACATACCTTAGCCGATCGGCAAAGTATATTGAGCCGTTCGGCTCATTGGATCGGCTGGTTAAAACCAACCGATCGGTTTGGTTCCTAGCCCGGTTCAGCCTGTGTTCGTCCCCTGTTCTTGGTCTGTAATGCATATATATATATATTTGGGTGTTTGATTCCAAGATTTTGTACATTACTAAATCATCACATTAACTTTGTTATCAACCTATAATAACTAAGTTCTACATATTATGTACTAGTTTATATACAAAATCTCATTATATACAAAGTATAATAAACCATAATAACAATAGATATGAAGATATAAGTATGAGTTTTTGAGTTTTTTAATCCTTACAAAGATTGTGATATAGATGATGTTGATCACAGATGATGATGATAACGAGATGATGATGATCAAGAAACCATTTTTGTGTTAGTTTTTGTATTGGTTTGTAGGATTTGAACTTGAAGATGAAGATGGATATTGGTTCTGCTTCTTCTTCTTCTTCCTGCTGTTTGTACGCCACACCCACAGCTCACAGATGAAATAATTTTGGTGAAGTGAATTATTGGGGATCAAGTGTAGGTGAGGGAGTATGTATCTGCTCAAATTTTCAAAGGATGGTAAGGTGGTGAATAGAAGGTGGTCGAGCAGATATTTGTTGTGTGTAGGTGTTTAAGTTTTTAACCCGTTAATTCCGTGTACGGGTCCAATTATTTGTACCCCGTGTCCCACTCAATTATTCATTTATTTAAATTTTATTTTAAACTTTATAATTGATAACTACAAAAATGAAATAATTTTCTTTAAAATTATTAATAAAATTATTCGTCGTAGTGGGACTGTACAGTTAAATTGCGTGCCAGATTTCGGTTGAATTTGAAATTTATATTTTGAGGTAATGTTCCAAATACTAAAACAGGAATGGGAAAATAATTACTTTTATTATTTTTGACATTTAGGTACTTTTATAATTGTTTCTATTCGTGTATGACGCGCTCATCGCGTTTAATATAAAACATATAATATCGTAAATTATTTCAATAATATATGTTATTAATATTTGTAATTAATAATTTTCGAATTATTAATTATTTTATATCACCAACTTTGTTGTATTTAATTTGTCAAGTTTAATAAGTTCATTTCGTACGTAATTATATATACATATAACTACGAATCTAATACATCACGTATCACATAGTAAGTTTCACAAACTTAACACATAAAAATCGTTTTGAATTCACTAATCAGGGAATTACTCTAGGTAATGCATGAAGTTAGGTAAAGATTATTACCCTAAATGGAGGATTGTCACAAGCGAGAGGTGCTGAAGATGTTGAGTGATCTCAAGAGTTCCAATCATGGTGATGCATAGTCATGTTTTCTATAAGGTCCCATCCTTCTTCGCCCGTCTTTGTCATAAAGCTTCCTTGTGCGGCAGCGTCGAGGGTGGTTCGGTGGTTAGGGGCTAAACCATTATAGTATTTACACAATTGTGCGGATTTGTCGAGTCGGTGATTGGGGCATTTCTTCAGGGTTCCTTTGAATCATTCCCATGCGGTGTATAATGACTCATCAAAAGCTTGTTAGAAATTATTTAGTTAGAAATTTTGTCGCCATTACCGTCCATGAATGGACAGAATCGGTTTCTAAACCTTCAAACCATATTTGTGCATGATGCGTGAGCGAATAAGGGAAGAGATACAAGAGGATTGTATCTTGGCTAACTCCAATCTGTTTGTAGGAGTTCAAAAGAGATATGAACTTGTCGAGGTGAGAGTTTGGATCATCACTTGGTAATCCATGGAATTGACAGTGATTCTGGATTAGTTGGATGATGTGGTGCTTAAGCTCGAAGGATTGTCTTGGGGTTTCTGGGTAGAGAATTGGGCCTCCTCTTCCTTCAATAGAGGGCTTACTGTTGTCAGCGAGAGTGATGCGATCAGCCATTGTTTGTCTAAGTGCAGATTGATTCTTTTCTCGTCGAATAGTACGTATTATAAGTTCTGGATCAGGAAAGTTAAAAAGCGGTGCAGATCTAGGGGAACAGGTTATACACTAAAGAAAAACAGACAATAAAGAATATATATATATTTTTACAAGGTTTTATCCTAAGGGTTTACTAGAAAATGGGATTGGTTGGGCCTCTGTACCGGACAGTTAGTCTCCCCGACAGCGGTGCCAAAAACTTGTTGACGCTGGGAGTGGTCACAACGCAAACCGACCGGTGTGGTGTGGAAAGTTTTAAATTTATATTTGCTGAGGTCTAAGTATGACTTATTGATACTGAACCAAAGGCTAGTAGGTAGTAAGTATGACCTAGAGTCGTTCTTAAAGAGAAACTGAATTGAAACGGAGGTGATCCAATCAATCTTTCTTTTTCTAGTAAAAAAGGTTTTTAATAGAGTGCGTTGGGGTTTTGGTTCAGTTAACTAAGTAAACTAAGTAAAGTGAATAAAAGATAATAGTAAATCAGATAATGAAAAGTAGTATTTGTTGTGATTTCATTATCTCATAATATGGGATGATGACTTTTAAGGGAAAAGGTTTAACTAAATTGGGAATGTTTACTAGATTTGATAGCTTATGGTATAACCAATAGATTCCTTATTAGTCGGTTAACAACTAATATGTCACGAGGAACTAAGGTGTCATGATTCTGATCAGACAGACAATGCTCAACTCTCCACACTCTCCTGTGAGGGAGTCAGTGGCCCTTATTATTGAACGCATTCGCTCGTGGGCGAAGGAACAGCGTAGCAAGTCCATAGCAAGTCTAACTGTTCTTAATACCATAAACACTACAAATCCGGCAAACAACTAACCTAGGATATATGTTCGGACTTAATTGATCAATTCCTATTAGTGAGACTCAAGAATGATAAGCGAGGGAAAACGTTTAGGTTTCTTGCGTACCTTACTTTAGGTTTCATAGTTTAAAGGAAAAGTATCATTTTAAATTGGATTTTAAACTTGCATTTCTCAATACAATTAACAAATCTCTAGGTTTTCGTGAATGATTAATTAGCCTATAGCCTACCTACTCTAATCTAATATAAACTAACTAATCTAATTAAAACGCAGATGGCTTTTTTCATAAAGTTAAACCCAGACCATCTCAGAAAATACTATGATAGTTCACAATGTATTTAATCGTTAACCGATGTTTCCTTTGTGAATTTAATTGCTTCGTGATGTTTACCTGATAAGTACATTGTGATTGGAAGTGTATTATACTCATGGCAATTCTACGTAATCACATTGCATTTTTTGATGACTGCATGACATTACAATTAAACCATAGTTTTGACACAGATAACTATTGACCAAGTATTAAGGTTCGCGACTCCTCTTTAAAAGGTAATAATCACGTTTGTTAATCGAAAGGAGAATATAAGTTTTAGGTTTAAAATGATAAGGATAAGATAAGTCCGTTGCATAAATTTTCCATTTTAATAATGTTGACCCATAATACAACTACCTTCGATCATTTACCGAATTCCGTACATTTGTACTCTGCCTAAAAGCATTTCCAGCACTATATCGAGTAAACAGTTGAACAGGGGTCTTCATATTATCTCACGACATGTTTAAAGTCATCCCATAATTATTTACGCTAACTACATCACAACAAATACAATAGTAATCTACTTGCTAAGCATGGCACGAACTATCTCTAGCATAATTAAAGCATACATATTTAATTAAGATAGACTAGGATAGAAAGAATTGGGATTAATATGTGAGAATGAATAGACTTGAATTAATGAGCGTTACTCCAGGCGTACACCAAAGATTACAAGCACGTTCCTTGCTTTCGTTCTATTCTAAACAAGTTCCCTAAACTAGCCTAATAGAATGAGAAAGTAAAACTAACAAAGTATGGAGAAGTATTCTTGATTTTGTAAGGTGTGGAAGGTGTGTCTTGAAATGAAGCCTTGATGCCTCTATTTATACTTGAAATCCGGTGCATGTTAGCCATCCAAGGTGCAAGTTAGCATATTTTTGGGCGGTGGTCCTTTCCCGGAAAGTGGTAGCACATGTATGTTAAAGGCGCGGAAAGTGGTAGCACATGTACCCTAAAGTTTCGGAAAGTGCTAGCACATATACCAGACAAGTACGAGCAAGGACAGAAAAAGGAGGAGGGGACGGGCGGCTGCCTGGCGGCCGGCCATTCCGGTTGCTGCCCGTTCGCTCATTTCTTGTTCCATGCGTATCTTCTTCGTTATGCGTCCGTTTTTGTCGATTCTTTTTGCGTTGGATTCGTAAAATAAAGACTTTGATGAAAAGAAATCCTTGAAATGTTTCTTTGATCTTTTGATGTCTTGTACGAATCGTTTAGATCTTTCAACGTTTGCAAAATCTTCATTCTTCGCCCGTTTTTGCTGATTTCTCTTCTGTTAGATTCGTGATTTGAAAATGAAGATCTTGGATAAGAGAAAAATAAGTGATGGGTACTTTGGCTCAATTTTATGAAATTGGTGATATTGAGCTCCATCTTTTCCTCTTCTCAAAGCTGCGGGGTAAGGTGGGGGTGGCGCATGATCCTTCACATATTTCTTATCCCTAGCAATTTGATCAGCCTTCGTGTCTACCTTAGGACTTTTGACAACCTCCGCTTGCTTCTCCTTTTCCGGCAAAAGCTCAGACACAGGATTCTTAGCAAAATTAGGGTCTTCATGAACCTTTCCACTTTTGGTAGTTACTGCTTTTGCTTGATCTCGTGGGTTGGTTTCGGTGAATCCCGGTAGAGTTCCCGAAAACCTCTCTTGGAGAACCTTAGCTATGTTGGAAACGGTTCCCTCAATTTTCTTGATTGCGGCACCTTGATTTCGTACTAACGCTTCGGTAGAGTCCATCTGTTGTCCAGAACTAGCAATAAATTGTTCGTTAGTAGTCAAAAACTTCCCCATCATTTCCCCCAAATTGGTTTTCTTCTCGGGGAAAGGTGTCATGGGTTGTTCCTTAGAGTAAAGCCCTTACTGAGTCTGGCGGAACTGGCGACCTCCTTCCTGGTACGGTCTTTGGAAAAAGTTCCCGCCGCCTTGGCGGTAGCTTCCTTGAGCTTCTCCAAATTTAACTTCCTCGCTCAATTCTCCCTAATCTTTTTCGGAGCAATCCTTGGCTAAATGCATTCCTTCACAAATTTCACACCCTACTTGGATTGCATGGACAGTCTCGGTCACCTTCTTTATGTCTTTTCCCATACTTTCTAGCTTGGCATTGATGGCGGCGATCCATCATCATTGTTAATTGACCTCTTTCTCCGAGAGGTGCCATCATCCCAAAGCTGATAATGCTTTGCTTGGTCGCGAATAGCCTCTAAGGCATTCCTTGGAATCTTATTCGGGATGGATCCTTGTGCATCTAGTTGTTGTCTCGTAGCACGATCCATTCTCTTGTAGAATACCATTACGATTTGTTGCACGTTTAGGTCGTGTTGTGGGCACCTATGCATCAAGTCCTTGTACCTTTCCCACGCTTGGTGCAGCGACTCGTCGATGTCTTGCTTGAAATTCCTAATCTCGTCGATCATCTTCGACGTTTTGGATGGCGGGAAGTACATCTTTAGAAATTTTTTGCGAAGATCTTCCCACGTGGTGATATATCCAGCTGGTTCATTTGCAATCCATCTTTTTGCGGCTCCCTTGAGTGTTATTGGGAACACTCGGAGCTAGACTTGATCGTGTGTAACTTTAGGGACGTTGAACATATCGGTGATCTCCACGTGCTCGTTAGCATCTTCCTTGTCCTCTCCTCGAAAAGGGTTCTCCCTAAGCTCCTTGAGGAACTGTCCCTTGATCTCGAACTCCACGTATCATGCAATTGCGGGCCTCACTACTCCAGGGCCAAGGTCGTTACGCATTCTGCTTGAATACTCCTTGAGGGTCATGTTGGCGATGTCATCTACCATTTTAAATTCTGGTTCCGATTGATCGCTGGGGTATTCGGTTGGAGGTCTAGCGCGATACTCTCCATATTTGCCCTCGAAATCTGAATGGTAGTCGAAGGTTAGGGGGGTGTAAAGATTATTGTTAAACACCTCGTACTCTTCGTTAAGAAATGGGTTGAGTAGCGGTGAATTGGGCGGTACGGAGAAAGTGCGTCTTCTTTGATGAAATGTGCGTTCAGGTTCTGCGAAAGGAATGACTCGGTCGGGTTCCGATGTTTGGGTCATATACTCCCTGCAATATACGTATCAAGTTAGTAGAACAAGCTACTTAGATATCCCAACTCGAAAACTATTTATTCACGAATTTAACTTAACGAATTAAAAACAGACAAATCTAACCGCCGGTTAAAAAAATTAACCGCCGGTTAGAATGATTTTTTTTATCGACCAAATTAATCCAACCGCCGGCTAGTTGATTCAACTGCCGGTTGGAATGGAAAAATCAGAATCCTTCACTAAATACTTAAACTATCAACCACAACTCCTAACAACTTGACCAAAGTACAAAACAAAACAAATAACCAATTTAAAATCACTAGAAAAACAAATAAACAGCTAAACAAGTTCCAATTTATTGAATTGAATCAAACAGTCCCCGGCAGCGGAGCCAAAAACTTGATGTCGTGTGATGGGGTTCCGACCGTCGCAAGCACGAGTGATCACAATTCCTATCGGTGGGTGTTTTAAATTTGTAAATGATGGGGTCTAAGTGTAAGTTATTACTACTGAACCAAGGCTAATAGATGGTAAGTATGACCTAGGGTCGTTCTTAAAGAGAAACTGAATTGAAACGGAGGTGATCCAATCAAACGTTACTTTCTAGTACAGGTTTTATAAAAGTGCGTTGGGGGGTTTTGGTTCAGTTAACTAAATAAACTAAATAAAGCGAATAAAAGATAATGATAAATCAGATAATGGAAAATAGTATTTGTTGTGATTTCTGTTGGAGCAATGGATGTCTAAAGCTTAATATGTTAGGTTTGATAAATTTTTAGAAGTCTGAAATCGTACAAGTCAAGTATGTCCGTAACTAACATAGTCAGTATGTATGTAGTACTTACGGACTGTCTGGTAGTCCGTAAGTAGAAGTCAGTAAGTAGTTAGATTCGGAATTTTTGATGTTTGACTTATATTGACTAGAGAATTCTGCCTATATATATAGGTGTTTTATGTTCAGAATTCTCTAAGTCTTTGGTGTTTTGTATTATCTGAGCTATATTAATACAATTAGTTTACCAAAGCAATTTCTCTCTTCTCTAGATCATTTACTTCAAGTATATTGTTATCCGCTGCACTTTATACTTGATTACTAAGTTTTAGTTCTGAGATCGTGGACTTTCAATTGGTATCAGAGCCACCAGAGCTGCTTAGTGAGCTTCGTGATTGATTTAGAGTGTGTTTTTGAGGAATTTGATTGTATGTATTGATCAGAGGTGATTAGTTTGATACGGATTACTTCTAGATTGATTCAGAAGTGATTAAAGAGATATACGGAGTGTTTGATCATACGGAGTACTTGATCAGAAATTCATTTTGATCAATTTCATCATTTGCAGTCTCAATTTCGTCAAAAAACATCACTGTAAGTGATTCCGAATCATTCTGTACTTTCAATTTGATCAAATTCATTATTCAATTCATTGAAATCTCATTCTGTTTCAAATTCATTTTGTACGGATTTTGATTAAACACGTTTAAACTTGAAATTAATACTACACGAGTGTTCGGTTTTCAAATACGAGTGCATACATATCTTGATTGTTAAAATTGAAGATGTATTGAGAAAGTAATTTCACTTTGAAAATCTGGGATTTTAAGTCCGTATCTAGTTGATTATTTGTCCGAAACTAGCAAAAATAACCGTTTTAGTCAGTATCTAGATTGGCGCGAAATTCTGTTACGAGTTTGTTACAAGTTTGTTAGACTTTTGTTCCGAAACTAATTCTAGTTACGGAAGTCTAGTTACTGAGAGCTTGTTTCGTACTGATTTAGTTGCTGAATTGTTGTTTCGGAAAAGATAAAATTGATTTTTACCAACTCATTACTTGGTAAATCTAGTTTCGGATCAAAATACTAAGTGTTAGTTACGGACTTATGCTAGTTACTGAATCTAGTTACTGAGAATTAGATACTGAGCATAACAGTTGGTAATTACTGATAAACATTTCCAGATTGTGCTACTTGCTGAATCTAGTTACTGAAAACTAAAAACAGTTGGTAGTTGACTTTTGTGGTGTAAATTCAAAGTTACGGAACTTAGTTACTGAATACTACTTACGGAGTTATTTGGTATATACGGAGTATACTTGCTGAGTATACTTTCGGAGTAACTTTGAACTTGAGATTCTTGGAATTGTTTTTGTGTTTGGGTTTGCATTTCTAATCCCTTGCAGAAAACATGTCTATGACAACTGCTCAATTTCAAGCCATGTTTAAAAACGAACAAGAGACAGGCACCATGAGCAAACCACCGAGGTTTATGCTCAAGGATTTTGATGATTGGCTCTATAGGTTTGAATCTTTTATTGCTTTATATGATCCGGAACTCATGATTCCACTTACGGAGCAATATATCAAGCCACGCTTAGAAGGAAATTTTGGAGAAAGAGAACCTATTCCTCCCAAACCTGTCAAGTTCTTTAATACGGAGGAGAAGAAAGAATATGCTAGAGATCAAAAAGCAAAATCTATTCTTTCAATGGCACTTCCACAAGAAGTAATGTCTGGATGGAAATCATTAGCAACTGCTTTTGAATTGTTTGAAGCAATGAAGAAACGATTTGCTGGGAATGACAAATATAAGAAGAATAAGTGTGATCTCATTAAGAAGGAATTTGATGCATTCACTACTTTACCTAATGAATCATTTGAGGATCTAATAGTTCGGTATTCCCAACTTACTAGTGAACTCAAAAGACATGGTATGGAGCTTTCAAGGGGAGAAATCAATGAAAAATTACTCTCTGCTCTACCTCAACGTTGGGATAGTAAGGTAGATGCAATGTTGGAAGATGAGGAACAACTTGGTGCCATGGAACTTGAAGACTTATTCAATAAGCTTCAAAATTATGATGTTTCCATCAAGAAAAAGGAACACTCTAGGGCTCATCACACAATGCAAAATCCGAGTGTTTATGGCTCCAAAGTTCAAGTACAAACATCTACCACAGCATTGTTTAGTGCTTCTACTCCTATTTCACCAACTTATTCACAATACCCAAGCTCTTCATCTGAAGGAAGTTCTTCTTTTCAATCTTATCAATATGTTCCACAATCAAATGCTAGTTCTAGTGTTTCAAAGGCAACTGAAGAACATGCACAAGTTCTTACAGCCTTTCTTGCTTCTTATGAAGCCTTCATAAGTAATAGAATAGCAAATGTGGAACTTATTGAAGAAGATTATGATCAAATTCACCCAGATGATCTTGAAGAAATGGACTTGCAATGGAATCTTGCAATGTTCACAAGAAAAGTGAAAAAGTTTCTTCAAAGAACTGGTAAGTCTAAGCTTGGAGGAAGACCTGGATTTGATAAATCTAAGGTAAAGTGCTACAATTGCCAAAACTTTGGTCATTTTGCACGAGAGTGTGAAAAAGGTAAAAATCCAAGCTCAGGATTTACCAAGCCTTCTAATGCTCAAGAATCCACTTCTAGACAATATCAAGCAGTTCCTCCTGTCACACAATCAAAAGCCTCTACCTCTCAAGCAATGGTTTCAACAGTAGATGATTACTATGATTGGAGTTCTCACGTTGAAGAGCATTCACATCAACAAGCCTTTATGGCTCAGATCAATGAGGTCGACTCTAATATCTCTGAGGAAATTTGTGGTAAATGTACTGATCTGGGGGAAAAGATCAGTCTTTTACAAAAACAAAATCAAGAGTTACTCTTGGAAACACAAATGTTTCGGGAAAATAACAAGATTTTGGTAAACAATGATAAAATGTTTTCTGAAAAGATTGAGGCTTATCAAATTGAGATTCATGATCTCAAAGCGAAGATTTTAAATCAGCAAACTGTTATTGATAAATACTTAACTGATATCAAATCTTTATCTAAACAAAAAGCAGAACAAGTTTCTCAAATCTTGGAATTAAATCGAAAACTTTCCAACATGTCTACCTCATCAATGGTTTTAGATGAAATTATTCACTCTCAAATCACTGATACTAAAAGTAAGACAGGGTTGGGTTATCATATTGTTCCACCACCATCTTGTTATACTTCATCTCCCGAGAAGATTTCTACTGATTTGAAAGAAAAGGCTGTTGAGGTTGAAATTCCTAAAACCTCATGTGAAAAGGGTAAGGGGACTTTACATGATAAAGTAGTTTTTGTTCCGGCTTCAACAAATGATTGTGAAAAGGATAAAGGTACAACTTCTTTTAATGAAAACAAAGAAGCTAAAATCTTTACTCCTCATAAAAAGGCTTTTAATCTATTAAAAAGATATACATCTTCTAAGCCTGTGAAGCAAACAAAGACTACCTTTTCATCCAAAGCATGCAACGATTGTGAGGGAAAAGGAGGAAAGACATCTTTGAATGATAAATCTCCAAGGAGTTCTCATTCTAGTTCTCAATCATTCAAAAGATATGAGCATAGATGTTGTTTCTTTTGTGGGGTTCGTGGACATATTTTAAAAGATTGTATTCCTCTTCTTAAAAAGAAACAAAAGAAGATGAATAAGGAACAACCGGATAAAAACGGTTCAACAGGAAAATCTTTCAATATTTTTAAGAAAATCTTTAAAAATAATGTCCCAAAAGAAAAGAATCCTGTTGAAGATTCAACTTCTTTATCTCATAACTTTAAACAAGGAATGAAGGAGATTGATGTCTGGATAGATGATCCCGTTACTGGACAACCCAAAGCCTCAAAGGCTTGGGTGTCCATTTGCAACTAATAATTTTCATGTTTATGTCTTGCAGTCTTCCCAATCTATTGACAACATTTGGCATGTTGATAGTGGCTGTTCAAGACATATGACTGGGAATTTGTCCTTGCTCAATGATGTTAAACATAAATATGGAGGACGTGTATCGTTTGCGGGAGATATGGGCGGAAAAATCACTGGTGAGGGCACAGTGACAAATGGTGAAGTGAGTTTTGAAAAAGTAAACTTCGTTGAAGAGTTGAAACACAATCTTCTCAGTGTATCCCAAGTTTGTGATAAGAACCTATCAACATGGTTCAATTCTGAAGAATGTTTGATACTCAAACCTAGTTTCACAGTTTCTGAAGAATGGGTACTTATGAGAGCTCCAAGACAAAAAGATGTGTATGTTCTGGATATGAGATCAAGTACCACAACTCAGGATCACACATGTTTGTTAGTAAAAGCTTCAGAGAAAGATTCTATACTTTGGCATCGGAGAATGGGTCACATCAATTTTCGGAAAATGAATTATCTGGTGAAAAACGATTTAGTGATAGGTGTACCTAAACAAAATTTCTCTTTACATGATCATTGTATATCATGTAAAAAGGGAAAGCTCATCAGAAAATCTCATAAACCAAAATTGGTGAACTCAATTAACAAGCCATTGGAGTTACTTCATATGGATTTGTTTGGTCCAGTAAACATTCGGAGTATTGGAGGAAAAATCTATTGCTTGGTAATTACTGATGATTACTCACGATTTTCATGGGTATATTTCCTTGCAACAAAGGATGAAGCATTTGAGAAAATTAAATTTCTGATTCTTAAGTTGGAAAGAATTTTCTCATTGAAAGTGAAGGTAATTCGGAGTGACAATGGAACGGAGTTCAAGAATCATTTAATGGAATTGTTCTGTCTTCGACATGGTATAACACATCAATTTAGTGCTTCTTATACTCCACAACAGAATGGAGTGGCAGAAAGAAAGAATCGGACATTAATAGAAACAGCGAGAACTATGTTATCAGATTCTAAACTACCGATTACTTTCTGGGCTGAAGCAGTGAATACGACGTGTTTTGTACTCAATCGAGTACATGTTGTCAAAGACAAGAAGAAGACGAGTTATGAACTGTTGAATAATCGGAAACCGAATATTCATTTTTTGGAACCATTTGGATGTCCGTGTTTAATCATGAAGACCAAAGAGAGATTGTCAAAGTTTGCCGAAAAAGCTGGTGACGGTTTCTTCTTAGGATACTCAGTGAACTCTCATAACAAAAGGGTGTATAACAAGACATCTAATCGGGTAGAAGAGGTTTATGAAGTGGAATTCTTAAGGCATTCAAAATCTCCCGATGGTATTGGTCCTGAAAAGTTCTTTGATTATGATTCATTCTTCAATTCTTTTGTTCCACTTCCAGAAGATTCAACATCTCCAGATAATTCTCATTATCAATATGTTGAATATGTGATTCCGGTGATATCCTCTCCTTCAGAGCCGATTCTTATTACTCCTACACCAACCGTTTTATCAGAAGTAACTCCTCCAGAATCTGTTCCTACAACTTCGACTCATCAAGAAGAAGAAGGACATTCTACTCCACAAGTAGAAATTGAAGCTGAAAATCATTCAGATCCTGAAAATGAGGAATTTCAAGAAACTTCCACTGAATTATTTAATCATGATGATTCAGATGATGCGGTGGAAAGTAACTTTGAGGATACGAATATTGAAGCAAACATGGAAGTTGAATCACAACCTACTTTGGGTATCAATGCAAAATTCAAACATCCTTTGAAAAACGTCATTGGAGAGGTATCAGACGGAGTGAAGACACGAACTCAACTTGGTGTTCAACCAAAACAAGTGTCCACCTCTTGTTGGATAGCTCAAATGGAATCTTGCTTCTTATCACAAATAGAACCAAAGAATGTCCAAATTGCTTTACAAGAATCTTCTTGGGTGCAAGCCATGCAAGAAGAATTACAGCAATTTGTTAAACTACAAGTTTGGACATTGGTGGAACCTCCAAAAGGTATTCATCCAATTGGTACTAGATGGGTTTTTCGTAACAAAAAGGATGATCGAGGGATTGTGGTTCGTAACAAAGCAAGATTAGTTGTTCAAGGTTTCACTCAAGTTGAAGGTTTGGATTATGATGAGGTTTTTGCACCCGTAGCTAGGCTAGAATCCATTCGGATATTCTTAGCTTATGCCTCATACATGAACTTCAAAGTTTATCAACTGGACGTCAAATGTGCTTTTCTCTATGGGAAAGTTCATGAAGAAGTGTTTGTCAAACAACCACCGGGTTTCGAAGATCCTCAATTTCCCAATCATGTGTTTCGACTAGACAAAGCTCTTTACGGATTACATCAAGCCCCGAGAGCTTGGTATGAGACTTTGTCACAACACTTGTTGGAAAATGGATTCACACGAGGACGAATTGACAGCACTCTCTTTATAAAGAAGTCAAAGGAAGATTTATTGCTAGTGCAAGTATACGTTGATGACATTATCTTTGGATCAACAAACGACAGCTTGTGCAAAGACTTTGAGGAAATTATGAAGTCCAAATTTGAGATGAGCTCAATGGGAGAAATGGCTTTCTTTCTAGGATTACAAGTACAACAAATGGATAAGGGAATTTTTATCCATCAAACAAAATACGTCAATGATATCTTGAAGAAATTCAAGATGTTAGAGGTCAAGCCACTTTCCACTCCCATTGACACAACTGAAAAGATTGGACCTGCCTCTGAAGATTCTCCTACGGATCAAAAAGAATATCGCTCCATGATAGGCTCTTTGATGTATCTAACGGCATCTAGGCCAGATATCATGTTTGCTGTGTCTGTTTGTTCTAGGTACCAAGCTGATCCGAAGATAACTCACTTGCGAGCAGTACAACGGATTTTTCGATATCTCAAAGGAAAATCGAATCTTGGAATTTGGTATTCCAATGATGGTGACTTTGAACTTTCAGCATATTCCGATTCAGACTACGGAGGCTGTGGCATTGATTCCAAATGTACATCAGGAGGTTGTCAATTTCTTGGAGGAAGATTGGTGACTTGGCAATGCAAGAAACAACAAACTGTTTCTACATCCACTGCTGAGGCTGAGTATATCGCTGCTGCTAGTTGCTGTTCTCAAATCTTGTGGATTCAACAACAACTACGCGATTATGGTTTACTCTTGACCAAAACTCCTTTAAATATTGATAACACTGCTGCTATTAGTATCATACGCAATCCCGTACAGCATTCTAAAACAAAACACATTGAAATACGTTTTCATTTCATACGGGATTGCTATGAGAAAAATCTGATCATTTTGGTTCATGTCGAAACAAGTAAGCAATGTGCTGACTTGTTTACCAAATCATTTTCCAAATCCCGTTTTGAGGACCTTATCTCAATGCTCGGTATGAAACATTTGGATCATCTTGACTAAACAATTGGATATTTAGGTTGTATTTTACAATTCTAGGTTATTTGCTGTTTTAGTCATTAGTTGTTTTACTTTCCAATATAAAAATCCAAAAACAATAGAAAAATTTCAAAATGCAAAAACATTAGAAAAATACAAAATCAGGGGGAGATTTTGTGGAAAATGTTGGGAAATGATAGTATATTGGGAAATGTATTAAAATTAATTTTTAAAGAAATGCTAAGTATTATATTTGATGTGTTAGTAGATTTATGTAACATTTCTTCTAAAGAATTTTCTAAAATTTAAGTTATAATATATTGGTAGGTATTCAAGTATTTAAGGTATCTCGTCTAAGAAATGTCAAATACTTAGTGCATATTATTTTATATAATCCAAAATATCTGTATATGACAAGCAAAAGTCAATTGACTTAAGCAAAAGTCAAAATAAATGACTCAAAGTTATCAAGATTCTATTCTTCTAGATTCAAAATAACAATAAAATGTCTTAAATTCTGAAAATTAATATGGTATGATCTATCATTTAGGGTCTTTATATTATGTTGTCTGGGGAATCATATCCACTATTTGTTGTACGTTGTACAGACCTTAGACTTGGGTATGATTTTGAAGAAGGTTTACTTAATTATATCTCTTTGTTATACTTTGTATAGACCTGAGATATAGTTGTAATTCCAACCAAGGGTATGACATATGTGACAAAATGTCATTCCAACATATGTGTGTACTCTTAAAGACTTCATCATATTCTCACCCTCTATATAGAAATATTACTATATTTTGAATTCGGAAGTATATTGATATTTAGCTTATATAGAATAATGTGCACATTAACAATAATGCAATAAGATACTTAACTATTTGAGTACTTGAGTAAACAATAATACCAATAATCATATATAAAGTAAATTTTTAGAAAATATATTTTGGAAATGATATATAAATTTAAAAGGGATAAAAATACTAACAATCAAAATAAACTTGCATTTCTCAATAATAAACATAATACATTCATATATCCCAATATGATCCCATCTCATGAGATTTTCCCCACCAAAAATATTTTATTTTGTTATAATTTTCTTGTAAATATTTTTAGATTTTATATTTTTCAAAGTAGTTTTCTCTTTAAAATTGTTATGTTTTTTTTCATTTTTAGATAGATAATATCCAAAGTTTAATCTTTTTGATCCTATATGTTTTAGCAAAATTCATTTTTGAAAAACATCAAAATAAATTTTGAATTTCAAAATGATCACTGAATTTTTCAGTAACTGATAAATAGGTCCGGATCTATATTTGAAAAGGTATATGTACTTCTGAAAACCATAGTTGACATACGCTTTCAAAACTTGTCAAATTTAGTCCGGAACTAGCATTTTTCAGTATCTGCAAAACCGAGCAAGTTTTCTGTCGTTTACTCTCTGTGTACTTCATCATTTTCAAATCTATCAAGATAGATTTGTGCGCCTTGTGATTCCGCATTCATAGGTATAACTTTCATTCTCTATCTTTCTATATCTATGATTCAATCGTAATTTTTCTGAAAAGTTACTGTTCACATGAACAGTCGTCATTGTTATCCGGATCTCCTAGTTACGGACTAGGATTAGGGTTTTTGTCCGTAACTATCATAGTTACAGACCTTAAGTCAACTATTGACCATTGACTTATTGACCAACCCTACTTACTGACTTTGACTATTTGACTTTTGTTGACTAAGTCAAAAACTGACTTACGGATTTCTTACTTGCTGACTAGGTCTTGAATTATTCTAAGTCCATTAGTATATATCTAGTTACTGACTAAATGTTTACTTACGGACTCATTATAATATACGGACTTAGTTTCGGATTATTAAGTCAGCATGAACATACTGACTATACATACGGACTATACTTAGGTATTTGATCTTAGTATTAGTTACGGAGTATTGTCATTTTGTACATACTGACTATGTAATCTTAGTTTTTAATCTGAAATTTTGTTAGATATTTAGTTCCTGATCTAGTTTTACTTAGAAATTGTCTTTACTAGTTACTGAGTTAAGTGTTACATACTGACCTTGTATTGATACTTAATACTGAGTAGCTAGTTCCTGACTTAAAATCTATGTATTTCTAGTTTCGGACTAACTTGATACTTAACAAAATTTTCAGTATGTGCATCATTTTGTTTCTATTTGTTTTGTACCTGGCTTAACAGTTTGTTTTGTATAGCTTGTGATACGCATTATGGCAGATCAACCTGGTGTTGCTGACATTGCTCGAGTTGTAATTGATTTTGAGCCTAGACATAATGTGACTGCTTATCTTATGGATCCTCCAAACAAGCCTGTCAACAACTGTTTTCACCCAATTCTGAATTTCTTGAGAAGATCCAGAGTTCATTATGCCTTAACTATGGGAGTTGAACATATATTTCAAGAACATATGTTTGAATTTTGGAACTCAGCTGAATACCTTTCAAGTAATAATCCTCCATGTATTCGAGCTACAGTGACTGGAATTCCCATAGATCTCACAGAAGATATGATAAGACAAACCTGGAATTTTGGAGATGCTGAAAATGTTAATAATATAATTCCAAGGGATATTGTGGTAGATTGTCTTTCTAGGATGGGTTGTACTAGAGGACCTAGAGACAAACAATATTTGAAAAATCATTTTCCTCCTCAATGGAAGTTTATGATACATACAATGGTCTCCACCTTATCACCAAGGAAATCAGGACATGATTCAGTTGGGATCAATTTACTTGAGATGATCACTGCTCTCATATTGAACATCCCATACAATTTCTCAAGATTCATTTTTCAGCAACTAGTCGGGAATCTTTCTAGCAAAGAGGCATTCTTCATGTATCCACGGTTTTTACAAAGGATTTTCAATCAACATCTCCAAGGACTAACTTTTGAAGGAGATAGATATACTTATATTCCTGTTCCACAAAGGATATTCGCAGATGTTCACAATTACAGAAAGAAAGCTGTTCCTGCATCTCTAGAATTATTTGGACATGTGATAGATGAAAACTTTGTTCCTCCACAATTTGAATTTGAATTATCTTCAAGTGATGAAGAAGAAGGAGAAGATGTAAATGAGGAACATGTCCAGGAACATGCACAGAATATCATAGTCAATGAACCTCAAGAAGGTGTTAATGTAGAAGCATTAGAAAATATTGTAGCCAATGAACCACCAGTTGAAATTGACCAAACGACTGTTATGGAAGGGAATGATGATATAGAAGAAACCTTGGAGCATATTGAATTAAATGCTGATTTGTTTGAAGATGAACCTGATCATGAAGCACCTGCTACTGATATAGCTGAAGCCGTTCATACTACATCATCTGATTCTTCTGATACTGAGATTGAACATGCAGATGAAGTTGAGTCTTCTAGTTCTGAAGAAGAAGATCCTAAGGTTGTGGAGGAAAGGAAAAGAAAAGAAAGAGAAGAAGCTCAAGATCCATCTTATCATCCTGAAGCTGAACAAGTTCCCATCAAACCAAAGAAGATCCGAAGAACAACAACTTTATTGGTATTTTCTAAGGATGCTAGTACTTCAACTAGTATGCCTTCATCTGAAGCTATTATGACATCTTCGAGCATTCCATCTTCATCCAGTTTGCCATCTGATACAATTCCATCAATTCCTCTTGCTGGAGTGGACTCCAAATTAATAAAAGCAGTTGCACCTGTTTTAAAGCTTGTTGAAGAAATGCAACAGAAACTGATTGATTATTCAGTCAATGTGGAGAATAGATTTAATGAGCAAAATCAACAACTTGTAATTCAAAAGAACCTGATCGATCAACAAGCTGAAAAAATTAAAGAATTGGAGCTTGAAATTAAAAAATTAAAAGAAAAATCAGTTGATCAGGGGGAGAAGTTTGAAAAAGTTGATGAAGAGGAGGAAGAAAAGGATGACAATGATGGTAATGATAATGATGGTAATGATGATGATGATAATGATGATGGTGGTAATGATGGTAATGAGGATGACAATGATGGTGATGGTTTATATGATTTTGGTGCTCATGCTAATGGTGAAAAAGAGGATGATACTGAGCAAAATGAACCTCCTCAAGATTTTTCTCAGCCTGAAGATCAACAACATTTTTCTTCAGATACATCTTTAAGTCCTATTGATTCTCCAGAGCCATTACACTTTGCACTTCCTCAAATCAGTGATGATTCAGTGTTAGCTTCAACTTCAGAGTTTGAAGATCTTGTATTTGACGACTTAGAAGAAGTACAAGAGCTAGATACTAATATCTTTGATTTTGCTGAAGAAAAAGAAAAAGATAAGGTTGAGGGGGAGTTGTTGCCAAGTGAACAAAGATTTATGATTGATATTGGAGAAGAAGAGCTGGCCAAGAAACATATATCAGTTGGCTGTTATTCTCCTACATGTAAACGGATGGAGGTTGGAGAATCTTCGGGCACAAAAGAAGTTGTATATGTATGGGGCAGTGATGAAGATGAGGATGATTATCAAGTTTCTGATATTGCTGAATTTGATTATAATCTTCAAAGATTAAATCAAAATGGAGACTTTGATTCAGATGAAGAACCTCCAGAAGAGGGAGAAGAAGAAGATGGAATTAATGAAGAGCATGAGGAATCGTTATTTCAAAATTTTCCTGAAGATCCAATTCAAGAGAAACCTTACAAAGATTGGTTCAAAGAGAAGGTTATTGATAAGGCAGAAAAGTTGTCAAAGAGGAAAACTTTCAAGTTCAAAAGCAGAAAATTGAAAGGACATATTATAAGCTGGAAATATGATTCTGACAACAAAGTTTTTGTGGTAAAAAGAACGGATGGACTCCAATACTTCTCAAGATCCTTTAAACGAATTGGATCTCTGCCTCAATGTGATGTAAATCATCTGGGAAGCATCAATATTTTGAATTATCCTGAAAGAGGGATCGTACATTGGATGATTCAGAGGATTTATGAGGATACAGATTGGCACAAAGAAAAACATTTGGAATGGAAATATCTTCCAAGAACATTGCCAAAGAGAAAGGTTGATCCTTGGGAAATTAATCCAATAACAAATCAACCAAATGTGAAACTTATTTATCCTGGAGCTCATTGCAAGAAAGAAATTCCTCTGGAGATTCTACCAACAAATTTCACCACATACTTCATTGAATGGTACTATGTGAGCAATACTGGTGAAGCTTACATAGTTTGCTATGACAAAGAGCAAAATGGAAATATTATATGGCCAACCAGAAATGTGGTGAAAGTATATGATCCTCTGAGTTTAATAAATCTTGCTGAAGAAGATTTGTCGATGCTGGAAAAGAATCAAATTATTCATGATGATGATCAAGAATCAATGATTCAAGCAAGAAAATTTCAAAGGGTGGTTCATGTTTGTCTTGAGCAGGGAATCCATGCAGGATGCAAGCATCCAGGGTTCAAATAAAGAAATATCAATACAAAGACAAATCAAGCTTTATCCAAGGGGGAGTTTGTTGGAGCAATGGATGTCTAAAGCTTAATATGTTAGGTTTGATAAATTTTTAGAAGTCTGAAATCGTACAAGTCAAGTATGTCCGTAACTAACATAGTCAGTATGTATGTAGTACTTACGGACTGTCTGGTAGTCCGTAAGTAGAAGTCAGTAAGTAGTTAGATTCGGAATTTTTGATGTTTGACTTATATTGAATAGAGAATTCTGCCTATATATATAGGTGTTTTATGTTCAGAATTCTCTAAGTCTTTGGTGTTTTGTATTATCTGAGCTATATTAATACAATTAGTTTACCAAAGCAATTTCTCTCTTCTCTAGATTATTTACTTCAAGTATATTGTTATCCGCTGCACTTTATACTTGATTACTAAGTTTTAGTTCTGAGATCGTGGACTTTCAATTTCATTAGCTCATAATATGGGATGATGACTTTTCAGAGGAAACTTTTATCTAAATTGGGAATGTTTACTAGATTCGATAGCTTATGGTATAACCCGCAGATTCCTTATCAGTCGGTTATCAACTGATATGTCACGAGGAACTAGGGTATCATGATTCTGATCAGACAGACAATGCTCAACTCTCCTGCGAGGGAGTCAGTGGCCCTTATTATTGAACGCAGTTGCTCATGGGTGAAGGAACAGAGTAGCAAGTCCATAAGAAGTCTAACCGTTCTTAATACCACAAAGACTACGAATCCGGAAAATAACTAACTTAGAAAATATGTTCGGACTTATTTGATTAATTCCTATTAGTGAAACTCAAGCATGGTAAGCGAGGGAAAGTGTTTAGGATTCTTGCGTACCTTACTTTAGGTTTCATGGTTTAAGTACATATATCATTTTAAATTGGATTCTAAACTTGCCTTTCTCAATACAATTAACAAATCCCTAGGTTTTCGTGAATGGTTATTTAGCCTATATTCTACCTATTCTAATCTAATCTAAACTAATCTAATTAAAATGTTGGCGGCTTTTGCATAAAGTTAAACCCGGACCATATCGAAAAATACTATGGTAGTTCACAATGTATTTAATCGTTAACCGATGTTTCCGTTGTGAATTTAATTGCTTCGCAATGTTTTCATGATAAGTACACTGTGATTGGAGATGTACTATACTCATGGCAATTCCACGTAATCACATTGTATTTTATGATGATTGCATGACGTTACAATTAAACCATAGTTTTGACACAGATAACTATTGACCAAGTATTAAGGTTCGCGACTCCTCTTTACAAGGTTACAATCATGTTTGTTAATCGAAAGGCGAATATAAGATTTATGTTTAAAATCAAAAGATAAATTTGTACTCCGCTTAACAGCGTTTCCAGTACTATATCAGGTAAACAGTCGAATAGGGGCCATCAAATTACTTCATGACATATTTAAGATCATCCCATAATTATTTATGCTAATTACATCACAACAAATACAATAGTAATCTACTCGCTAATCATGGCACAAACTATCTCTAGCATAATTAAAGTATACATATTTAATTAAGATAGATAAGGATAGAAAGAACCGATATTAATGCGCGAGAACGAATAGACTTGAATTAATAAGAATAACTCCAAGCTTATACCAAAGATTACAAGCCTTGTTTTCGTTCTATTCTAACAAACTTCCTAAACTTATACTAATTTAGAAAGTAAAACTAGAGAAATGAGAAAGATATGGAAGGTGTAAAAGATGTGTGAAAGGTTGTATGAAAAAGTGTGTGAAGGTGTATAAGAGTGTGTAAGGTGTGTCTTGAAATGTCGCACCCCCAAATTCGGGTTGCGAAAGCAAATCGGGTCGGGGCACGACTATCAATAATCACAAGCACAAAGATATAATGAACGACCACTAAATGCGTCGTTTTACATTGTATTGATAAAACCAAAGTTTACATAAAAATATTGTTTACATTAGCTCAGTTACTTGAAATTGAGAGATTTACATTACATAATTAATTTAAACAAAATATAATAATGCAATTAAATCTCTGATTTGATTGAATGCAGACTCGAGCTAATGAATCCTGATTTGGCAGCCAACCTACATGCTAAAATGGGTCAGCGAGACGCTGGTGAGCTCACAGGTTTGTATGTCAACACATATTTGTATGAACCGCAAGATTTAATTAAATTTATAATGCAATTAAGCAAAATAAAAGTTATACAGCCATGAGCACATAGTCTGAGCTTAACTTGAGTGTCAGGTCCAATTAAGAAAACCCAACTGAGTGCCTCCTACAAGTGCGAAATCTACACTCGTCTTCCCAAATGCTAATATGTCCATTTGACCAGTTAGTGCGTGCTAACCCGGACGAGGATTGTCAATCCTATATGATATCATATACTAACATTCACGCTACAGATGTATTACCAAACTATGTTGTGGAGGGTTTTGAAATGATTATTTAAAACAACTCATGTAGTATTTGATTTGTATTGTACTTGCGTTCATATTGTAAAATAAAACGAGCAATGTAATCACACCCTTGATGAAAACCGTAAAATAGGGGCTATGAGACTCACCTGAGCCTTGAGAAGTTTAACTTAATAAACTTGTTTGATTAGTCGTGAGTTGATGTCCGAAGACTTGTAACCTGAGAGTGTCCAAGACACTCGATGGTTATAAACATGAGTAGGTATCTCGAAAGACTACCTCTGTAGCTGTTTGTCCAACTAGAATGTCCAAATTACTACGATTTGGTTGATTTGATTATCCAAATTACTATGATTTAGTTGTTTAAATTGTCCAAGTTACTACGACTTGGTTGATTGGATTGTGTTTTGAAAACATGTACGGCCCGTTGGTGAATTGGTTGTAATAATAATCACATTATCATTATTATGATTTCAAAGTGTTAGGCTTGAAAACATGTTCCAATGTGTTTTAGGAGTCGTAGAGCTAATAAGTAATTATTAGGAGGTATTGTTGAGTCATACCATGAGAATTAATCGTAACAAGTCATGAATACTTAATGCACAATCTAGGGAAAAGAACACAATAGAGCACCATCCTTGTGACATCGGATCGATGTTTAATGTGGAACCCTAGATTGTAGATATTAGTTAGACCCAGAACGTTGGCTAATATACATTTAACTTGGACTCTTTGATTAGTATCTAAGTTAATATAAGAGGAATCATAATCAGATAATCAAAACACATGAACCGGATAATATGAAAAATTTAAACGCATTTTGTACACTGAAAACTATCCGTCAAACCAAAGAGAAAGAAATATATAATTTTATATCTCATTAAAAGTATTTTTATAAAATACTTTGAATAAAAATATATACAGTTTTATATTTAGAAAATTTTCATTTGAAAACGTTATACTACTTTACGATCGGGTACAAAAACACGGGTATTTGTACTACGAATGGGAGCCAACCAACTCCAATAATTGGAGCCGGTCAACTACACCAAACACACCCCTCACTTTCATTTCATTTTCTTCTTCATCTCTTCCCTCCATCTATCTCTCGGTCTCTCGCTCTATCCCTCTCGGATTCAAAATCATCATCATATTGATCATCAACAACAACAACATCAGTAACAATCATCATCATCATCACATTCATCTTCATCTTCTTTGATCATCATCACCATCCGGATCATCATCCTCATCCTCACGGGTCCAAATTTTAATTCGTAAGGAAACTCAAACTTTACTTTAATTTCACGTTTATAATACTTATATTATCATATACTAGTGTTTTATATATGAGAATTTGGTTAAAAGTGAAGTTAAAAACTGGGTTGGGGATGAACTGCACGAACAGACCTGCAAGTGGTACCTGAGACGAACGGCTGGAAATCATCAGCCGAACGACTGGACCTTCACAGCCGAACGGCTAGGTCTTCCTTAGCCGAACGGCTGGACCTTCACAGCCGAACGGCTGGACTTCCATAGCCGAACGGCTAGGCCCTCCATAGCCGAACAACTGGACCTTCACAGCCGAACGGCTGGAATACTCAAACATAACAGTTTTTGTAAAAATGCCGAAGAATTTCACGTGTGATTTCAGGGTAGCTTCTCGATGAAAAATTTATTATAACGGCTTGGGCTAAAAGTCACACGGTCACTCGAAAACGGCCCAATGATCAAGGCTATGGTGTACCATAGCCTAGGCGGTTTTAGGCCTTTCGGGGTCATCTAGGGGTCGAAAATGGCATATTTCAGTTTTTGGACCTCGTACCAAATTTCGTAACTTATGAAATAAAATATAACGAATATAAGGATAATTGTAAACAATACGATACATCCATGAACGAGTTATATAAATGCAAAAACACACGTTATATATCTTTAGAATATATAAATTCAATCCGTCACCAACGGGCCGTACATTTTATAAACTTTAATAGGAAGTACAAATATAATCACTTAGACATAATCAAAATGGACACAACATTAATACGGAGAAATATTAGATAATCAAATACTCATTAGAATCTCACGTGTTTAGGACACTAGGAGATTCAGGGATTGTCTATTCCACCTCGGACATATTCATTGCTCGGATAGGCTCAGGTGAGTCTCACAGCCCCATTTTTACTGTTTTTAAATATTGGGGTGAGATACAATGCTTACTTGTTTTCGTGATCATAGTTATTCGGTTAGTTAATTTAATTATTAACTCTGTTAAACATGTTGGTTATCATTGTCGGTCTTGATTTTTATTGTTCGGGTATTGCATAAGTGTTTTAATACGGGAAAGTGTGAGCGACCTGGATCAGGAAACGCAAACTAGAACTTGTATATATTTGTGCGGAATACAAATACAAACAAACACAAGGTGAGTTATAGTAAAGATGAAAAGATGAAAGTATTCTTTAAGAAATCTTGATTATATTTCATATACAAGAGATGTACAAGTGATCTCAAAATTACATCAAGAAGCGTTACAAATGACTTCAACTTACATCTATTTATAGACAAGCCTACGACAATGCTAAGCCTACGACAATGCTAAGCCTACGACAATTCTAAGTGTATTCCGTGAATAGCCATTCACGGAATTACACTATCCGTGAATACAATACATTCACGGAAACTTATTGTCGATACTAATACAATCATAGATCTCATCATTCACGGACAAAAACTATTTTCGAATCTCATTGTCGGATAGTCATTCACACACAAAACATTCACGCACAAGGCATTCACGCACAAGGCATTCACGCACAAGGCATTCACGCACAAGGCATTCACGGAGTTAAAATACTTGGACAAAATTAAGTATTAATCAACCTTTGTCTCTACAAACTCCCCCTTTGATAATACTTGATCTTTTTTTTTCAAATCTTCAAGTATATTCAGGAAGATTGCATCCAGCAAAAATACCTTTAGAGCAGCACACTTCTACAACTCGTTGAAATTTCAATGCCATCTTTTCGTCATCATACGCATCATCATACACAATTGGATTCACAAGCAAGACTTCAAGATCATCTTTTGACAGATTAATTAAGCTCAGAGGATCAAATACATATACAATCGACTCTCGATTCCACATCACTTCTCCATTCAAGTCTCTGTCATAACAAGCAATTTCTGCTTCTCCGGTTGATCCATTGTATCTCCAATGACTTACGAACTTAGAAAAATTTACAGGCAATTTCTCAAGTGGAATCTTCGTCATGCATTTAACTCGAGGATATGTCAAAGTAACTCTTGGTTGATTAGAAATCGGATCGATATCAAAATAATCAACAGTCCTCAATGGGAAAGTTTCCTTAACCCATGTAAATTTTCCATTATTACTTTCTCTTGATAACGTATCAGCCATCCAATTTATCAAACCATGTCTTGAACGATTAATTATATCCACAGAAGCTAAATGGTTGATTTCACACTTAGGTAATTTTCCTAAGGCTTTGAATGTTGAGTGAAAATATTGAAGTCCATCAGTTCTCTTAATAATGAATACTTTGTTGTCATTATCATATTTCCATCTGATAATTCTACCAACGCATTCATATCTTGGTATCTTGAAGAACTTACGAACTGTAATCACTGGACTTGGTTGTTTGGGAAACCACCAAGAGACTTTTTGCTCAGGCTCTTTATCATCGTCAGAGTCTTTCCATAACCCTTCTTGTGAACACATATCTGACTGAATATTCTCCGGATGAAGCTCATCTTCAGAATCTTCCCAGTCTTCAACGTGAACATAATCGAAATCAGGTTCAAATCCCGGAGGATATTCTGGATCGAAATCTTCAAAATCGTAATCGCCATCATTGCAAAGTTCAACAAATGGAATCAAGTCTTCAATGATCACACTCAAAGGAGTTGGACAAAGCACCTCTTCATCTTCAATGCTATCCAATAATTCCTCCTGTTCAAACGTATGAGATGTTTCTCCAAACTCAAACACTCTAGACTCATGAATTGCATTAATTGGATCAACTTCTAATGGTTCGGTTGCTTGAAATACAACCAATGCTTGTGAGAAATTTGGTTGATCACTTTCATTTCCAGTATCATCAGTATTTTCAGTCATATCATCATTATAATCACCATCATCACCATCATTACCATGATCACCATCATCATTACCATGATCACCATCATCATCACCATGATCACCATGATCACCATCATCACCATCATCACCATCATCATCATCATCATCATCATCATCACCATCATCACCATCATCATCATCATTATCATTAACATTATTCTCCCCCTGATCAACTAACATTTCTTTTAGAAGGAAGACGTCCAGCTCCAATTCTTCTATTCGATCATTCTGAGATAGAATGTGTTGGCGTTGTTCCTCGAGAAGAGTGTCTTGAGTATTAATTCTTTGTACAGCATTGAGTAAATCCATTTGAAGTTTCTCAACAAGTGTCATCAATGGTCTGACAGCACGTTGTAATGATGCATCAAGGTTAGCCATACTAACACTTGGTCCAGGTATTGAAGAAGAAGTACCAGCTGCAACAGAAGCAGCAACAGGTATAGAAGAAGATGCTGGAATAGAGACAGAAATACCATGTGATATCTCAACCGGCATAGAAGTAGAAGCGATATCAGCAGATGAACTAGGTTTAGAAATTCTGCGACGTTGAGATGGCTGAATATCAGGTATATATTCAGGATCTTGTGCCTCTTCACGTTGACGTCTCAAATCCTGTCGTTCCTTTTCAATATTTTCAGCAATAATTCTTTGAGGAACTAAAGATTCTTCGACAGATTGGAGACGAAATGATTGATCTTCTTCAGAACTAGAAGATTCTACTTCTTCATGATCAATTAAAGGCACCTCCTGCTCCCCCTCGGATGATTCGCTATCAGTAGTAGAATCAGCAGGTTGTACAATCTGTGGTAATGCAAATTGTGGCGGTTGGAAATTAACATCAATAACATGTCCAAATAAATCAACAGTAGGCGGCACCGGTTTGCCCCTATATCCATTACAATCTGCAAACACTCTTTTTGGAATAGGAGTGTAGTGTAGAATGCTTCCATGATAAGTAATCCCGTTGACATGATTATCAAAGATGTGCTGAAGAAACCTAGGATACATGAAGAATCCATCATCATTAATATTTCCAGCCAGATTCTCAAAAATGTATCTCGAGAAGTTAAATGGAATGTTTAAGACAAGAGCTGTCATAATTCCTGCAAGCTGATAACTCAAAGAATCAAAACCAGCTTTCCTTGGAGAGATGCATCCAATTAGCATATGTGCTAGAAACTTCCAGTGTGGACAGAAGTGATTCTTCAAGATTTGAACATCATGAGGTCCTTTAGTACACCCCATTTGATGAAGACACTGATCAATGACATTTCGAGGAATATCATTTGATGCATTCAAGGTATCTCCAAATTGAAGAGTATGACGAATTAGCTCTTCAGTCAGCAATAATGGCTTTCCATCAACCATAGATGTAATACATGGAGGATTGACATCTGTTTGATATTCAGCTGAAGTCCAGAACTCTATCATGTGATCTTCATATAGATTAGGAACAGATACTGTCAAGGCATGTGATATGCGAGATCGTAAAAGAAACCTTATCATAGGAAAAAATTTCCTATTTTCGGGTTTATCCGGTTGCTCCAAAAGATATGCAGTTGCATTATGTCATTTTTCAAACACGACTGCTCGATGTTGAACTTCGAGTTGAATAGCAGCGATAGGATCTAAATCTGCCATTTGGAAATAAAAACTGCACCAAGATTTTATTAGACACAGAAACTCAACAGAAAGTTTATTGAAAATTTTTCAACACTTAGAAAAATTTTCAAATGTTCAGGTATCCGACAATAACACACTGAGTACTATTCATGCGACAATGATTAATTTTATGCGACAATATGACTTAGAGATATACTATTCATACGACAATCATATATTTATCCGTGAATCATATTGTCCGTGAATAAAATTCATGCGACAATTCAAAATTAAAATCAATTTTCAAAAATTTTGTCCGTGATTCATATTGTCGTAACACTATTCATCCGTGAATAATATTGTCGAAGTACTATTCATCCGTGAATAAGTACTGTTTATACGACAATATGATTGTCGTAGTCAAATAGTCAAACAAGTCAATAAAGTCAAACATAAGAATTAATCACGGAGTACTGTTTATCCGAGAATTCATTTATTCACGGATAGCCATTACACTGTTCATCCGACAATACTGTATTGTCGGATGGTCCGACAATTCGAATTGTCGGACGATTATTTTGAACAGTATCAAATGTTATTTGATCGATTAAACAAGAAATCTTTAACAAAAATGAAAGAGATTTATACCAGTCGATTCGGAATTCAAAAACGAGTAAGTCTGTCGAATTGGTTTTTAATAAAACCAAGTAATCAGGAAGAAATCAAAGAAAATGTGATTGTCGGAATATCAGAATTGTCGGAGTAATAATTCACGGAAAAGGAAAGTGTAAGTTTTTCAAATTTTGAAAAGACTTATACTATTTCTTTTTGTCCGTGAAAGCATTCCGTGAATATATATATAACTTTATCCGTGAATAAAGGTATATATTCATCCGACAATAACATCAATTTTTAAATAAAACATTTTTATCAATTTAAACAAACTTTTGGATAAAATTTTGTAACCTATAAAAATGAAAAATGAAAAATTAATAACCTAAAATATGTAAAAATAAAATCTTTTTGTTAGAGTAATTTTCGTGACTTGGGATCATATTGGGATAAATGAATGTATTTAATTTGTATTTTCAGAAATGAAAGTCTATTTTGATTGCTAATATTTTTGACCAATTTAAATTTACATAGCATTAATAAAGCATACTTTCTAAAAATCATTTTATATATGATTTTTGGTATGTGTTATACACTTGAACACTTTGGTATCTAAAATATCTTTTTCTTTTTATTATTAATATGCATATCATTATACATAACCAAAATAAAAATATACTTTCAAATTCATAATATATTAATATTTTCATATAGAGAGTGAAAATATGATGATATCTTTAGAAGTACATACATATGTTGGAATGACTTTTAGTCACATATGTCATACTTCGAGTTGGACTAATAAACTATATCACAGGTCTATACATCGTATAACAAAGTGATAGGGTTTATTATGATAGATATTTATATCTTTATCAATATTTGTATGTCCGTTTATAAAAAATATACCGACTAAGGTCTGTACACCGTACAACAAATAGTCAATACATTTTTCCCAGATATCATAATATAAAGACCCTAAATCATGAATCATAATATATTAATCCTTCAAAATTTAAGACTTTTATCATCATTTTGATAATTTTATTGTCATATACTAATATTTTGGAAGATATAAAATGATATACAAAAATATTTAGACATTTCTTAAACTGGATATGATAGACCCATAAATGCATACCAATAAATCATATTTAAAATTACATTTAATAGAAAATTTGATTTAAAAATGCTATATAAACCTATTAACATATCAAAAATAGTACATAACATTCCTTTTTCAGATTTATATGTAAATACAATTCCCAATGTACTATCATTTCCCAACTTTTACACAAAAATCTCCCCCTATTTTTTATTTTTCATATGTTTTTGTATTTTAGTTTAAAGAAAAAATAAAAACGTAAACAAAAAAGAAAATGCAAAAATATCCAAAGTTTATTTAATTTGATCTAAATGCTTCATTCCGAGCATCAAGATTAATTCTTCAAAACGAGGTTTAGAAAACGCTTTTGTAAACAGATCAGCGCGTTGTTTCAAAGTATCAATATGGACTAAGTTAATCAAGTGTTTCTCATAGCAATCCCGTATAAAATGAAAACGAATTTCAATGTGTTTCGTTTTAGAATGCTGGACGGGATTACGTATGATACTTATGGCAGCAGTATTATCTATATGCAAAGGAGTGTGGTTTAGAAGAAACCCATAATCTCTGAGTTGTTGTTGAATCCAAAGAATTTGGGAACAACAACTTGCAGCAGAGATATATTCTGCCTCTGCAGTAGAGGTAGAAACGGTATCCTGTTACTTACACTGCCATGTCACAAGACGTTCTCCTAGAAATTGACATCCACCCGATGTGGATTTGAAGTCAATACCACATCCACCATAGTCTGAATCAGAATATGCAGAAAGAGAAAAGTCATCATCATGTGAATACCAAATGCCTAAATTAGGCTTTCCTTTCAGGTATCGAAAAATACGTTGAACGGCCTTCAGATGAGAAACTTTAGGATTTGCCTGATATCGTGAACAAATGGAAACAGCAAACATAATATCTGGACGGGAAGCTGTCAAATACATAAGAGACCCAATCATGGACCGATATTCCTTTTCATCGGTTGATTGATCATCAAGAGCAGGACCAATCTTTTCAACAAGATCAATGGGTGTAGAAATGGATTTGACATCAGTCATCAGAAATTTCTTTAAGATTTCAGTAACATACTTTGTTTGATGTATGAAAATGCCTGAATCAAGTTGCTGGACTTGCAACCCAAGAAAAAATGCCATTTCACCCATTGAACCATTTCAAATTTTGATTTCATAATCTGCTCGAACTCTCTGCATAAGCTTTCATTTGTCGATCCAAATATGATGTCATCTACATACACTTGAACAAGCAACAAATTCCCTTTTACTTTTCTGATGAAAAGAGTACTGTCAATCTGTCCTCTAGAAAACCCATTTGCAAGAAGATGTTGAGATAAAGTTTCATACCAAGCTCGAGGAGCTTGATGTAAACCATACAAAGCTTTATCCAACCGATACACATAATCTGGGAATTTAGAATCTTCAAAACCCGGTGGTTGTTTGACAAATACTTCTTCATGCACTTTCCCATATAAAAATGCGCACTTGACATCCAATTGATATACTTTAAACCTCATGAAGGAAGCATAAGCTAGAAAGATTCGAATTGATTCAAGTCTAGCAACTGGTGCAAACACTTCATCATAGTCTAAACCTTCGATTTGAGTAAAACCTTGAACGACTAATCGTGCCTTGTTACGAACCACGATTCCTCGATCATCTTTCTTATTACGAAAAACCCATCGAGTGCCAATCGGATGCACATCTTTAGATGGTTTCACTAAAGTCCAAACTTGCAATTTCACAAACTGTTGTAATTCTTCTTGCATTGCTTGAACCCAAGAGGATTCAGTCAAAGCAATTTGAACATTTTTTGGTTCAATTTGTGATAAAAAACAAGAAGAAGAATCAGACTTGAGTTGCTGCCGTGTCTTAATACCTTCTGACACATCTCCAATCACATTCTTTAGAGGATGTCGATACTTAGAATTAATTCGCAATGTAGGAACCGAATCTTCATGCAAATTAATTCCTAAGTTAGAATCTTCAGGATTACTAAGTACTTCGTCACTAGAATCATCAAGAATTGGTTCTTCTAGTTCAGTAGAAGGTTCCTGAAAATTGTCAGTATCATCAGGATTGGAAGTGGTTTCTTCTTCAACAGTTGTCAAAGGTGAAGAAATCTCATGAGCAATTGAGTCATCAGAAGATCGTGGTGGAGTAAGATGAGAAGTAGAAACAGTTGGAGCTGAAGTAATAATTGGCTCAGCTGGAACAGATGTAACTGGAATAACAAAGTCATCCAAATCGGTAGCAGAAGAAGAAGACACATCATGCTGAAAAGAAGCAAGAGAATTAAAGAATGTGTCGTAATCAAATAACCATTTTGGACCTATACCATTAGAGGAAGGAGAATGCCGAAGAAATTCAACTTCATAGCATTCCTCTATTCGATGTGATGCTGTGTTATAAACTCTCTTGTTGTGAGAATTTGCAGAATAACCCAAGAAAAACCCAGATTCAGATTTTTCAGCAAACTTAGGAATGCGATCCTTAGTTTTCAACAACAAACACGGACATCCAAAAGGTTCCAAAAATTGAATATTCGGTTTCCGATTATTCAATAATTCATAGCTCGTTTTCTGCTTATCTTTGACTACAAGAACTCTATTTAATACGAAACAAGCCGTATTAACTGCTTCTGCCCAAAAAGTTGTTGGCAACTTTGCATCTGAGAGCATTGTTCTTGCAGCTTCAATCAAAGTTCTGTTCTTCCTTTCTGCAACTCCATTTTGTTGTGGAGTTCGAGGAGCACTAAATTGTTGAGTAATTCCGTGCTGAAGACAAAACATTTCCATTAAGTAGTTCTTGAATTCCGTGCCATTATCACTTCTCAAAATTTTCACTTTGAGAGAAAACAAAGTCTCTAATCTCAGAATTAGATACTTAATTTTCTCAGCAGCCTCATCTTTTGTACTAAGGAAGTAAACCCATGAAAATCTGGAATAATCATCAGTGATTACTAAACAATAGGATTTACCCCCAATACTCCGAACACTTACAGGTCCAAACAAATCCATATGAAGAAGTTCCAAAGGAATGTTAATCGAATTCATCAATTTAGGTTTATGAGACTTCTTAGTTTGTTTTCCCTTTTTACAGGAAATACAGTGATCATTTAGTGAAAAGGTTTGTTTGGGAACCCCAATCACTAAATCATTTTTAAAAGAAGTTCATTTTCCTAAAATTAATGTGACCCATTCTTCTGTGCCACAAGATTGATTCCTTTTCTGTAGCTTTTGACAATAAGCAAGTATGCTCTGTAGATCGAGTAATGGTACGCATGTCTAAAACATACATATTCTTTACCCTTGGAGCTCGCATAAGAATCCACTCTTGAGGTACCACAAATCCCGGTTTAAGAATTAAGCACTCTTCATCGTTAAACCAAGTTGAAAGTTTCTTGTCACAAACTTGGGAAACACTGAGTAGATTATGTTGAAGTTGTTCAACATAATTTACTTTATCAAAGCTGATTTCCCCGTTTGTAACGGTTCCCTCACCAGAAATCATGCCACCCTTGTCTCCGGCAAATGCAACAAAACCTCCGTCTTTAACCTTAACATCCTCAAGCAGAGAGAGATTCCCTGTCATATGTCTTGAACAGCCACTATCGATGTACCATATGTTATCAATAGCTCGTGAAGGCTGTAAGACATTTGATCAAAAACAGATTAGTTGCTAATGGAGACCCAAGCCTTTGAGGCTATGGGTCGTCCAGTAATGACATCCATGATGAAAACGTCAATTTGTTTCAAGTTCTTTTTGAAATTCCTTTTGATTGACGCATCATGAGATTTTGTTTTCTTCTTTGAAGAAACAGAAGATGTTACTTTCGGTTTTTATGATTTTTCATGGACAGTTTTTAAATCATCTTTGATTTCAGAATGTTTAGCTTGCTTCGAATTATCTCTTGAACGTTTTTTAGCAAGCTTGTGGCACTCATTGATAAGATGTCCATGAACATTACAATAGAAACATTTTCTTGTTTCATATTGTTTCCGAGAAGTAACTCTTTTATCAGAAACAGGAAGTGAAGTCTTACTTGTAGAAGCCTCACATTTAGAATGTGATTTTCTACTTGTAGACACTTCACTTTTAGAAACAAAGTGAGAAGAAGAAAGTTTAGCTTTTGATGAAGAAGTTGATGATTGTGATTTTTGTGGTGAAGAAGATTGTTTTAAAATCTTTTTAACTTGTGTTGGTGTGTCACAAGCTTTCGATTTTTCTTTTAAATTTTTCAAAACACAATCTTTAATCTTGTCACGACACTCACAATCATGCTTCTTCATTTTGAAAGCATCAACTTTGGATTCATCAGTTGGTGAATCATCAACTTTGGAATCATCTTTAGAAGATGATTCTAAAGTCTCACTTGAAAACACCTTTTGAAGTGTGTCTTTCACATCAAGCTTTCCTTTTCCATAAGCCAACTCAACATTTGCTTCATTTTTAACTGGAAATGCAGAATAGGTAGTTGGTGGAGGAACAAAATGATATTCAACTTTTGAATCTTTTGTTTTTGAATCATTTTGATATCCAATACCAGATTTAGATTTAGTATCTAAACGTTGGTTATTGATTATCTCATCAAAAACAACAGCAGATGTTGAAACATTTAGCAATTTTCTTTCAAGATCTAAAAGCAGAGAATCAGCATCAGATTTTTCCTTTTTTAATAAGTCCATTTCAACCAAATAACTATTAATAATGGATTGCTGATTGAAGATTTTTGCTTTTAAATCATGTGTTTCAACATTTGTTGACTCAAAACGTTTATTTAAAAGATCATTATTTTCAACCAATTCCTTGTTCTGTATTTTTAACTTTTCATTGTCAGTTAAAAGTTTAGCATTTTGAGTTTGATACATGCTGATTTGATTATTCAAATCAGTGCAATTTAAGCAAATTTGATCAGCAAAGGAAGAATCTGTTAGAACATGTTGTTCTAACATTTTGTGACAATAGTTTGTATATTCTTTTAGCTATTGTATTGCGACTATAGCCATACGACAATAGTATTGCAACAAAGCTATTGTCGGATGGTTAGTCAAAGCTATTGACTAAGTTTGACTTCATTAAGTCTTATTGTTGCATGTATGTTTGGAGGTCTATAAATAGACTTCCTTAGGTCATTTTGAAATAGGTTTTTTGAGTGAGTTTTGGAGAGGCTCTTCAATTGTAACACTTTCACTTCCATATCTAGAGAGAGTTTGAGAGAGAGCTTAGAGAGAGAATTCAAGCTGATTTTGTATACTTTGTGATATGAAATAAAAGTTCTCAACTTTTATTTACATCTTGACATTCCGAATACGATTTATACTTTGATTCACGTTTTACACTTGTGATTGATTTCCGCTCAATTGCAAGAATTCGATCAGCTGTAGATCCTACGGCGTTCTCAATTGGTATCAGAGACGGAACAGCTCTTCGAATAGGTGAAAAACGTGTTCTGTAAGAATGACTTGAACTCATCAGTTAATGTTTCATTGATTTTGAGTTGTTTGATTGAATTCTGGTATTCAATTTTTGTTCAAAACTTGAAGACGAGTACTTCTGTGATCGAAATTCATTTGAATTCAATCTGAGGCTCTAATTTGATCTGAATTCGTAAGAAATTGATTACGTACTTATCGTTAAATTTGGAAAGTTCAGAAATTTGACGGTAAAATATCAAATTGAGTGTATACGAGCGTCGGAAATTGAATTCCGAGTTCATTACTTCAATTTTTAGAAAAATCGAGCTAAAATTGAAGATTCTACAGCATTTTTACGATTCTGGAAAATTACTCCGTGATTAACATTTCCGACAATAATGATCTATTCCGTGATTTGCATTCCGTGAATAAGTAATTGTCGGATGAACAGTAGTGTTTTTCTTCCGTGATTAGTAATTCCGTGATTAAGTATTCCGTGATTAATTCTGTGTGTGGTCCGACAATAGCTTATTGTCGCATAAACAGTACTGGATCATTCACGGATTGTTAGTGATTAATTCCGTGATTAGTATTGGACTTGTATTCTCGGACTATCATTGTCGTATAAACAGTGATTAGTATTCACGGATTGTTAGTATTCACGGGTAGTTTGTTATTCACAGAAAGTTGATATTGACGGAGTGTATTATTCTCGCAAAAAGAGTAGTCGTAAAAAAAAAAAAAAAAAAAAAAAAATTTCTAAGCCTTAAAAGTGATAAATTTTGGCTTTGAAAAAGTTTCATTTTACCCGGGCGTTTTTGAGCGTTTTTGGACGTTTTTGAACGCGATTTTGGAGGGAAATTTGTAAAAATTTTCTTATTGCAAAATTTTGTTATTAAGATTAAAATTGTTCATTTTTAGCTTGGGAAAAATTACATTTTATCCAAGTAATTTTGGACATTTTTAACAAAATTTGGTGGGAAAATTCAAGAGAGGTGAAGATGGCATCTTCAAAGTTTGAGCTTGACTACAATGGAAATCTCCTACCTCCAAGATTCTTCTGTAATAATGATTACACTAGTTGGAAGACTAGATTTGAAGAATTTATTATGTTCAGCAATCCTGATTTGTGGATTCCCATTATCAACCGATATGAGAGGCCAAAAGCAAAAGGGACGTACTTTGGTATTGTTCCATTTAAATCGGTGAAATTAATGGATGAACAGGAACGCAAGGAATTTAACAGAGACAAGAAAGCCTTTGAAACAATTAAAAGTTGTTTATCAGAAGAAGTGTTTCGTGCTTTCTCAGAAGCCGAAACCTCCTATGATTTATGGATTTCTTTGTCAAAAAGGTTTGGGGGAGAAGATTTGTTGAAATTGTCAAATGTTGATGACAGAATTAAGGATGAATCAATACAGAAAGATGATGAGCTTAAAGCCTTGCAATCTAAAGTTCTAATCGTGGAAACTGAACGTGATGAAATGCGTTTAAAGATTGTTAGAATGGAAGAACAGATTCTAGAACTTCAGAGTCAACAAACGGAGCTAATCAAGCTACAAGAAGATCATAGTCTTGCTTTGAAGACTATTCAAGATCTTCGTGGTCAACTCTCTCAAAATTCTCACTTTGTAAAACAACCTGAAAAGGTTGTACAACCTGCAAAGGTTGTGAAAAAGATTTACACAAGTAAATCTTCGTATGAGAAAAAGATTTCTCAGTTTACTAATTATTCTTTGCAAAAGAATAAGAAGTATTCTAAGAAATCACAATTAACTTCTAAAAAGGTTGATTGTTTGGATTCTGTAAAGGTCAAGAATGTTCACAAATCGGTTTCAGGACAACAAAAGAAGACAAAAAGAGCTTCTTCAGCACCGATACAACCTTCTTCAGAATCAAGACAAACAAAATCTTGTGCATACACACGGGCACAGATGTTTGCATTAGCACCTTCACGATGTTATCATACGATGTTAAAGCAACCTCCAGATTTTGTTCCTTTCTCTCAAAGGCGAACTTCTTCACAATCGATTCCTTGTCAACAATTTAGATATGAAACACCGTGTTTCTTATCTAGATGGAATTCGATTTCCTTGGATTATGTAGACACAACTTATCGATGGCTGTCAGGGCTATCTAAGCCTGTTGGAACTATGCTCAGGTGGGTTCCAAAAGTTGTTGCTACTTGATTGATACAAGACCAAGGAAGATAAAATCTACTGTTCAGGGGGAGTTATGATCTATTCTGATGGTATCAGAATATGGAACAGTTAGATTTTGTGAAGATTGAATGCTTGAAGTTTATTCTCTCTCTCAACAAGTTTATCATCAATTAAGCTAAAGTCGAAGACTTATACAAGCTATTGACAAGGGGGAGTTTGTTAGAACATGTTGTTCTAACAGTTTGTGTCGATAGTTTGTATATACAAGCTATTGTCAAGGGGGAGTTTGTTAGAACATGTTGTTCTAACATTTTGTGACAATAGTTTGTATATTCTTTTAGCTATTGTATTGCGACTATAGCCATACGACAATAGTATTGCAACAAAGCTATTGTCGGATGGTTAGTCAAAGCTATTGACTAAGTTTGACTTCATTAAGTCTTATTGTTGCATGTATGTTTGGAGGTCTATAAATAGACTTCCTTAGGTCATTTTGAAATAGGTTTTTTGAGTGAGTTTTGGAGAGGCTCTTCAATTGTAACACTTTCACTTCCATATCTAGAGAGAGTTTGAGAGAGAGCTTAGAGAGAGAATTCAAGCTGATTTTGTATACTTTGTGATATGAAATAAAAGTTCTCAACTTTTATTTACATCTTGACATTCCGAATACGATTTATACTTTGATTCACGTTTTACACTTGTGATTGATTTCCGCTCAATTGCAAGAATTCGATCAGCTGTAGATCCTACGGCGTTCTCAGAATCGACCTCAGAAACATTCACCATAAATGCTTGATTATGGGAATACTCATCCACGTGTGCGCTCCAATCATAAAACTTATCAGAAGTAGAAATGAGTGCAGAAGATGTGGGAGTAGCAGATGTTTCCTTTGTTTGAGGTTGTGCAGATGAAGAATATGTCTTGGAAGTTGATGGCTTGGTAAAACCAGAGGTAGGAGCTTTATTCTTCTCACATTCTCTTGCAAAGTGACCAAGGTTTTGACAATTGTAACAGCGAACTCTTGATTTGTCAAAACCTGGTTTACCTCCCAGTTTATTTTTACCAGTTCTTTGTAAAAATTTTTTAACCCGCCTGGTAAGCATAGCCATATTCCATTGCAAATCCATTTCTTCTAGGTCATCTGGATGCAATTGATCATAATCCTCTTCAACTAACTCAACATTTCCAACTCTTCCGAAAATAAAAGCTTCATATGAAGACAAGAATGCAGTAACAACATTTGCATGATCTTCAGTCACTCTTGAAACTTGTGGATTAGAATTCTGTTGATGACTTGAAGTTGAAGAACTTCCAGAACCATAAAAACCAAAACCTGAATAACCACCAGATGTGGTTCCACTTGGATTTCCACCAGAATAAGTTTCAGATCCTGAATATAATGCCGTTGTTTCAGAAGATTTGGTAGTACCAAATTGAGTAAACTGCATCATTTTTCCTGTCTCCTTTTTCTGAAGAGACACATCATACACCTGAAGCTTATTGATTAAATCCTCAAAAGCATATTCCCCTAATGACTCATCTTCCATTAAGATATTTGCTTTGATGTCCCATCGAGAAGGCAAAGCTTCAATCAATTTTTCATTAATTTCAAGACGCTCAAGAATCATTCCATGTCTTTTTAACTCACTGATAAGCTGTGAGTACCGAACGATCAAATCGTTAAAAGACTCATTGGGAATACAGGTGAAAACATCCCATTGTTTCTTTAGTAAATCACGTTTGCTCTTTTTCAATTTCTCATTACCAGCAAACCGCTTTTCCATTGCTTTGTATAATTCAAAAGCAGTAGACAAATCTTTCCATCCCGCTAAAACATCACTTGGAAGACTCATTGAAATGATGGATTTAGCCTTCTTATCACGATCATGTTCTTTTCGTTCTTCCGAATTCATCATCTTTAATGATTTAGGTGGAGGATTATCTCGATAAATGCCTTCTGCTCTTGGATGTATATATTGTTCCAATATTGGAATCATCAAATCAGGATCATACAAAGCAATAAATGATTCAAAACGATATCTCCAATCATCGTAATCATTTTGACAAAGAAACTTGGGTGGTTTTGTAGTTGTTCCGGTCTCTTGATCATTCTTCATCATCGTTTGCCAATTAACATGAGCCATCCTTCTAAGATGAAATCCGTGAATCACCCTAAAAATTCTTTAATCTTTCTTTGTGAATAAAAGATCCGTGAATACTAATCAGATATTAATATCCGTGAATATTAATATCCGATAATACTGAGTTCCGTGAATAAGAGTATATGGTAATACAATTATTCGTGAATACAATATGCGATAATAATACTGTATCCGTGAATAAGAGTATTGGTTAATACAGTTATCCGTGAATATTAAAAACAGTTAATAAAATTTTTGAAAAATGTTAATCCGTGAATACACTGTTTATGCGACAATAGTATAATTCACGGATACTGTTTATACGACAATAGTGATATTCACGGAGTATATATATATTCACGGAAATATGTATTCACGGAGAATGTTGATTCACGGAATATGATGTCCAGAATTTTCAAAGTGATGCAGATTCTTCAAAACAAGCTTGTTTTTGATGAAACTTGTTGCAATGAGCTCGGAATTTGATTTCCGACACTCAGAAACGATCAATTTGAGCTTTGATCGTCAAAATCTCAAACATGCATAAAAGAGACGTAGAAACGTAAACTGTTTGTGGAACTTTTGATCAATTCGTCATCATATATAAGATATGAATGAATTCAGGAGAGCTTCTTTATCAGGAATCACTTGTTTACGATCTCAGAATGATTTTTAACACTGTCTCAAATAACCGTAACCGTAGACATCACATAACTTCTTCAACTCTTCATCTTTGCAAACTAAATCACAAAATCGTTCTAATTTCTTATCCTTTGGCTCTGATACCACTTGTGAGCGACCTGGATCAGGAAACGCAAACTAGAACTTGTATATATTTGTGCGGAATACAAATACAAACAAACACAAGGTGAGTTATAGTAAAGATGAAAAGATGAAAGTATTCTTTAAGAAATCTTGATTATATTTCATATACAAGAGATGTACAAGTGATCTCAAAATTACATCAAGAAGCGTTACAAATGACTTCAACTTACATCTATTTATAGACAAGCCTACGACAATGCTAAGCCTACGACAATTCTAAGTGTATTCCGTGAATAGCCATTCACGGAATTACACTATCCGTGAATACAATACATTCACGGAAACTTATTGTCGATACTAATACAATCATAGATCTCATCATTCACGGACAAAAACTATTTTCGAATCTCATTGTCGGATAGTCATTCACACACAAAACATTCACGCACAAGGCATTCACGCACAAGGCATTCACGGAGTTAAAATACTTGGACAAAATTAAGTATTAATCAACCTTTGTCTCTACAGAAAGTCCTCATCATTGCATGGTTCGTTAACTTAATAAGGCGCGATTACTAAAAGATAGATCTATCATGGGAGTGACGTCCCCGTCCGGGTTGCTAGCTACAACCATGTACAAACGGGCATTTTAGTAATTGTTATGGGTGTTGACACCGTTCGGGAGGCACAAATCGGGTTAGGCCTCGAACCATGGCTTAATGCAATACAAATGTCATTGTCGGTAACCTTAATGGTTTAATCATCGTTCGAAAACCTTAATTGGTTTATCATTGTTCGGTTGTATTATTTAATCTTTATCGGTATTAAATCGTCGGATAATCATGTTGATCACATCAATGTTTATGTTAAACCTGTGAGATTCACCAGCTTTATAGCTGACCTTCTAGTGTTGTATTCTCAGGTGATCAGTAATAGTAGGATGGCCCTCAGGATAAGCTATCTACTTACGAGTCGCATGCATCTATTTGGACATGAAGATTTTCTTGCATTATGTTTTGTATTAATGGTTATGTATTAAAATCTTCAAAATCAAATGTAAACTCGCTATTATTGTAAACTTATAACTTATGACTTAAAACTTTGTACTACTTTTGTAATATATTTATAAACGTCTCATGTAGAGTCGTTTGCTTGTAACCTCCGTGTTTGATTATATTTTAGTCACACCCAAAATCGCCGCTTCCGCAAATCATGAAATTGGGGGTGTGACAGTGGGCAACCTGAATCTTCCTCCTGCCGAGGATAGATGCTATCAAAGCTGTAACACCCGCCAAATTAGGACTAGTGATTAGTGCCTAATCAACTGTTAATACATGTAATTAGTTCTGTGTTAGGCTAATTAATATATCGGATTTTATATTGTTGAATATATACAATTTTGCGATTTGATTAAATCGTACGCAATTTAAATCGAATGTAATTCGATTCAATTTTATACGGACGTTGGTGAACAAAATTTTTAAATAAGATAACATTATTTAATAACGCAATTATATCTAAAATAGTATTTTGATGATAATATATACATGTTTCGTATCGTACAATTAAAAGCCTACGCGATTAGAATGTTAAACGCGCAAACAATGTTAAGTTATACTTTATAACTCAATTATTAAAGTAATTGGTGAAATATTTTAAGTAAAAATATTGGGTAATTATTCGTGCCTTAAAACGGGTGTATAACGCGCGAAATAATTATTTAAACGGTTAAACGATCGGGAAAACGAACACCGCACGGAACGCAAACGCGAGGAACAAGTTTGGGACACACCCACATAGGGTGGGCCCCACGAAAAATCTGCCAAAAGGGGGTGAGGTCACCACCTCCCCACCCCATTTTCACTTACTCATCTCTCTCTCTTCCTCTCTTTTCTCTCTAAATCACAAACCACCACCACCTCACTAAATCCTAAAATAACACCTCCAAACGACCTCGAATCTTCACACTCGTTTGGAAGAAAATAACCATGAAGCAACGATCTACACTTCCATCTTTTCGGAATTTTCATCCGACAAATTGTAAGTTTCCGACAAAACCCGCAACTCCTCGATTTTTAGTGTTTTTAGAAAGTAGTTGTTTCTTTAAGCTTAAAATGTCCAAATATGGGTTGGGTAAAAGTTTCAGGCCAAACGGTGGCCGGAAAACTCGTTTTGGCTCAAAAATCCGTCAAACAGACCTAAGTGTCGCAAAGACGACCAGTATAGCGTCACTTCATGCGTCACTTAAGTGACGCATTGAGTGTCGCATGAAACCCTAATTTTGCCTAAGTGCCGCATAAAACCCCTTTTTCCCGACACTCTTACCGTCACTTGACTAGTGACGCACAACAACTTTAACCGACACTTCTAGCGACACTTCCTAAGTGACGCCTAGACCCATACCCGACACTTCTACCGACACTTCCTAAGTGACGCCTAGACCCATACCCGACACTCATAGCGACACTTACCTTAGTGACGCCCTACCATGCGTCACTTCCCTTAAGTGACGCATATGCTCAGATTTACTATTTTTAGCGACACTTCCCAAGTGTCGCCCAAGCCCCTAAGTGACGCTATAAGTGACGCATAAACAGAAAGTTTTAACTAATTTTACACTAAGTTTTGAGACCCAAATTTGACGCCCCATTTCACCCAAATTCAAGTCCAGGTGCGTTTTTCACCAAAGCAATATAGTAGAAATAAAAATTTTCCAAGCTGACCTGGCAGCTCGACGCCAGCCAGGGGCTCTGCCCCTTGGACCCCGCTACCAGGGGCGCTGCCCCCGGACCCCCGTCATTAACGGGCTTCGCCCTTACCCTAGGCTCACGAGTAACGGTGTTACATCTAAACTTTCACACAAAGTGTTAAACTTGTACAACATCAAACATGAATGCGACACAACTACTAAAACACATTGGAACTTACTTTTAGGTATAACACCTCAAAATCATCAAAAGAATAATATGGGATTATTATTACAAACAATCACCAACGGGCCGTACACATTTTCAATACTTAAACAAACAACCAAATCATGGTAATTTGGACATTCTAGTTGGACAAACAACTACAGGGTAGTCTTATTAGATGCCTTCACATGTTTATAACCATCGCGTGTCGTGGACACCCTCAGGTTACAAGTCTTTGGACTTCAATTCTTGGCTAATCAATCTCAGTTTATTTAGATAAACTCTTCAGGCTCAGGTGAGTCTCATGGCCCCTCTTTTTACTGTTTTACTAGGGGTGTGATACATTGCTCTGTTTTTAACACATGAACGCGAGTACATATTTCCATATACTACATGAGTTGTTTTCAACTAATCAAACCAAAGTCCTCCGTCAGTATAGTCTGGTAATACGAAAGTAGCGTGAATATTAGTATATGGTACCATATAGGATTGACCCTCCTCGTTCGGGTTAGCAAGCACTAACCGGGTAAACGGACGTACTAATATTTGGGAAGACGAGTGTGGATTAGGCACTCGTGGAGGCACCTCGCTCGGAATTCTCTATATGGGACCCGACCCTCGAGTTAAGCTCAGACTATGCGCTCATGGTTGTATACATTATCCATAACTTCGTTTGCTGGATGCAAATCAATACTTAAATCTTGCGGTTCATAGAATATTATTTGATACTTAAACCTGTGAGCTCACCAGCGTTAGCTGACCCATTTTAGCATGTATCACAGGTACTCAGCAGTAGATTTGGACTGCCCATCAGGATGCATTTTAGCTCGAGTCTTCATGCAAACTTCAGAGATTTCATTGCATTATTAGATTTTGTATAACTAATTATGTACTTAAATCTCTCATATTACGAACACGAGCTATGTATGAGTTCAAACTGTTGTAAACCTTTTAATATTAATATATTTTGTTAAAAACGACGCATATAGAGTCGTTTACTATATATCTGTGTGCTTTGATTATTGATTAGTAACACCCAAAGTATGTTTCCGCGAATCGTTAAATTTGGGGGTGTTACAAAAGCAACATCAAACTCGGCAACTCGACCATTAGTCGTGTGCTTCTCATCAATCGAACAAGCCAACAGCTTATGTAGAATCTGTATAACTGGATCTCTGAGTTGGGTAGCTTTAATACCCGAGAAAAACTGCATTGGCGACCAATGACTCCATGCCTCTGCGGGCGTAGTTGTGAGGGAAACCGTGGTGGCTCCACTAGTGAACAGAGGAGATCGTATCTCTTCTGGAGTATAGAGATCTAGGTGATGTGCGAACTGAGCTAGTGACAAGGTGAACAAGCTGCCCATATATCGAAATGTAATCAAACCATTACCAACCCTACTCCGTGGCTCACATGCATAAGTGGTCATGAACTCGGTAATCATCTCCATGTATACCGGCTCATCAATGTTGAACAGTCTTTTGAAAGACTCAAACTGCTGACCCTCTACTGAGTAACTGAGCAGACTCTCTAATCTCTGTCTATATCCCAATGTTTGCAACTTATCCCAATCTATATATCTGAAACGACCAAATGATTTTTCCCTCCATATACGTGCCATCCGGTCGTACTTAGGTGTGGCACTAAGGTAGGCAAGAGATCCTGTAAGTGGTCGTGCGGGGTTTAGCTTTGATTTCTTCTTTGGCGATATGGTACCTGAGAACATGAGAAATTTAAAGTAATGGATTCTCAAGAAAGAGAAAATTTATAGCACTTTTGAAACCTCTTATTGAGAATTCGAAGTGAGGGCTTTAAATTTTTGATAGTCCACATATTACATTAAACATCCAACGTTCCCAAGTAACAAATAATTAGTTTTAATAATACTAAGGCAACACCAATGTATGAAAATATATATTCATGAAATGGCAATAGCTTTATCACGAAATATTGTCGTTTACAAAGTTTGGCGTTACCCAAGTTTGAAATGTCAAGATTTCACAATTCGTGGTCATATCGTTATCAGTAGGGTTTGACTTTTTAGGAGTTCTAGTTGAAGTAAGGTTTTTGAAAAAAAAAATGTTTTCATAAAAAAAAAAAATTCAATACTTCAAGTTGACTTTTCAGGTCAAAGATTTCTTCAAATGATATTTTCAAGTATCTGCATGCCAAGATTATAACCTATTCATGTATACATGATCTAAACTATCTTAAGCATTTCCTAATTGGTAAACAAGCTAGGTTATGCACAAAAAATTATCATACCCATGTGTTTGGTTTGATTCGAGACTTTTATTTTCAAAATGATGATTCTCTAGTTATATTGCCTACTTTGACTACTCAAGCAAGTACAAACATCCTAGTAAGCAAGAATGGTCAAGCAATTTTAATCCATTATTCTATTCATGCAATCTAGTTAACTTTTTATTGACTTTTTAAAAGTCAAACTTGCTAATCTTTTTTGGGTAAAGGGTTACCCCGGTGAACTTTTATTAATAAAAGATGAAGTACAAAACGATGTGACAGAGTATCACACCAACCTCGATGCTACAAGATCAACAAGGACTAAACTATATGTATACGACATGCCATATACATATTACAATGATAACAAGCTTTAAACATGAAAAACAGCCAATATAATGTAAATGAGCAATCTATAAGCAAAGATTCACTATTTCCCATCCCTAATGCACGATTGGGGTAATCTCCACATATCCAGAAATTCCAAGACCGAATCTGATTTCTTGAATTTGAGAGTTAACAGCTTTAAACGAACAGTAGAAAGAATCACTTGTTGAATTTGCAAAGCTGATCGGCCACCTTGATTATACAGTCTGTTATTCCTCTCTTGCCAAATAAAGTATGAAGTTACTGCAAGGAGAATACGACCTATAACACTTCTAGCTTTCCTCGAATTCAACATAGGCTGAAAATATGCAAGAATATCATCCCAACTCGCTGAAGTCCGCTGCATTCCTCCAAGTTTTTTGACCAAAGACCACACCTGTGAAGAAAAGGTACATTCAAAGAAAAGGTGGTTATGAGAATCTGGAACCATCTTACATAAAGGACACCTGAGCAGATTTAAGTCGGTAGAAATACCAACATCCCATTGCTTTAAGGTATCCTGTGTTTTTAACTTTCTCCGCATCACAAGCCACATATGAAAAGCATGTCTTGGAATACAATGAGAAAACCAAACCAGATTGTACCAAGTAACTTCACTTTCACGTTCCCGAATAGAATTCCAAACAGTAGAAATAGAGAACTCCTTTTGCACTCCCGTATGATCACACCATTCAAGAGAGTCACGCTGATTCATAAACAATTGAGGACATGGGATTGCATTTAGGACAGGAAATAAAGTATACCAAGCAGTCGGCCATCTCCATGAACCATTAGCTACAAGATCCACAAGCTTATGCTTGATAGTAAACCCCGCATTCGTGATATTCCTGGAAGATATATGGTTAATAAGAGGGCTAGAGTGACACCAATTATCAAACCATACATTAATGGTCTTGCCATCCCCTATCCGGTACCTTACAAAGTGACGAATAGTATCACAAATTTGGAGAAGCTTCCTCCATCCCCAAGTAATACCAGCTTTTAGAGGAACATCCCAAAAACTTCTGCCTCTCAAGCGGTATGTATGGATCCATTTGACCCATAGCGAATCCCGGCACTCAAGAATACTCCAAATATGAGATACCATGAGAGCAATATTAAATGTCTCCAATCTCCGAATACCTAAACCCCCTTCAAGTTTCGGCACACATAGGGAATCCCAAGCAACCTTTGCTTTGCCTCTTTTCATTTCACCTTGGCACCATAGAAACCCTCTTAAAAGTTTCTCAATATCAGAAATTATATGGCTAGGCAAAATGAAAACCGAAGCCCAATATATATGCATAGAAGATAGGACAGAAATAACAAGTTGAAGACGTCCTGCAAATGAAAGAGCTTTATTCTTCCAGTCCCCTATTCGATTTCTGATTTTTTCCACCAGCCCCTTACAATGCTTATATAAAAGATTCGAAGATATAAGGGGCACTCCAAGATATTTTACCGGCAAACTACCTTCTTCAAACGGCATCAGGTTTAAGATGGACTGTTTTACGTGAGAGGTTACATTACAAAAGAATACCGTGCTCTTAGGAATGCTAGGAATCAAACCCGACATAGCTTTAAACTCGTTCAAACCAGCCATAAGAATATTTGCAGAGGCAACATCTCCACGAGCAAATAAGAAAAGATCATCAGCAAAACAAAGGTTAATAATCTGCAAATCATCACATCGGTTATGGAAAGAAAAACCAGGTTCTTCGTGAGATTTCCTTTGCAAAATAAGTGTAAGAACCTCCATAACTGAAGTGAACAAGTAAGGTGATAGGGGGTCACCTTGTCGCAGCCCTCGTTTACCCTTAAAATACCCATGTAATTGTCCATTTACATTGATTGAGAAAGATGAACTCGTAACACAAGTCATGATCCATGATACGATTTTGGGGTGAAACCCGAACCCCATAAGAATTCTTCTCAAGAACTTCCAATCAACCGTATCGTACGCCTTTTGAATATCTACTTTGAAGGCGCACCTAGGAGGACCACGATTCCGATGATAAGCATGCATAAGTTCTTGCGTAAGAAGAATATTATCAGAAATCCTCCGCCCAGGCACAAATGCTGATTGGTTGATACTAACAACGGAATTCAAACCATCCTTAATCCGATTAGAAATCAGCTTACTTATGCACTTATATAGGACATTACAACAAGAGATAGGACGATAATCATTAAGCCGAGATGGGGTTGGTACTTTCGGTACCAATGCAATTATAGTATGATTTATCTCTTGAAGCATTTTTCCATTAAGAAAGAAGTCCCGAACAGCAACACAAATATCTTCACCAATAATCTCCCATGTGTTCTTGAAAAATGTGGAAGTATAACCATCCGGACCCGGATATTTATCCTCCCCAATTGAAAACATAACAGCCTTAACTTCTTCATTGGTAACTTCACGCACCATGAAATCAGCTAAATGAGGATCCAAACGCTTAGAAAACAGATCCATATCAGGTAGTTGTGATGAACTCCCCTCGACACCTAGAAAATTTGTAAAGTGTTCAACAAACACGTTTGGAACCTCCTCCCCTTCAAAAACAGCCCCCGTCATATCATAAACTCTAGAAACACGACTTCTGTGCTGTCTATCCTTCACGGATTTGTGGAAATAGGCAGAGTTCGAGTCACCCACCCGAAGCCATTCCACTTTAGCTTTTTGTTTCAGGAAACGCTCCTCATCTAGCACAGCCTGTTGAAAAGCACTAAGGTAAACAGCCTCCTCCTCCCGAAGATCATGGTTTAAAGGATCTTTATCAAGAGCAATTTGAACCTCATCAAGCTCTTTCCGAAGAGTAACCACTTTACTATGCAAATTTCCTTGCTCAAACAGCAATCTTCGTAGAGGACGTTTGAGCAATTTCATTCTTTTAACCACTTTAAACATGTTATATCCATCAACATCCTTACCCCAAACATTTCGGACCAGATCCTTAAATCCCGCCTTATGAACCAGAAAATTTGAGAATCTAAACATACCTGGTTTCGGATGAAAAATCTTTGGGATTTTTAGGACACAAGGAGAATGATCCGAAATCCTATATGGCTGAAAAATGGCATATGAACCTGCAAATTCATCATTGAAAGCCATATTACACATAACCCGATCAATTTTCTTTAAAGTTCCTCCATCACCTTATGGTTTTTGGTTCCAAGTAAAATGAAGACCAGTGCTATTAGTATCCATGACTTCCAAACTTTCAACACAATCCTTGAAATCCGCCATAGCAATATCATATGAGGCCCCTAAATAATGATCTTCTATATTAAGCGCCACATTAAAGTCACCAAGGAGGACCCATGGCTTTCGTCTAACAAACAGCTTATGTTGGTCTAAATTCTGCCATAGCTCCCGTCGACGTATATACCGGTTATCTGCATAAATAAAAGAACAAAAGAATGCTTTTTGGTCCGCTTTAACCACAACCTGAGTGTGCATAACCTGATTAGTAGCTGCTAGTACCATAACATCAACAATATCAGGATTCCATCCCAAAATTATACGAGATCCCTTACTACAAAGATGGCCATTAGACATCCACTCCCATCTATAAAAAACTTTCTTACATATATAACGTAAATTAGAGACATCCACATGAGATTCGAGGATACCACATATGCTTAGGTTATTCTCGCTCATAACTTCACGAACCTCTTTTTGTTTAGGGGTGCGGTTCAATCCCCTAATGTTCCATGAAGCAAGACTAAACATGATCACCATTTGAACCGGGAGTGCTTGCCCCCTCAGAAATAACAATCCCCTTGCTCGGATTAGCCATAAAGCTTGCTGTTTCATCATATACATTTTCAACCTCATCTTCCGAATCATCTTCCATCACTTCTTTCCCCATCCGTTTCAGTTTGGACGTATCTCCACTATTTCCTTCTCTTGCATTCAGCCCCTCATCATTTAGAGCTGCAAATCTATTTCCAAAAGGGACTTGTTTAGATTGAGTTGCTGTTTGGGCAGATTCCTTAGTGGACGAATTGAGTTTAGGTCTATAAACAAATTTTGGTTTCTGCCTCGGCATAGTATAACCATCCATCGCTTTCCCTTGCTGATTTGGCACTTTTTTCATGGTAAAAGAAGTGTTTTCAGCCACCTTTTGTCCTTCATTATTCACTATAGCTTTTGGGCATTCAACATCCTTATGACCAAAAGTCCTACAAGTACTACACCTCGGAGGACGCCATTCATATTCAACTCTCACTGTATAAACATTCTTGCCCGTGCCATCTAGTTTAGGAATGCCCACAGCAACCGATTCCTTTAAGGCAGAAGCAGAGTCTATTTCAACCATTGCTCGAGCAAAACCCGGTCGACCCCAAGATTCCATACACATTGTGCTTGTATATGAATCTAACATAATGGGTTTTCCCACTTTTGTAGCGATACCACTAAGGCCTACTTCATTAAAAGCAAGAAGAGGCACATCATGTAACTTAATCCATACAGGAACCTTAGTTGGATCTTCTTTCGCCAGATTATCATCCGTAGACCAACGTTTCAAGATAATTGGGACAAGACGAATCATCCATGGTCCACCTTCCAGAACATCATTCAAACCAGTTTCAGTAGTGAATTTAAAGAAAAAGAAGCCTTTTGAATTCATCATAACCTTTTCTAGCCCATACTTCTTCCATACATTCTGAGCATAATTATGGACTACAGGAAAAGGTAAACGTTTTCCAACAAAATAGCCATACAAAGTATTTGAGTACTTTTTACTAGCCTCCATTACTGTTTCAAGCGGAATGTCAACGTCCACTTCCTTATCATCTTTACTATCTAGATTCATAGCACAGAAATTCACCTTTCGCTTTATGTTGTTTCCCGTTACTTGAGCATATGTTTTTGAACCCATAGATCGTGAGTTCGTGTCAGGCTGTTTTACTGGAACTGTAGCAGCTATCAAATGATCTATGCCTAATATGTTAGCGTAAGTAGCAGGGATTTTACAAGGATCATCAGTCCCAACCTGATCTACTACATTGTCATCATGGATTTCCTCATCAACCTGTGTGTCGCCATTCTTTTCCAACTCAGATTCAACATGAACAGAATATGTGGACGTATTTAGGTCATAACTATCAGATTGGGGCGGACCAGGGATTTTACCAAAGAACAGCTCTTCAACCTGGACGTTATTTGTAGCTTTATTGTCCTCTTTAGATTTTAATTCATCCGCGCCAGGCATTACATTAACTTGAGCATTCTGATTACTTACCAAAGGATTAGGAGCAGCAGCAGGTTTTTTAAGGATTACACGAGGATTCCTTAACTTTTCAAACCTTGCATCAATATCAGCTAGCGAGATTCCTACAGGCTGATTACTTTGATCAGCTCCAGTTTTTTGCGAAATCTTGCCAGGGATATTACAGGAATTAGAATCCCCAACCTGGCTCACGTTTTTCACTATTTGATCCTTATTTCCAAATAAATCAGATTTCCCAAAGATTGGATCCTTGGTCCCCAAGTTTTGCGATTTAGGGTTAGAAACCCTAATATTTTCAGCCTGATTTGCTTGCTTCGTTGCAGCTTGAGAGACACCATCTTCCATATTAGATATTCGAGAATCGAACCCAAATTCAATGTTAATATTTGCCGTATCAACTGTGGACACAAATTCTGAATCAGAAGATGATCCAGAAACATTCGAACCACTTGACCCCTTCAAATCCTTCTTTTTCTTTTTCTTATTTCCACTCCCTCCCATCACCAAACGATTTCAGAAAACAATAGCACCAAAAACGCACATAAACACAACAATAATGAAGATATAAACGTGAACAGCAAATCAAAAAACCAGACTCAAACTAATACAAACCTAGAACATGATTCAGATTCTTTACCTATTATTAAAGTTCGTATCATCGATGGAGGGACACCAAGGAGTGTATCAACGATGATGACAGATTCAGTAATAAGCAAGAATCAAGAACACAAGCTTCTAGATCGATTAGATGAGGCAGAAAAAATAAACCCTAGAAATCGCCATTAGGAAGAGAGAATCAAAGTTACTAGGTCCTGTACAATTTCCAAACTTGCTAATCTTAATTACAGTTTATCCGCATTGTGCAATTAACGTAAAGTAATCATCCAAAACACCATAATTATTTAATTACTTATATACTAACACTTAATCAAGCAAGATTCTAGACTTAATCAATTGGTCAAAGTTCATCCTTTTGAAAGAGTCAAACATGTGTGAATTAGCATGGGAAAGTGATAGTAGCATATAGTTCCTAAGCATCTAACCAAGAAAAGTTATAGTTCCTAGTTACTAACTTAGCTAACTCCATGAAATAAGCACTTTTAAATGTAAAGTGGGTTTTGATGATCATACCTTTGTTTTAGTGAACAAAACTTGAAAATGATTGTACAACCATGAAGAACATGCAAAGAGGGGGTCAAAAGGACACAAGATCACAAGTTTTGGTGGAGATTTGATGTTGGTTTCACGGTGGTGTGATGGGTGGCCGGTTTTGGAGTGGAGAGGGGAGGAAGAAGATGTTTTCTTCTTATTTTTGAATTATGGAGATGTATGGAAGGTTTAGTGGTCCCTAGGAATATGTGTCTTGTCCTTAAGTACAATATTCCTTAAACATGGTCCTAAAGTACTCTAGGATTAAGCCTAATGCTCTAGATTAATTCCTAATGTCCTTGATATCGTGTAAAAAGTAACGTTTTTACTACCGATATCTCTCTCATTCTAGAACAATACTTGGCAAATAAACTCAAATAATGCACAAATCAGTGATACTATGCCAAGAAGGTCAAAACAAGGTTGCACGAGAAAAATCAAGCAAAACGGACGAAAAACGAAGATTCCATACACGTTTGAAGATTCAAGACATCAAGACAAGATTTAGAGGCAAAGTACCCATCACTGAGATTTCTCTAAACAAAGATATTCTTTTTCAAAATATGAATCTAACAGAAGAATAATCAGCAAAAATGGACGACGAAGAATGAAGATTCTACGTATGCCGGAAGATTCAAATGATTCGTACGAGACATCCAAAGATCAGAGACACATTTTTGGGATTTCTTTTAATCACAATCTTCATTTTTGAAAAAAAATCCAATGCAAAAAGAATTGACGAAAACGGACGCATAACGAAGAAGATACGCACGAATCGAGTAACGAAGCGAAAGACAGCGAACCGGGGTGGCAGGGTGACGGCCGCCGCCGGCCACCATGCAGCCGTAGCCGGATGCTAGGGTGCCGGTGCTGGCTGCCTGCCCCCCGTCCCCCGGCCGCTTTTTCATCCTTGCTTGTACTCACAGGGTATATGTGCTATGCCTTTTCCGCGACTCTAGGGTACACGTGCTAGACCTTTTCTCGCTTTAAGGTACATGTACTAGCAACTTTTCTACCTTTTGCTAACATGTGCTCCTAATGGCTAAAATGCACCAATTTTCACCTATAAATAGGTGCTCCATGGTTTATTTCAAAACACACATTTCTAGCTTCTTTTTCTCACTCTAGAAATAAGCTCCAACTTTCTCACTCTACATTCTTTCTCTAAATTAGCTTTAACTAGTATTTAAACTAGTTTAGAAGTTTAATTAGGAATAGAAGGAAAGTGCGTAATGCATTGTAATCTTTAGTGTACGCTCAGAATTATGTCAATTAATTCAAGTCTATTCTCTCTCGCATTTAATCCTGGTTCTTTCTATCCTTATCTATCTTAATTAATTACGTTTATATTGATTATGCTAGATTTAGTTATTGCTATGATTAGAGAGTAGTATACTTGTTGTGTTTGCTTGTGATGTAGTTGATTAATTATGGGATGATTTATAATTAAATATTAAAGATCGGTAGTATTGCTTTGATCGTCTTATTGCATGTTCTTGTTTGATTGTTTCCTTAGGATCATCATAGTAGTAAAATATAAACGGTCCTAATTATCGTAAAGTAATATGACAGCCCCTATTCGACTGTTACTCGATATAGTACTGGAAACACTTCAAGGTGGAGTACAAATGTATGGAAGTTAAGGACCGAAGGTAGTCATATTACGACACGGTACAATATTACGAAGTAATATGACGGCCCCTATTCGACTGTTATTCGATATAGTACTGGAAACACTTCAAGGTGGAGTACAAATGTATGAAAGTCGAGTAACGACAGAAGGTAGTTATATTACGGACTAATATATATAAATGAGAAACCTAGTTTAATTAACCAAGTTGTTGTTGAATCCAAAGGATTTGGGAACAACAATGAAACACCCCGGAAATTTAGAACTATTTTTTTTTTATTTATTTTTTTTTTTTTTACACCTTGATTCAGTAGATTTAACAGTCTGATTCGGTAACTATTTAACTTTGATTCAGTAAATATTTTAGCACTTTGATTCAGTAATTTAACACTTTGATTCAGAAATCAGACCTGCACTTCCTAATACCATTTTCCGGATTTCAAATGTGTGAATCTCTTTACCTGTTGATCCAATGACTACAAAATTTTACACACACGTGTATTATGACAATATAAACCTATTCCAATTTACACTTTTCATAAATTCGCGTTTTAACGCGTTTTGGACTGTTGACCACTTATTGATCGATTTCGACCATTTTTTATTGACATACCAAAACTTCAACTATTACACTTCAAACTTTGGGACTTTTACCATAATTTCAATACTATAATTGAAGTCTAATGCAATATTAACATTGGTTATACCTTAGCCCTAACTAGTTTTGGCACTTTGACCCATTAGTGACCCATTTGGGCACTTTTATGACCCAATTGGGTTTTTAACTATATTGCCTCTATTTCAACCTCAATATCACATTTCATTGACTATTCTAAGTCAAACCAAATTACCAATATCATTCAAACATCAACTTGACCAATATACATACATTAACCTTACCATCATTCATTAACTAATTATTATTAAAATTTATAACCTCCAAAATTTGTCAACAAGCATAACATAACTCATTGACTACTTAAACTTACACAACATACTACTAACAAACATTATATGGTAAAACCTTGTTTCTTTAACAAAAAGGGGTGGTATCAACATGAGCATGATTTAAGAGATAGCTTGTTACCGACTAGCTAACAAGCTCCACCACTAGTACCCCGCGGATCTTTTGCCCGGATCCCTTTGATTTCCACTTGGTTCACCTAAAAACATGAAAACATAACAACGTAAGCATAAAGCTTAGTAAGTAATGGGCTATTATTTAAACATCCATTCAATCGTATTAAGGATCCTTAATTTCACTTATGAAATTCCGTAGAATTTACATTGAAAGTCCACGATCTCAGAACTAAAACTTAGTAATCAAGTATAAAGTGCAGCGGATAACAATATACTTGAAGTAAATGATCTAGAGAAGAGAGAAATTGCTTTGGTAAACTAATTGTATTAATATAGCTCAGATAATACAAAACACCAAAGACTTAGAGAATTCTGAACATAAAACACCTATATATATAGGCAGAATTCTCTAGTCAATATAAGTCAAACATCAAAAATTCCGAATCTAACTACTTACTGACTTCTACTTACGGACTACCAGACAGTCCGTAAGTACTACATACATACTGACTATGTTAGTTACGGACATACTTGACTTGTACGATTTCAGACTTCTAAAAATTTATCAAACCTAACATATTAAGCTTTAGACATCCATTGCTCCAACAAACTCCCCCTTGGATAAAGCTTGATTTGTCTTTGTATTGATATTTCTTTATTTGAACCCTGGATGCTTGCATCCTGCATGGATTCCCTGCTCAAGACAAACATGAACCACCCTTTGAAATTTTCTTGCTTGAATCATTGATTCTTGATCATCATCATGAATAATTTGATTCTTTTCCAGCATCGACAAATCTTCTTCAGCAAGATTTATTAAACTCAGAGGATCATATACTTTCACCACATTTCTGGTTGGCCATATAATATTTCCATTTTGCTCTTTGTCATAGCAAACTATGTAAGCTTCACCAGTATTGCTCACATAGTACCATTCAATGAAGTATGTGGTGAAATTTGTTGGTAGAATCTCCAGAGGAATTTCTTTCTTGCAATGAGCTCCAGGATAAATAAGTTTCACATTTGGTTGATTTGTTATTGGATTAATTTCCCAAGGATCAACCTTTCTCTTTGGCAATGTTCTTGGAAGATATTTCCATTCCAAATGTTTTTCTTTGTGCCAATCTGTATCCTCATAAATCCTCTGAATCATCCAATGTACGATCCCTCTTTCAGGATAATTCAAAATATTGATGCTTCCCAGATGATTTACATCACATTGAGGCAGAGATCCAATTCGTTTGAAGGATCTTGAGAAGTATTGGAGTCCATCCGTTCTTTTTACCACAAAAACTTTGTTGTCAGAATCATATTTCCAGCTTATAATATGTCCTTTCAATTTTCTGCTTTTGAACTTGAAAGTTTTCCTCTTTGACAACTTTTCTGCCTTATCAATAACCTTCTCTTTGAACCAATCTTTGTAAGGTTTCTCTTGAATTGGATCTTCAGGAAAATTTTGAAATAACGATTCCTCATGCTCTTCATTAATTCCATCTTCTTCTTCTCCCTCTTCTGGAGGTTCTTCATCTGAATCAAAGTCTCCATTTTGATTTAATCTTTGAAGATTATAATCAAATTCAGCAATATCAGAAACTTGATAATCATCCTCATCTTCATCACTGCCCCATACATATACAACTTCTTTTGTGCCCGAAGATTCTCCAACCTCCATCCGTTTACATGTAGGAGAATAACAGCCAACTGATATATGTTTCTTGGCCAGCTCTTCTTCTCCAATATCAATCATAAATCTTTGTTCACTTGGCAACAACTCCCCCTCAACCTTATCTTTTTCTTTTTCTTCAGCAAAATCAAAGATATTAGTATCTAGCTCTTGTACTTCTTCTAAGTCGTCAAATACAAGATCTTCAAACTCTGAAGTTGAAGCTAACACTGAATCATCACTGATTTGAGGAAGTGCAAAGTGTAATGGCTCTGGAGAATCAATAGGACTTAAAGATGTATCTGAAGAAAAATGCTGTTGATCTTCAGGCTGAGAAAAATCTTGAGGAGGTTCATTTTGCTCAGTATCATCCTCTTTTTCACCATTAGCATGAGCACCAAAATCATATAAACCATCACCATCATTGTCATCCTCATTACCATCATTACCACCATCATCATTATCATCATCATCATTACCATCATTATCATTACCATCATTGTCATCCTTTTCTTCCTCCTCTTCATCAACTTTTTCAAACTTCTCCCCCTGATCAACTGATTTTTCTTTTAATTTTTTAATTTCAAGCTCCAATTCTTTAATTTTTTCAGCTTGTTGATCGATCAGGTTCTTTTGAATTACAAGTTGTTGATTTTGCTCATTAAATCTATTCTCCACATTGACTGAATAATCAATCAGTTTCTGTTGCATTTCTTCAACAAGCTTTAAAACAGGTGCAACTGCTTTTATTAATTTGGAGTCCACTTCAGCAAGAGGAATTGATGGAATTGTATCAGATGGCAAACTGGATGAAGATGGAATGCTCGAAGATGTCATAATAGCTTCAGATGAAGGCATACTAGTTGAAGTACCAGCATCCTTAGAAAATACCGATAAAGTTGTTGTTCTTCGGATCTTCTTTGGTTTGATGGGAACTTGTTCAGCTTCAGGATGATAAGATGGATCTTGAGCTTCTTCTCTTTCTTTTCTTTTCCTTTCCTCCACAACCTTAGGATCTTCTTCTTCAGAACTAGAAGACTCAACTTCATCTGCATGTTCAATCTCAGTATCAGAAGAATCAGATGATGTAGTATGAACGGCTTCAGCTATATCAGTAGCAGGTGCTTCATGATCAGGTTCATCTTCAAACAAATCAGCATTTAATTCAATATGCTCCAAGGTTTCTTCTATATCATCATTCCCTTCCATAACAGTCGTTTGGTCAATTTCAACTGGTGGTTCATTGGCTACAATATTTTCTAATGCTTCTACATTAACACCTTCTTGAGGTTCATTGACTATGATATTCTGTGCATGTTCCTGGACATGTTCCTCATTTACATCTTCTCCTTCTTCTTCATCACTTGAAGATAATTCAAATTCAAATTGTGGAGGAACAAAGTTTTCATCTATCACATGTCCAAATAATTCTAGAGATGCAGGAACAGCTTTCTTTCTGTAATTGTGAACATCTGCGAATATCCTTTGTGGAACAGGAATATAAGTATATCTATCTCCTTCAAAAGTTAGTCCTTGGAGATGTTGATTGAAAATCCTTTGTAAAAACCGTGGATACATGAAGAATGCCTCTTTGCTAGAAAGATTCCCGACTAGTTGCTGAAAAATGAATCTTGAGAAATTGTATGGGATGTTCAATATGAGAGCAGTGATCATCTCAAGTAAATTGATCCCAACTGAATCATGTCCTGATTTCCTTGGTGATAAGGTGGAGACCATTGTATGTATCATAAACTTCCATTGAGGAGGAAAATGATTTTTCAAATATTGTTTGTCTCTAGGTCCTCTAGTACAACCCATCCTAGAAAGACAATCTACCACAATATCCCTTGGAATTATATTATTAACATTTTCAGCATCTCCAAAATTCCAGGTTTGTCTTATCATATCTTCTGTGAGATCTATGGGAATTCCAGTCACTGTAGCTCGAATACATGGAGGATTATTACTTGAAAGGTATTCAGCTGAGTTCCAAAATTCAAACATATGTTCTTGAAATATATGTTCAACTCCCATAGTTAAGGCATAATGAACTCTGGATCTTCTCAAGAAATTCAGAATTGGGTGAAAACAGTTGTTGACAGGCTTGTTTGGAGGATCCATAAGATAAGCAGTCACATTATGTCTAGGCTCAAAATCAATTACAACTCGAGCAATGTCAGCAACACCAGGTTGATCTGCCATAATGCGTATCACAAGCTATACAAAACAAACTGTTAAGCCAGGTACAAAACAAATAGAAACAAAATGATGCACATACTGAAAATTTTGTTAAGTATCAAGTTAGTCCGAAACTAGAAATACATAGATTTTAAGTCAGGAACTAGCTACTCAGTATTAAGTATCAATACAAGGTCAGTATGTAACACTTAACTCAGTAACTAGTAAAGACAATTTCTAAGTAAAACTAGATCAGGAACTAAATATCTAACAAAATTTCAGATTAAAAACTAAGATTACATAGTCAGTATGTACAAAATGACAATACTCCGTAACTAATACTAAGATCAAATACCTAAGTATAGTCCGTATGTATAGTCAGTATGTTCATGCTGACTTAATAATCCGAAACTAAGTCCGTATATTATAATGAGTCCGTAAGTAAACATTTAGTCAGTAACTAGATATATACTAATGGACTTAGAATAATTCAAGACCTAGTCAGCAAGTAAGAAATCCGTAAGTCAGTTTTTGACTTAGTCAACAAAAGTCAAATAGTCAAAGTCAGTAAGTAGGGTTGGTCAATAAGTCAATGGTCAATAGTTGACTTAAGGTCTGTAACTATGATAGTTACGGACAAAAACCCTAATCCTAGTCCGTAACTAGGAGATCCGGATAACAATGACGACTGTTCATGTGAACAGTAACTTTTCAGAAAAATTACGATTGAATCATAGATATAGAAAGATAGAGAATGAAAGTTATACCTATGAATGCGGAATCACAAGGCGCACAAATCTATCTTGATAGATTTGAAAATGATGAAGTACACAGAGAGTAAATGACAGAAAACTTGCTCGGTTTTGCAGATACTGAAAAATGCTAGTTCCGGACTAAATTTGACAAGTTTTGAAAGCGTATGTCAACTATGGTTTTCAGAAGTACATATAACTTTTCAAATATAGATCCGGACCTATTTATCAGTTACTGAAAAATTCAGTGATCATTTTGAAATTCAAAATTTATTTTGATGTTTTTCAAAAATGAATTTTGCTAAAACATATAGGATCAAAAAGATTAAACTTTGGATATTATCTATCTAAAAATGAAAAAAAACATAACAATTTTAAAGAGAAAACTACTTTGAAAAATATAAAATCTAAAAATATTTACAAGAAAATTATAACAAAATAAAATATTTTTGGTGGGGAAAATCTCATGAGATGGGATCATATTGGGATATATGAATGTATTATGTTTATTATTGAGAAATGCAAGTTTATTTTGATTGTTAGTATTTTTATCCCTTTTAAATTTATATATCATTTCCAAAATATATTTTCTAAAAATTTACTTTATATATGATTATTGGTATTATTGTTTACTCAAGTACTCAAATAGTTAAGTATCTTATTGCATTATTGTTAATGTGCACATTATTCTATATAAGCTAAATATCAATATACTTCCGAATTCAAAATATAGTAATATTTCTATATAGAGGGTGAGAATATGATGAAGTCTTTAAGAGTACACACATATGTTGGAATGACATTTTGTCACATATGTCATACCCTTGGTTGGAATTACAACTATATCTCAGGTCTATACAAAGTATAACAAAGAGATATAATTAAGTAAACCTTCTTCAAAATCATACCCAAGTCTAAGGTCTGTACAACGTACAACAAATAGTGGATATGATTCCCCAGACAACATAATATAAAGACCCTAAATGATAGATCATACCATATTAATTTTCAGAATTTAAGACATTTTATTGTTATTTTGAATCTAGAAGAACAGAATCTTGATAACTTTGAGTCATTTATTTTGACTTTTGCTTAAGTCAATTGACTTTTGCTTGTCATATACAGATATTTTGGATTATATAAAATAATATGCACTAAGTATTTGACATTTCTTAGACGAGATACCTTAAATACTTGAATACCTACCAATATATTATAACTTAAATTTTAGAAAATTCTTTAGAAGAAATGTTACATAAATCTACTAACACATCAAATATAATACTTAGCATTTCTTTAAAAATTAATTTTAATACATTTCCCAATATACTATCATTTCCCAACATTTTCCACAAAATCTCCCCCTGATTTTGTATTTTTCTAATGTTTTTGCATTTTGAAATTTTTCTATTGTTTTTGGATTTTTATATTGGAAAGTAAAACAACTAATGACTAAAACAGCAAATAACCTAGAATTGTAAAATACAACCTAAATATCCAATTGTTTAGTCAAGATGATCCAAATGTTTCATACCGAGCATTGAGATAAGGTCCTCAAAACGGGATTTGGAAAATGATTTGGTAAACAAGTCAGCACATTGCTTACTTGTTTCGACATGAACCAAAATGATCAGATTTTTCTCATAGCAATCCCGTATGAAATGAAAACGTATTTCAATGTGTTTTGTTTTAGAATGCTGTACGGGATTGCGTATGATACTAATAGCAGCAGTGTTATCAATATTTAAAGGAGTTTTGGTCAAGAGTAAACCATAATCGCGTAGTTGTTGTTGAATCCACAAGATTTGAGAACAGCAACTAGCAGCAGCGATATACTCAGCCTCAGCAGTGGATGTAGAAACAGTTTGTTGTTTCTTGCATTGCCAAGTCACCAATCTTCCTCCAAGAAATTGACAACCTCCTGATGTACATTTGGAATCAATGCCACAGCCTCCGTAGTCTGAATCGGAATATGCTGAAAGTTCAAAGTCACCATCATTGGAATACCAAATTCCAAGATTCGATTTTCCTTTGAGATATCGAAAAATCCGTTGTACTGCTCGCAAGTGAGTTATCTTCGGATCAGCTTGGTACCTAGAACAAACAGACACAGCAAACATGATATCTGGCCTAGATGCCGTTAGATACATCAAAGAGCCTATCATGGAGCGATATTCTTTTTGATCCGTAGGAGAATCTTCAGAGGCAGGTCCAATCTTTTCAGTTGTGTCAATGGGAGTGGAAAGTGGCTTGACCTCTAACATCTTGAATTTCTTCAAGATATCATTGACGTATTTTGTTTGATGGATAAAAATTCCCTTATCCATTTGTTGTACTTGTAATCCTAGAAAGAAAGCCATTTCTCCCATTGAGCTCATCTCAAATTTGGACTTCATAATTTCCTCAAAGTCTTTGCACAAGCTGTCGTTTGTTGATCCAAAGATAATGTCATCAACGTATACTTGCACTAGCAATAAATCTTCCTTTGACTTCTTTATAAAGAGAGTGCTGTCAATTCGTCCTCGTGTGAATCCATTTTCCAACAAGTGTTGTGACAAAGTCTCATACCAAGCTCTCGGGGCTTGATGTAATCCGTAAAGAGCTTTGTCTAGTCGAAACACATGATTGGGAAATTGAGGATCTTCGAAACCCAGTGGTTGTTTGACAAACACTTCTTCATGAACTTTCCCATAGAGAAAAGCACATTTGACGTCCAGTTGATAAACTTTGAAGTTCATGTATGAGGCATAAGCTAAGAATATCCGAATGGATTCTAGCCTAGCTACGGGTGCAAAAACCTCATCATAATCCAAACCTTCAACTTGAGTGAAACCTTGAACAACTAATCTTGCTTTGTTACGAACCACAATCCCTCGATCATCCTTTTTGTTACGAAAAACCCATCTAGTACCAATTGGATGAATACCTTTTGGAGGTTCCACCAATGTCCAAACTTGTAGTTTAACAAATTGCTGTAATTCTTCTTGCATGGCTTGCACCCAAGAAGATTCTTGTAAAGCAATTTGGACATTCTTTGGTTCTATTTGTGATAAGAAGCAAGATTCCATTTGAGCTATCCAACAAGAGGTGGACACTTGTTTTGGTTGAACACCAAGTTGAGTTCGTGTCTTCACTCCGTCTGATACCTCTCCAATGACGTTTTTCAAAGGATGTTTGAATTTTGCATTGATACCCAAAGTAGGTTGTGATTCAACTTCCATGTTTGCTTCAATATTCGTATCCTCAAAGTTACTTTCCACCGCATCATCTGAATCATCATGATTAAATAATTCAGTGGAAGTTTCTTGAAATTCCTCATTTTCAGGATCTGAATGATTTTCAGCTTCAATTTCTACTTGTGGAGTAGAATGTCCTTCTTCTTCTTGATGAGTCGAAGTTGTAGGAACAGATTCTGGAGGAGTTACTTCTGATAAAACGGTTGGTGTAGGAGTAATAAGAATCAGCTCTGAAGGAGAGGATATCACCGGAATCACATATTCAACATATTGATAATGAGAATTATCTGGAGATGTTGAATCTTCTGGAAGTGGAACAAAAGAATTGAAGAATGAATCATAATCAAAGAACTTTTCAGGACCAATACCATCGGGAGATTTTGAATGCCTTAAGAATTCCACTTCATAAACCTCTTCTACCCGATTAGATGTCTTGTTATACACCCTTTTGTTATGAGAGTTCACTGAGTATCCTAAGAAGAAACCGTCACCAGCTTTTTCGGCAAACTTTGACAATCTCTCTTTGGTCTTCATGATTAAACACGGACATCCAAATGGTTCCAAAAAATGAATATTCGGTTTCCGATTATTCAACAGTTCATAACTCGTCTTCTTCTTGTCTTTGACAACATGTACTCGATTGAGTACAAAACACGCCGTATTCACTGCTTCAGCCCAGAAAGTAATCGGTAGTTTAGAATCTGATAACATAGTTCTCGTTGTTTCTATTAATGTCCGATTCTTTCTTTCTGCCACTCCATTCTGTTGTGGAGTATAAGAAGCACTAAATTGATGTGTTATACCATGTCGAAGACAGAACAATTCCATTAAATGATTCTTGAACTCCGTTCCATTGTCACTCCGAATTACCTTCACTTTCAATGAGAAAATTCTTTCCAACTTAAGAATCAGAAATTTAATTTTCTCAAATGCTTCATCCTTTGTTGCAAGGAAATATACCCATGAAAATCGTGAGTAATCATCAGTAATTACCAAGCAATAGATTTTTCCTCCAATACTCCGAATGTTTACTGGACCAAACAAATCCATATGAAGTAACTCCAATGGCTTGTTAATTGAGTTCACCAATTTTGGTTTATGAGATTTTCTGATGAGCTTTCCCTTTTTACATGATATACAATGATCATGTAAAGAGAAATTTTGTTTAGGTACACCTATCACTAAATCGTTTTTCACCAGATAATTCATTTTCCGAAAATTGATGTGACCCATTCTCCGATGCCAAAGTATAGAATCTTTCTCTGAAGCTTTTACTAACAAACATGTGTGATCCTGAGTTGTGGTACTTGATCTCATATCCAGAACATACACATCTTTTTGTCTTGGAGCTCTCATAAGTACCCATTCTTCAGAAACTGTGAAACCAGGTTTGAGTATCAAACATTCTTCAGAATTGAACCATGTTGATAGGTTCTTATCACAAACTTGGGATACACTGAGAAGATTGTGTTTCAACTCTTCAACGAAGTTTACTTTTTCAAAACTCACTTCACCATTTGTCACTGTGCCCTCACCAGTGATTTTTCCGCCCATATCTCCCGCAAACGATACACGTCCTCCATATTTATGTTTAACATCATTGAGCAAGGACAAATTCCCAGTCATATGTCTTGAACAGCCACTATCAACATGCCAAATGTTGTCAATAGATTGGGAAGACTGCAAGACATAAACATGAAAATTATTAGTTGCAAATGGACACCCAAGCCTTTGAGGCTTTGGGTTGTCCAGTAACGGGATCATCTATCCAGACATCAATCTCCTTCATTCCTTGTTTAAAGTTATGAGATAAAGAAGTTGAATCTTCAACAGGATTCTTTTCTTTTGGGACATTATTTTTAAAGATTTTCTTAAAAATATTGAAAGATTTTCCTGTTGAACCGTTTTTATCCGGTTGTTCCTTATTCATCTTCTTTTGTTTCTTTTTAAGAAGAGGAATACAATCTTTTAAAATATGTCCACGAACCCCACAAAAGAAACAACATCTATGCTCATATCTTTTGAATGATTGAGAACTAGAATGAGAACTCCTTGGAGATTTATCATTCAAAGATGTCTTTCCTCCTTTTCCCTCACAATCGTTGCATGCTTTGGATGAAAAGGTAGTCTTTGTTTGCTTCACAGGCTTAGAAGATGTATATCTTTTTAATAGATTAAAAGCCTTTTTATGAGGAGTAAAGATTTTAGCTTCTTTGTTTTCATTAAAAGAAGTTGTACCTTTATCCTTTTCACAATCATTTGTTGAAGCCGGAACAAAAACTACTTTATCATGTAAAGTCCCCTTACCCTTTTCACATGAGGTTTTAGGAATTTCAACCTCAACAGCCTTTTCTTTCAAATCAGTAGAAATCTTCTCGGGAGATGAAGTATAACAAGATGGTGGTGGAACAATATGATAACCCAACCCTGTCTTACTTTTAGTATCAGTGATTTGAGAGTGAATAATTTCATCTAAAACCATTGATGAGGTAGACATGTTGGAAAGTTTTCGATTTAATTCCAAGATTTGAGAAACTTGTTCTGCTTTTTGTTTAGATAAAGATTTGATATCAGTTAAGTATTTATCAATAACAGTTTGCTGATTTAAAATCTTCGCTTTGAGATCATGAATCTCAATTTGATAAGCCTCAATCTTTTCAGAAAACTTTTTATCATTGTTTACCAAAATCTTGTTATTTTCCCGAAACATTTGTGTTTCCAAGAGTAACTCTTGATTCTGTTTTTGTAAAAGACTGATCTTTTCCCCCAGATCAGTACATTTACCACAAATTTCCTCAGAGATATTAGAGTCGACCTCATTGATCTGAGCCATAAAGGCTTGTTGATGTGAATGCTCTTCAACGTGAGAACTCCAATCATAGTAATCATCTACTGTTGAAACCATTGCTTGAGAGGTAGAGGCTTTTGATTGTGTGACAGGAGGAACTGCTTGATATTGTCTAGAAGTGGATTCTTGAGCATTAGAAGGCTTGGTAAATCCTGAGCTTGGATTTTTACCTTTTTCACACTCTCGTGCAAAATGACCAAAGTTTTGGCAATTGTAGCACTTTACCTTAGATTTATCAAATCCAGGTCTTCCTCCAAGCTTAGACTTACCAGTTCTTTGAAGAAACTTTTTCACTTTTCTTGTGAACATTGCAAGATTCCATTGCAAGTCCATTTCTTCAAGATCATCTGGGTGAATTTGATCATAATCTTCTTCAATAAGTTCCACATTTGCTATTCTATTACTTATGAAGGCTTCATAAGAAGCAAGAAAGGCTGTAAGAACTTGTGCATGTTCTTCAGTTGCCTTTGAAACACTAGAACTAGCATTTGATTGTGGAACATATTGATAAGATTGAAAAGAAGAACTTCCTTCAGATGAAGAGCTTGGGTATTGTGAATAAGTTGGTGAAATAGGAGTAGAAGCACTAAACAATGCTGTGGTAGATGTTTGTACTTGAACTTTGGAGCCATAAACACTCGGATTTTGCATTGTGCGATGAGCCCTAGAGTGTTCCTTTTTCTTGATGGAAACATCATAATTTTGAAGCTTATTGAATAAGTCTTCAAGTTCCATGGCACCAAGTTGTTCCTCATCTTCCAACATTGCATCTACCTTACTATCCCAACGTTGAGGTAGAGCAGAGAGTAATTTTTCATTGATTTCTCCCCTTGAAAGCTCCATACCATGTCTTTTGAGTTCACTAGTAAGTTGGGAATACCGAACTATTAGATCCTCAAATGATTCATTAGGTAAGGTAGTGAATGCATCAAATTCCTTCTTTATGAGATCACACTTATTCTTCTTATATTTGTCATTCCCAGCAAATCGTTTCTTCATTGCTTCAAACAATTCAAAAGCAGTTGCTAATGATTTCCATCCAGACATTACTTCTTGTGGAAGTGCCATTGAAAGAATAGATTTTGCTTTTTGATCTCTAGCATATTCTTTCTTCTCCTCCGTATTAAAGAACTTGACAGGTTTGGGAGGAATAGGTTCTCTTTCTCCAAAATTTCCTTCTAAGCGTGGCTTGATATATTGCTCCGTAAGTGGAATCATGAGTTCCGGATCATATAAAGCAATAAAAGATTCAAACCTATAGAGCCAATCATCAAAATCCTTGAGCATAAACCTCGGTGGTTTGCTCGTGGTGCCTGTCTCTTGTTCGTTTTTAAACATGGCTTGAAATTGAGCAGTTGTCATAGACATGTTTTCTGCAAGGGATTAGAAATGCAAACCCAAACACAAAAACAATTCCAAGAATCTCAAGTTCAAAGTTACTCCGAAAGTATACTCAGCAAGTATACTCCGTATATACCAAATAACTCCGTAAGTAGTATTCAGTAACTAAGTTCCGTAACTTTGAATTTACACCACAAAAGTCAAAACTACCAACTGTTTTCAGTATCTAGTTTTCAGTAACTAGATTCAGCAAGTAGCACAATCTGGAAGTGTTTGTCAGTAATTACCAACTGTTATGCTCAGTATCTAATTCTCAGTAACTAGATTCAGTAACTAGCATAAGTCCGTAACTAACACTTAGTATTTTGATCCGAAACTAGATTTACCAAGTAATGAGTTGGTAAAAATCAATTTTATCTTTTCCGAAACAACAATTCAGCAACTAAATCAGTACGAAACAAGCACTCAGTAACTAGACTTCAGTAAGTAGAAATTTTCCGTAACTAGAATTAGTTTCGGAACAAAAGTCTAACAAACTTGTAACAAACTCGTAACAGAATTTCGCGCCAATCTAGATACTGACTAAAACGGTTATTTTTGCTAGTTTCGGACAAATAAACAACTAGATACGGACTTAAAATCCCAGATTTTCAAAGTGAAATTACTTTCTCAATACATCTTCAATTTTAACAATCAAGATATGTATGCACTCGTATTTGAAAACCGAACACTCGTGTAGTATTAATTTCAAGTTTAAACGTGTTTAATCAAAATCCGTACAAAATGAATTTGAAACAGAATGAGATTTCAACGAATTGAATAATGAATTTGATCAAATTGAAAGTACAGAATGATTCGGAATCACTTACAGTGATGTTTTTGACGAAATTGAAACTGCAAATGATGAAATTGATCAAAATGAATTTCTGATCAAGTACTCCGTATGATCAAACACTCCGTATATCTCTTTAATCACTTCTGAATCAATCTAGAAGTAATCCTTATCAAACTAATCACCTCTGATCAATACATACAATCAAATTCCTCAAAAACACACTCTAAATCAATCACGAAGCTCACTAAGCAGCTCTGGTGGCTCTGATACCAATTGAAAGTCCACGATCTCAGAACTAAAACTTAGTAATCAAGTATAAAGTGCAGCGGATAACAATATACTTGAAGTAAATGATCTAGAGAAGAGAGAAATTGCTTTGGTAAACTAATTGTATTAATATAGCTCAGATAATACAAAACACCAAAGACTTAGAGAATTCTGAACATAAAACACCTATATATATAGGCAGAATTCTCTAGTCAATATAAGTCAAACATCAAAAATTCCGAATCTAACTACTTACTGACTTCTACTTACGGAGTACCAGACAGTCCGTAAGTACTACATACATACTGACTATGTTAGTTACGGACATACTTGACTTGTACGATTTCAGACTTCTAAAAATTTATCAAACCTAACATATTAAGCTTTAGACATCCATTGCTCCAACATACATCTTCGATCTAATGAGTAGTGTTACTTGGCTAATCATCAAGCTAACACTTTAACTCATTAACCGGCTAACATATCATCATCAAGCTAATGACACTCATTACCCAGCTAACATCGAGCTAATGAGCAATCATTACTTGGCTAAATTATAAATTCATCGAGCTAGTAACATATTCATTACCCGGCTAAACATCGAGCTAATGACATATGTACTACTCGGCTAACAATAGCATCATCCAAGTACTTACCTTGCAAAAGCCCACTATTTTGATTACTTTGTACACCTTCAACAATCTTGACACCTAATTCATATAGTCACATAAGCACATATTACAATCAACCTCATCCCATAACTTATCAATTTCATACACAATTTATCAATCTTATCATAATGGGTATTCTACCTTTTCATCAACCATAAGCATAACCTTTATCCATTACCTCACATACATGTACATAATCATTCAAATACCCATTAATTCATGATTATTGATTCTTTAATCAACTAACATCATTCATACATGTTACATAACTTAATTAATTATATGAAACATTAATTCAATTCATTATATATTATTTCACCCTAAACCTAAAGTTAGGGTTTAGCTCCTTTAACCCCAATTTCACTTATAACAATCAATTTAATTGTAAATTAGGTTATAACATATGAATAACATCATAACCTTCAATTATACATTAAATCTTTAACTCATGAACTTAGGGTTTAGATTATTAAACTAGTTTTACACACAAACATCAAATTAATCACAAACAAAATGTGAGCGTCCTGGATCCGGATACGCAAACTAGAACTTGTGTATTCGTGCGGAATTCAAATACACAATCACAATTGTAATAAAGAAGAATGAGATGAAAGAGTCAACAAGAAAATATTGATTATATTTTCATATACAAGAAGATAGCAGTACAAGTGAATATCTCTCACAATTACATCAAAAAGCTCTCAAAGATTACATGTGCAGACTCTTTCAAACTGACTTCATCTATTTATATTTATAGACAAGTCCTACGACAATGCTAAGCCTACGACAATTCTAAGTGCATTCCGTGAATAGCTATTCACGGAATTATACTATCCGTGAATTCAGGCTAATCACGGATGTGTATTGTCGAACCATTTAATCATTCACGGACACAAAGACATACTAATCCTACATCATTCACGGACATAACATACTGTCGAAGCTCATCATTCACGGACTCCATATTGTCGAATATGCAATCACTCACAATACATTTCACGGATTCAAACCATTTCACGCATAAGGTATTCACGCATAAGGCTTTCACGGACAAGGCATTCTCGGAGTTAAATGACTTAGACAAAATTTAAGTATTAATCAACTTTTGTCTCTACAAACTCCCCCTTTGATAATACTTGATCTTTTTCTTCAAACTTCAAGCATATTCAGGAAGATTGCATCCAGCAAAAATACCTTTAGAGCAGCACACTTCTACAACCCGTTGAAATTTTAATGCCATCTTTTCATCATCATAGGCATCATCATACACAATTGGATTCACAAGCAAGACTTCAAGATCATCTTTTGACAAATTAATTAAGCTCAGAGGATCAAATACATATACAATCGACTCTCGATTCCACATCACTTCTCCATTCAAGTCTCTGTCATAACAAGCAATTTCTGCTTCTCCGGTTGATCCATTATATCTCCAATGACTTGCGAACTTAGAAAAATTTACAGGCAATTTCTCAAGTGGAATCTTCGTCATGCATTTAACTCGAGGATATGTCAGAATGACTCTTGGTTGATTAGAAACCGGATCAATATCAAAATAATCAACAGTCCTCAATGGGAAAGTTTCCTTAACCCATGTGAACTTCCCATTATTACTCTCTCTTGATAACGTATCAGCCATCCAGTTTATCAAACCATGTCTTGATCGATTTATGATATCCACGGAAGCTAAATGATTGATTTCACACTTAGGTAATTTTCCTAAGGCCTTGAACGTTGAATGAAAGTATTGAAGTCCATCAGTTCTCTTAATAATGAATACTTTGTTGTCATTATCATATTTCCATCTGATAATTCTACCAACGCATTCATATCTTGGTATCTTGAAGAACTTACGAACTGTAATCACAGGAGTTGGTTGTTTGGGAAACCACCAAGAGACTTTTTGCTCAGGCTCTTTATCATCGTCAGAGTCTTTCCATAACCCTTCTTGAGAACACATATCTGACTGAATATTTTCCGGATGAAGTTCATCTTCAGAATCTTCCCAGTTTTCAACGTGAACATAATCGAAATCAGGTTCAAATCCCGGAGGATATTCTGGATCGAACTCTTCAAAATCATAATCGCCATCATTGCAAAGTTCCACAAATGGTATCAAATCTTCAATAATCACATTCAGAGGAGTTGGACAAAGCATCTCTTCATCTTCAATGCTATCCAATAATTCTTCCTGTTCAAAGATATGAGATGATTCTCCAAACTCAAACACTCTAGACTCATGAATTGCATTAATTGGATCAACTTCCAAAGGTTCAGTTGGTTGAAATACAACTAACGCTTGTAAGAAATTTGGTTGATCACTTTCATTTTCAGCATCATCAGCAGTTTCAGTCATATCATCATCATGATTACCATCATCACCATCATTATTATCATCATCACCATCATCACCATCATCACCATCATTATCATTATCATGATCACCATCATCACCATCATCATTATCATCATCTCCATCATCACCATCATTATCATTAATACCATCATCATCAACAGTATTCTCCCCCTGATCAACTAACATTTCTTTGAGAAGAAAGACATCAAGTTCCAATTCTTCGATACGATCATTTTGAGAAATAATTTGTTGGCGTTGTTCCTCTAGAAGAATATCTTGAGTATTAATCCTTTGAACAGCATTGAGTAAATCCATTTGAAGTTTCTCTACAAGTGTCATCAATGGTTTGACAGCACGTTGTAATGATGCATCAAGGTTAGCCATGCTAACACTTGGTCCAGGTATGGAAGAAGATGTACCAGCTGCAACAGGTATAGAAGAAGGTGCTGGAATAGAGACAGAAATACCATGTGATGTCTCAACCGGTATAGAAGTAGAAGCAATATCAGCAGAAGTGCTGGGTTTAGAAATTCTGCGTCGTTGAGATGGCTGAATATCAGGTATATATTCAGGATCTTGTGCCTCTTCACGTTGACGTCTCAAATCCTGTCGTTCCTTTTCAATATTCTCAGCAATAATTCTTTGAGGAATTAAGGATTCTTCAACAGATTGGAAAAGGAAATGATTGATCCTCTTCAGAACTAGAAGATTCCACTTCTTCATGATCAATTAAAGGAACTTCCTGCTCTCCCTCAGATGATTCACTATCAGTAGTAGAATCAGCAGGTTGGACAATCTGTGGTAATGCAAATTGTGGCGGTTGGAAATCAGCATCAATAACATGTCCAAATAGATCAACAGTAGGCGGCACCGGTTTGCCCCTATAACCATTACAATCTGCAAACACTCTTTTTGGAATAGGAGTGTAATGTAGAATGCGTCCATGATAGGTAATTCCGTTGACATGATTATCAAAGATGTGCTGAAGAAACCTAGGATACATAAAGAATCCATCGTCATTAATATTGCCAGCCAGATTCTCAAAAATGTATCTCGAGAAGTTAAATGGAATATTTAAAACAAGAGCTGTCATAATCCCTGCCAGTTGATAACTCATCGAATCGAAACCAGCTTTCCTCGGAGAAATACAACCAATTAGCATATGTGCTAAAAACTTCCAATGAGGACAGAAGTGATTCTTCAAGATTTGAACATCATGAGGTCCTTTAGTACACCCCATTTGATGAAGACACTGATCAATGACATTTTGAGGAATATCATTCGAGGCATTCAAGGTATCACCAAATTGAAGAGTATGACGAATGAGCTCTTCAGTCAGCAACAATGGCTTTCCATCAACCATAGATGTAATACATGGAGGATTGACATCTGTTTGATATTCAGCTGACGTCCAGAAATCTATCATGTGATCTTCATATAGATTAGGAACAGATACCGTCAAAGCATATGATATGCGAGATCGTAAAAGAAACCTTATCATAGGGAAAAACTTCCTATTTTCAGGTTTATCCGGTTGCTCCAGAAGATATGCAGTTGCATTATGTCGTTTTTCAAACACAACTGCTCGACGTTGAACCTCAGGTTGAATAGCAGCGATAGGATCTAAATCTGCCATTTAGAAAGAAAAACTGCACCAAGAGTTTATTAGACACAAACTCAACAGAAAGTTTTAAAAATTTTTCAACACTTAGAAAAATTTTCAAATGTTCAGGTATCCGACAATAACATACTGAGAACTGTTCATGCGACAATGATTAATTTTATGCGACAATATGACTTAGTGATGTACTATTCATACGACAATCATATATTTATCCGTGAATCATATTGTCCGTGTGTAGAGACAAAAGTTGATTAATACTTAAATTTTGTCTAAGTATTTTAATCTGTGAATATTATTCTATCCGTGAATAGCCTATCCGGGAATGCCTTTTCGACAATAAGTGATATCCGTGAATGATAAGCTGTGACAATACTTTGTATCTGTGAATGAGGAGCTGCGACAATACTTTGTATCCGTGAATGATGAACTTATCCGTGAATAAGAATGATTCGACAATAGTCTTTCCTTGATTAAATTGTATTCACGGACGGTGTAATTCCGTGAATAATTATTCACGGATTACATTTTGTATTGTCGTAGGTCTTGTCTATAAATAGCAGTAGTTGAAGTTAGTTTAGAGAGCTTTTCTGACGATAGACTTTTTACTTTTGGAAATTACTTAGAATATTGAGAACGAATGTATAATTTCTTGTAACAGAAAGTTTATGAGAAATATATTCAAGTTCTCTTGTTGACACCTTCGTTTGTTCTTGTTGATATTACTTCAATTCAATTCTATTATACACATATTTGTATTCCGCACAAATACTGTGTTTGTTTCAATTGCGTATTCTGATTCTGGAGAGCTCACAAGTGGTATCAGAGCCATAGAATAAGAAATTGAAACTTCTTGAGAATTTGTTGACTTCCGTTTGAAGATGAAGATCTTTTTAACGTGATTCCTGCTGTGAATTGAAGAACTAAGATGTTAACTTGATTCATTCTGAAGAACTTTGACGAAGAGATTTCTGTGATTACTCTTAAATTTCTACGAATTGATCAAAAGAACGTAATACAAGATGACGACTTTTCTGCATAGTTGATATTTTGACGATCAAAGGTCAAATTGATCGTTTCTGAACTTCGGAAATTGAATTCCGAGATCATTGCATCAACTTTTATCAAAAACGAGTACGTTCTGAAGATTCTGGATTACTTTGAAATTTCTGGACAACGTTTTCCGTGAATCACGTTATCTGTGAATCATAATCCGTGAATTAAAATTCTGTAAATCTTACTCCGTGAATATTAAAATTTCATTTCGTGATTAGTTTTATCCGTGAATCATTTCCGTGAAAGTACTATTGTCGCATAAACAGTAGTAACATTCACGGATTAAACCATTGTCGGATAAATAGTGGTCTTATATTCACGGAATTTATTCACGCACTTGAATAATCACAAACAAATACTTTTATTCTCGGATAATTAGTATTCACGCATTTTAAAAAATCACGGACAAATACTTTTATTCTCGAATATTAGTATTCACGCATATTAATAAACACAGATAATATCTTTATTCTCGGATATTAGTATTCACGTATACTAATATTCACGGATATTAGTATTAACGAATATTAATACTCACGGATAATAGTATTATCGGATATTAATATTCTCGGATATTATATTCACGAAGAAAGAGTTAAAAGGATTCACGGATTCATATTCAAGTATACTATATTCACGGACTGACTGTTTCAGAGTTCAAGAGATCTAGTTTTGATATTAAATTGAAAGATTTAATTCTGAAAAATGGCACACGTCAATTGGCAAACGATGATGAAAAATGATCAAGAGACCGGAACAACTACAAAACCACCCAAGTTTCTTTGTCAAAATGATTACGATGATTGGAGATATCGTTTTGAATCATTTATTGCTTTGTATGATCCTGATTTGATGATTCCAATATTGGAACAATATATACATCCAAGAGCAGAAGGCATTTATCGAGATAATCCTCCACCTAAATCATTAAAGATGATGAATTCGGAAGAACGAAAAGAACATGATCGTGATAAGAAGGCTAAATCCATCATTTCAATGAGTCTTCCAAGTGATGTTTTAGCGGGATGGAAAGATTTGTCTACTGCTTTTGAATTGTACAAAGCAATGGAAAAGCGTTTTGCTGGTAATGATAAATTGAAAAAGAGCAAACGTGATTTACTAAAGAAACAATGGGATGTTTTCACTTGTATTCCCAATGAGTCTTTTAACGATTTGATCGTTAGGTATTCACAACTTATCAGTGAATTAAAAAGACATGGAATGATTCTTGAGCGTCTTGAAATCAATGAAAAATTGATTGAAGCTTTGCCTTCCCGATGGGACATCAAAGCAAATATCTTGATGGAAGATGAGTCATTAGGGGAATATGCTTTTGAGGATTTAATCAATAAGCTTCAGGTGTATGATGTGTCTCTCCAAAAAAAGGAGACAGGAAAAATGATGCAGTTTACTCAATTTGGTACTACCAAATCTTCTGAAACAACGGCATTATATTCAGGATCTGAAACTTATTCTGGTGGAAATCCAAGTGGAACCACATCTGGTGGTTATTCAAGTTTTGGTTTTTATGGTTCTGGAAGTTCTTCGACTTCAAGCCATCAACAACAACAGAATTCTAATCCACAAGTTTCAAGAGTGACTGAAGACCATGCAAATGTTGTTACTGCATTCTTGTCTTCATATGAAGCTTTTATCTCTGGAAGAGTTGGAAATGTGGAGTTAGTTGAAGAGGATTATGATCAATTGCATCCAGATGACCTAGAAGAGATGGATTTGCAATGGAATATGGCTATGCTTACCAGGCGGGTTAAAAGATTTTTACAAAGAACTGGTAAGAATAAACTGGGAGGTAAACCAGGCTTTGACAAATCAAGAGTTCGTTGTTACAATTGTCAAAATCTTGGTCACTTTGCAAGAGAATGTGAGAAGAATAAAGCTCCTACCTCTGGTTTTACCAAGCCATCAACTTCCAAGACATATTCTTCATCTGCTCAACCTCAAACAAAGGAAACATCTGCTACTCCCACATCTTCTGCACTCATTTCTACTTCTGATGAGTTTTATGATTGGAGTGCACACGTGGATGAGTATTCCCATAATCAGGCATTTATGGTGAATGTTTCTGAGGTCGATTCTTCCTTTGCTGATCAAATTTGCTTAAATTGCACTGATTTGAATAATCAAATCAGCATGTATCAAACTCAAAATGCTAAACTTTTAACTGACAATGAAAAGTTAAAAATACAGACAAGGAATTGGTTGAAAATAATGATCTTTTAAATAAACGTTTTGAGTCAACAAATGTTGAAACACATGATTTAAAAGCAAAAATCTTCAATCAGCAATCCATTATTAATAGTTATTTGGTTGAAATGGACTTATTAAAAAAGGAAAAATATGATGCTGATTCTCTGCTTTTAGATCTTGAAAGAAAATTGCTAAATGTTTCAACATCTGCTGTTGTTTTTGATGAGATAATCAATAACCAACGTTTAGATACTAAATCTAAATCTGGTATTGGATATCAAAATGATTCAAAAACAAAAGATTCAAAAGTTGAATATCATTTTGTTCCGCCACCAACTACCTATTCTGCATTGCCAGTTAAAAATGAAGCAAATGTTGAGTTTGCTTATGGAAAAGGAAAGATTGATGAGAAAGACCCTCAAAAGGTGTCTTCAAGTGAGACTTTAGAATCATCCTCTCAAGATGATTCCAAAGTTAATGATTCACCAACTGATGAATCCAAAGTTAATGCTTCCAAAATGAAGAAGCATGATTGTGAATGTAGTGAAAAGATTAAAGATTGTGTTTTGAAAAACTTGACAGAAAAATCAAAAACTTGTAAAACACCATCACAAGTTAAACCGATTTTGAAACAATCCTCTTCACCACAAAAATCACAATCATCAACTTCTTCATCAAAAGCTAAACTTTCTTCTTCTCACTTTGTTTCTAAAAGTGAAGTATCTACAAGTAGAAAATCACATTCTAAATATGAGGCTTCTACAAGTAAGACTTCACTTCTTGTTTCTGATAAAAGAGTTACTTCTCGGAAACAATATGAAACAAGAAAATGTTTCTATTGTAATGTTCGTGGACATCTTATCAATGAGTGTCACAAGCTTGCTAAAAAACGTTCAAGAGATAATTCGAAGCAAGCTAAACATTCTGAAATCAAAGATGATTTAAAAACTGTCCACGAAAAATCATCAAAACCGAAAGTAACATCTTCTGTTTCTTCAAAGAAGAAAACAAAATCTCATGATGCGTCAATCAAAAGGAATTTCAAAAAGAATTTGAAACAAATTGACGTTTTCATCATGGATGTTATTACTGGACGACCCATAGCCTCAAAGGCTTGGGTCTCCATTAGCAACTAATCCGTTTTTGATCACATGTCTTACAGCCTTCACGAGCTATTGATAACATATGGTACATCGATAGTGGCTGTTCAAGACATATGACAGGGAATCTCTCTCTGCTTGAGGATGTTAAGGTTAAAGACGGAGGTTTTGTTGCATTTGCCGGCGACAAGGGTGGCATGATTTCTGGTGAGGGAACCGTTACAAACGGGGAAATCAGCTTTGATAAAGTAAATTATGTTGAACAACTTCAACATAATCTCCTCAGTGTTTCCCAAGTTTGTGACAAGAAACTTTCAACTTGGTTTAACGATGAAGAGTGCTTAATTCTTAAGCCAGGGTTTGTGATACCTCAAGAGTGGATTCTTATGCGAGCTCCAAGAGTAAAGAATATGTATGTTTTAGACATGCGTACCATTACTCGATCTACAGAACATACTTGCTTATTGTCAAAAGCTACAGAAAAGGAATCAATCTTGTGGCACAGACGAATGGGTCACATTAATTTTAGGAAAATGAACTTCTTAGTTAAGAATGATTTAGTGATTGGGGTTCCCAAACAAACCTTTTCACTAAATGATCACTGTATTTCCTGTAAAAAGGGAAAACAAACTAAGAAGTCTCATAAACCTAAATTGATGAATTCGATTAACATTCCTTTGGAACTTCTCCATATGGATTTGTTTGGGCCCGTAAGTGTTCGGAGTATTGGGGGTAAATCCTATTGTTTAGTAATCACTGATGATTATTCAAGATTTTCATGGGTTTACTTCCTTAGTACAAAAGATGAGGCTGCTGAGAAAATTAAGTATCTAATTCTGAGATTAGAAACTTTGTTTTCTCTCAAAGTGAAAATTTTGAGAAGTGATAATGGCACGGAATTCAAGAACTACTTAATGGAAATGTTTTGCCTTCAGCACGGAATTACTCAACAATTTAGTGCTCCTCGAACTCCACAACAAAATGGAGTTGCTGAAAGGAAGAACAGAACTTTGATTGAAGCTGCAAGAACAATGCTCTCAGATGCAAAGTTGCCAACAACTTTTTGGGCAGAAGCAGTTAATACGGCTTGTTTCGTATTAAATAGAGTTCTTGTAGTCAAAGATAAGCAGAAAACGAGCTATGAATTATTGAATAATCGGAAACCGAATATTCAATTTTTGGAACCTTTTGGATGTCCGTGTTTGTTGTTGAAAACTAAGGATCGCATTCCTAAGTTTGCTGAAAAATCTGAATCTGGGTTTTTCTTGGGTTATTCTGCAAATTCTCACAACAAGAGAGTTTATAACACAGCATCACATCGAATAGAGGAATGCTATGAAGTTGAATTTCTTCGGCATTCTTCTTCCTCTAATGGCATAGGTCCCAAATGGTTATTTGATTACGACACATTCTTTAATTCTCTTGCTACTTTTCAGCATGATGTGTCTTCCTCTTCTGCTACCGATTTGGATGACTTTGTTATTCCAGTTACATCTGTTCCTGCTGAGCCAATTATTACTTCAGCTCCACCTGTTTCTACTTCTCATCTTACTCCACCTCGATCTTCTGATGACTCAATTGCTCATGAAATTTCTTCACCTTTGACAACTGTTGAAGAAGAAACCACTTCTAATCCTGATGATTCTGACAATTTTCAGGAACCTTCTACTGAACTAGAAGAACCAATTCTTGATGACTCTAGTGATGATGTAGTTAGTAATCCTGAAGATTCTAACTTAGGAAATAATTTGCACGTAGATTCGGTTTCTACATTGCGAATTAATTCTAAGTATCGACATCCTCTAAAGAATGTGATTGGAGATGTGTCAGAAGGCATTAAGACACGGCAGCAACTCAAGTCTGATTCTTCTTCTTGTTTTTTATCACAAATTGAACCAAAAAATGTTCAAATTGCTTTGACTGAATCCTCTTGGGTTCAAGCAATGCAAGAAGAATTACAACAGTTTGTGAAATTGCAAGTTTGGACTTTAGTGAAACCACCTAAAGATGTGCATCCGATTGGCACTCGATGGGTTTTTCGAAATAAGAAAGATGATCGAGGAATCGTGGTTCGTAACAAGGCACGATTAGTCGTTCAAGGTTTTACTCAAATCGAAGGTTTAGACTATGATGAAGTGTTTGCACCGGTTGCTAGACTTGAATCAATTCGAATCTTTCTAGCTTATGCTTCCTTCATGAGGTTTAAAGTATATCAATTGGACGTCAAGTGCGCATTTTTATATGGGAAAGTGCATGAAGAAGTATTTGTCAAACAACCACCGGGTTTTGAAGACTCTAAATTCCCAGATTATGTGTATCGGTTGGATAAAGCTTTGTATGGTCTACATCAAGCTCCTCGAGCTTGGTATGAAACTTTATCTCAACATCTCCTTGCAAATGGGTTTTCTAGAGGACAGATTGACAGTACTCTTTTCATCAGAAAAGTAAAAGGGAATTTGCTGCTTGTTCAAGTGTATGTAGATGACATCATATTTGGATCGACAAATGAAAGCTTATGCAGAGAGTTCGAGCAGATTATGAAATCAAAATTTGAAATGAGTTCAATGGGTGAAATGGCATTTTTTCTTGGGTTGCAAGTCCAGCAACTTGATTCAGGCATTTTCATACATCAGACGAAGTATGTTACTGAAATCTTAAAGAAATTTCTGATGACAGATGTCAAATCCATTTCTACACCCATTAATCTTGTGGAAAAGATTGGTCCTGCTCTTGATGATCAATCAACCGATGAAAAGGAATATCGGTCCATGATTGGGTCTCTTATGTATTTGACAGCTTCGCGTCCAGATATTATGTTTGCTGTTTCCATTTGTTCAAGATATCAGGCAAATCCTAAAGTTTCTCATCTGAAGGCCGTTCAACGTATTTTTCGATACCTGAAAGGAAAGCCGAATCTAGGCATTTGGTATTCACATGATGAGGACTTTTCTCTTTCTGCATATTCTGATTCAGACTATGGCGGATGTGGTATTGACTTCAAATCCACATCGGGTGGATGTCAATTTCTAGGAGATCGTCTTGTGACATGGCAGTGTAAGAAACAGGATACCGTTTCTACCTCTACTGCAGAGGCAGAATATATCTCTGCTGCAAGTTGTTGTTCCCAAATTCTTTGGATTCAACAACAACTCAGAGATTATGGGTTTCTTCTAAACCACACTCCTTTGCATATAGATAATACTGCTGCCATAAGTATCATACGTAATCCCGTACAACATTCTAAAACGAAACACATTGAAATTCGTTTTCATTTTATACGGGATTGCTATGAGAAACACTTGATTAATTTAGTCCATATTGATACTTTGAAACAACGAGCTGATTTGTTTACAAAAGCGTTTTCTAAACCTCGTTTTGAAGAATTAATCTTGATGCTCGGAATGAAGCATTTAGATCAAATTAAATAAACTTTGGATATATTTTGTATTTTCTTTGTTGTTTTACTTTTTACTTTGTCTTTAAATAAAATTTCAAAAACATATGAAAAATAAAAATTAGGGGGAGTTTTTGTGTAAAAATTGGGAAATGATAGTACATTGGGAATTGTATTTACATATAAATCTGAAAAAGGAATGTTATGTACTATTTTTGATATACTAATAGGTTTATATAGCATTTTTTAAATCAAATTTTCTACTAAATGTAATTTTAAATATGGTTTATTGGTAGGCATTTGTGGGTCTATCATATCTAGTCTAAGAAATGTCTAAATATTTTTGCATATTATTCTATATCTTCCAAAATATTAGTATATGACAATAAAGTTATCAAAAAGATAATAAAAGTCTTAAATTTTGAAGGATTAATATATTATGATTCATGATTTAGGGTCTTTATATTATGATATCTGGGAAAAATGTATTGACTATTTGTTGTACGGTGTACAGACCTTAGTCGGTATATTTTTTATAAACGGACATACAAATATTGATAAAGATATAAAATCTATCATAATAAACTCTATCACTTTGTTATACGATGTATAGACCTGTGATACAGTTTATTAGTCCAACCCGAAGTATGACATATGTGACTAAAAGTCATTCCAACATATGTATGTACTTCTAAAGATATCATCATATTTTCACTCTCTATATGAAAATATTAATATATTATGAATTTGAAAGTATATTTTTATTTTGGTTATATAAAATGATATGCATATTAATAATAAAAGAAAAGGATATTTTAGATACCAAAATGTTTAAAGTGTATAACACATACCAAAAATCATATATAAAATGATTTTTTAGAAAGTATTCTTTATTAAATGCTATGTAAATTTAAAATTGGTCAAAATATTAGTAATCAAAATAGACTTTCATTTCTAAAAATTATAAAGTTAAATACATTCATTTATCCCAATATGATCCCAAGTCACAAAAATTACTCTAACAAAAAGATTTTATTTTTGTACATATTTGGTTATTAAATTTTCATTTTTCGTTTTTCAATTTTAAAATAGGTTACAAAATTTTATCCAAAGTTAGTTTAATTTGATAAAAAATGTTTGATCTGTAATTTTTAAGATTGTCGGATGAATATATATATTCTTATTCACGGATATAATTCTGTTTATTCACGGATAAGGATATAACTATATTCACGGAATGTTTTCACGGACAAAAAGAAATAGTATAAGTCTTTTCAAAATTTTGAAAAACTTACACTTTTTCAAAATCCGTGATTTTACTCCGACAATCCAGATATTCCGACAATCATATTTTCTTTGATTTCTTCCTGATTACTTGGTTTTATTCAAAACCAATTTGACAGACTTACTCGTTTTTGAATTCCGAATCCACTGGTATAAATCTCTTTCATTATTGTTAAAGATTTCTTGTTTAAATCGATCAAATAACATCTGATACTGTTCAAAATAATCGTCCGACAATTCGAATTGTCGGACCATCCGACAATGTAGTATTGTCGGATGAACAGTGTAATGGCTATCCGTGAAAAATTGAATTCACGGATAAACAGTACTCCGTGATTAAGTCTTATGATTGACTTTATTGACTTAATCACGGAGTACTGTTTATCCGAGAATTCGATTATTCACGGATAGCCATTACACTGTTCATCCGACAATACTACATTGTCGGATGGTCCGACAATTCAAATTGTCGGACGATTATTTTGAACAGTATCAGATGTTATTTGATCGATTTAAACAAGAAATCTTTAACAATAATGAAAGAGATTTATACCAGTGGATTCGGAATTCAAAAACGAGTAAGTCTGTCAAATTGGTTTTGAATAAAACCAAGTAATCAGGAAGAAATCAAAGAAAATATGATTGTCGGAATATCTGGATTGTCGGAGTAAAATCACGGATTTTGAAAAAGTGTAAGTTTTTCAAAATTTTGAAAAGACTTATACTATTTCTTTTTGTCCGTGAAAACATTCCGTGAATATAGTTATATCCTTATCCGTGAATAAACAGAATTATATCCGTGAATAAGAATATATATATTCATCCGACAATCTTAAAAATTACAGATCAAACATTTTTTATCAAATTAAACTAACTTTGGATAAAATTTTGTAACCTATTTTAAAATTGAAAAACGAAAAATGAAAATTTAATAACCAAATATGTACAAAAATAAAATCTTTTTGTTAGAGTAATTTTTGTGACTTGGGATCATATTGGGATAAATGAATGTATTTAACTTTATAATTTTTAGAAATGAAAGTCTATTTTGATTACTAATATTTTGACCAATTTTAAATTTACATAGCATTTAATAAAGCATACTTTCTAAAAATCATTTTATATATGATTTTTGGTATGTGTTATACACTTTAAACATTTTGGTATCTAAAATATCCTTTTCTTTTATTATTAATATGCATATCATTTTATATAACCAAAATAAAAATATACTTTCAAATTCATAATATATTAATATTTTCATATAGAGAGTGAAAATATGATGATATCTTTAGAAGTACATACATATGTTGGAATGACTTTTAGTCACATATGTCATACTTCGGGTTGGACTAATAAACTGTATCACAGGTCTATACATCGTATAACAAAGTGATAGAGTTTATTATGATAGATTTTATATCTTTATCAATATTTGTATGTCCGTTTATAAAAAATATACCGACTGAGGTCTGTACACCGTACAACAAATAGTCAATACATTTTTCCCAGATATCATAATATAAAGACCCTAAATCATGAATCATAATATATTAATCCTTCAAAATTTAAGACTTTTATTATCTTTTTGATAACTTTATTGTCATATACTAATATTTTGGAAGATATAGAATAATATGCAAAAATATTTAGACATTTCTTAGACTAGATATGATAGACCCACAAATGCCTACCAATAAACCATATTTAAAATTACATTTAGTAGAAAATTTGATTTAAAAAATGCTATATAAACCTATTAGTATATCAAAAATAGTACATAACATTCCTTTTTCAGATTTATATGTAAATACAATTCCCAATGTACTATCATTTCCCAATTTTTACACAAAAACTCCCCCTAATTTTTATTTTTCATATGTTTTTGAAATTTTATTTAAAGACAAAGTAAAAAGTAAAACAACAAAGAAAATACAAAATATATCCAAAGTTTATTTAATTTGATCTAAATGCTTCATTCCGAGCATCAAGATTAATTCTTCAAAACGAGGTTTAGAAAACGCTTTTGTAAACAAATCAGCTCGTTGTTTCAAAGTATCAATATGGACTAAATTAATCAAGTGTTTCTCATAGCAATCCCGTATAAAATGAAAACGAATTTCAATGTGTTTCGTTTTAGAATGCTGTACGGGATTACGTATGATACTTATGGCAGCAGTATTATCTATATGCAAAGGAGTGTGGTTTAGAAGAAACCCATAATCTCTGAGTTGTTGTTGAATCCAAAGAATTTGGGAACAACAACTTGCAGCAGAGATATATTCTGCCTCTGCAGTAGAGGTAGAAACGGTATCCTGTTTCTTACACTGCCATGTCACAAGACGATCTCCTAGAAATTGACATCCACCCGATGTGGATTTGAAGTCAATACCACATCCGCCATAGTCTGAATCAGAATATGCAGAAAGAGAAAAGTCCTCATCATGTGAATACCAAATGCCTAGATTCGGCTTTCCTTTCAGGTATCGAAAAATACGTTGAACGGCCTTCAGATGAGAAACTTTAGGATTTGCCTGATATCTTGAACAAATGGAAACAGCAAACATAATATCTGGACGCGAAGCTGTCAAATACATAAGATACCCAATCATGGACCGATATTCCTTTTCATCGGTTGATTGATCATCAAGAGCAGGACCAATCTTTTCCACAAGATCAATGGGTGTAGAAATGGATTTGACATCTGTCATCAGAAATTTCTTTAAGATTTCAGTAACATACTTCGTCTGATGTATGAAAATGCCTGAATCAAGTTGCTGGACTTGCAACCCAAGAAAAAATGCCATTTCACCCATTGAACTCATTTCAAATTTTGATTTCATAATCTGCTCGAACTCTCTGCATAAGCTTTCATTTGTCGATCCAAATATGATGTCATCTACATACACTTGAACAAGCAGCAAATTCCCTTTTACTTTTCTGATGAAAAGAGTACTGTCAATCTGTCCTCTAGAAAACCCATTTGCAAGGAGATGTTGAGATAAAGTTTCATACCAAGCTCGAGGAGCTTGATGTAGACCATACAAAGCTTTATCCAACCGATACACATAATCTGGGAATTTAGAGTCTTCAAAACCCGGTGGTTGTTTGACAAATACTTCTTCATGCACTTTCCCATATAAAAATGCGCACTTGACGTCCAATTGATAATACTTGATCTCATTCTTCTTTATTACAATTGTGGAGTTCGAGGAGCACTAAATTGTTGAGTAATTCCGTGCTAAAGGCAAAACATTTCCATTAAGTAGTTCTTGAATTCCGTGCCATTATCACTTCTCAAAATTTTCACTTTGAGAGAAAACAAAGTTTCTAATCTCAGAATTAGATACTTAATTTTCTCAGCAGCCTCATCTTTTGTACTAAGGAAGTAAACCCATGAAAATCTTGAATAATCATCAGTGATTACTAAACAATAGGATTTACCCCCAATACTCCGAACACTTACGGGCCCAAACAAATCCATATGGAGAAGTTCCAAAGGAATGTTAATCGAATTCATCAATTTAGGTTTATGAGACTTCTTAGTTTGTTTTCCCTTTTTACAGGAAATACAGTGATCATTTAGTGAAAAGGTTTGTTTGGGAACCCCAATCACTAAATCATTCTTAACTAAGAAGTTCATTTTCCTAAAATTAATGTGACCCATTCTTCTGTGCCACAAGATTGATTCCTTTTCTGTAGCTTTTGACAATAAGCAAGTATGCTCTGTAGATCGAGTAATGGTACGCATGTCTAAAACATACATATTCTTTACCCTTGGAGCTCGCATAAGAATCCACTCTTGAGGTATCACAAACCCAGAAATCATGCCACCCTTGTCGCCGGCAAATGCAACAAAACCTCCGTCTTTAACCTTAACATCCTCAAGCAGAGAGAGATTCCCTGTCATATGTCTTGAACAGCCACTATCGATGTACCATATGTTATCAATAGCTCGTGAAGGCTGTAAGACATTTGATAAAAAACGGATTAGTTGCTAATGGAGACCCAAGCCTTTGAGGCTATGGGTCGTCCAGTAATAACATCCATGATGAAAACGTCAATTTGTTTCAAATTCGTTTTGAAATTCCTTTTGATTGACGCATCATGAGATTTTGTTTTCTTCTTTGAAGAAACAAAAGATGTTACTTTCGGTTCTGATGATTTTTCGTGGACAGTTTTTAAATCATCTTTGATTTCAGAATGTTTAGCTTGCTTCGAATTATCTCTTGAACGTTTTTTAGCAAGCTTGTGGCACTCATTGATAAGATGTCCACGAACATTACAATAGAAACATTTTCTTGTTTCATATTGTTTCCGAGAAGTAACTCTTTTATCAGAAACAGGAAGTGAAGTCTTACTTGTAGAAGCCTCACATTTAGAATGTGATTTTCTACTTGTAGACACTTCACTTTTAGAAACAAAATGAGAAGAAGAAAGTTTAGCTTTTGATGAAGAAGTTGATGATTGTGATTTTTGTGGTGAAGAAGATTGTTTTAAAATCTTTTTAACTTGTGTTGGTGTGTCACAAGCTTTCGATTTTTCTTTTAAATTTTTTAAAACACAATCTTTAATCTTGTCACTACACTCACAATCATGCTTCTTCATTTTGAAAGCATCAACTTTTGATTCATCAGTTGGTGAATCATTAACTTTGGAATCATCTTGAGAGGATGATTCTAAAGTCTCACTTGAAGACACCTTTTGAGGTGTGTCTTTCTCATCAATCTTTCCTTTTCCATTAGCAAACTCAACATTTGCTTCATTTTTAACTGGCAATGCAGAATAGGTAGTTGGTGGAGGAACAAAATGATATTCAACTTTTGAATCTTTTGTTTTTGAATCATTTTGATATCCAATACCAGATTTAGATTTAGTATCTAAACGTTGGTTATTGATTATCTCATCAAAAACAACAGCAGATGTTGAAACATTTAGCAATTTTCTTTCAAGATCTAAAAGCAGAGAATCAGCATCAGATTTTTCTTTTTTTAATAAGTCCATTTCAACCAAATAACTATTAATAATGGATTGCTGATTGAAGATTTTTGCTTTTAAATCATGTGTTTCAACATTTGTTGACTCAAAACGTTTATTTAAAAGATCATTATTTTCAACCAATTCCTTGTTCTGTATTTTTAACTTTTCATTGTCAGTTAAAAGTTTAGCATTTTGAGTTTGATACATGCTGATTTGATTATTCAAATCAGTGCAATTTAAGCAAATTTGATCAGCAAAGGAAGAATCGACCTCAGAAACATTCACCATAAATGCTTGATTATGGGAATACTCATCCACGTGTGCGCTCCAATCATAAAACTCATCAGAAGTAGAAATGAGTGCAGAAGATGTAGGAGTAGCAGATGTTTCCTTTGTTTGAGCTTGAGCAGATGAAGAATATGTCTTGGAAGTTGATGGCTTGGTAAAACCAGAGGTAGGAGCTTTATTCTTCTCACATTCTCTTGCAAAGTGACCAAGGTTTTGACAATTGTAACAACGAACTCTTGATTTGTCAAAACCTGGTTTACCTCCCAGTTTATTTTTACCAGTTCTTTGTAAAAATCTTTTAACCCGCCTGGTAAGCATGGCCATATTCCATTGCAAATCCATCTCTTCTAGATCATCTGGATGCAATTGATCATAATCCTCTTCAACTAACTCAACATTTCCAACTCTTCCAGAAATAAAAGCTTCATATGAAGACAAAAATGCAGTAACAACATTAGCATGGTCTTCAGTCACTCTTGAAACTTGTGGATTAGAATTCTGTTGTTGTTGATGGCTTGAAGTTGAAGAACTTCCAGAACCATAAAAACCAAAACTTGAATAACCACCAGATGTGGTTCCACTTGGAATTCCACCAGAATAAGTTTCAGATCCTGAATATAATGCCGTTGTTTCAGAAGATTTAGTAGTACCAAATTGAGTAAACTGCATCATTTTTCCTGTCTCCTTTTTCTGGAGAGACACATCATACACCTGAAGCTTATTGATTAAATCCTCAAAAGCATATTCCCCTAATGACTCATCTTCCATCAAGATATTTGCTTTGATGTCCCATCGAGAAGGCAAAGCTTCAATCAATTTTTCATTGATTTCAAGACGTTCAAGAATCATTCCATGTCTTTTTAACTCACTGATAAGCTGTGAATACCTAACGATCAAATCGTTAAAAGACTCATTGGGAATACAGGTGAAAACATCCCATTGTTTCTTTAGTAAATCACGTTTGCTCTTTTTCAATTTATCATTACCAGCAAACCGTTTTTCCATTGCTTTGTACAATTCAAAAGCAGTAGACAAATCTTTCCAACCCGCTAGAACATCACTTGGAAGACTCATTGAAATGATGGATTTAGCCTTCTTATCACGATCATGTTCTTTTCGTTCTTCCGAATTCATCATTTTTAATGATTTAGGTGGAGGATTATCTCGATAAATGCCTTCTGCTCTTGGATGTATATATTGTTCCAATATTGGAATCATCAAATCAGGATTATACAAAGCAATAAATGATTCAAAACGATATCTCCAATCGTCGTAATCATTTTGACAAAGAAACTTGGGTGGTTTTGTAGTTGTTCCGATCTCTTGATCATTCTTCATCATTGTTTGCCAATTAACATGAGCCATTTTTCCAAGATGAAATCCGTGAATCACTCTAAAAATTCTTTTAATCTTTCTTTGTGAATAAAAGATCCGTGAATACTAACAAAATATTAATATCCGAGAATATTAATATCCGTTAATACTGATTATCCGTGAATATTAATATCAGTGAATATTAATATCAGTGAATAAGAGTATCCGTTAATACAATTATCCGTGAATTACAATATCCAAAATTAATATCCGATAATAGATGTATCCGTGAATAAGAGTATTAGTTAATACACTTATCTGTGAATATTAAAACAGTTGATAAAATTTTTGAAAAATGTTAATCCGTGAATATAATACCACTGTTTATGCGACAATAGTATATTTCACGGACACTGTTTATGCGACAATAGTGATATTCACGGAATATATGTATTCACGGAAATAGGTATTCACGGAGTATGTTAATTCACGGAGAATAATTTCCAGAATTTTCAAAGTGATGCAGATTCTTCAAAACAAGCTTGTTTTTGATGAAACTTGTTGCAATGAGCTCGGAATTTGATTTCCGACACTCAGAAATGATCAATTTGAGCTTTGATCGTCAAAATCTCAAACATGCAGAAAAGAGACGTAGAGACGTAAACTGTTTTTGAAACTTTTGATCAATTCGTCATCGTTACCAAGATATGAATGAATGTATGAGAAATTCTTTATCAGAATTCACTTGTGTACAATCTTCAGAATGATTGTAGACACTGTCTCAAATAATCACAACCATAGACATCTCGAAACTTCTTCAATTCTTCATTCTTTGCAAACTAAATCACAAAATCGTTCTAATTTCTTATCCTTAAGCTCTGATACCACCTGTGAGCGTCCTGGATCCGGATACGCAAACTAGAACTTGTGTATTCGTGCGGAATTCAAATACACAATCACAATTGTAATAAAGAAGAATGAGATGAAAGAGTCAACAAGAAAATATTGATTATATTTTCATATACAAGAAGATAGCAGTACAAGTGAATATCTCTCACAATTACATCAAAAAGCTCTCAAAGATTACATGTGCAGACTCTTTCAAACTGACTTCATCTATTTATATTTATAGACAAGTCCTACGACAATGCTAAGCCTACGACAATTCTAAGTGCATTCCGTGAATAGCTATTCACGGAATTATACTATCCGTGAATTCAGGCTAATCACGGATGTGTATTGTCGAACCATTTAATCATTCACGGACACAAAGACATACTAATCCTACATCATTCACGGACATAACATACTGTCGAAGCTCATCATTCACGGACTCCATATTGTCGAATATGCAATCACTCACAATACATTTCACGGATTCAAACCATTTCACGCATAAGGTATTCACGCATAAGGCTTTCACGGACAAGGCATTCTCGGAGTTAAATGACTTAGACAAAATTTAAGTATTAATCAACTTTTGTCTCTACACAAAACTTTAATCTTACCTTAATTTATGAAATTAAACAAAGAATAAGGATTTCCATACCTTATACAAGAAGAATTAGTAGTTAAAAGCTCAAACTTATCAAACCCTAGCTTCAATTTAATCTCCCCTTTCCTTTCCCCCTCTCTCTCACGTCGTCTCTTTCTCTATCTCTCTCTATGTTTATATTTTCCAATTGTAGAATGAAAAGAATTAACTAGAACTCTCTTTTTAATCTCATATTTTCACCTTATCCCCCTATCCTTTGATTACTTAACACTTATTACCCTCATAATTAAAGTTTATAATATATCAAGTCTTAGGAATAATCTAATGTATATAATTACATTTAAATCTTACTACACATTTAATATATAAATATATATTTAACTTAAACAATTAAACACATATTATATGTTATATATATTTGTAACTTACAAATTTAGGGATGTTACAACTCTCCCCCACTTAATCAGGATTGTGTCCTCACAATCCATTCTTGATATAACGATGGATAATAACGAACAATCTCTTTCTCGGGTTCCCACGTAAACTCTGAACCCTTCCGATGCTTCCACTGCACTTTATACGATTTAATTTCTTTATTCCTCAGCTTTTTGATCTTTTCATCTAAAATCATGACAGGTTGTTCAACGTAGTTTAATTGATCATTAATTTGGATTTCCTCCAAAGGCACATAAGCAGCTTCGTCAACCAAACACTTTCTTAAATATGACACATGAAAAGTGTTGTGAATTCCTGCTAGCTCGGTAGGTAACTCGAGACGGTAAGCCACTTTTCCAACTCTTTCCAGAATCTTAAACGGACCAATAAACCGAGGACTTAGCTTTCCTCGTTTTCTGAACCGGATAATACCTTTCCACGGAGAAACTTTTAACATGACTCTGTCTCCCACCTGAAACTCTATTGGACGTCTTCTATTATCAGCATAAGATTTTTGTCTATCTTGGGCTATTTTCAATCGATCTCTAACTTGTTCAATCTTTTCTGTAGTTCTTTGTACAATCTCCGTGCTACCCAATTCTCTTTGCCCAATTTCGCCCCAACAAATTGGAGTCCTACACTTTCTTCCATACAACATTTGATAAGGTGGCATACCAATACTTGCATGATAACTATTATTATAGGAAAACTCAGCTAATGGTAAGTGAGTATCCCAGTTACCACCAAAATCAATAGCACATGCCCTCAACATATCTTCTAATGTCTGTATCGTCCTTTCACTTTGCCCATCTGTTTGTGGATGATATGCAGTACTCAAATTGACACGAGTACCCATATCCTCTTGGAACTTGTTCCAAAACCTTGAAGTAAACTTACTATCTCTGTCAGAGACAATAGAAATAGGCATTCCATGTCGTGCTACTACTTCTTTGACATATAAATCTGCAAGTGCTTCAGAAGTATAAGTTTCTTTAATTGGCAAAAACAGAGCACTTTTTGTCAGACGATCCACTATTACCCAAATTGTGTCATGATGACGTTGAGTTTTAGGTAATTTAGTGATAAGATCCATAGTAATATGCTCCCACTTCCATACAGGTATATCTAATGGTTGCATCTTTCCATACGGTTTTTGATGTTCCACTTTAACCTGTAAACATGTCAGACATTGTTCCACATACTTCACAATTTCACGCTTCATTCCTGGCCACCAATAATCAGCTTTTAAATCATGATACATTTTCGTTGCACCAGGATGAATAGAATATTTGGATTGGTGAGCTTCATCAAGTAACAACCTTTTCAGCTCTGGGGAATTTGGAATCCAGATTCTACCATAACGTGTCTTAATCCCACGTGAATCATCTATAATATTCTGAACTTGACCTTTAATCCGTTCTGCTTTCACATTTTTATCATGCCATGCTTTCATTTGTGCTTCCTTAATCAAATCAAGTAAATTTGGAACAACAGTAATTCGATGAGATTTGACAACTAAGGCATGATGCATAGCTTTCCGACTAAGTGCATCAGCTACAACATTAGCCTTCCCTGGATGATAAAGAATTTCACAATCATAATCTTTCACCAAATCAAGCCATCTTCGTTGTCTCATGTTGAGATCACGCTGATCAAAGAAATATTTTTTGACTTTTATGGTCGGTATAAATTGTGCATTTGACGCCATAAAGATAATGTCTCCAAATTTTCAAGGCAAAGACAACTGCTGCTAACTCCAAATCATGAGTTGGATACCCTTTTTCGTGATCTTTCAACTGACGAGAAGCATATGCAATTACTTTTCCTCGTTGCATTAGAACACAACCTAGCCCATTATGTGAGGCGTCACAATAAACCACCATATCCTTAGTGCCATCAGGAAGCACTAAAATAGGTGCTTGGCTAAGCCTTTCTTTCAAAGTGAGAAAAGCCTATTCAGCTTGATCATTCCACTCAAACTTGATATTCTTTCTAGTAAGTTTTGTAAGAGGCGTTGCAATTTTAGAGAAATCCTGAATAAACCGCCTATAATAACCTGCTAAACCCAGGAAACTCCTAACTTCTGACGGATTCGTTGGAGGTTCCCATTTCATCACCGCCTCCACTTTTGCAGGGTCAACCTGAATACCTTTGTTATTTACCACGTGACCCAAAAATTGAACTTCACGGAGCCAGAATTCACATTTGGAGAATTTTGCATAAAGCTTTTCATTTCTCAGAGTTTGTAATACTTGCCTTAAATGAGAATCATGATCATCAGCAGATTTGGAATATATAAGAATATCATCAATGAACACGATTACAAACTTATCAAGCATAGGTCGGCACACCCGATTCATAAGATCCATAAAGGCAGCAGGTGCATTTGTCAGACCAAAAGGCATAACCATGAATTCATAATGGCCATACCTTGTCCGAAAAGCGGTTTTAGAAACATCTTCTTCTCGAACCTTCAACTGATGATAACCTGAACGTAAATCAATTTTCGAGAAGAAACTAGCACCTTGTAACTGATCGAACAAATCATCAATCCTAGGTAAAGGGTACCTATTCTTGATGGTTACTTTATTCAGCTCTCTATAATCAATGCACATTCTCATGGTGCCATCTTTCTTTTTAACAAATAATACCGGTGCTCCCCAAGGTGAACTACTCGGACGAATAAAACCTTTATCGAGTAATTCTTGCAACTGTTTCATTAGTTCCTGCATTTCTGAAGGAGCAAGCCTATAAGGAGTTTTAGCTATAGGTGTGGCTCCTGGTACTAAGTCAATTCGAAACTCAACTTGCCTATCGGGTGGAATACCCGGTAGCTCATCAGGAAATACATCTGGAAAATCCTTAACAACTGGTATTTCGGAGATTTTAGGAGTTGACTTCTGAACATCAATCACATGTGCCAGAAAGGCTTGGCAACCATGTACTAAGTGACGTTTTGCACGAGCATAAGTGCAAATAGATAATGAATGCTTTCTCTTTTCCCCATATATATCGATAACTCCCCCACTTGGCGAATTGACCCTGATTAACTTTTTCTCACATTGTATTATTGCATTATGTTTTCCCAACCAATCCATACCTATCACTACATCAAATTCACCCATTTGCATAGGTATCAAATTTATAATGAAGATTTCGTTATTAATTATCAATTGACAACCTCGATACACATTCGTCACAAATATCACCCTATCGTCAGCAACTTCTATATCTAAGGGAATATCTAAACTAGAAAGAGGCATAGGGAAATCTTGACAGAACTTTTCAGACACAAAAGATTTAGAGGCGCCCGAATCGAACAATATATATGCAGGTTTAGAATTTACAAAGAAGGTACCTGACAACACATCCGGGGCTCTCTGTGCTTCATCTGCAGTAATCTGGAAAGAACGGTGTCTAGGTTTGGGTGTCTCCACCGTCTTTCTGTCAAAGCTTCTACGTGGTGTAGAAGAAGTAGATTGAACTTTCAAATCAGGGCACTCAGATTTAACATGCCCAGGCTTCAAACAATGATGACAAATTCTGATAGGATTTGGACATTCTCTACTGTAATGACCTTCTCTTCCACATTTAAAACATGAATTTGACCCCAGGCGACATTCCCCTCGATGCCTTTTATGACAAGTTTGACATTCGGGAATATCGGTTCTTTCACTTTTTCTGAAACTTCCACCCGATTTGAACTTTTTAGAGGAAGTAAAAGTCGACTCACTTTTTCTTTTAGCTGTCTTGTTTTCATCTTTCTTCAGCTCAAGCTCTTGGAATCGAGCTTCATCCACCATTTCTTCAAAAGTATGACAACGCTTTGGATTCACAAATTGCCTAATTTCCTTCTTTAATATAGTATGAAAGTGATCCATAAGCATTTTAGAGTCAGCCATATACTCCGGACAGAATTGAGCTCTATCCAGAAAATTTCCAACCAATTCATTAATAGATTCATTCGTTTGTTCCATTGAAAGGAACTCATGACGAATTCGCTTTAAATCGGCATCTTGAGAAAATGCCGTCTCAAACATCTTTTTAAACTCCTCCCATGAAAGATTTTTAATACTTTCTTCTCCCAAATTACTACACTGAACTTTCCACCAACTCTTAGCTCTTGACTTCAAAAGATTTGCAGCATATCTCACATACAATCTTTTAGGGCACTCTGAGGTGGCAAATGCCCCTTCGACTTCAGATAACCACCTATGACATTTAATCGGATCCATGTCACCTTCATAATCTGGTGGTTTGCAAGCAGAGAATTCCTTATAACTGAACCTACGGTTTTCATCAAGATTTTGTACCACCGGTTGAACTACCGGTTGTTGTACTATAGGTATCACTGGTCTTATCTCTCGTTGTTCTTCATGAGGTTCATTATTACGAGGAGGTCTTTCTAAATCAATTTCTTCATCATTTCTTCTTTGAAATTCATCCATAACCGTCTCTCTAATAGTTTCTGAAATTTGCTTTAATAACATGGGAAGAGACGCTTCTTGAGCTTTAGCTACTTCAGCAGAAATTAGGGATTTTAAGTCAGTTAATGACAACCTAGTGTCATCAGCTGTAGGCCTGGATCTTTGTCCACTGCCCCCAGCTTCCTCATTTTGTGCTTGCTCTCTAGTACTTGGCCCAAGAGTTAGTTCTACTTCTCTATCGGTCATGTTAATACTGAAATTAGACATAACCTTTCTATTAGTAACACATTCATTCAATATATGTATACTATTAGCTTTACTACTATCACATTACTAATAACTACCAAGACTTTATACCTTGAACATATCATGGTTTCCAAAGTCCCATACAATGTCATATAATAGTTACTGTGTTGGCCAGGCACACTAATTATTATATCACATTAATACGTGTCAAAAGTCACCACGTTACATCACAAGTCAAAAATCTTGACAATTTTATTAACTGGATTAATCAATAACATATAACATAAACATATCATGCTCAACATAAATAAAATTGGCTTAAGTTCAAGTACCCACTAATGGTGGATACCCGAATCCCTTAAACCATAGCTCTAATACCAACTTGAAACACCCCGGAAATTTAGAACTATTTTTTTTTTTTTTTACACCTTGATTCAGTAGATTTAACAGTCTGATTCGGTAACTATTTAACTTTGATTCAGTAAATATTTTAGCACTTTGATTCAGTAATTTAACACTTTGATTCAGAAATCAGACCTGCACTTCCTAATACCATTTTCCGGATTTCAAATGTGTGAATCTCTTTACCTGTTGATCCAATGACTACAAAATTTTACACACACGTGTATTATGACAATATAAACCTATTCCAATTTACACTTTTCATAAATTCGCGTTTTAACGCGTTTTGGACTGTTGACCACTTATTGATCGATTTCGACCATTTTTTATTGACATACCAAAACTTCAACTATTACACTTCAAACTTTGGGACTTTTACCATAATTTCAATACTATAATTGAAGTCTAATGCAATATTAACATTGGTTATACCTTAGCCCTAACTAGTTTTGGCACTTTGACCCATTAGTGACCCATTTGGGCACTTTTATGACCCAATTGGGTTTTTAACTATATTGCCTCTATTTCAACCTCAATATCACATTTCATTGACTATTCTAAGTCAAACCAAATTACCAATATCATTCAAACATCAACTTGACCAATATACATACATTAACCTTACCATCATTCATTAACTAATTATTATTAAAATTTATAACCTCCAAAATTTGTCAACAAGCATAACATAACTCATTGACTACTTAAACTTACACAACATACTACTAACAAACATTATATGGTAAAACCTTGTTTCTTTAACAAAAAGGGGTGGTATCAACATGAGCATGATTTAAGAGATAGCTTGTTACCGACTAGCTAACAAGCTCCACCACTAGTACCCCGCGGGTCTTTTGCCCGGATCCCTTTGATTTCCACTTGGTTCACCTAAAAACATGAAAACATAACAACATAAGCATAAAGCTTAGTAAGTAATGGGCTATTATTTAAACATCCATTCAATCGTATTAAGGATCCTTAATTTCACTTATGAAATTCCGTAGAATTTACATCTTCGATCTAATGAGTAGTGTTACTTGGCTAATCATCAAGCTAACACTTTAACTCATTAACCGGCTAACATATCATCATCAAGCTAATGACACTCATTACCCAGCTAACATCGAGCTAATGAGCAATCATTACTTGGCTAAATTATAAATTCATCGAGCTAGTAACATATTCATTACCCGGCTAAACATCGAGCTAATGACATATGTACTACTCGGCTAACAATAGCATCATCCAAGTACTTACCTTGCAAAAGCCCACTATTTTGATTACTTTGTACACCTTCAACAATCTTGACACCTAATTCATATAGTCACATAAGCACATATTACAATCAACCTCATCCCATAACTTATCAATTTCATACACAATTTATCAATCTTATCATAATGGGTATTCTACCTTTTCATCAACCATAAGCATAACCTTTATCCATTACCTCACATACATGTACATAATCATTCAAATACCCATTAATTCATGATTATTGATTCTTTAATCAACTAACATCATTCATACATGTTACATAACTTAATTAATTATATGAAACATTAATTCAATTCATTATATATTATTTCACCCTAAACCTAAAGTTAGGGTTTAGCTCCTTTAACCCCAATTTCACTTATAACAATCAATTTAATTGTAAATTAGGTTATAACATATGAATAACATCATAACCTTCAATTATACATTAAATCTTTAACTCATGAACTTAGGGTTTAGATTATTAAACTAGTTTTACACACAAACATCAAATTAATCATAAACAAAACTTTAATCTTACCTTAATTTATGAAATTAAACAAAGAATAAGGATTTCCATACCTTATACAAGAAGAATTAGTAGTTAAAAGCTCAAACTTATCAAACCCTAGCTTCAATTTAATCTCCCCTTTCCTTTCCCCCTCTCTCTCACGTCGTCTCTTTCTCTATCTCTCTCTATGTTTATATTTTCCAATTGTAGAATGAAAAGAATTAACTAGAACTCTCTTTTTAATCTCATATTTTCACCTTATCCCCCTATCCTTTGATTACTTAACACTTATTACCCTCATAATTAAAGTTTATAATATATCAAGTCTTAGGAATAATCTAATGTATATAATTACATTTAAATCTTACTACACATTTAATATATAAATATATATTTAACTTAAACAATTAAACACATATTATATGTTATATATATTTGTAACTTACAAATTTAGGGATGTTACAAACAACTTGCAGCAGAGATATATTCTGCCTCTGCAGTAGAGGTAGAAACTGTATCCTGTTTCTTACACTGCCATGTCACAAGACGTTCTCCTAGAAATTGACATCCACCCGATGTGGATTTGAAGTCAATACCACATCCACCATAGTCTGAATCGGAATATGCAGAAAGAGAAAAGTCATCATCATGTGAATACCAAATGCCTAAATTAGGCTGTCCTTTCAGGTATCGAAAAATACGTTGAACGGCCTTCAGATGAGAAACTTTAGGATTTGCCTGATATCTTGAACAAATGGAGACAGCAAACATAATATCTGGACGCGAAGCTGTCAAATACATAAGAGACCCAATCATGGACCGATATTCCTTTTCATCGGTTGATTGATCATCAAGAGCAGGGCCAATCTTTTCAACAAGATCAATGGGTGTAGAAATGGATTTGACATCTGTCATCAGAAATTTCTTTAAGATTTCAGTAACATACTTTGTTTGATGTATGAAAATGCCTGAATCAAGTTGCTGGACTTGCAACCCAAGAAAAAATGCCATTTCACCCATTGAACTCATTTCAAATTTTGATTTCATAATCTGCTCGAACTCTCTGCATAAGCTTTCATTTGTCGATCCAAATATGATGTCATCTACATACACTTGAACAAGCAGCAAATTCCCTTTTACTTTTCTGATGAAAAGAGTACTGTCAATCTGTCCTCTAGAAAACCCATTTGCAAGGAGATGTTGAGATAAAGTTTCATACCAAGCTCTAGGAGCTTGATGTAAACCATACAAAGCTTTATCCAACCGATACACATAATCTGGGAATTTAGAGTCTTCAAAACCCGGTGGTTGTTTGACAAACACTTCTTCATGCACTTTCCCATATAAAAATGCGCACTTGACGTCCAACTGATATACTTTAAACCTCATGAAGGAAGCATAAGCTAGAAAGATCCGAATTGATTCAAGTCTAGCAACCGGTGCAAACACTTCATCATAATCTAAACCTTCGATCTGAGTAAAACCTTGAACGACTAATCGGGCCTTGTTGCGGACCACGATTCCTCGATCATCTTTCTTATTACGAAAAACCCATCGAGTGCCAATCGGATGCACATCTTTAGGTTGTGAACTCTCCAGAATCAGAATACGCAATTGAAACTAAACACAGTATTTGTGCGGAATACAAATATGTGTATAACAGAATTGTCTTGAAGAAATATCCAAACGAACAATAGAAATGTCAACAAGAGAACAAGAATATATTTCTCATAAAAGTTCAAATTACAAGAGATTATACATTCATTCTCAGAAACTAACTGATTAGCCAAAAGTCTACTGTCGTAAAAAATCACTGAACCTTCTTTCTCTTCTTCTTCTTTTTAAATGAAAGACAACTACTATTTATATACAAGTCTACGACTACGACAATCAAAGTATAATCCGTGAATTGACATTCACGGAATAATACTATCCGTGAATCAAACTTAATCACGGATGAATATTGTCTAACTATTTGTCATTCACGGAATACCATTTGTCGCATACTTTTTCACGGACAAAACATACTGTCGAAGCTTTATCATTCACGGACACCATATTGTCAAATCCAATTCACGGTTGAACTTTCACGGATATAAAGCATTTCACGCACAAGGAATTCACGGACAAGGCTTTCACGGAGCAAAAACATTTCACGGATTTAATTGTTTTTAAACAAATTTAAGTATTAATCAACCTTTTGTCTCTACATAGGTGGTTTCACTAAAGTCCAAACTTGCAATTTCACAAACTGTTGTAATTCTTCTTGCATTGCTTGAACCCAAGAGGATTCAGTCAAAGCAATTTGAACATTTTTTGGTTTAATTTGTGATAAAAACAAGAAGAAGAATCAGACTTGAGTTGCTGCCGAGTCTTAATTCCTTCTGACACATCTCCAATCACATTCTTTAGAGGATGTCGATACTTAGAATTAATTCGCAATGTAGGAACCGAATCTACATGCAAATTATTTCCTAAGTTAGAATCTTCAGGATTACTAACTACTTCATCACTAGAATCATCAAGAATTGGTTCTTCTAGTTCAGCAGAAGGTTCCTGAAAATTGTCAGTATCGTCAGGATTGGAAGTTGTTTCTTCTTCAACAGTTGTCAAAGGTGAAGAAATCTCATGAGCAATTGAGTCATCAGAAGATTGTGGTGGAGTAAGATGAGAAGTAGAAACTGGTGGAGGTGAAGTAATAATCGGTTCAGCAGGAACAGATGTAACTGGAATAACAAAGTCATCTAAATCTGTAGCAGAAGAAGAAGATACGTCATGCTGAAAAATTGCAAGAGAATTAAAGAACGTGTCGTAATCGAATAACCATTTTGGACCTGTGCCATTTGAAGAGGGAGAATGCCGAAGAAATTCAACTTCATAGCATTCCTCTATTCGATGTGATGCCGTGTTATAAACTCTCTTGTTGTGAGAATTGGTAGAATATCCCAAGAAAAATCCAGATTCAGATTTTTCAGCAAACTTAGGAAGGCGATCCTTAGTCTTCAACAACAAACACGGACATCCAAAAGGTTCCAAAAAATGAATATTCGGTTTCCGATTATTCAGTAATTCATAGCTCGTTTTCTGCTTATCTTTGACCACAAGAACTCTATTTAATACGAAACAAGCCGTATTAACTGCTTCTACCCAAAAAGTTGTTGGCAACTTTGCATCTGAGAGCATTGTTCTTGCAGCTTCGATCAAAGTTCTGTTCTTCCTTTCAGCAACTCCATTTTGTTGTGGAGTTCGTGGTGCACTAAATTGTTGAGTAATTCCGTGCTGAAGACAAAACATTTCCATTAAGTAGTTCTTGAATTCTGTACCATTATCACTTCTCAAAATTTTCACTTTCAGAGAAAACAAAGTTTCTAATCTCAGAATTAGATATTTAATTTTCTCAGCAGCCTCATCTTTTGTACTAAGGAAGTAAACCCATGAAAATCTGGAATAATCATCAGTGATTACTAAACAATAGGATTTACCCCCAATACTCCGAACACTTACAGGTCCAAACAAATCCATATGGAGAAGTTCCAAAGGAATGTTAATCGAATTCATCAATTTAGGTTTATGAGACTTCTTAGTTTGTTTTCCCTTTTTACAGGAAATACAGTGATCATTTAGTGAAAAGGTTTGTATAGGAACCCCAATCACTAAATCATTCTTAACTAAGAAGTTCATTTTCCTAAAGTTAATGTGACCCATTCTTCTGTGCCACAAAATTGATTCCTTTTCTGTAGCTTTTGACAATAAGCAAGTATGCTCTGTAGATCGAGTAATGGTACGCATGTCTAAGACATACATATTCTTTACCCTTGGAGCTCGCATAAGAATCCACTCTTGAGGTATCACAAACCCTGGCTTAAGAATTAAGCACTCTTCATTGTTAAACCAAGTTGACAGTTTCTTGTCACAAACTTGGGAAACACTAAGTAGATTATGTTGAAGTTGTTCAACATAATTTACTTTGTCAAAGCTGATTTCCCCGTTTGAAACAGTTCCCTCACCCGAAATCATGCCTCCCTTGTCTCCGGCAAATGCAACAAATCCTCCGTCTTTAACCTTAACATCCTCAAGCAAAGAGAGATTCCCTGTCATATGTCTTGAACAGCCACTATCGATGTACCATATGTTATCAATAGCTCGGGAAGACTGTAAGACATTTGATCAAAAACGGATTAGTTGCTAATGGAGACCCAAGCCTTTGAGGCTATGGGTCGTCCAGTAATGACATCCATGATGAAAACGTCAATTTGTTTCAAATTCTTTTTGAAATTCCTTTTGATTGACGCATCATGAGATTTTGTTTTCTTCTTTGAAGAAACAGAAGATGTTACTTTTGGTTTTGATGATTTTTCGTGGATAGTTTTTAAGTCATCTTTGATTTCAGAATGTTTAGCTTGCTTCGAAATATCTCTTGAACGTTTTTTAGCAAGCTTGTGACACTCATTGATAAGATGTCCACGAACACTACAATAGAAACATTTTCTTGTTTCATATTGTTTCCGAGAAGTAACCCTTTTATCAGAAACATGAAGTGAAGTCTTACTTGTAGAAGCCTCACATTTAGAATGTGATTTTCTACTTGTAGACACTTCACTTTTGGTAGAAACAAAGTGAGAAGAAGAAAGTTTAGCCTTTGATGAAGAAGTTGATGATTGTGATTTTTGTGGTGAAGAAAATTGTTTCAAAATCTGTTTAACTTGTATTGGTGTGTCACAAGCTTTCGATTTTTCTTTTAAAACACAATCTTTAATCTTGTCACTACATTCACAATCATGCTTCTTCATTTTGGAAGCATCAACTTTGGATTCATCAGCTAGTGAATCATCAACTTTGGAATCATCTTTAAAAGATGATTCTAGAGTCTCATTTGAAGACACCTTTTGATGTGTGTCTTTCAAATCAACCTTTCCTTTTCCATAAGCAAACTCAACATTTGCTTCAATTTTAACTGGCAATGCAGAATAGGTAGTTGGTGGAGGAACAAAATGATATTCAACTTTTGAGTCTTTTGTTTTTGAATCATTTTGATATCCAATACTAGATTTAGATTTAGTATCTAATCGTTGGTTATTGATTATCTCATCAAAAACAACAACAGATGTTGAAACATTTAGCAATTTTCTTTCAAGATCTAAAAGCATAGAATCAGCATCAGATTTTTCCTTTTTTAATAAATCCATTTCAATCAAATAGCTATTAATAATGGATTGCTGATTGAAGATTTTTGCTTTTAAATCATGTGTTTCAACATTTGTTGACTCAAAACGTTTATTTAAAAGATTATTATTTTCAACCAATTCCTTGTTCTGTATTTTTAACTTTTCATTGTCAGTTAAAAGTTTAGCATTTTGAGTTTGATACATGCTGATTTGATTATTCAAATCAGTGCAATTTGAGCAAATTTGATCAGCAAGAGAAGAATCGACCTCGGAAACATTCACCATAAATGCTTGGTTATGGGAATACTCATCCACGTGTGCGCTCCAATCATAAAACTCATCAGAAGTAGAAATGAGTGCAGAAGACGTGGGAGTAGCAGATGTTTCCTTTGTTTGAGGTTGAGCAGATGAAGAATATGTCTTGGAAGTTGATGGCTTGGTAAAACCAGAGGTAGGAGCTTTATTCTTCTCACATTCTCTTGCAAAGTGACCAAGGTTTTGACAATTGTAACAACGAACTCTTGATTTGTCAAAACCTGGTTTACCTCCCAGTTTATTTTTACCAGTTCTTTGTAAAAACCTTTTAACCCGCCTGGTAAGCATAGCCATATTCCATTGCAAATCCATTTCTTCTAGGTCATCTGGATGCAATTGATCATAATCTTCTTCAACTAACTCAACATTTCCAACTCTTCCAGAAATAAAAGCTTCATATGAAGACAAAAATGCAGTAACAACATTTGCATGGTCTTTAGTCACTCTTGAAACTTGTGGATTAGAATTCTGTTGTTGTTGATGGCTTGAAGTTGAAGAACTTCCAGAACCATAAAAACCAAAACTTGAATAACCACCAGATGTGGTTCCACTTGGATTTCCACCAGAATAAGTTTCAGATCCTGAATATAATGCCGTTGTTTCAGAAGATTTGGTAGTACCAAATTGAGTAAACTGCATCATTTTTCCTGTCTCCTTTTTCTGGAGAGACACATCATACACCTGAAGCTTATTAATTAAATCCTCAAAAGCATATTCCCCTAATGACTCATCTTCCATCAAAATATTTGCTTTGATGTCCCATCGAGAAGGCAAGGCTTCAATCAATTTTTCATTGATTTCAAGACGCTCAAGAATCATTCCATGTCTTTTTAACTCACTGATAAGCTGTGAGTACCTAACGATCAAATCGTTAAAAGACTCATTGGGAATACAGGTGAACACATCCCATTGTTTCTTTAGTAAATCGCGTTTGCTCTTTTTCAATTTATCATTACCAGCAAACCGCTTTTCCATTGCTTTGTACAATTCAAAAGCAGTAGACAAATCTTTCCACCCTGCTAAAACATCACTTGGAAGACTCATTGAAATGATGGATTTAGCCTTCTTATCACGATCATGTTCTTTTCGTTCTTCCGAATTCATCATCTTTAATGATTTAGGTGGAGGATTATCTCGATAAATGCCTTCTGCGCTTGGATGTATATATTGTTCCAATATTGGAATCATCAAATCAGGATCATACAAAGCAATAAATGATTCAAAACGATATCTCCAGTCATCGTAATCATTTTGACAAAGAAACTTGGGTGGTTTTGTAGTTGTTCCGGTCTCTTGATCATTTTTCATCATCGTTTGCCAATTAACATGAGCCATCTTCCAAGATGAAATCCGTGAATCGCACTAAAAATTCTTTAATCTTTCTTTGTGAATACAATATCCGAGAATAACTAAATATTAATATCCGTGAATACCACTGTTTATGCGACAATAGTATTGATGCGTGTATGGACTGGAATGATTAGGAATTAGTGTGTGGGATGTATGTGTTTAACAACTTAGACCTATAATTTGCTAAACAGATTGCAAATCAAGACCTATTGATTTGAATCTAGCCAAAATCAGGAACACGTCCCAAAAATGACAAACAAGAGAATTATAACAATAATTCAGAGAGTAGTGTTTTGTGTTTTCTTCAAAAATCTGATCCCCTTCCACCAAAAACGAAAATGGCAATAAAGCCTACAAAATTGATAGGTTACAAACCTCCAAGAGCCTTACAATAATGGGAACTTTTAACTACTATTTAAGACTAATAAAAACATAATAAAACCACATTATAAAACTGGAAATTCGTTCATAATTAAATGCACCATGCAAACTTTAATCCACCAAGGTTATCATGCACACTCCATGGGTCATTGAGCCCAAACCAGCTTCAAACCCAATAGTAAGCGCCAACCCATCATCCAACAGCCCATCACCTTTCGGGCCTTCTTTATCCATGTATGTATCATCCCCTCCCCCTTTGAAAGGAATTGACCTCAATTCAGCAAGACCATCATCATCAAGATACGGTGAAAGATCTCCCACGTTAAAAGTAGCATGCACCCCATAATCTCCGGGTAACTCCACCTTGTATGCATTATCATTCACTCGTGCAACCACCTTGTAAGGACCTTCAGCTCTTGGCATCAATTTGTTCTTACGTTTGCTTGGAAAACGCTCTTTTCTCAAATGCACCCACACCAAATCACCATCCGCAAACACCCGAGGCTTTCTACTTTTATTGAATTTCTGTTTGTAAGCTTCATTAACAGCCTCAATACGATTACGAACTTGTTCATGCAACTTCATCATAGATTTCAGCTTAGCATCAGCATCCTTGTGAACCAACTCCTCCTTTGGCAATGGGATCAAATCTAATGGCAGGTAGGGATTAATTCCATAAACGACTTCAAACGGAGAATGACCAGTAGCATAAGTAGGAGAACGATTATAAGCAAATTCAGCATGAGCAAGCTTAACATCCCAATCTTTTTGAGTCTTGCTCACCAAACCCCGCAACAACGTCCCCAAGGTCCTATTTGTAACTTCAGTTTGGCCATCGGTTTGAGGATGATGTGATGTGCTAAACAACAACTTGGTTCCCACCTTCCTCCACAAAGTATTCCAGAAATAACTCAAAAACTTGGAATCCCGATCAGAAACAATGGTTTTGGGGATCCCATGCAAACGTACAATCTCCCGGTAATATAAATCAGCCACATTACTAGCATCATCAGTTTTGTGACAAGCAACAAAGTGAGCCATCTTGGAAAACCTGTCAACAACAACCATAATAGCATCCTTACCCCTTTGAGTGCGAGGTAAAGCTACAATAAAATCCATGGACACATCTTCCCAAGGACGAACTGGAACTGGTAAAGGCGAGTACAAACCAGGTTTGAATGAACTTTTAGCCATATGACAGGTCACACACTTACCTACAATGTTAGTTACATCCCCTAACATCTTAGGCCAAAAGAAATGCTCTTTCAACACTTCCAAAGTCTTGACCACCCCAAAATGGCCAGCCAACCCACCACCATGTGCTTCACGTATCAACAATTCACGAACAGTATGTTTTGGAACACAAAGCCGGTTCCCCTTGAAGAGAAAACCATCTTGCACCGAAAACTCCCCTTGGGCACCCTTAGTACATTTCCCAAACAATTCACCAAAATCAGCATCATCACCATAGTTATCTTTTAAAGTTTCAAAGCCCAACAAACGAACATCAAGTGTAGCAAGTAAAGCATAACGACGTGAAAGTGCATCAGCCACCACATTACTTTTACCATCCTTATATTTTGATGAAAAGTGAAAGGATTGCAAAAACTCTACCCACTTAGCATGCCTTGGACTCAACTTTTGCTGTCCATTAATATACTTCAAGGATTCATGATCTGAATGCAAAATGAAATGATTCGCACGCAAATAATGACTCCAATGATCCAATGCCCTAACAATGGCATAAAATTCCTTGTCATAAGTACAATAATTCAAACGAGCACCTCCCAATTTCTCCGAAAAGTAAGCAATGGGACGTTTGGCTTGAATCAGAACAGCACCAATACCTACCCCACTTGCATCACACTCAACTTCAAAGGGTTGCGAAAAATCTGGAAGAGCCAAAATAGGAGCAGCACACAAATGCTCCTTGATTGTTTCAAACGCCTTTTGGGCATCTACCCCCCATACAAATGCACCTTTTTTCAAACAATTAGTAATGGAACTAGTAAGAGTACTGAAATCACGAATAAAACGACGATAAAATGAGGCCAAACCATGAAACGAACGCACTTCACTTATGTTTTTAGGACTAGGCCAGGATTTGATTGCTTCAATCTTGGTTTGATCCACGGACACCCCATCTTTGGAAACCACATAACCCAAGAACATCACCTTATCAACTAGAAATGAACACTTCTCCTGTTTTCCAAAGAGTTTTTGAGCTCTAAGGGTTTCAAAGACTTGCTTCAAATGCTTCAAATGCTCTTCCTTGTTCCTGCTATACACCAATATATCATCCAAATAAACCACAACGAACCTGCCCAGAAACAACTTCAAGACTTCATTCATTAGCCTCATAAACGTACTAGGAGCATTCGTGAGACCAAAGGGCATCACGGTCCACTCATATAACCCATGCTTGGTCTTGAAGGCTGTTTTCCACTCATCTCCTTCACGCATTCGAATCTGATGATAACCACTCCGCAAATCAATTTTTGAAAACACCACCGATCCATGGAGCTCATCTAACATATCATCTAGCCTTGGGATTGGAAAACGATATTTGATGGTAATGTTATTCACCGCTCTACTATCAACACACATTCGCCACGTTCCATCCTTCTTAGGTACAAGCAAAACAGGTACAACACACGGGCTTAAGCTTTCACGCACATAACCTCGGCTCACAAGCTCATCAACCTGTTTTTGTAACTCCTTTGTTTCCTCCGGATTACACCGATAAGCAGCCTTATTAGGCAATGGTGCTCCCGGAATAAGATCTATCTGATGTTCAATGCCACGGATAGGAGGTAAACCGGGTGGTAAGTCATCAGGAAACACATCTTGGTATTCAACTAACAAATCAGCAATGGGGCTGCCCTCCGTCAAATTCACGTTCTCCATAGAATTCTCCTTGGACACCAACAAATACACCACTTCTCCACAATCAAGAGCTTGTTCAACCTCCCGTTCACTAGCCAACATGGTGCGATTTGGGTTTTTGTTTTGTTTGGTACTTATCGAACGAACTGTTTGTGAGGACATGGGCTTCAACACAATTTTTTTGCCTTTATCCTTCAGCTCATACTCATTGCTCTTCCCCTTATGTATCACGTCCCTATCAAACTGCCTAGGACGTCCCAACAACACATGGCAAGCATCCATGGGAACCACGTCACAAAGGATTTCATCTTTATACGAACCCATAGTTAATCCAACCCTAACCTGTTTTGACACCTTCACCTTATTGCCATCATCTAGCCAATGTAGTGCATATGGTTTAGGATGGGCTGTAGTGAGTAAACCCAATTTTGACACCATTTCACTAGAAGCAACATTAGTGCAACTTCCCCCATCAATAATCACGCTACACCATTTGTCTTTGACGAGACATTTGGTATGGAAAAGCTGGTCTCTTTGATCGGAATCAGCAAGCACAACTTTAGTTTGTAATGTTCTAAGAACCAAAGTCGTGTCATAAGACGGTGCCTCATAACTTTCCTCCTCTTCGGACTCCTCTTTCTCTTCAAACACAAAAACGTCACCCAACCTTTCCTCTTCTTCGATCAGCTCTTCACGGTAATCGAGGGCTTCCCTTAAAGTCACTATTCTTTTATTTGGACATGCATTTTGGAAATGTCCAAACCCTTGACACTTGAAACAACGAACCTTGGACAGGCTTGTTTCCTAGGTTGGAGTCACTATCTTAGGAGCAGCTGAAGAGCTACTTGCACCCACGTGACTAGGTGTAGTAGTTTCGGGTTTAGCCCAAGGTCTAGGCTTCATAGAATCCACATTAGAACCCCCTACATACTTTATTTTCCCCTGATTTTCCAACTTTATACACAACCCACAAAGTGTACCAAAATCAGCATATGGGTACAAATCAACAACATTTGCAATATTCGTATTCAAACCACGCAAAAATCGAGACATTTTCTGCTCTTCCACTTCTTCTAAATCACCCATTAGTGTTAATTTTTCAAATTCATCAATGTATTCAGCCACACTCATCTTGCCTTGTTTCAATTCAGCTATTTTTCTATAAGTGGTAATCCGGTGATTTATGGGAACAAACCTTTTTTTTAACTTTCTTTTGAGAGAATCCCAAGACGAAATCTTTTCTTTGCCTTCCCGTGTCCTCTTGGCCTTAAGCCCTTCGAACCACAAAGAAGCACCACCACTCAATTTCAGAATTGCGTATTTGCACCTCTTCTCATCGTCAAGTTCTTTGAAGTTAAACATACGTTCAATCTTTCTCTCCCACTCCAAATACTTTTCTGGATCTGTACCCCCAGCAAATTCAGGCAATTCGTTCACCTTAAACTCCTCCCTTGATTTTGGCTGCCCTCGTATAGGCAACCGTCGTCCTTCTTCGTGCAAGCCTCTTAAAGCCTCACGGAGTTGTTGTAGGAAATCTGGATTATCGAAATTCATGTCTCTGATACCACAAATGATGCGTGTATGGACTGGAATGATTAGGAATTAGTGTGTGGGATGTATGTGTTTAACAACTTAGACCTATAATTTGCTAAACAGATTGCAAATCAAGACCTATTGATTTGAATCTAGCCAAAATCAGGAACACGTCCCAAAAATGACAAACAAGAGAATTATAACAATAATTCAGAGAGTAGTGTTTTGTGTTTTCTTCAAAAATCTGATCCCCTTCCACTAAAAACGAAAATGGCAATAAAGCCTACAAAATTGATAGGTTACAAACCTCCAAGAGCCTTACAATAATGGGAACTTTTAACTACTATTTAAGACTAATAAAAACATAATAAAACCACATTATAAAACTGGAAATTCGTTCATAATTAAATGCACCATGCAAACTTTAATCCACCAAGGTTATCATGCACACTCCATGGGTCATTGAGCCCAAACCAGCTTCAAACCCAATAGTAAGCGCCAACCCATCATCCAACAGCCCATCACCTTTCGGGCCTTCTTTATCCATGTATGTATCAAGTATAATTCACGGTAACTGATCCGTGTTATCAAAGCCTAGGCAATGTTTTGGAATGGAAAGTGGTGTCCTAAATTTTTCTTGGATTTTGGAGGTTTCCTTAGCTTTAGAGGAAGAAGGTGAAAAGAAATCAGATCCTATCTCTTTTTCGAAGTAGTTGTGAGCGTCCTCGGATCAGAATACGCAAACTAGAACGTGTGTATATTCGTGCGGAATACAAACATACACAATCACTATGTGAATTATAGTAGAGAAGAAAGAGATAAAAGTATTCAACAAGAAATCTTGATTATATAACAGAATCAATCTTTCATATACAAGAAGTCAACATGTACAAGTGAGTGTTTCTTCAAAAGCTCTCAAAAATTACATCAAAAAGCATCCTGTAAAATGACTTCAACTACTTCTATTTATAGACAACTTCTACGACAATTCAAAGTGTAATCCGTAAATAGCTATTCACGGAATTACACCGTCCGATGAATCCAAGCATTCACGGAATGCTAATGTCGAATCCAATGCAATCACGGATACTCAAGTATTGTCGAACCTCATCATTCACGGATACTCAAGTATTGTCGAACCTCATCATTCACGGATACTCAAACTTAATCACGGACACATTGTCACTTGTGATTCACGGATAGTTATTTATTCACACACTATCATATTCACGGACTTGAAATACTTGAACAAAATAAAGTATTAATCAACTTTTGTCTCTACAAACTCCCCCTTTGATAATACTTGATTCTTTTCTTCAATTCTTCAAGCATATCCAGGAAGATTGCATCCAGCAAAAATACCTTTTGAGCAACACACTTCTACAACCCGTTGAAATTTCAAAGCCATCTTCTCGTCATCATATGCATCATCATATACAATCGGATTCACAAGCAAGACTTCAAGATCATCTTTTGATAGATTGATTAAGCTTAGAGGATCAAATACATATACAATTGACTCTCTATTCCACATCACTTCTCCATTCAAGTCTCTATCATAAAAGGCAATTTCTGCTTCTCCGGTTGATCCGTTATATCTCCAATGACTCACAAACTTAGAAAAATTTACAGGCAATTTCTCAAGTGGAATCTTCGTCATGCATTTAACTCGAGGATATGTCAAAGTAACTCTTGGTTGATTAGAAATCGGATCGATATCAAAATAATCAATGGTCCTCAATGGGAAAGTTTCCTTAACCCATGTGAATTTCCCATTATTACTTTCTCTTGTTAACGTATCTGCCATCCAATTTATCAAATCATGTCTTGAATGATTAATGATATCCACAGAAGCTAAATGGTTGATTTCACACTTAGGTAATTTTTCTAAGGCTTTGAATGTAGAGTGAAAGTATTGAAGTCCATCAGTCCTTTTAATGATGAATACTTTGTTGTCATTATCATATTTCCATCTGATAATTCTACCAACGCATTCATATCTTGGTATTTTAAAGAACTTACGAACTGTAATCACTGGAGTTGGTTGTTTAGGAAACCACCAAGAGACTTTTTGCTCAGGCTCTTTATCATCATCGGAATCTTTCCATAACCCTTCTTGTGAACACATATCTGACTGAACATTCTCCGGATGAAGTTCATCTTCAGAATCTTCCCAGTCTTCAACGTGAACATAATCGAAATCAGGTTCAAATCCCGGAGGATATTCTGGATCGAAATCTTCAAAATCATAATCGCCATCATTGCAAAGTTCAACAAATGGTATTAAATCTTCAATGATCACATTCAAAGGAGTTGGACAAAGCACCTCTTCATCTTCAATGCTATCCATTAATTCCTCCTGTTCAAAAGTATGAGATGATTCTCCAAGCTCAAACACTCTTGACTCATGTATTGCATTAATGGGATCAACTTCTAATGGTTCGGTTTCTTGAAATACAACCAATGCTTGTGAGAAATTTGGTTGATCACTATCATTTTCAGTATTATCAGCATTTTCAGTCATATCATCACCATGATCACCATCATCACCATTATTACCATCATCATCACCATGATCACCATCATCATCACCATCATTATCATCATTACCATCATCATCACCATGATCACCATCATCATCACCATCATCATCACTATCATCATCATCATCACCATCATCATCATGTACATCATTATCATCATTAACATTATTCTCCCCTTGATCAACCAACATTTCTTTCAAAAGAAAAACATCAAGTTCCAATTCTTCTATGCGATCATTCTGAGATAGAATGTGCTGTTGTTGTTCCTTGAGAAGAATGTCTTGAGAATTTATTCGTTGTAAAGCATTTAATAAATCCATTTGAAGCTTTTCAACAAGAGTCATCAACGGTTTTACAGCACGTTGTAAAGATGCATCAAGGTTAGCCATGCTAACACTTGGTCCAGGTGAAGAAGAGGATGTGCCAGCTGCAACAGAAACAGCAACAGGAATTGAAGAAGTAGCTGGAACAGAGATAGAAATACCTTGAGATGATATAACAGGCATAGAAGTAGAAGCAATATCAGCAGATGAACTAGGTTCAGAAATTCTACGTCTTTGAGAAGGCCGAATATCAGGTACATATTCGGGATCTTGTGCCTCTTCACGTTGACGTCTCAAATCCTGTCGTTCCTTTGCAATATTTTCAACAATAAGTCTTTGAGGAACTAAAGATTCTTCAACAGATTGTAGACGAAAAGATTGATCCTCTTCAGAACTTGAAGATTCCACTTCCTCATGATCAATCAAAGGAACTTCCTGCTCCCCCTCAGATGATTCACTATCAGTAGAAGAATCAGCAGGTTGTACAATCTGTGGCAATGCATATTGTGGTGGTTGAAAGTCAGCATCAATGATATGGCCGAATAAATCAACAGTAGGCGGCACTGGTTTGCCCCTATATCCATTGCAATCAGCAAACACTCTTTTGGGAATAGGAGTGTAGTGTAGAATGCTTCCATGATAAGTAATCCCGTTGATATGATTATCAAAAATATGCTGAAGAAACCTAGGGTACATGAAGAATCCATCATCATTAATGTTGCCAGCCATATTCTCAAAGATGTATCTCGAAAAGTTAAATGGGATATTTTGAACAAGAGCCGTCATGATCCCTGCAAGCTGATAACTCATTGAATCAAAACCAGCTTTCCTCGGAGAGATGCACCCAATTAGCATATGTGCCAAAAACTTCCAGTGGGGACAGAAATGATTCTTCAGGATTTGAACATCATGAGGTCCTTTAGTACACCCCATTTGATGAAGACACTGATCAATGACGTTTCGAGGAATGTCATTTGATGCATTCAAAGTATCTCCTAATTGGAGAGTATGACGAATCAGCTCTTCAGTCAGCAACAACGGTTTTCCATCAACCGTAGATGTAATACATGGAGGATTGACATCTGTTTGATATACAGCTGAAGTCCAGAAGTCTATCATGTGATCTTCGTACAGATTGGGAACAGATACAGTCAAGGCATATGATATGCGTGATCGTAAAAGAAACCTTATCATAGGGAAAAACTTCCTATTTTCAAGTTTATCCGGTTGTTCCAGAAGATATGCAGTTGCATTATGTCATTTTTCAAACACGACTGCTCGACGTTGAACCTCGGGTTGAACAGCAGCAATAGGATCTAAATCTGCCATTTAGAAATAATCTGCACCAAGATTTTATTAGACATACAAAATTTAAACAGAAAGTGTATTTGAAAAATTTTCAACACTTAGAAAAAATTTTGAACTTTCAAGTATCCGACAATAACAGAATGACTACTGTTCATGCGACAATGATTAATCTTATGCGACAATATGACTTAGTGATGTACTATTCATACGACAATCATATATTTATCCGTGAATCATATTGTCCGTGAATAATATTCATGCGACAATTCAAAATTAAAATAATATTTCAAAAATTTTGTCCGTGATTCATATTGTCGTAACACTATTCATCCGTGAATAATATTGTCGAAGTACTATTCATCCGTGAATAAGTACTGTTTATACGACAATATGATTGTCGTAGTCAAATAGTCAAACAAGTCAATATAGTCAAACATCAGAAGTAATCACGGAGTACTGTTTATCCGAGAATTCAATATTCACGGATAACCATTACACTGTTCATTCGACAATACTGTATTGTCGGGTGGTCCGACAATTCGAATTGTCGGACGATTTTATTGAACAGTACCAAGCATTATTTGAAGTGATCGATTAAGCATGAAATCTTTAACAAAAATGAAAGAAACTTATACCAGTCGATGCGGAATACAAAAACGAGTAAGTCTGTCGGATTGGTTTTTAATGAAACCAAGTAATCAGGAAGAAATCGAAGAAAAAGTAATTGTCGGAATATTGGAATTGTCGGAGTAATAATCACGGAAAAGTAAAAGTGTAAGTTTTTCAAATTTTGAAATTACTTATACTGTTTCAATTCATCCGTGAATACAAATAATTCCGTGAATATATATATTTTTATCCGTGAATAAAGGTATATATTCATCCGACAATTCAAAAATTATAAATAAAACATTTTTATCAATTTAAACAAACTTTGGATAAAATTTTGTAACCTATTTAAAAATGAAAAATGGAAAATTAATAAACTAAATATGTACAAAAATAAAATCTTTTTGTTGGAGTAATTTTCGTGACTTGGGATCATATTGGGATAAATGAATGTATTTAATTTGTATTTTTAGAAATGAAAGTCTATTTTGATTGCTAATATTTTTGACCAATTTAAATTTACATAGCATTTATAAAGCATACTTTCTAAAAATCATTTTATATATGATTTTTGGTATGTGTTATACACTTGAACACTTTGGTATCTAAAATATCTTTTTCTTTTTATTATTAATATGCATATCATTATACATAACCAAAATAAAAATATACTTTCAAATTCATAATATATTAATATTTTCATATAGAGAGTGAAAATATGATGATATCTTTAGAAGTACATACATATGTTGGAATGACTTTTAGTCACATATGTCATACTTCGAGTTGGACTAATAAACTATATCACAGGTCTATACATCGTATAACAAAGTGATAGGGTTTATTATGATAGATATTTATATCTTTATCAATATTTGTATGTCCGTTTATAAAAAATATACCGACTAAGGTCTGTACACCGTACAACAAATAGTCAATACATTTTTCCCAGATATCATAATATAAAGACCCTAAATCATGAATCATAATATATTAATCCTTCAAAATTTAAGACTTTTATTATCATTTTGATAATTTTATTGTCATATACTAATATTTTGGAAGATATAGAATAATATGCAAAAATATTTAGACATTTCTTAGACTAGATATGATAGACCCACAAATGCCTACCAATAAACCATATTTAAAATTACATTAGTAGAAAATTTGATTTAAAAATGCTATATAAACCTATTAGCATATCAAAAATAGTACATAACATTCCTTTTTCAGATTTATATGTAAATACAATTCCCAATGTACTATCATTTCCCAACTTTTACACAAAAATCTCCCCCCATTTTTTATTTTTCATATGTTTTTGAATTTTTTGTTATGAAAAAGTAAGAAAGTAAACAACAAAGAAAATTCAAAAAGATCCAAAGTTTATTTAAGTTGATCTAAATGCTTCATTCCGAGCATCAAGATTAATTCTTCAAAACGAGGTTTAGAAAACGCTTTTGTAAACAGATCAGCTCGTTGTTTTAAAGTATCAATATGGACTAAGTTAATCAAGTGTTTCTCATAGCAATCCCGTATAAAATGAAAACGAATTTCGATGTGTTTCGTTTTAGAATGCTGTACGGGATTACGTATGATACTTATGGCAGCAGTATTATCTATATGCAAAGGAGTGCGGTTTAGAAGAAACCCATAATCTCTAAGTTGTTGTTGAATCCAAAGAATTTGGGAACAACAACTTGCAGCAGAGATATATTCTGCCTCTGCAGTAGAGGTAGAAACTGTATCCTGTTTCTTACACTGCCATGTCACAAGACGTTCTCCTAGAAATTGACATCCACCCGATGTGGATTTGAAGTCAATACCACATCCGCCATAGTCTAAATCAGAATATGCAGAAAGAGAAAAGTCATCATCATGTGAATACCAAATGCCTAAATTAGGCTTTCCTTTCAGGTATCGAAAAATACGTTGAACGGCCTTCAGATGAGAAACTTTAGGATTTGCCTGATATCTGGAACAAATGGAAACAGCAAACATAATATCTGGACGCGAAGCTGTCAAATACATAAGAGACCCAATCATGGACCGATATTCCTTTTCATCGGTTGATTGATCATCAAGAGCAGGACCAATCTTTTCAACAAGATCAATGGGTGTAGAAATGGATTTGACATCTGTCATCAGAAATTTCTTTAAGATTTCAGTAACATACTTTGTTTGATGTATGAAAATGCCTGAATCAAGTTGCTGGACTTGCAACCCAAGAAAAAATGCCATTTCACCTATTGAACTCATTTCAAATTTTGATTTCATAATCTGCTCGAACTCTCTGCATAAGCTTTCATTTGTTGACCCAAATATGATGTCATCTACATACACTTGAACAAGCAACAAATTCCCTTTTACTTTTCTGATGAAAAGAGTGCTGTCAATCTGACCTCTAGAAAACCCATTTGCAAGCAGATGTTGAGATAAAATTTCATACCAAGCTCTGGGAGCTTGATGTAAACCATATAAAGCTTTATCCAACCGATACACATAATCTGGGAATTTAGAGTCTTCAAAACCCGGTGGTTGTTTGACAAACACTTCTTCATGCACTTTCCCATATAAAAATGCGCACTTGACGTCCAATTGATATACTTTAAACCTCATGAAGGAAGCATAAGCTAGAAAGATCCGAATTGATTCAAGTCTAGCAACCGGTGCAAACACTTCATCATAATCTAAACCTTCGATCTGAGTAAAACCTTGAACGACTAATCGGGCCTTGTTGCGGACCACGATTCCTCGATCATCTTTCTTATTACGAAAAACCCATCGAGTGCCAATCGGATGCACATCTTTAGGTGGTTTCACTAAAGTCCAAACTTGCAATTTCACAAACTTTTGTAATTCTTCTTGCATTGCTTGAACCCAAGAGGATTCAGTCAAAGCAATTTGAACAGTTTTTGGTTCAATTTGTGATAAAAAAACAAGAAGAAGAATCAGACTTGAGTTGCTGCCGAGTCTTAATTCCTTCTGACACATCTCCAATCACATTCTTTAGAGGATGTCGATACTTAGAATGAATTCGCAATGTAGGAACCGAATCTACATGCAAATTATTTCCTAAGTTAGAATCTTCAGGATTACTAACTACTTCATCACTAGAGTCATCAAGAATTGGTTCTTCTAGTTCAGCAGAAGGTTCCTGAAAATTGTCAGTATCGTCAGGATTGGAAGTTGTTTCTTCTTCAACAGTTGTCAAAGGAGAAGAAATCTCATGAGCAATTGAGTCATCAGAAGATTGTGGTGGAGTAAGATGTTCCATTAAGTAGTTCTTGAATTCTGTACCATTATCACTTCTCAAAATTTTCACCTTCAGAGAAAACAAAGTTTCTAATCTCAGAATTAGATACTTAATTTTCTCAGCAGCCTCATCTTTTGTACTAAGGAAGTAAACCCATGAAAATCTGGAATAATCATCAGTGATTACTAAACAATAGGATTTACCCCCAATACTCCGAACACTTACGGGTCCAAACAAATCCATATGGAGAAGTTCCAAAGGAATGTTAATCGAATTCATCAATTTAGGTTTATGAGACTTCTTAGTTTGTTTTCCCTTTTTACAGGAAATACAGTGATCATTTAGTGAAAAGGTTTGTTTAGGAACCCCAATCACTAAATCATTCTTAACTAAGAAGTTCATTTTCCTAAAGTTAATGTGACCCATTCTTCTGTGCCACAAAATTGATTCCTTTTCTGTAGCTTTTGACAATAAGCAAGTATGCTCTGTAGATCGAGTAATAGTACGCATGTCTAAGACATACATATTCTTTACCCTTGGAGCTCGCATAAGAATCCACTCTTGAGGTACCACAAACCCTGGCTTAAGAATTAGGCACTCTTCATCGTTAAACCAAGTTGACAGTTTCTTGTCACAAACTTGGGAAACACTAAGTAAATTATGTTGAAGTTGTTCAACATAATTTACTTTGTCAAAGCTGATTTCCCCGTTTGAAACGGTTCCCTCACTAGAAATCATGCCACCTTTGTCTCCGGCAAATGCAACAAATCCTCCGTCTTTAATCTTAACATCCTCAAGGAGAGAGAGATTCCCTGTCATATGTCTTGAACAGCCACTATCGATGTACCATATGTTATCAATAGCTCGGGAAGACTGTAAGACATTTGATCAAAAATAGATTAGTTGCTAATGGAGACCCAAGCCTTTGAGTCTATGGGTCGTCCAGTAATGACATCCATGATGAAAACGTCAATTTGTTTCAAATTCTTTTTGAAATTCCTTTTGATTGACGCATCATGAGATTTTGTTTTCTTCTTTGAAGAAACAGAAGATGTTACTTTTGGTTTTGATGATTTTTCGTGAACAGTTTTTAAATCATCTTTGATTTCAGAATGTTTAGCTTGCTTTGAAATATCTCTTGAACGTTTTTTAGCAAGCTTGTGACACTCATTGATAAGATGTCCACGAACACTACAATAGAAACATTTTCTTGTTTCATATTGTTTCCGAGAAGTAACCCTTTTATCAGAAACATGAAGTGAAGTCTTACTTGTAGAAGCCTCACATTTAGAATGTGATTTTCTACTTGTAGACACTTCACTTTTGGTAGAAACAAAGTGAGAAGAAGAAAGTTTAGCTTTTAATGAAGAAGTTGATGATTGTGATTTTTGTGGTGAAGAAGATTGTTTCAAAATCTGTTTAACTTGTGTTGGTGTGTCACAAGCTTTCGATTTTTCTTTTAATTTTTTTAAAACACAATCGTTAATCTTGTCACTACATTCACAATCATGCTTTTTCATTTTGGAAGCATCAACTTTGGATTCATCAGTTAGTGAATCACCAACTTTGGAATCATTTTTAACAGATGATTCTAGAGTCTCACTTGAAGACACCTTTTGATGTGTGTCTTTCAAATCAACTTTTCCTTTTCCATAAGCAAACTCAACATTTGCTTCATTTTTAACTGGCAATGCAGAATAGGTAGTTGGTGGAGGAACAAAATGATATTCAACTTTAGAGTCTTTTGTTTTTAAATCATTTTGATATCCAATACCAGATTTAGATTTAGTATCTAAACGTTGGTTATTGATTATCTCATCAAAAACAACAGCAGATGTTGAAACATTTAGCAATTTTCTTTCAAGATCTAAAAGCATAGAATCAACATCAGATTTTTCCTTTTTTAATAAATCCATTTCAACCAAATAGCTATTAATAATGGATTGCTGATTGAAGATTTTTGCTTTTAAATCATGTGTTTCAACATTTGTTGACTCAAAACGTTTATTTAAAAGATTATTATTTTCAACCAATTCCTTGTTCTGTATTTTGAACTTTTCATTGTCAGTTAAAAGTTTAGCATTTTGAGTTTGATACATGCTGATTTGATTATTCAAATCAGTGCAAGTTGAGCAAATTTGATCAGCAAGAGAAGAATCGACCTCGGAAACATTCACCATAAATGCTTGATTATGGGAATACTCATCCACGTGTGCGCTCCAATCATAAAACTCATCAGAAGTAGAAATGAGTGCAGAAGACGTGGGAGTAGCAGATGTTTCCTTTGTTTGAGGTTGAGCAGATGAAGAATATGTCTTGGAAGTTGATGGCTTGGTAAAACCAGAGGTAGGAGCTTTATTCTTCTCACATTCTCTTGCAAAGTGACCAAGATTTTGACAATTGTAACAACGAACTCTTGATTTGTCAAAACCTGATTTACCTCACAGTTTATTTTTACCAGTTCTTTGTAAAAACCTTTTAACCCGCCTGGTAAGCATAGCCATATTCCATTGCAAATCCATCTCTTCTAGGTCATCTGGATGCAATTGATCATAATCCTCTTCAACTAACTCAACATTTCCAACTCTTCCAGAAATAAAAGCTTCATATGAAGACAAGAATGCAGTAACAACATTTGCATGGTCTTCAGTCACTCTTGAAACTTGTGGATTAGAATTCTGTTGTTGTTGATGGCTTGAAGTTGAAGAACTTCCAGAACCATAAAAACCAAAACTTGAATAACCACCAGATGTGGTTCCACTTTGATTTCCACCAGAATAAGTTTCAGATCCTGAATATAATGCCGTTGTTTCAGAAGATTTGGTAGTACCAAATTGAGTAAACTGCATCATTTTTCCTGTCTCCTTTTTCTGAAGAGACACATCATACACCTGAAGCTTATTGATTAAATCTTCAAAAGCATATTCCCCTAATGACTCATCTTCCATCAAGATATTTGCTTTGATGTCCCATCGAGAAGGTAAGGCTTCAATCAATTTTTCATTGATTTCAAGACGCTCAAGAATCATTCCATGTCTTTTTAACTCACTGATAAGCTGTGAGTACCTAACGATCAAATCGTTAAAAGACTCATTGGGAATACAGGTGAAAACATCCCATTGTTTCTTTAGTAAATCACGTTTGCTCTTTTTCAATTTATCATTACCAGCAAATCGCTTTTCCATTGCTTTGTACAATTCAAAAGCAGTAGACAAATCTTTCCACCCTGCTAAAACATCACTTGGAAGACTCATTGAAATGATGGATTTGGCCTTCTTATCACGATCATGTTCTTTTCGTTCTTCCGAATTCATCATCTTTAATGATTTAGGTGGAGGATTATCTCGATAAATGCCTTCTGCTCTTGGATGTATATATTGTTCCAATATTGGAATCATCAAATCAGGATCATACAAAGCAATAAATGATTCAAAACGATATCTCCAATCATCGTAATCGTTTTGACAAAGAAACTAGGGTGGTTTTGTAGTTGTTCCGGTCTCTTGATCATTTTTCATCATCGTTTGCCAATTAACATGAGCCATCTTTCAAGATGAAATCAGTGAATCACACTAAAAATTCTTTAATCTTTCTTTGTGAATACAATATCCGTGAATACTAACCAAATACTAATATCCGTGAATATTAATATCCGATAATACTAATATCCGTGAATATTAATATAAGTGAATACTAATATCCGTGAATAAGAGTATCTGTCAATACAATTATCCGTGAATACAATATCCGAGAATAACTAAAAATTAATATCCGTGAATATTAAAAAACAGTTAATAATATTTTGAAAATTTTAATCCGTAAATATAATACCACTGTTTATGCGACAATAGTATAATTCACGGATACTGTTTATGCGACAATAGTAATATTCACAGATTATATATATTCACGGAATTTTGATTCACGGAAAGTGTTAATTCACGGAAAACGATTTCCAGAATTTTCAAAGTGATACAGATTCTTCAAAACAGGCTTGTTTTGGATGAAACTTGTTGCAATGAGCTCGGAATTTGATTTCCGACACTCAGAAACAATCAATTTTAACTTTGATCGTCAAAGTTTCAATCATGCAGAAAAGACGTAAGCTTTTGTGATACTTCTTGATCAATTCGTCATCATAGAGTAGATGTGAATGAATTCAGAAGAGATTCTATATCAGAAATCAATTGTTAACACCTTCAGATTGATTTTGACGCTGTCTCAAATGATTGTAACACTAGACATCACGTAACTTCTTCAAATCTTCATCTTCACACTTTAAATCACAAAAATGTTCTAATTTCTTATTCTTTTAGCTCTGATACCACTTGTGAGCGTCCTCGGATCAGAATACGCAAACTAGAACGTGTGTATATTCGTGCGGAATACAAACATACACAATCACTATGTGAATTATAGTAGAGAAGAAAGAGATAAAAGTATTCAACAAGAAATCTTGATTATATAACAGAATCAATCTTTCATATACAAGAAGTCAACATGTACAAGTGAGTGTTTCTTCAAAAGCTCTCAAAAATTACATCAAAAAGCATCCTGTAAAATGACTTCAACTACTTCTATTTATAGACAACTTCTACGACAATTCAAAGTGTAATCCGTGAATAGCTATTCACGGAATTACACCGTCCGTGAATCCAAGCATTCACGGAATGCTAATGTCGAATCCAATGCAATCACGGATACTCAAGTATTGTCGAACCTCATCATTCACGGATACTCAAGTATTGTCGAACCTCATCATTCACGGATACTCAAACTTAATCACGGACACATTGTCACTTGTGATTCACGGATAGTTATTTATTCACACACTATCATATTCACGGACTTGAAATACTTGAACAAAATAAAGTATTAATCAACTTTTGTCTCTACAGTAGTTAAAGAATTCTGTGTCATCCATTGCCTTCAATTCGTCCTTTGAAATGAGACAAGAAGTGGGTTTTCAAGTTGTCATTTTTTCTTAAACTAAAATTATCCTAATTAACTAATACTTAATTAACTTTCAAAGTATTTATGAGGAGATTTCGATCGGAACGATCTCCTAAACACTACTACTTAAGGCGGCTTTGAATCCTACGTTTACGACTCCCCGGTAGCGGCGCCAAAAACTTGATGGCACCCGAAAGCGTCGGTGTCGTTGATGGTAACTAATCGGGCGCCAACAGGGGTTTTAAAATTTATAATAGTAGGGCTTAAATTATATGTACTACCTACTTTGGTTAGTAAGCGGTAAGTATAACCTAAGATCGTTCTATGAATCGAAACGTGTAGGTGACTAAAGTTGGTGCTTTCGGTAGGGGAGTATTTAGGATGGAACAAAGTAGGTAGGTTTGAGGGTTTTTAAACTAAAGACAAATAATTAAAGTGCAGGAAAGTAAATTGCAGGAAATGAAAATACAGGAAAGCAGATAACGATAAATATGTGATTGCTGAGATTTCGATAATCAATATTTCAGGATGATATTTGCAAGTGTGGGAAAAATTGCTTATCGTTTAGAGTTGCTCGGAGAATTAGAGGGAATTCACAACACTTTCCATGTCTCGTATTTAAGAAAGTGTTTAACGGATGAGGCCGCTTATGTGCCACTTGAGGAAATCGAGGTGAATGATAAATTGAACTATATTGTAGATCCTGTGGAAATTCTTAACGTGCAAGTGAAAAAGTTGAGGATTAAGGAGATAAGAATGTTAAAAGTGCAATGGAAGCATCGCAAGGGATCCGAGTTCACGTGGGAACCGGAGGAAGAGATGATTCGTTACTATCCGGCATTGCACCAAGCATGGATTGTGAGGACACAATCCTGATAAGTAGGGGAGAGTTGTAACACCCCAAATCTGGTAAGCTTGCGAATTTAATATTTATCAAAGAGTTAAATTATAAATATTATTTTTATCGAGTATTTATCTTCCTATTGAGTTATGAATTTAATTTACATAAAATGAGCCTACCAATTTAATTAAGTGGTAAAGAGACTAGAGGGTTATATTTTGCTAATAATTTAAACTAGTATACTACCACTCACAACCAACTCCAATAATAGAGGTATGGGGGTGGGTTTTCTTTGAGTCTGGAACATAAATAAACACAGAGTGAGAGAGGGTGAGAGACTTCAAGGAAAAAGGAAAAAAGATCATCAAATCGATTCCAAATTCATGAAGGATTTAGCTTAATTTTTTACATATTCACGATCCCTAAGGTATGCCCTACACATTACTTCCTTCATTTTCGTGATTTGGTGATTCTTGGATAAACTCAATTTTTGGGTTTTTGAGAAAATTGATGATTTTTGAGGTTGGAAGTAATTAGAGATGAGTAATGGATGTAAATGGACTCATTTGAGTGTTTACATACTAACTTATATTAGTTTTTGTGTAAATGTTAAATGATGAGTCTTGAGAAGGGTTAGAGATGAGGGTGATGATGATAATTTTTGTGTTTTTTTCTTATTGTCTTAAGCATGTATTATAACCAACTAGATACATGCCTTAGAGTCATGAGAAATGAGAGAAGTACCAATGTTAAGTAAAATCACTTTGAGTAGTAATTAATGATTTGTTGTTATGATGTGTTTAGGTATTTCCATATAAAGATTTAGAAGGTGCTCGTGCCTACATAATCAATATCCTTGCTCGGTAAGTAATGGGAGGGGAGGGATTACCAGGACATGGTTGTGAAAAGTTGAACACTTGAGTGTGTATATAACTTGGATGAATAAGAGTGATTCCAAGGACGAGTATGAGTATAGAGAAAGCACCATCATTATAATGGAATGGTGAAATGAACCCCTTTGAGTAGGAATAAGAGATTATGATTATTGAGGATTCTCAAATTCCGAGTCATTATATCATTTGTGTATGATCACTTTACTTGTTGAGTTGTGGGCAAATCACTTGAGTGTGATATTCAAGAGTTAATATGATTATTGCCTTAATTGTTGCTCATTTGTCACTACTAGAAACATTCAAATAGGTCACGGGTAAAATGCAATATGGACCACGGATTTAGTGGGGTGGTCTATAAGGGGGGAAGTCTATTTATGATGCAAATGAACAACGGAACTTTTGCAGTGGTCTATTTGATAAAAGGACCACGGTTCCACACTTAGAACCGTGGTCTATTTAACTAATTAAAAGAAAGGACCAAGGTTCCCACACTAGAAACCGTTGTCTATTTGATAAATTTTTAAAAAAAATAATATTATATTTAATTCATATACCTTTCGAGACATTTAAATGAATAAATAATACAACTAAACAACTTGAAAGAATGCAACTGGAAATTCACCTCAAAAAGAAAGAATACTAGCGTCACATGTTTGGCAAACAAATATAAACCCAAATAATTAAGCAAATACATCTACAAAAATTCCAATTTCAGTCATCTATCCGAACTATTGGAAAATTGTAATCAGAGTTGTACATATTGAAACAGAAATGTCACCCTAAGTTCTTTACAATGTATACATACTATATGCTTTCCTTAGCTTAGTAGTCTTTCTTGTTGTATTCGCAAGTAGTTGTAACCCATCCTGCAATATTATCAAATAAAAAATTATTATTTTGCACATGCACACAATTGTGTGAACATATAAAGAACAAGAAAGTTGTCCATATATGAAAAGGTGGCAATTTGTAACCAATTTTGATCACGCAAGTTAAGCTATAAGCATACTCCATATATATATATATATATATATATATATATATATATATATATATATATATATATATATATATTGGCAAAAGAAAAACAAGCAAGTACAAAACATATTTTACACGACAAAACGTATCCATCAAACAAATTTAAAACAAACTTATATTTTTATAACTCACTTAAAGTATTTTTATAAAAATACTCCAATTAAAAATGTTACGAAATTACATTTACAAATTTATCATTTAAAAATATTATATTATTTTATGATCGGGTAAACAAACACGGAGTTTAACACCACAAATTGGGACAAAATTCACCAACTCCCTTCCCCTTTGTGGCTTTGTTGACCAAAAGCCGGCCCCAAACCCCCCACCCATACCATATCATTTTATTTCTCATCATCCTCTTTTCTTCTCCTCTATCTTTTTCTCTCTAATTTTCTTCAATCCACAACAACAATAATGTGACACCCGGTCAAAAGGGCCAAAATTAGCCCCTAAATTAAACCTAAATCATTCGTACTCAATACGTGATTAAACAAAAAATTCGGATATTATATATATAAATATATATATAACATTAAAATGATTATTTAATAATCACATACCGTCAAATCTGAAAGAACACGCAATCTCAAATACGGATGTTGGTGCAAAGCATTTTTAAATAATGTATTATTAATGAGAATAATAATTATTTACTCGATTGAGAATTTAAATGCATTTTGTACACTGAAAACTATCCGTCAAAATTAGTTGAAGCAAAGATATATTTGTATATCTCATTAAAGGTATTTTTGAAAATACTTCGAATAAAAATATATACGATTTTATATTTAGAACATTTTCACTTTGAAAGATTATACTACATAGCGATCGGGTACGCGAACACGGGTACCACCCAACAATTATTGAGGTCGGTTATAACAACCAACCCCAATCATTTTACACACACAAACACAAACACAGATACATCTATCTCTTCCTCTCTCGGCCTCTATCTCATCTTCATCATCAACAACATCAACAACAAACAATCAGTAACATCATCATCATAATCATCTTCTTCTTCCTGATCATCATCATCGTGAACATCATCACCATCACTCACGGCTCCAATTTTTACTCGTATGAAATCTCTCACTTTTCTTTTAAATTCGAGTTTAATATACTTATATCATCATGTAATGTTGTTCCATTGAGTAGATTATGTCCAAAAATCGAATCTATACTCGTTTTCTCAACTGATTTCGCAAACAGACCTGCAATTGGTCCCTCAGCCGAACGGGTGGAAATCATCAGCCGAATGGCTGGATTTCATCAGCCGAACGGCTAGGTCTTCCTTAGCCGAACGGCTAGGTCCTCCATAGCCGAACGGCTGGACTTCCATAGCCAAACGACTAGACCTTCACAGCCGAACGACTAGAATACTCAAACAGAACAGGTTTTATAAAAATGCCGAAGAATTTCACGTGTGTTTTCAGGGTAGCTTCTCGATGAAAAATTTATAATAACGGTTTGGGCTAAAAGTCACACGGTCACTCGAAAACGGCCCAATGATCAAGGCTATGTACCATAGCCTAGGCGGTTTTAGGCCTTTTGGGGTCGTCTAGGGGTCGAAAATGACATATTTTAGTTTTTGGACCTCGTACCAAATTTCGTAACTTATGAAATAAAATATAACGCATATAAGGATAATTGTAAACAATACGATACATCCATGAATGAGTTATATATATGCAAAAACACACGTTATATATCTTTAGAATATAATTTTAATCCGTCATCAACAGGCCGTACATTTTATAAACTTTAATAGGAAGTACAAATATAATCACTTGGACATAATCAAAATGGATAAACATTAATACGGAGAAATATTAGATAATCAAATGCTCATTATACTCTCGCGTGTTTAGGACACTAGGAGATTCGGGGATTGTCTATTCCACGTCGGACATATTCATTGCTCGGATAGACTCAGGTGATTGACACCGTTCCGGAGGCACCAATCGGGTTAGGCCTCGAACCATGGCTTAATGCAATACAAATGTCATTGTCGGTAACCTTAATGGTTTAATCATCGTTCGAAAACCTTAATTGGTTTATCATTGTTCGGTTGTATTATTTAATCTTTATTGGTATTAAATCGTCGGATAATCATGTTGATCACATCAATGTTTATGTTAAACCTGTGAGATTCACCAGCTTTATAGCTGACCCTTTTAGTGTAGTATTCTCAGGTGATCAGTAATAGTAGGATGGCCCTCAGGATAAGCTATCTACTTACGAGTCACATGCATCTATTTGGACATGAAGATTTTCTTGCATTATGTTTTGTAGTAATGGTTATGTATTAAAATCTTCAAAATCAAATGTGAACTCGCTGTTATTGTAAACTTATAACTTATGACTTAAAATTTGTACTACTTTTGTAATATATTTATAAACGTCTCATGTAGAGTCGTTTGCTTGTAACCTCTGTGTTTGATTATTGATTAGTCACACCCAAAATCGCCGCTTCCGCAAATCATGAAATCGGGGGTGTGCCAGATAACAATTAACAACAACAAAATCAACAACACCAACACAAGTAACATCATCATCATCATCATCATCATCATCATCATCATCATCGTCGACCCTATTAAACAAAAGAAAGGAAAGAAAGCACGCATCAAGAACACCACCATCATCTTCATCTTCTTGAGTTTTCATTTAAAATTGGTAATAAAACACTTTCTTTTAATTTGTTTTCATGTAAATTTCATAACCTAAACATGTGGTTGTTCACTATACGAAATAATTGAACTCAAAAACTTAGTTTTTCAAAAATTTAACACTTACAGCGTCGGCTGCGAACTAAGATTCATCTCAGTTCACACGATAATGTTTGCGAACTGAATAATTGAGTTCCTGCGAACCGAACGAGCTGCGAACCGAATGAGCTACAAACCGAACCGAGCTGCGAACCGAACCAAGCTGCAAACTGAACCATTGTGAACCGAATCATCGTGAGCCGGACTTGCAACTTGAACTGGCGAGTCAACCGAGCGAGCCGAACTGACCTGGTCTGCGAACTAGGGTTCTGCTCTGCGAACTGAGTTTTAGTCCAATGATTCGATATTCGCATAATGACAACTACACTTTTTACAATGATGATTAACATACAAAAATATATACTTTTGCTAAGCATACAACGGAACGATTATAATAACAATTTAATTAAGAACTTTTATTACGAAAACCATCACCAACGTATCGTACGCTTTACAAACAAAATGATCATTCGAATGAGTGAACAATTGACATAGTTTGGCGGGTAGCCAGCTACTTATACAAATTATCTCTTACATTTAGGACGTTAAGGACATTTACCTAGACTTACACTTTGCTAGCACTCGTACACATATTTAGCTCACCAGGTGAGTTCACAGCCCCTAGTTTTACCTTCTTACTGCTTTTTAACAGGGGTGGAAACACATAGTAACTGCTTTACTAAATGCCATAACTACATTGATTACTGTTAGATTTCTTGCTCCCAACTATTGATTGTTTATGATTGTATTCATGATTTAATTGATAGCTAGAGTACTTTTGAACTAAACTTATACATTTATGAATGATGTCATACACACAAACTATTTATAAAACGCTTCAGGCTTTTTATTCAAACCGTCTTTTATGAAACAACATTTTCATAAACTGTTTGAAAAGTCCCTACGTCTTGGGCACATGAAGAGTCCCTACTTCTTGGGCAAAGTTCCACCCTACATCTTGGGTGACGGCTCTACTTCTTAAGCAGTTTGGGTCCTACTTCTTGGATGTCAATCCTACTTCTTGGACAACCTGGAAAGTCCCTACATCTTGGGCAGCGATTGAACCCTACATCTTGGGTGACAGCTCTATTTCTTGAGCAGATTGGGCCCTACTTCTTGGGTGCCAGCCCTACTTCTTGGGCAACCAATTAGGTCTACTTTTTGGACAAACTTGTAGTCCCTACTTCTTGGGAAAACGATCAGGATACTACTTTCCTATAACAATTCAAACTATACTTTTAGATAATGATCCAACTTAACTATATTTTGGGTGACAACTTAATTAAACTTACATTTGGACAACATTCCACAAAACGTTATTTAACCGTTATGGCAACAAATCTTTATAAACAATTGTGGTTAATTAAACTGTACTTACAAACATACAACCTGTGAATTCACTTAATATTGTTGTTGACTTTTTACTACGTTTTTCATGAAATTAGTTGCACATGTAAGACTGCCTGCACTTTTGGAAACTAGGCGACCCATGAAGACTTAGGATGCCATCTTTTTGGAACAAATGGATTTTTTTTGAATAACTGATATGTTTTAGTCATATCTACGAAATCCACTTTTGTAAAACATTAACTACTTTATACTTATGCGATTCGATGAATCGTAAACTCTGTAACTATTACTTATGGCATCTTAATATATATGTTATGCTATATCCATATGCTCTGATATCTGTGTTTGTCCGACAATTATGTCAGCACCCCTACTTATCCAAATGCTTCCGCTAAACATTGTTGACTGAATTTGGGGGAGTGAAAGCAAAGTTTCGGAACCTAACTCAAAATGAGCAAGAAGTTAAGTGAGTTTCAATTTCGTATATTTTAAGTGTTGTGCATACCTGTTGATCCTGCAGGAGTACCCGGCGGGTACCATTCCTACCCGGCGGGTAGAGTGGTTACACGGGTGGGTATCCGGTAGGTAAAGGGGTGGTGAACGGGTAGGTCTGTTGCAAATTGAGTCAGAAGTTGAGGGGTGGGAGCATGCTTGACTACCCGGTGGGTAGCCCGCTACCGGGCGGGTATCCCGCCAAACTATGTGTGTACCCGGAGGGTACCCAGCTTACCCGACGGGTATCCCTCCAGGTTTGATCATGTTTTGTGTAAGTCAATTATTAACCCTTTAAGGTATTAAAGTGGACTCATATATGTATGGAGTTATGAGACGTTTTTCGGAGATGATTATCGAGTTGAGTAAAAAAAATTCGGGGTATTTCAACAGACCCGTGCCCTGTTAAATCTTTTTTTTTTTGGGTAAAGGGTTACCCCGGTGAACTTTTATTAATAAAAGATGAAGTACAAAACGATGTGACAGAGTATCACACCAACCTCGATGCTACAAGATCAACAAGGACTAAACTATATGTATACGACATGCCATATACATATTACAATGATAACAAGCTTTAAACATGAAAAACAGCCAATATAATGTAAATGAGCAATCTATAAGCAAAGATTCACTATTTCCCATCCCTAATGCACGATTGGGGTAATCTCCACATATCCAGAAATTCCAAGACCGAATCTGATTTCTTGAGAGTTAACAGCTTTAAACGAACAGTAGAAAGAATCACTTGTTGAATTTGCAAAGCTGATCGGCCACCTTGATTATACAGTCTGTTATTCCTCTCTTGCCAAATAAAGTATGAAGTTGCTGCAAGGAGAATACGACCTATAACACTTCTTGCTTTCCTCGAATTCAACATAGGCTGAAAATATGCAAGAATATCATCCCAACTCGCTGAAGTCTGCTGCATTCCTCCAAGTTTTTTGACCAAAGACCACACCTGTGAAGAAAAGGTACATTCAAAGAAAAGGTGGTTATGAGAATCTGGAACCATCTTACATAAAGGACACCTGAGCAGGTTTAAGTCGGTAGAAATACCAACATCCCATTGCTTTAAGGTATCCTGTGTTTTTAACTTTCTCCGCATCACAAGCCACATATGAAAAGCATGTCTTGGAATACATTGAGAAAACCAAACCAGATTGTACCAAGTAACTTCACTTTCACGTTCCCGAATAGAATTCCAAACAGTAGAAATAGAGAACTCCTTTTGCACTCCCGTATGATCACACCATTCAAGAGTGTCACGCTGATTCATAAACAATTGAGGACATGGGATGGCATTTAGGACAGGAAATAAAGTATACCAAGCATTCGGCCATCTCCATGAACCATTAGCTACAAGATCCGCAAGCTTATGCTAAATAGTAAACCCCGCATTCGTGATATTCCTGGAAGATATGTGGTTAATAAGAGGGCTAGAGTGACACCAATTATCAAACCATACATTAATGGTCTTGCCATCCCCTATCCGGTACCTTACAAAGTGACGGATAGTATCACGAATTTGGAGAAGCTTCCTCCATCCCCAAGTAATACCAGCTTTTAGAGGAACATCCCAAAAACTTCTGCCTCTCAAGCGGTATGTATGGATCCATTTGACCCATAGCGAATCCCGGCACTTAAGAATACTCCAAATATGAGATACCATGAGAGCAATATTAAATGTCTCCAATCTCCGAATACCTAAACCCCCTTCAAGTTTCGGCACACATAGGGAATCCCATGTTACCTTTGCTTTGCCTCTTTTCATTTCACCTTGGCACCATAGAAACCCTCTTAAAAGTTTCTCAATATCAGAAATTATACGGCTAGGCAAAATGAAAACCGAAGCCCAATATATGTGCATAGAAGATAGGACAGAAATAACAAGTTGAAGACGTCCTGCAAATGAGAGAGCTTTATTCTTCCAATCCCCTATTCGATTTCTGATTTTTTCCAACAGCCCCTTACAATGCTTATATAAAAGATTCGAAGATATAAGGGGCACTCCAAGATATTTTACCAGCAAACTACCTTCTTCAAACGGCATCAGGTTTAAGATGGACTGTTTTACGTGAGAGGTTACATTACAAAAGAATGCCGTGCTCTTAGGAATGCTAGGAATCAAACCCGACATAGCTTTAAACTCGTTCAAACCAGCCATAAGAATAGTTGCAGAGGCAACATCTCCACGAGCAAATAAGAAAAGATCATCAGCAAAACAAAGGTTAATAATCTGCAAATCATCACATCGGTTATGGAAAGAAAAACCAGGTTCTTCATGAGCTTTCCTTTGCAAAATAAGTGTAAGAACCTCCATAACTAAAGTGAACAAGTAAGGTGATAGGGGGTCACCTTGTCGCAGCCCTCGTTTACCCTTAAAATACCCATGTAATTGTCCATTTACATTGATTGAGAAAGATGAACTCGTAACACAAGTCATGATCCATGATACCATTTTGGGGTGAAACCCGAACCCCATAAGAATTCTTCTCAAGAACTTCCAATCAACCGTATCGTACGCCTTTTGTATATCTACTTTGAAGGCGCACCTAGGAGGACCACGATTCCGATGATAAGCATGCATAAGTTCTTGCGTAAGAAGAATATTATCAGAAATCCTCCGCCCAGGCACAAAAGCTGATTGGTTGATACTAACAACGGAATTCAAACCATCCTTAATCCGATTAGAAATCAGCTTACTTATGCACTTATATAGGACATTACAACAAGAGATAGGACGATAATCATTAAGCCGAGATGGGTTGGGTACTTTCGGTACCAATGCAATTATAGTATGATTTATCTCTTGAAGCATTTTTCCATTAAGAAAGAAGTCCCGAACAGCAACACAAATATCTTCACCAATAATCTCCCATGTGTTCTTGAAAAATGTGGAAGTATAACCATCCGGACCCGGAGATTTATCCTCCCCAATTGAAAACATAACAGCCTTAACTTCTTCATTGGTAACTTCACGCACCATGAAATCAGCTAAATGAGGATCCAAACGCTTAGAAAACAGATCCATATCAGGTAGTTTCGATGAACTCCCCTCGACACCTAGAAAATTTGTAAAGTGTTCAACAAACACGTTTGGTACCTCCTCCCCTTCAAAAACAGCCCCCGTCATATCATAAACTCTAGAAACACGACTTCTGTGCTGTCTATCCTTCACGGATTTGTGGAAATAGGCAGAGTTCGAGTCACCCACCCGAAGCCATTCCACTTTAGCTTTTTGTTTCAGGAAACGCTCCTCATCTAGCACAGCCTGTTGAAAAGCACTAAGGTAGACAGCCTCCTCCTCCCGAAGATCATGGTTTAAAGGATCTTTATCAAGAGCAATTTGAACCTCATCAAGCTCTTTCCGAAGAGTAATGCCCTGTTAAATCTTTGAACTGTTGTCAGTGGAAAGAAAAGTGAAAAGGCAAGATGTTTTCCAAATTGATCACGGGTTTTACATGATTTTCACTTTTTTCGTGGCCTATTAGGGGTGGTCTATAGTGATTTGTGTAGTGGTGATTGGTGGAAAGGCCATACTTTATAAAGTTTAAAATCTTAGATAGAAAGCATAATTAAAATAATAAGGTTCCAATTAAATATAACATCATCTCATAATTAATTAACTAACTAAATCGCAAGTAAGATAACTACTCGCTAATCATGGCAAGTCCTAAATCTAAAATAATATTAATAATATTAAACAATATATTAAAGATAGATAAAGGAAAGAAATAATCGTAGATTAAAACGAGGATTGAAATAAACTTGAAATTACAGAAGCAGGACTCCGTTCATACTCCAAGATATTACAATAATGCGACTCATAATCGTACTCCAAGCTATTACAGTAATCCACTTACTACTTGCTAGTTAATTACTAATCTAATGCTAATTAATAATTGATTAAGACAGAGAAATCTAGAGATAGAAAGAATTGGTTGGGGTAAGAAAATGTGGAAGTGAGGAGTCTGTTTGAAGGTTGGATGGAGGCTTCTATTTATAGAGGAAGCTTGTTGAATGAATTTGACCAAGTTTGACCATATTTGACTTCCCAAAAATCAGACCGTATGTGCATGACCGTGTAAAGGAAGTATTCTTAAGCAAATACAGGCAAAACAAACCATATACGGCCAAGACCAAGACCGTATATGCGGGTTTGTGGCTCCGTGTGTGGGATTATAACTTATTTTCACTCTAAGTTCTTTGTTACTCTTCCGTTTAGCCGATTCCCACGGCATCATCTTAGTAATTTCTTGAAGTTTGAGGATCAAAGATTTGTTGGCCTTTATGTGGGGTCGTAATACGTTTCATCGTTTTGGCTCTAAAATATTCGTTATAACTTTGTTTTTGTTATTTCTTCTTACATCATCTTCATAATCACCTAATTAACAAAATAACAAAAATAAATGTAATATTTGATGTAGAATGCTAATTATTTGATTAAATGGAATAGAAAACGTGAGTAACAACGTGACTTTTTATGGGTTATCACCCCAATTCCCTTTATTATACCTTCAACCCGCACTACCAAAGCCCTTTTTTCAAATGTCGAGAGATAATTAGTGTTGTCTTCATCTAAGTGGTGGAGATTTGATTGTCGATCAAGGCTACAACAATAAAGTAGAAATAAAGAACAAACAGTACTTTCACAACTGATTATATGAAGAGGAAAAAAAGAAGTTAAGATTGCACTTGATCTAAAAAACTACCAACAAAAACTCGTTCACCGATAGACGAATGAAGTATATATATTTATTCACTCACCATTTAAAGTGCTTAACATCGATATCCACTGGAAAATAATCAATGCCCGGTAGAAAAGGAGATGGTCGAAGTAGGGGAAGTGGAAGAGATGGTAGGGAGGCAACGATTTTTGTGGGCTTTAGCTATACGTGAGATATGGTAACATATACAACATTTGTCCCACCCAAAATGTCCTATTTTGACTTTTTAAAGTCTTTCTCTATCAACTTTGACCTTAATTATTTTTGTTTGTGTTATATAATACTTAATGTAAAATATATGAATGGGTTGGGTTTTAAATATATTTTCATTGGTAGAGTTTTCATAATATATTATATAATACAAACAAAAATATGTTAGGTCAAAGCTGAAATAGAAGACTTCAAAAAGTCAGAACATGACATTTTGGGTGAGACCGGAAGGAGTAATATAATGGTTATATGTGTAAATTAATTGAAAAGGGGTATAAATGTCAATTCAGATTTTGTGCCTGTGAGCGAGTAAAAACCCTTTGTAACATTATCATGATCGTTTTTTAATATATGGACTTAGTCATAAACTCAACTAAAATGTGAATGCATTATATATTCGCATACGTCCAAAAATTGCATTGTCTGTATTAGTTTTTATAAACTCAACTAAGTGTCTTGTATTAGTTTTTATGGAGTTTAATAAATTGCATTGTCTGATAGGGAAGATGATATGACACTGTTACGGTGTTACCAATTGCTTTTTGCATGCTCCCATGTATCAATTTTGTAAAAATGTATACTAAAGGTTAAATAGTAAAGCTAATATGTCATATTTCATTGTAGACACTTATTTTTGAGACAGACTAAAATGAAAAGGTGTACACTTATTTTGGGACAGAAGGAGTATATATTACACATTTTTTTAGAAATGTTTACAAACGGGGTCACTCAAAATGCGTAGTTGACTAATTCTACATTGTAGAAAGGATGAAACAATCTTCCAACTTACTAAAAAAATACTCAACTAACTAAAAAATACATCTTGCAGACAGTTAATGTCACACCCCCAAATTCGGTCAACGTTGGTTAGCGGAAGCATTAAGGTAAGCGGGTGGGGGTGCTGACGTTAACATTGGACATTCATGCATCAGAGCATAAAAATTATTGCTGAACCACAGTTAAGATGTCATCCTATTTTGTCGTGGGTCTCCTAGTTCCATATGCATGCAGTCTTATATGCGCAACTAATTCCCTGAAAAACATAGTAAAAAGTGAACATGGTTGTTGAGTGAATTCACAGGTTTTAAGTTTAGAAGTATAGTTGGTAAATACAATACGTTCACAAATAGTTATTGCCATAACAATTAACTAAAGTTTGGTGGAATGTTATCCCGATACGCGTTTAAAGTCGTTTATAGGAAAGTTCGTATCCTATTTCAAAATATCGTTTAGTTGGGATGTCTGCCCAAAATAAAGTTTAGTTGGGATGTCTGCCTGAAATACAGTTTAAAATAATTTGTTGGTCCTTCTCCAGTGATTTTCGATATAGTACCGGTTGTTCTCCGGTTTAACAAACACTGGTCATTCTCCAGTCTAACTCGGTCGGTCGTTCTTCGGCCTAAAACACTGCGGGTCGTTCTCCAGCGAAACACGGAACCGGTCATCCTCCGGTGTAACACTGCCGGTCGTTCTTCGGCGAAACACGTGTTGGTCATTCTCCAGCGAAACAAAAATAGTTTACCGGTCGTTCTCCGGTCTAAAACACTGTTGGTCGTTCTCCAGCGGAAACGGACGCTGAAGTAGTGAATCTATCGGCACCATAGCTGTGGCATACAACTTGGACCTAACGGCCGGCCCAGTAACCTTTCCCGACACACAAGATGAGACTTTACCACCGTGGAGCGGCTTTTTTCAAAAAGATGAGGGGGAAAGTCAGTAAGATGTCGGAGAAGCAAAATATACAAGATCACAAACGTAGATTGCTCGCGGCTAAGTATCAATTGAGACGAAAGCTTTATAAATTTGTAAAGATACCGATCGATCTAGTGATATGTGGGACAAATCGTATAACAGTTCTAAAGCACTCTAGCTATAATTAAAAACATGATCACAATCATTAATAATCGATAGTTGGGAGCAATCAACATATTAGCAATCATGAAATCAAAACAAGTTATGGCAATCAGTAAGTGTAGTTGACTATGTTTTTCACCTTAAGTTGAAAGCAGTAAAACAGTAGAAAGTGGGGCTGTGAACTCACCTTAATTTATCAAGTAGCAAGCAAATATCAATAAGCAAGCAAAGTGTCCGAAGAGTCCTAAACGTATAAGGTTGTGTATAAGTAGACGTCTCATAAGACCATCTATAGTTATTGTATAAGTGGAGGTTAATGTCCACTTAAGCCAATAGTGTAGGTGGAGGGTTAATGTCCACCTAATGCTAGTTTACTCAACTAGTATGTTCAAGTAAGTTGTTCAAGTTCGTTTATTAAAATGTGTACGACCCGTTGATGAAAGTTTGTAATAATAATTTGTTTAGACATTATTATTAAGTTTTTTTTCTTGTATATTATTCATTAGTACATATCGTTTGTTGCTAACAGATTATTTAGTTCGTAAAAACCTTAAATCGTAGGTCAAAGTTGGTCAACTCATTAGTCAAAGCTGGTCAAAGTTGGTCAAACCTGGTCAAACATGTCAAAGTTGGTCAAAGTTATCCACTAAGTCCCCCAAACCCATTTTTGTTACCATTTTCCAAAAATAGTAAGTTTGTAAGTTTTTAGAAATTGAGCTCCGTTTTTGTTGACTTGGTCAAACCTACTCGGTTTGGCCCGAAACTTTCCCAAAACCCGTATATATGTTCAAAAGTCCCAAAAAGTCATTCCTTCTATTTTTAGCAAGCCTGTATCGGTTTTTATGTTATAACAAAATCAGTCCCAAACTTAGTTTTTCAGAATTTCCAGCCACTTGTTCTAATTTTTAAAAATATCAAACATCCAAAATCAAATCCAAACAAATTTCCAACTGTTCCCTCAAGTGTTACCTAGCTCCATTAATTTTTCTAGATTTAATTAAAATGTTTTACTATTTTTAATCATTATTTCTCTCTCCTATACTCAGTTTTGGTGACATGCAAGAAGATTCATTTTCTGGGCATAATCTACACATTGCTAGTAAAAGTGGTCAAAATCAAAGTTGTAGACAACGAATTACGTGAACTATAGGTTCCAGCCTCAAGTCATCTAGAGGTGTGTAGCTCAAGATATGGCCAAAACCATAAGACCAAAGTTTCTGACTTTTCTGGACAGATTGTATATGTGTTCTTATACAAATTATTAAAAATAGTAAATGAGCTCATAAAAATATGAGCCTTGTAGGGTTAAGCTAACATCTTGAAATTCATTTTAGACTATAAAAACGTTTATTCTCATGAAAAAAATGAATTTTATAAAATTCGTGGAAATGAACAAAACTTTCTGGACAGAAAGTTTTCTCACATTTTTATGAGTTTTATGTTATGAAAAAGGGTTTTTAAGCAAAGTTCTTTACATAGCTTGTTGAGTGAACTTAATATCATCTTAATAAGCATAAAAAGAGTAGAAGTAGGTCCTCACAATGATGTTCTGAAGAAAGGAGGACAGAATATGAATGAGAAGTTCTTGAGCTTTAATTTCTTGCAAAAATCTTGAAAAATAGTGATGTTTTTGAGTAGTGGTGCTATGGTGGTCTTTGGTGGTTTATGGTGGGGTTAGGGAGGTGGTTGGGGATGTTTTCTCCAGATTTTTAGTGAGAGAGAGTGGGATCCTAGAGAGAGGCTAGAGAAAATGCTTGAAAGTGAAAGAGTGGAATGAGTGTTTTGCATGCTCTTTGAATGGTGTAAGTAAAAGAGAGTTGCATGGGGTTTTATTGGGGGAGTGGGAGGTGGCTGACCTAATGGGCCTCATTTGGGTGGGTTGATGATTTAAATTTTCGATTTCAGATAGTGTTACGTACAGTGTTCGTTTATCCGTTATTTCGTAAAATCGTTAAATCTCCTAACGTTTTCTTGTGTCGTTTAAATTAACGATATGTTTGAGATTATTTTATATTGAAGTATTGTTAAAATACTTTATTTTGAGTTGTCAAAATATTTATTGACTTTCGTTTGGTTGCCGAATTCGATTCGCGTGTTTTTACCGTGTTTGTTACATTTTAATCAAAACGTCTAGGTTTTTCTTGTATTATTAAATGGAATAATAATATTAGGTTAAATACTTGTAACTACTTGTATATATGTATATACACTTTCGTGATTTGTTGAAATTATGTGAAACAACCGGACGGAGTCCGACTAATTATACGACGTTGGTGAAAACACTTTTATAAATAACGTAAACCTATATTATGAATTAAATAGGACTTAGTTGATAACTTTGACCAACTTGGACCTGTTTGACCAGGTTTGACCAACTTTGACCATCTTTGACCAATGAGTTGACCAACTTTGACCTACGATTTAAGGTTTTTACCAACTAAATAATCTGTTAGCAACACACGATATGTACTAATGAATAATATACAAGAAAACAAACTTAATAATAATGTCTAAACAAATTATTATTACAAACTTTCACCAACGGGTCGTACACGTTTTAATGAACGAACTTGAACAACTTACTTGAACATACTAGTTGAGTGAACTAGCTTTTGGTGGACATTAACCCTCCACCTACACTATTGGCTTAATTGGACATTAACCCTCACTTATACAATAACTATAGATGGTCTTATGAGACGTCTACTTTTTTTTTTGGGTAAAGGGTTTACACCCGGCAAATATATTACTCCAAAAGAAACGTTTAAGAACAAAGGATGTGGGTGAGTCCCACATCACAGCCCGTTCCATAGGCAAAAGACACTACATAACAAGACCAATCACTACCAACCCAACAGGGAAGACTAGCTAGCAACGGCTAAACTCTCTGTATATGACATGCCATATACAATACATAATGTGAGTTCACAGCCTTATACGTTTAGGATGTTAGAAGGTTGCTCTTCGGACACTTTGCTTGCTTATTGATATTTGCATACTACTTGCTAAATTAAGGTGAGTTCACAGCCCCACTTTCTATTGTTTTACTGCTTTCAACTTGGGGTGAAAATCATAGTCAAATACTCTTACTGATTGCCATAACTTGTTTTGATTTCATGATTGCTAATATGTTGATTGCTCCCAACTATCGATTATTAATGATTGTGATCATTGGTAGCTAGAGTGCTTTAAACTGTTATACTTTTGTACAATTTGTGTTTATGAAATGACATTTCCATACTGTAAACTATTGCAAACATGATAAACTATTATCAAAACGTTGGAGAACGACCAGCAGTGTTTTAGACCGGAGAACAACCGGTAAACTATTTTTGAAACGCTGGAGAACGACCAACAGTGTTTTAGACCGGAGAACGACCGGTAAACTATTTTTGTTTCGCTGGAGAACGACCAGCACGTGTTTCGCCGGAGAACGACCGGCAGTGTGGAACCGGAGAACGACCGATACTGTGTTTCGCTGGAGAACGACCGGAGAATGACCGATACTGTGTTTCGCTGTAACTAGTTAGTGATCATAATTCACCCTCCCCCACTTTGATTAGTTTAGCTATCCATTTAGCTACTAATCAAAATTAAACTTCCAATAATCATAATTGTTTCTAACCCTTAAGCACTTAGATTCCTTATTAAATTCTTGTTTACCCAACATACTAGTATTCTAACAATATGACTAACCACACTCTAGGTTATTTAACCCAAACCTAGATAGTTTTAGTAAAAGCCATTATTTGATCAAGAACACAAATGGTGAATTCACCACTTCCATGAAGGGAAATGATCACCACAAGTAATAATCACACTAACAAACACTAACCCAATCAATTTCATACCTTAAGTTCATTTAAATTTCACTAATTTATCAAAACCCACTAAAACCTAAAATCTAGGTTAAAGAATTAGAGAAATTGAGCTTACAAGAGGTTGAAGATGATGATGGAGATGATCAATTGAAGGTTAGAAGCTTGAATCAAGAATACTTTGATGATTTGATGAAGATAATAAGCCCTAGTGTTTTTCTTCTTTCACGTATGAATGAGTCTGGAAGGTTTGGGAGTAATCAGGAAAGAAACACGTATATGTATATATTAATTTTAAATCTTTTATTTCACACAGTCTGGAACTGCGAAACCGCTTTACGTTTTCTATTATATTACATTATTTAAATAAATAGTAATACTTCTAAATAAATATATTTTCGCATACACTAATTTAATACCTCGAAAATTGAGGTGTTACAACTCTCCCCCACTTATTCCGTTCGTGTCCTCACGAACCATTCTTGGTAAAATGCAGGATAGTACACTGTCATCCACTCTTCGGGTTCCCAAGTAAACTCAAAACCCTTTCGGTGTTGCCACTGAACTTTGACGATAGAAACCGTCTTTTTCCTTAATTGCTTAACTTTTTTATCAATAATCTTAACAGGTTCTTCCACATAGCTTAGCTTTTCATTCAATTGTATTTCGGGAAGTGGTACATAGGAAGCTTCGTCAGCAAGCTCATCCGGTAATTTCAACCGATAAGCTACTCTGCCGACCCGATATAGAATTTCAAAAGGCCCAATATATCTTGGACTTAATTTTCCCCTTTTTCGAAAACGAATGATGCCTTTCCAGGGAGAAACTTTAAGCATAACTTTATCACCTACTTGAAATTCTATCGGTCGTCTACGTTTATCAGCATATGATTTCTGTCGATCTTGTGCTGCTTTGAGTCTTTCACGAATTTGGTCGATTTTCTCTGTAACTGTACCACATCGGTACTTCCAATTTCTCTTTGTCCAACTTCATCCCAACAAATACGAGTACGACATTTCCTACCATAGAGCATTTCGTACGGTGGCATTTTAATAGAAGAGTGGTAGCTATTATTATAAGATAACTCTACCAAGGGGAGATGAACATCCCAACTACCACCGAAATCCATGACACATGCTCGCAACATATCTTCAAGAGTTTGAATAGTGCGTTCACTTTTTCCATCCGTTTGAAGATAAAAAGCCATACTAACATGCAATTGAGTACCCATGTCTTCTTGAAATTTCTTCCAATCATGAAGTAAAGCGAGTATCTCTATCAGAAACAATAGAAACAGGTACTCCATGATGAGCAACTACCTCACGGACGTAGATATCAGCTAACACTTCAGATGATGATGCTTCTCTAATAGGCAAGAACATATCACTTTTGGTTAGTCGGTCTACTATCACCCAAATAGCATCATGTTGTCGAGGAGTTCTCGGCAGCTTTGTAACAAGATCCATGGTGATATGTTCCCATTTCCATACCGGAATTTCCAAAGGCTGGAGTTTTCCGTGCGGTTGTTGGTGCTCTGCTTTGACTTGTAAACATGTGAGATAATTTTGAACATATTTAACGATATCACGTTTCATGCCAGGCCACCAATATTCACGTCTCAGATCACGATACATCTTGGTGGCACCTGGGTGAATAGAATATTTCGATTTATGAGCCTCATCCAACAACATTTTCTTTACATTACTCGTCCTTGTTATCCAAATTCTACCATAACGAGTTTTCAAACCCCTGGAATCATCAATTAATTAAGAGAGTTGGCCTTTTAAACGTTGTTTATTCGGGTCATTAGAAGATAATGCCTCAATTTGAGCAGCTGTAATTGAGTCAACCAGTTGAGGAAACACGATCATGCTAAGAGATTTCACAGAAAGAATATAATGGGTAGCCTTTCGGCTAAGAGCATCAGCAATGACATTAGCCTTACCAGGATGGTAAAGAATGTAACAATCATAATCTTTGACCAGGTCAAGCCATCTTCTCTGTCTATTATTCAAATCTCACCGATCAAAGAAATATTTTTAGCTTTTGTGGTCGGTATAAATAGTAGACTTGACTCCATATAAATAATGTCGCCAAATCTTCAATGCAAAGACCACAGCCGCTAATTCAAGATCATGAGTAGGGTAGTTTTGCTCTTGTGGTTTAAGTTGGCGTGAAGCATAAGCAATAACTTTCCCACGTTGCATTAAAACACATCCCAGATCAAGCTTTGAAGCATCACAATGAACAACCATATCCTCATTACACTCAGGTAAAACAAGGTTAGGAGCTTGGCTGAGCTTTTCTTTCAACAATATGAATGCCCTAGTTTGTTCCTCACCCCATTTCCATGGAGCACTTTTTCGAGTCAATTGAGTCAACGGGGTAGCAATCTTAGAAAAGTCTTGAATGAAACGACGATAATAACCCACAAGACCAAGAAAGCTTCTAACTTCAGTGGGACTCGAAGGTAGGTCCCACTTCATAACTGTAGCTACTTTAGAAGGATCAACTTGAATACCATGAATATTAATTACATGTCCAAGAAATTGGACTTCACACAACCAAAATTCACATTTGGAAAAATTAGCATAAAGCTTCTCACGTTGAAGCATTTCAAGAACCTGTTTCAAATGAATTGCATGCTCATCGTCACTCTTAGAATAAATGAGGATGTCATCAATGAAAACAATGACGAATTTATCCAACATAGAATGACAAACTCTGTTCATCAAATCCATGAAAGCAGCTGGGGCATTTGTCAAGCCAAATGGCATGACAACAAACTCGTAGTGACCATAATGGGTATGAAAAGCAGTTTTAGAAATATCCTCCTCCTTGACCTTTAATTGATGGTAGCCAGATCGGTGATCGGTCTTTGAGTAGAAACTGGCACCTTGCATTTGATCAAATAAATCATCGATTCTGGGTAAAGGATAACAATTTTTAATGGTCATTTTATTCAATTCCCGGTAGTCAATACACATCCGTAAGGATCCATCTTTCTTTTTAACGAATAACACTGGAGCTCCCCAGGGTGAACTACTAGGACGAATGAAACCTTTATCAAGTAGTTCTTGCAACTGATTCATCATTTCTTGCATTTCCGTTGGAGCTAAACAATAAGGAGTTTTAGCAATTGGGACCACTCCAGGAGTAAAATCGATTCGAAATTCCACTTGTCGGTCAGGTGGAAGACCAGGAACTTCATCAAGAAATACATCTGGAAATTCATTAACAACAGGGATATCAGAAATAACAGCAACATATTTAGAGTTATCAACGACGTGTGCCAAAAAGGCCCGACTCCCGTGTGACAACAATCTCTTAGCACGTGCATAAGTGCATACGGGAATAGAGTGATTGACAGGTTCACCATAAACAGTTACCTCCTGTCTGTTAGGTGCTTTAAGGAGAATAACTTTTTCGTGATAATTTATTACACATTTATTTCTTCCTAACCAATCCATTCCTATTACTACGTGAAATTCTCCCATTTGCATTGGGATTAAGTCAGTACTAAACTTTTCGCTTCCTACTTCAAGGACACATCCCATATAAACATCACAAACTATTACTAACTTTCTATCGGCAATTTCAACTTCTAAGGCACGATCCAAATTAGATACAGGAACATTTAAGCATTTGCAAAACGATAGAGACACAAAAGATCTAGAAGCTCCGGAATCAAACAAAACATGGGCAGGTGTTGAATTTATAAGAAGGGTACCTGTCACCACATCATGAGATTCCTTAGCTTCATCAGCTGTAATTTGAAAGGCTCGAGGTTTTGGTCTTGAGCCGGTTGATGACCCCTTTTTTCTCAGAATCTTTTCATTATTCATTCCGTTTCATATCCTCCTTCTTCTTAGGACAATCTGCTATAACATGATCGCCCTTGAAACAATAATAACACAAACGATATGGGCTAGGACACTCAGGTGCCATGTCTCCAGGTTTTCCACACTTAAAGCATTTACATTCACCTAAATGCCTTTTTCCACACTAATCACATTGAGGCCATTCACGATATTGAGTTTGAGATTGACGTTGTTGAGATTGAGATTGTTGTTTTTGTTGGGATCGTGGTTGTTAAGACTTGGTTTCAAATCAAAGCTTTTTAAATGGAGAGGATTGAGAAGTGGTTGATTTCTCTACCTTTCTTTTACTTGCAGCTTCAATAGATTTAGCTTGCAAGTCTTTCTCCCTTACTAAAGCCCAATTCAACATCTTTGGAATATCATCATAGAAAGTCGGGTCGATAGACTCACGGATTTCAATGTTTAAATGATGGTATAAATGGTCACTTAGCAGCTTCTTATTTGAAGTGTATTCAAGACAAAAGCGAGCTTTCTCATGAAAAGATTTTGAATATTCTGCTACCGACATTTTCCCTTGATCAATAGCAAGGAATTCTACTTTAAGTTTCTCCAATTCAGCAGGTGGGGAGAACTCTCCTTTAAATTTTTCTTTAAACTCGTCCTAAGAAACTTTTGAAGCTGCTTCAAAACCGTAAGTTTCAATTTGAGAATTCCACCACTCGTGTGCACTTCCTTTTAATTGATGAGCGGCATACAACACTCTTGACTATTCAGGACAATTACTGTCACACCCTCAAATTCTGTAATTATGATTATCAGATGATTTGCGGAAGCATTAGATCAAGCAGGGGTGTTGACGTCAACGTTGGACGTATATACTTATCAGAGTATATGATTATCGCAAAATATACATATATTATGATGCCATAAGTATTTGTTTACAAAAGCTTACGATTCATCGAATTGTATAAGTAGAAAGTATAGTTAAGGTTGTGCAAAAGAGGAATCTTATACTCATCGTGGGTCACCTAGTTCCGTGATGCATGCTGTCTTACTTGTGCAGCTAATTCCTTGGAAAACATAGTAAAACGTCAACAACAAAATGTTAAGTGAATTCACAAGTTTTTATGTAAATAGTTCATAGTTCCATATTTGTTTGTACATTGTTGATATGTTATACAAATAGTTTCGTTCATTGAAATGACGTTCAAGTCTCAGTTCCTATTCCCAAGAGAAGTAGAGTCATTCAATAGTTCCTATGCCCAAGAGAAGTAGGGTCATTCAATAGTTTATTTCAAAACCGAGGACATTGGGACCTGAACATCTGTATTATCCGTACTAGGTTGTGTTTCACAATACTAGCATATGATGATTTAATAGGAGTACCATCACAAGAACTAGTATCATGTTCATCTCCATGATAAGTAGACGGAACAGGAAGTCCGTCAGCTCCAACCAATTTTCCATCAACCATTCTAACCGATTTAGAACCAAGGTTGACTTTATTTACCGTAGGTATTCCATCTCTCTTTTCCCCCGTCATTAGAAAACTCAACTACCACATACAACCCTCAAAACCTTCCAAGTAAAAACCAATCAGATTAAACAAATCAGAAACCAAGAACAAATCTATCCAATTGAAAACCAATCCACCAACCCTAATCACAAGCTCCAAATCGTCCCAAATATGAGTAATCAATCTGATCAAACATGAACCCCTAAACAGGTGCTCAATCTGGTCAGAATTAATCGTAAAAATAGTAGCCAACAATAAAACAATCGGCCAAATATTAATCTGATCAAATCGGCCAAGAAACACCATAACCAACAGTCACAAATCCAGCCAAACGAATTAATAATCAGTAATAAAGTAGGCCGCAAGCAATGAATCCATAAATCAAACCCTTTAACACGTAAAGAGTGGGCAGCAAGTCAAACACAGAAACGTGATCAGCAAATATCCAATTGCCCAAAAACAAAATAGTATACCAAACCCTTAAACGAATCTAGAGATGAAACTAGTTCAAATCAGGATCATATATATGTAGATATCAGTGACAGTTGCTGATGTCGAATACGGACTCCATTTTCTCGATCTAGTGGACGATTCCAATAGCCCCTTCGGTTCTGTTGAAGGTACTAGGTTTACAAGTTAGGAATGTTTTGTACGAACACCCTCGTTGGGTAGTCACGGGTGTTTCACCAGTAGGGGTAGTCTCGCTGTTGTTTACCACAGTATCGTGAAGACGACTTGCCTCATACTGGGCAATAGCTTCAGCAACTCGTCGTTCGATAATTTGTTCGGTAGTTTCAACGATAGGAGGTGTGGTCGCTCAGCGACTGTTTCGTGTCTTTCTTTACTTTGGTGGCATAAGGACTTTCTGCGAAGAGAGAAATGCAGAAGTCAATGCTAAAATAATGAATGTGAAGAATGGGGTTTCACATTGTTCAATTTATCGATCAATAAGAAAAATTAACGAGATTCCCATCACGTATCTTGCGACTATGAAACGCCCATATGTACTCAGTATAATATAATCACATTGGTCAGACATCATTATATAATGCTAAATACTTACTTCTTTTCATCAATCATTTAATATGACGAGGTTTATATGAATCAGTGTAAAGATCAATGAACTGAATGTAGCATGGTTCAAGGACTTCAAGGGAAATTCAACAATACAATGGAACAAATAGAGTAGGTGCACGATAGTATCGGTCGGCTGGTTTACGTATGCCGATGAATCATAATAATGGTTGTCATGTATCGAGTTGAACGTATGCAAATGTATGTATGCATGAGTGTCCTAGCCACGGCTATAGTCTAGGTCTCTAAGTCTCTAGGTTGCTTAAAGAACTCTAGTTCGCTATAACCAATGGCTCTGATAACAAACTGTCACACCCCCAAATTCTGTAATTATGATTATCAGATGATTTGCGGAAGCATTAGATCGAGCAGGGGTGCTGACGTCAACGTTGGACATACATACATATCAGAGCATATGATTATCGCAGAATATACATATATTAAGATGTCATAAGTATTTGTTTACAAAAGCTTATGATTAATCGAATTGTATAAGTAAAATGATTAGTTAAGGTTGTACAAAAGAGGATTTCGTAAATATGACTAAAAGATAATAGTTATACAAAAGAAATCCTATAGCTTCAAAAGATGGCATCTTATAGTCATCGTGGGTCGCCTAGTTCCGTGATGCATGTTATCTTACTTGTGCAGCTAATTCCCTGGAAAACATAGTAAAACATCAACAAAAATATGTTGAGTGAATTCATAGGTTTTTATGTAAATAGTTCATAGTTCCATATTTGTTTGTACATTGGTGATATGTTATACAAATAGTTTCGTTCATTGAAATGACGTTCAAGTCTCAGTTCCTATGCCTAAGAGAAGTAGGGTCGTTCAATAGTTCGTATTCCCAAGAGAAGTAGGGTCGTTCGATAGTTCCTATGCCCAAGAGGAGTAGGGTCGTTCAATAGTTTGATTCCTATGCCCAAGAGAAGTAGGGTCGTTCAATAGTTCCAATTCCTATGTTCAGCTCGCAAATAGTTACAGTTCCTAGGTTCACTTCACAAGCAATTACAGTTCCTATGTTCAGTTCACAAACAGTTCAAGAAATAGTATGATAACATTGTTTCCTGATTATTAGTTCACAAGTCTGATTCACCAATGTTCTCAAGTACAGTTCATAAAATTTCATGTATAAAAGCATAAGAGTAATTATATAATATAAGTTGCATGTTATAGCAAAACAAGTTCTATTCTTTCCACCCCAAATTTAGAAGAAAAAAAATAGTAAAACAAGTAAAAGTGGAGCTGTGAACTCACTATAAGCGATGAGCCAACGATAGTTAAAAGTAGTAGATAGCCGTCCGATGTCGTCTCTCAAAGTCCTAGACGAAATAAATGTACTAATATAAGTATTTGACTATTCGTTGAGGTTAAGTATTCGTACAATTGGTCGGTGATAATGTGTTGAAATAATTATTATTTCTCCAATCATGTTTATTCATCTAAACATTCGTTGCATGTAGGTATATACATATATATACTTATTAGTTGAATATATATAGTTTGTCACCGCTATATATATATATATATATAATTGTTGTTTATGTTTTAAAACACTAGTTTCATTTGTTACAAAAATGTGTCCTTTTCGTTTTGTCCTATTTGTGTGTATAAATATATATATATATATATATATATATATATATATATATATATATATATATATATATATAATTACACTTGTCAACGTCCGTGTATATATATATATATATATAAGTCGTAGTCATTCGTCTATATATAATAGTTGTCGGTGTTTATATATATAAATATATATAAAATATAGTTTGTATCAATCGTTTTACTCTTTTCAAATATACCTCGTCTACATATCAAATAATAGTTATCGTTTCTAAAACATTGTCGTGTCCATTGGGTTCATTATATTTTGAGTAAAAACTCGGATAATATAATGTTTCATGGTCGTGTACTTTTTTTAGAACCAATTTTTGTGTCGTATATTTTGAAAATATAAAATCGTACAAGTTATATCGCGTTTAACATAATTAAATGAAATTAACTTAAATATTAATTATAACTAAATTAATGATAATAGAAATGTACATATAACTAAATATTAAATATACTTTCTATATATAGTAAGTGTCTATATTGAGCAAGTTAGTACTTGGTATATGAGTATCAATATGGATCGGCTTACATTGTCATGAGCCGATCGGCTCATTCCCACTCCAGCCGATCGGCTGGGTAAAACTAGCCGTTTGGCTAAGCTTTTTCCTAGCCGATTGGTTCCCTTTTGGTTTCAGTTTGTATTGTGTTCGTGGTTCAGTTTATATACATACATGTTTTGCTTTGGTTTCAACGATTTACACAGTACAAATCATCATAATAACACATAATATAGTGATTATAACAATAAAAATTATCCCACTTTCATGTATACCTATTTTTATGTTCTTGGATTTTATATCTCAAATTTTCATTTTCATGTATTTAATCTATCAATCGTCAAATTTATAAGTTATATACATCATAAATGTTATGTTAACACTAAATAATACAAAATTTGAGTAAAGATTTAAAGTTTGGGAAGTTTCCTCACAATGATTTTGAGAAGATGATGAATCAGTGATGATGATGATGACGAAACTAGATGATTATGTTTATGTGATCATTGTTTAGTTGGTGTTTGAAGTGTTTGAAGTATTGAGGATGATGGAAATGGTGATGAAGATGATAATGGTTTTTGTTCCTGCTTCTTCTGGTTCCAGTCGACACTCACAGAGAAGAGAGTAAAAAAATTGGTTGGTAGCTCAATTATTTGTGTTGTGATCAAGTGAGTGTTGGAATAGTGTACAATATCATAAATAATTGGTAAGTACATCATTAAAAGTGGAGTCATTTTTGGGTCACCCTCAATGAACAGTAAGAGAAATATATAGAGAACTAATATTAATTGGAATTAATATTATAGTTAGTTTATTAATTGGAAATTATTTAGAAACTAAAAGAAATTATGAAAGCTTGATCCAACCGCCGGATGGAAGTTTCATCCGCCGGATGGATTGTGAAAAGGGTTCACGTGGTGGAACGGCTGGAAGGGTTTTATGGAACATCATCCATCCGTCGGATGGAAGATCCATCCGCCAGAAGGATGTCTGTCCCACATCGGCCAGATGACAAAACCCTAGGTCTCCCTCTCCGCTATATATAGGGACCTACCCCATAGCTTTCTAGTTGTACCTTTTGAATTGACTAGTTTTCGATTCTAGTTATCTCTTTCTTATTCCTGCTCCTTGTAAGAGTTTTGCGATCTAGAATCGTGACCTTAGGAGACTTGGGAATTCTCTTAGTTGTTTATCTGTGTGAGCCTCTAGTTTGGGCACTCGCCTCCAAGCAAGAAGGTTCTGCTTGTTCGTCTACACGTGAGAAATTGTTTTCTCAAAGGTTAGTATTTTTCCTCTTTATCTATTTTTTTGTTGCTTTTATTTATTCAAGTTAAGATCCCTTACTTTCACCTTTTTACTTCTTTCTTTTCTCTCTAAACTAAACCACAATGAATAAAGTACTATCACTGTGACTAGGGGAAACTCTCTCTCATGGCGATCTGGGCGACTAAGGTTTCTCGTTTCTGATTAATTTCCGAGCATGGATTTGGTTCTAGTTTTCAGTATTGGAATCTTTTTCAATAACTAATCTAGATTCCGTAATCTGTATTCGTATTTATTAGGGTTCCTTGCCGCCCAAGTTGTTGGGATTACTGGTAATTCGTTTTTCTATTAAGCGTTTTTATTTGTTACTCTGGTGTTTTTGGGATTTCTTTGTTTGGGTGATCGGTCTATTTTCTGGTTCTTCTGGGATTTGATTTCGTTGACATGGGAGGGAGTGGTAATAAGAAAAGAAGAAGAAGGAGGGTTCATTGCCGTCGCCTGTTCATACTTCAGATGTGAATGTGGCTGATATTGGGAACTCTGGCTCATCGTCCGATTCTGATTTTGTTCCTACGTTTGACACATCAAAGATTAATATTGATGGAACTAAGAAAACGTTGGGTAAGCCATCGATGGGTGCTTCTGTTGTAAACCCTAGCTCCGTAGGTAAGGTTGGTATTATAAATGATGGTACTGGCACTCGAGTAGGGTCTGAAAATCTGAATGTTAGTGCCGATGATGGCTCTTCACAGCTGGATTATTCGTCCAAGTTACAGGCTGATAATTTATTTGGTGGTGATCAGGTTAGGACTTCGGTGTCCTCTAAAATCCCTGACCAACCGCTAGGGTTTTCGTTTTATTTGCATGGTGAAGATCAGAGAGCTTCTTTGCATAGTCATATGGTTGATGTAGGTGCTGGTTTGGTCGACGAGCGGGTGGAGGTTCCTCCAATTCGTATTGTTCCTGTTTCCATTCCTGAACCGGTTACCTCTACTTCAACCTATGGTGCTGTTAATGCAAAGTTAGCTTATAGTGGTTCTAACCAAACTACTGTGATCAATGATGGAGTATATTCTAATCAGGTTCAATCTGATGTTGGTAAAATCCCTGGTCAGAATACTACTAATGTGGAAAGTAATCCGCTTGGCTAGCGTGGTATTGATAGGCTGTTTGCTGCTATAGTCCCTGTTCATCAACCGGAAAGAAGTGCACAAAGTAACACGCCTGACCCTGATCTTAATGTGAATGGTACTACTTTCTTTGGTGATCCGTTACAAGGTGGCAATGTGGAACATCAGGATCTTCACTCTAAGAAAGATGGTATTGGAAGGGAAACTAAAACGTATGCTCAAGTTATGGGTAAGGAGGTGACACGAAAGCTGAATTTTGGTGAGTTGCATTTAGACTGTGCTGATGGTAATGATATGGACATTGATATACCATTACCCACGGTTATTGAGGTTAGCAAAAAATATATGAATATGCTATATGGTTACTTTGTAGGCAAATGATTACCTTTTCCTATTGTCCAAAATTATGTGCAAAATGTATGGAAGAAGTTTGGAATTGAAAAGGTTATGATGAATTCCCATGGGTTCTTTTTCTTTAAGTTTTCTACGGAGCATGGAATGAATGAGGTTATTGAAGGTGGACCATGGATGATTCGAATGGTGCCTATTATTCTGAAGAAATGGTCCACTGATGATCACATGGCTAAGGAAGATCCTACAAAGATTCCGGTGTGGATAAAATTCCACAATGTACCTTTGCTCGCTTTTAATGAAGTTGGTCTGAGTGGAATTGCGACTAAGGTTGGGAAACCACTTCAATTGGATTCATATACAAGTTCAATGTGTGTGGAATCATGGGGATGTCCAAGTTTTGCTAGGGCTATGGTTGAAGTGGATGCTCGGAAGGATCTAATAGAGTCAATCACGGTGGGTATTCCTAAACTTGATGGCACGGGTAAAAACATTTATGTTGTAAGGGTTGAATATGAATGGCGTCCTCCTAGGTGTAGTGCCTGTCAGACATTTGGTCACAAGGATGCTGAGTGTCCAAAGAACATCAACCAGAATGAAGGTAAACGAGTGGTTAATAATAACTCTGGTGGTAATAAGCAATCTGGGAAAATTTCTGATGGTTTCACCATGCCAAGACAGAAGCCTAAATTTGTGTATCGAGCCAAAACGGTTGTTACTCCTAAACCTGATCAAAAAGACACTATGGGCAAACAGGTTTCTTTGGGAAACCGATTTGGGGTGCTTAGTACGGAACCTAAAGATGACGGCCAAAGTTCGAAAGTGGATAGGGATAAAGCAGGTGTTAATACTAGACGTCCGGGTAAAGATCACATGGTTGCTGAATCTGACGATGAGGTTGAAAATATCTATGATGAGACGGCATATTTTATGGCCAAGGATACTAATATTCCTTGTGTTTCTGAGGGGGCAAGCACTCCTGGTATTGATGTTCCTCATGTTTAGTATGGCCTCTTGGAACATAAGGGGTTTGAATCGCGCCCCTAAAAAAAATGAGGTTCGTGAAGTAATGCAGGAAAATAATTTGAGTTTATGTGGTATTCTTGAGTCTCATGTGGATGTCTCTAATCTACAAAATGTTTGTAAGAATGTTTTTCGTAGATGGGAATGGACATCTAATGGACATGTGTGTAGTAAGGGGTCTCGTTTTATCTTGGGATGGACTCCTGACGTAGTTGATGTAATGGTTATTGTGTCTACTAATCAGGTTATGCATGTTCAGGTGGTAGTGAAAGCTGATCATAAAGCTTTCTTCTGCTCGTTTATATATGCTGATAATAAATATATATGTCGTAGGGAATTATGGCATAATCTCGGTTTGCATAAATTGTTTGTTAGGGGTAAACCATGGGTTCTCTTGAAAGACTTTAATGTTGCGCTGAATATAGATGATCATTACTTGGGGGCTAAATGTGATACGGCTATGATTGATTTTAAAGAATGTACTGAGAACTTTGAAGTAATGGATGTCAATAGTACGGGTCTTCATTTTACTTGGAATCAAAAACCTAGAGGCAATGGAGGTACTTTGAAGAAAATCGATAGAGTGATGAGTAATATGGTTTTCATGGACGAATTTCAGGGATCATATGCTTTGTTTCAGCCTTATCGTATATCGGATCATTCTCCATGTGTGTTGAAGATTCCGAAATTGTCTCATTTGAAGCCTAAAATGTTTAGATTGTCAAGATTTTTGGTGTATAAAGAGCGGTTTTCTGAATTGGTTAAAAATATATGGATGCAAGATGTGGAAGGTCATAACATGTTCAGACTTATTAAACGATTGAAATGGCTAAAGAAACCGATCCGGAAGCTGCTGTTTAATCAGGGTAATATCCATACTAAAGTTGTTAAACTTCGTAAGGATCTGGATGAGGCTCAAATTGCAGTAGATAAGGACCCTTTAAATATTGTTCTTCGGGAGGAACATGCTGGTTATTTAAATGCTTATCATGAGGCGTTGGTGGATGAAGAACGATTCTTAAAACAAAAGGCAAAGATTGAATGGCTTCGGGTTGGAGATTCAAATTCTGCCTACTTTCATAATTCTGTGAAAATTAGGCAACATAGAAGTCGGATATCGAGGATTGTTGACCAATTGGGGACTGATTTTGAAGGTGATCAGGTATAGGCTGTTTTGGTTGAACATTTTCAGAATTTTTTAGGTGTGGAGGGCTGTTCTTCTCACATTCCGAATTTGGAATTATTCACCAAACGGTTGGAGCCTTCTGTTGCGGAGTTTATGATCCCTGATGTTACTTATGATGAGGTGAAAGAAGCTATGTTTTCTATCGGGGATGATAAATCCCCGGGTCCTGATGGGTATACATCCCTATTTTTCAAGAAGACGTGGGATATTGTGGGCACTGATGTGTACAACGCGGTTCGGGATTTTTTTGTGAATGGGAAAGTACTTCGGAGATTATTCACACTACTATAGCATTAGTGCCAAAGGTCTTAACTCCGTCTCAGGTTAATGATTATCGACCGATCTCCTACTGTAATGTGGTGTATAAGTGCATAAGTAAGCTGATTTCTAATCGAATAAAAGATGGGTTAGGAAGTATTGTGAGTATTAACCAATCAGCGTTTGTTCCTGGAAGGAAGATCTCGGATAATATTCTTCTGACTCAAGAGCTCATGCACAATTATCATAATCAGCGAGGCCCTCCTAGGTGTACTTTTAAAGTGGACATTCAAAAAGCGTATGATACTGTTGATTGGCGATTTCTAAAGGCTATTTTGATTGGGTTTGGTTTCCATCAAACTATGGTAGATCGAATCATGACTTGTGTCACCAGTACCTCTTTCTCTATTAATGTGAATGGAAATCTTCATGGATATTTTATGGGCAAAAGGGGATTAAGTCAAGGGGACCCTTTGTCTCCATATTTATTCACATTAGTTATGGAGGTTCTTACTCTGATATTACAACAGAAGGTTGAAGAGGTTCCTGATTTCAGGTTCCACAATAAGTGTGAGGAGCAAAGGACAATTAATCTTTGTTTTGCAGATGATCTTTTTCTGTTTGCTCGTGGAGATGTTGTTTCATCAAGTCTGCTAATGGAAGGATTAAATATATTTAAGGATATGTCAGGGTTGACGCCAAGCCTTTCGAAGAGCACTGCTTATTTTTGTAATGTGTTGCCAAGTATTAAACAGGCTATCTTGACTGCTATGCCATTTGAGGAAGGTAAGTTACCTGTTAAATATCTTGGAGTTCCTCTTATTTCCTCCAATTTGTTATATAAAGATTGCAAGGTTCTTGTGGAAAAAGTTAGGAACAGGATTGGTGATTGGAAGAATAAAGCATTATCTTTTGTTGGCCGGCTTCAGTTAATTATTTCGGTTCTATCTTCTATGCATGTGTATTGGGCATCGGTTTTTATATTGCCGAGTCGAATTATCTATGAGATTGAGCAGCTTCTTAGAGGTTTTCTATGGTGTCAAGGGGATATGCAAAGAGGAAAAGCTAAGGTGGCATGAGAGTCTGTGTGTCTTCCAAAATCAGAAGGTGGATTAGGGATTAGGCGGATGGAGTCATTTAACACAGCTCTTATGGTGTCTCATGTGTGGAGTATCTTAACATGTAGAGAATCGTTATAGGTTAAATGGATTCACTCATACAAATTGAAGGGAAGGAGTTTTTGGGATGTTCCTCTTAGGCCTGGTGTGAGCTGGGGTTGGAGAAAACTGCTCCAAATTCGGGATCTTGTGAGACCATTTATACATTGCCGAATTGGTAATGGTAAATTGATTAATATATGGTTTGATAATTGGTGCCCACAGAGTCCTATTATGAATCATTTATCCCCTCGTAGTATCACTCAAGCTGGTTTTTCTTTAACAGAAAATTGGCTGACTTGATTGTAGATGGTATGTGGAGATGGCCCCCTAATTGGTATGTTTATTATCCTATTCTTAATCAGGTGGTATGCCCCTCTCTTTGTCTAAATCGCCATGATCAGTTTAATTGGCGTGATGTTTCCGGTGTTACTAAGGAGTTCTCGGTTTCTATTGTATGGGATGCTATTCGGGAACGGTCTAATGTGGTTAGTTGGACAAATTTCGTATGGTTCCATCATTGTATCCCAAGGCATGCATTTCATGTCTGGTTAATTATGTGAAGGAAGCTTAAAACGCAAGATATGCTTAGGCAATGGGATGTTGGTGCTTCTACTGACTTAAACCTGCTTAAGTGTGTTTTGTGTGATATTCAAAAGGATTCTCATTCTCATCTTTTCTTTGAATGCTCATTTTCGTCAATGGTGTGGAAGATGGTGACAGTCTTTGCGGGTTTCAATACCATCCCTGATAAATGGGATGATATTGTTGACTATTTTTAGCCGTTATCTACTTCAAGGAAGGCGAGGAGTATTATTGGTCGGTTACTTGTTGCTGTTGTGTCCTACTTCATTTGGCAAGAAAGGAATAACCGTGTCTTCAAGAAGGGTAGCCGATCTCCTAATCAGCTCAAGGATGTTATTATTGCTACTGTTCGGTTAAAGCTTTTCACGTACCGTATCATTGCTTCGGATAAGATTGCTCAGTTGCTGGATGTGTGGAAGATTCCTCAATCCTGTATGACTGATGGATAAGAGTTGTATGTTGGTTATTGGTTGTTCGTTTGTTTTATACTGGCTATGTTTTATATTTATTCATTTTGGTGTATGTATAGGGCATGTCATATACATATAGATTAGCATTCATAGTTGGTTGGTTGTTTCGAGGTTGATGTGAAACTCTTTCACATCGTTTTGTACTTAATTGATATTAATAAAATTTCACCGGGGTAAAACCCTTTACCCCCCAAAAAAAAGTTAAGATCCCTTAAGGTTTAGTTTCCTAATTGCTATAGATTAATTTTGTTATTATTCCGCTGCGCATATTAATCTAGTTAGGGAATAGAAAACCCAACAGTGAGGAGGGAGTATACATATTTAAATTGGTTTCTCATCTCATTTGTCAAATGGGTGTATGGAGTTGAACACAGAAGTGTCCTGAGATATTTTGTATGTGTTAATAGTTTGGATTTTTAACCCGTTAATTTCGTGTACGGGTCCAATTGGGTGTCAATTTTCATTTAAATCTCGTAGTTATATTTTGAGGTAATTCTCCAAATACTTTATAATGAAGGAGAAAAATAATACTTTTATTATTTTTGACCTTTGGGTACATTTTGTATTTGTTTCTATTCGCGTGCAACACGTTTTAAAGAAACATATAAATGTTTTCGTTCCATTTTTGTTCCAACTAGTTCCTATAATCTTTTCAAATAAAAATTATTCGAAATTATTCAAACCCTTAAAAAATATTCTGTTGAGACTAAATCACCATTCATCGGGTCGTGTGAAAGAGGTGAAGGACTATTGGACTTGGTACACACAGATGTTTATGCGCTACAAAAGATGGAAATCGGTATTATGTTAAATTTACTGATGACTACAGTAGATTTGGACATGTCTATCTGATTAAGCATAAGTCGGATACTTTTGAGGTATTCAAAAGATACCAAAGCGAAGTAGAGAATTAATTGGGCAGAAAGATAAAGGTTCTCCGATCCGATAGGGGAGAATACCTTAGTATCGAGTTTCTTGATCATACTAGAGATTGTGGAATAGTTTCACAATTGACTCCTCCTAGAACACCACAGCTTAATGGAGTTGCTGAGAGGAGAAATAGAACCTTGTTGGACATGGTTCGGTCTATGATGAGTCAGGCTACACTTCCGATAAGTTTTTGGGGTTATGCATTAGAAAGAGCCGCTCGCATCTTAAATCTTTTACCCACCAAGAAGGTTTCAAAGACACCTTATGAGATGTGGAAGGGAAAACGTCATTCTCTTGGTCACATCAAAATCTAGGGTTGTGAAGTTTTCGTTAGACGAGAAATGCAGGACAAACTAGACTCCAGATCTGAAAAGTGTCTTTTCGTCGGTTATCCACAAGAGTCATTTGGATATCTGTTCTACAGACCCATGGATAATGTGGTCTCTATAGCTCGAAGAGGAGTATTCCTTGAGAGAGAAATGATATCTAAAGAGGACCGTGGAAGTAAGATAGATCTTGAAGAAATTCAAGAGTCGACCGATGAAGAACTTATAATAAACACTGACGTTCAACAAGAGTTGGAAACGCCTGTTGAACCAGAAGACATATCCTTACCCACTCGCAGGTCTAGTAGAGTTAGCAAGCCTCCTCAGTTCTATTATGGTTTCCATATTGCAGAAGAGGATAAAATTAGTGATGGTACACTAAATGACTTAGATGAGCCTGCTAACTACAAGGAAGCGATGGCAGGCCCTGAGGCTGCTAAGTGGAAGGAAGCTATGAAAAGTGAAATTCAGTCCATCTATGACAACCAAGTTTGGAATTTGGTTGATACTACACCCGGTCTTAAGACGGTGGGTTGTAAGTGGATCTTCAAGAAGAAGACCAACATGGATGGGAAAGTACACACTTATAAAGCAAGGTTGGTAGCAAAGGGCTATACTCAAACCTATGGGATTGAATATGAGGAAACCTTCTCACCAGTAGCTAAGATTAAGTCAATTAGGATTATGCTAGCCATAGCTGCATTTCATGACTATGAAATTTGGCAGATGGATGTCAAAACCGCTTTCCTTAATGGGAAACTGACAGAGGATGTGTTCATGGCTCAACCGGAGGGTTTTGAAAATGCAGAGTATCCTAATAGAGTGTGTAAGCTTCAAAAGGCTATTTATGGACTAAAACAAGCCTCTCGTAGCTGGAATCTCTGCTTCCATGAGAAAGTCACAGAGTTTGGATTTTCTAGAAGCGAAGATGAGTCATGTATATATGTCAAGTTTAGTGGGAGTGTTGTAGTCTTCCTAGTGTTATATGTGGATGATATACTACTCATAGGAAACGATATTCCAACTTTACAAGGTGTAAAGGATTGGTTGGGAAAATGTTTCGCTATGAAAGACTTGGGAGATGCAGCATATATTCTTGGTATAAAGATTTATGGGGATAGGACGAGACGTCTCATAGGACTTAGCCAGGATACATACTTAGATAAAATTTTGAAAAGATTCAAAATGGAGAACTCTAAGAAAGGGAATCTACCCTTACATCATGGCATTAAGATCAGTAAGGATCTTTGTCCGAAATCTAAGGAAGAATCGGATAAAATGAGTCGAGTCCCATATGCTTCGGCTATAGGATCGATCATGTATGCCATGACGTGTACGAGGCCTGATGTCTCATTTGCTTTGAGCTTAGTGAGTCGACATCAGCAGAAGCCTGGTGAAGGTCATTGGATAGCTGTAAAGAATATTCTTAAGTATTTGAGAAATACTAAGAACAGGTTCTTAGTTTATGGTGGAGAAGAAGAACTCAGAGTAACGGGTTATAGTGATGCAAGTTTTCAAACAGACAGAGATGATTGCCGTTCACAGTCTGGTTGGGTATTCTTACTGAATGGGGGAGCGATGACATGGAAAAGTTCCAAGCAAGATACGGTGGCAGACTCCACGTGCGAGTCTGAGTACATAGCGGCTTGCGAGGCTTCAAAGGAAGCTATATGGATTAAGAATTTCGTTGGAGATCTTGGAGTTGTTCCAACGCTTCAAGATCCCATCAAAATATTTTGTGATACCAAAAGTGCGGTAGCCTTGAGTAGAGAACCCAAGGATCACGGAAAGTCAAAGCACGTTGAAAGAAAATACCATTTTGTTCGAAGGAAAGTAGAAGAAGGACACGTGATTGTGAAGAGCATAAGATCAGAGGATAATCCGGATGATCCATTCACAAAGCCACTTGGAAAGTCCAAACATGATGAGCATGCTAGGAGCATAGGCTTAAGAGATAATTTAAAGTTTTAGTTGTTAGTTTTATTTTTGAAACATTATAAGCAATGATGGAAATTCTAATAGGCTTGGTGATTAAATAATGGAGATTTATTTATTGGAAAGAGTTCTGCCATTTACTATTGTTTGTCATTGTGTTTCAAGTTTTGCATGTTTAGACACCACTTCCCGAGTAAAACAGTTTTAATTAAACCTCCTCAGTCGTTCACACTTCTGGAAGTAAGTGGTGAATCAAGACTGTCATGGAGTGTTAGTAGATTGTCTATGGAGATTAGACATGACATGGAGAATGTTGCAACACTCATGGGTACTTAGTGGGGTTTTAAGCATAGGAGAGACCCGTACTTAAAGAGATCACTTCATGGATTAAATCACGAGTGATTTTAAGATGATAATATCCTCTATTCTTGAAATTGAGATACATTGAGTTTCTAGTTTTTCAAGTCTTTTATACTTTAGCCTATTCTAACGATGTGCGTAAATGCCAGTCATAAAGGGTATGCTAGGTATGACATGATGAGTTGACTAGTACTATGTAGTCGAAATTTATTTGTTCCTCTTTTGCCTAATGGGAAAAGCGATATCTTGGGCCCTCTTCCTCTTTTGTCTAATGGGAAGATCCATCCGTCGGATGGATGTCTATCCCACATCGGCCAGATGACAAAACCCTAGGTCTCCCTCTCCCCTATAAATAGGGACCTACCCCTTAGCTTTCTAGTTGTACCTTTTGATATGAATAGGTTTCGATTCTAGTTTTCTCTTTCTTATTCCTGCTCCTTGTAAGAGTTTTACGATCTAGAATCGTGACCTTAGGAGACTTGGGAATTCTCTTAGTTGTTTTGGGTGTGAGCCATTAGAGGTGTTCTAGTTTGGGCACTCGCCTCCAAGCAAGAAGGTTCTGCTTGTTTGTCTACGCGTGAGAAATTATTTTCTCAAAAGTTAGTATTTTTCCTCTTTATCTATTTGTTTTATTGTTTTTATTTATTCAAGTTAAGATCCCTTAATGTTTAGTTTCCTAATTGCCTTAAATTAATTTTGTTATTATTCCACTGCGCATATTAATCTAGTTAGGGAATAGAAAACCCAACAACGAGGAGGGAGTATATATATTTAAATTGGTTTCTCATCTCATTTGTCAAATGGGTGTATGGAGTTGAACACAGAAGTGTCGTGAGATATTTTGTATGTGTTAATAGTTTGGATTTTTAACCCGTTAATTTCGTGTACGGGTCCAATTGGGTGTCAATTTTCATTTAAATCTCGTAGTTATATTTTGAGGTAATTCTCCAAATACTTTATAATGAAGGGGGAAAATAATACTTTTATTATTTTTGACCTTTGGGTACATTTTGTATTTGTTTCTGTTTGCGTACAACACGTTTTAAAGAAACATAAAAATGTTTTCGTTCCATTTTTGTTCCAACTAGTTCCCATAATCTTTTCAAATAAAAATTATTCGAAAGTATTTTTAAGTTATTTTTGAACTCTTGTTGTGACAACCGGCAAAAATTTATGATTCAACTCCGCTCAGGTAATAAACTTAGAGAATTTTTTTTTTAGTTAAACAATAATTTTAGTGAATTAACGCCTATAATTAAATAACATTGAATTTAGGCGCCTTTGTGAGCGTCCTCGGATCAGAATACGCAAACTAGAACGAACATATATTCGTGCGAAAAACAAATATATGCAATCACAATATGAATTGTAGTAAAGAAGAGAGAGATGAATGTATCAAACAGGAAATCTTGATTATAATGCAATATCAATCTTTCATATACAAGAAGTCCAAATATACAAGTGTATGTCTACAAGTAATCTCTCAAAAAGCTCTCAAAAACACACACAAAAACTGACTTCAACTTACCTATTTATAGACAACTTATTTATGCGACAATACCAAGTATTCACGGATTCCATGAATCCTTATTCACGGATTGCACTGTCCGTGATTCAAGCATTCACGAAATATGAATGTCGGATTTAAGAATTCACGGACACAATACTTATTGTCGAATTCCTAGTATTCACGGATACAAAGACACTTCTAATTCACGGACAAACTAATTCACTGATTAACACTTTAGACAAAAATAAGTATTAATCAAAACATGTCTTTACAAACTCCCCCTTTGATAATACTTGATTCTTTTCTTCAAATCTTCAAACATATCCAGGAAGATTGCATCCAGCAAAAATTCCATGTGAGCAACATACTTCGACAACCCGTTGAAACTTCAATGCCATTTTTTCATCGTCATATGCATCATCATAATAATCAACGGTTCTCAATGGGAAAGTTTCCTTAACCCATGTGAATTTCCCATTATTACTTTCTCTTATTAAAGTATCTGCCATCCAATTGATCAAACCATGTCTTGAACGATTAATGATATCCACTGAAGCCAAATGATTGATTTCACATTTAGGCAATTTTTCTAAGGCTTTGAATGTAGAGTGGAAGTACTGAAGTCCATTAGTCCTTTTAATGATGAATACTTTGTTGTCATTATCATACTTCCATCTGATAATTCTACCAACGCATTCATATCTTGGTATTTTAAAGAACTTTTGAACTGTAATCACTGGAGTTGTTTGTTCAGGAAACCACCAAGAAACTTTTTGCTCTGGCTCTTTATCATCATCAGAATCTTTCCATAACCCTTCTTGTGAACACATATCTGACTGAACATTTTCCGGATGAAGTTCATCTTCAGAATCTTCCCAGTCTTCAACGTGAACATAATCAAAATCAGGTTCAAATCCCGGAGGATATTCTGGATCGAATTCTTCAAAATCATAATCACCATCATTGCAAAGTTCAATAAATGGTATGAGATCTTCAATAATCATATTCAAAGGAGTTGGACAAAGCACCTCTTCATCTTCAATGCTATCCATTAATTCCTCCTGATCAAAAGTACGTGATGATTCTCCAAACTCAAACATTCGTAACTCATGTACTGCACTTATTGGATCAACTTCTAATGGTTCTTTTTCTTGAAATACAACCAATGCTTGTGAGAAATTTGGTTGATCACTATCATTTCCATCATTAGTATCATTTCCATCATTAGTGTGTGTATCATGATCATCAATATCATTCATGTCATCAGTATTTTCAGTCATATCATTTCCATCATTATCACCATCATCATTATTATCTACATCATCTCCATCATCTCCATCATCATCTCCATCATCTCCATCATCATCTCCATCATCATCATTATTATTCTCCCCCTGATCAACCAAAGTTTCTTTCAGAAGAAAAACATCAAGTTCCAATTCTTCTATTCGATCATTCTGAGATATAATTTGCTGTCGTTGTTCTTCGAGAAGAATGTCTTGAGTATTAATTCGTTGTAAAGCATTAAGTAAATCCAATTGTAGCTTTTCAACAATAGTCATTAACGGTTTTACAGCTCTTTGTAAAGATGCATCAAGATTAGCCATGCTAACACTTGGTCCAGGTGAAGACGAAGATGTGCCAGCTGCAACAGAAGCAGCAATAGGATTTGTAGGAGTAGCTGGAACAGAGACAGGAATACCTTGTGCAGCAGAGGTAGAAGCAGTAGCAGTAAATGAACTAGGTTCAGAAATTCTGCGTCTTTGAGATGGACGAATATCAGGTACATATTCAGGATCTTGTGCCTCTTCGCGTTGACGTCTTGAATCTTGTCGTTCTTTTTCAATATTTTCTGCAATAATTCTTTGAGTGACTAAAGATTCTTCGACAGTTTGTAAACGAAAAGATTGATCATCTTCAGAACTTGAAGATTCCACTTCCTCATGATCAATCAAAGGTACCTCTTGCTCCCCCTCAGATGATTCACTATCAGTAGTAGAATCAACAGGTTGTACAATCTGTGGCAATGCAAATTGTGGTGGTTGAAAGTCAATATCAATGATGTGTCCAAACAAATCAACAGTAGGCGGCACTGGTTTGCCCCTATATCCATTGCAATCTGCAAACACTCTTTTGGGAATAGGAGTGTAGTGTAGAATGCTTCCATGATAAGTAATTTCGTTGACATGATTATCAAAAATATGTTGAAGAAACCGAGGATACATGAAGAAACCATCATCATTAATGTTGCCAGCCAAATTTTCAAAGATGTATCTCGAAAAATTAAATGGAAGATTCAGAACAAGAGCCGTCATTATTCCTGCAAGCTGATAACTCATTGAATCAAAACCAGCTTTCCTCGGAGAGATACACCCAATCAACATATGTGCCAAAAACTTCCAGTGTGGACAAAAATGATTTTTCAAGATTTGTACATCATGAGGTCCTTTAGTACATCCCATTTGATGAAGACATTGATCAATGATGTTTCGAGGAATGTCATTTGATGCATTCAAAGTATCTCCAAATTGGAGAGTATGACGAATCAGCTCTTCAGTCAGCAACAAAGGTTTTCCATCAACCGTAGATGTAATACATGGAGGATTAACATCTGTTTGATACACAGCTGAGGTCCAGAAATCTATCATGTGGTCTTCGTACAGATTGGGAACAGATACAGTCAAGGCATACGATATGCGTGATCGTAGAAGAAACCTTATCATAGGGAAAAACTTCCTATTTTCAGGTTTATCAGGTTGTTCCATAAGATACGCAGTTGCATTGTGTCTTTTTTCAAACACGACTGCTCGATGTCTAACCTCATGTTGAACAGCAGCAATGGGATCTAAATCTGCCATTTAGAAATAGAATCTGCACCAAGAGTTTATTAGACACACAAAATCTAAACAGAAAGTTTATTTGAAAAATTTTCAACACTTAGAAAAATTTTCAAACATCCAAATATCCGACAATAACAAAATGAATACTGTTCATGCGACAATGATTAATCTTATGCGACAATATGACTTAGCTATATACTATTCATACGACAATCATGTATTGATCCGTGAATCATATTGTCCGTGAATAATATTCATGCGACAATTCAAAATAAAATAATATTTCAAAAATTTTGTCCGTGATTCATATTGTCGTAATACTATTCATCCGTGAATAATATTGTCGAAGTACTATTCATCCGTGAATAAGTACTGTTCATACGACAATATGATTGTCGTTGTCAAATAGTCAAACAAGTCAATATAGTCAATCATAAGAATAAATCACGGAGTACTGTTTATCCGAGAATTCAATATTCACGGATAACCAACACACTGTTCATCCGACAATACGGTATTGTCGATTGGTCCGACAATTCGAATTGTCGGACGATTTTGAACAATAACAAAATGTTTAAGTTATGATCGATTAAGTATGAAATTCTTAACAATAAATAAAGAAAGTTATACCAATCGATTCGGAATACAAAGGCGAGTAAGTCTGTCGGATTGGTTTTTAATGAAACCAAGTAATCAGAAAGAAATCGAAGAAAAAATGATTGTCGGAATTTTTGGGATTGTCGGAATAATAATCACGGAAAAAGAAAAATACAAGTTTTTCAAATTTTGAAATTACTTATACAGTTACAATTACTCCGTGAATATACTATTCCGCGAATATACATCTTTATCCGTGAATAAAGAAATATATATATCCGATAATTCTTTTATTTTTGTGAAAAAAAAACATTTGTATCAAATTAAACTAACTTTGGATAAAATTTCTGATCTATTTAAAAAAAAATGAAAAATTAATACAGTAAATATGTAAAAAATAAAATCTTTTTGTTGAAGTAATTTTCGTGACTTGGGATCATATTGGGATAAATGAATGTATTTAATTTGTAATTTTTAGAAATGAGAGTCTATTTTGATTGATAATATTTTTGACCAATTTAAATCTACATAGCATTAATAAAACATACTTTCTAAAAATCATTTTATATATGATTTTTGGTATGTGTTATACACTTAAACACTTTGGCATCTAAAATATCTTTTTTTATTATTATTATTATTAATATGCATATCATTTTATATAGCCAAAATAGAAATATACTTTCAAATTCATAATATATTAATATTTTCATATAAAGAGTGAAAATATGATGATATCTTTAGAAGTACATACATATGTTGGAATGACTTTTAGTCACATATGTCATACTTTGGGTTGGACTAATAAACTGGATCACAGGTCTATACATCGTATAACAAAGTGATAGAGTTTATTATGATAGATATTTGTATCTTTATCAATATTTGTATGTCCGTTTATAAAAAATATATCGACTAAGGTCTGTACACCGTACAACAAATAGTCAATACATTTTTCCCAGATATCATAATATAAAGACCCTAAATCATGAATCATAATATATTAATCCTTCAAAATTTAAGACTTTTATTATCATTTTGATAATTTTATTGTCATATACTAAGATTTTGAAAATATAAAATAATATGCTAAAATATTTAGACATTTCTTAGACTAGATATGATAGACCCACAAATGCCTACCAATAAACCATATTTAAAATTACATTAGTAGAAAATTTGGTTTAAAAATGCTATATAAACCTATTAGCATATCAAAAATAGTACTTTAACATTTCTTTTTTAGTTTATATATAAATACAATTCCCAATGTACTATCATTTCCCAACTTTTACACAAAAATCTCCCCCATTTTTTATTTTTCATATGTTTTTGAATTTTTGTTTAAAGAAAAAGTAAGAAAGTAAACAACAAAGAAAATTCAAAAAGATCCAAAGTTTATTTAATTTGATCTAAATGCTTCATTCTGAGCATCAAGATTAATTCTTCAAAACGAGGTTTAGAAAACGCTTTTGTAAACAGATCAGCTCGTTGTTTTAAAGTATCAATATGGACTAAGTTAATCAAGTGTTTCTCATAGCAATCCCGTATAAAATGAAAACGAATTTCGATGTGTTTTGTTTTAGAATGCTGTACGGGATTACGTATGATACTTATGGCAGCAGTATTATCTATATGCAAAGGAGTTTGGTTTAGAAGAAACCCATAATCTCTAAGTTGTTGTTGAATCCAAAGGATTTGTGAACAACAACTTGCAGCAGAGATATATTCTGCCTCCGCGGTAGAGGTAGAAACTGTATCCTGTTTCTTACACTGCCATGTCACAAGACGTTCTCCTAGAAATTGACATCCACCCGATGTGGATTTGAAGTCAATACCGCATCCGCCATAGTCTGAATCGGAATATGCAGAAAGAGAAAAGTCATCATCATGTGAATACCAAATGCCTAAATTAGGCTTTCCTTTCAAGTATCGAAAAATACGTTGAACGGCCTTCAGATGAGAAACTTTTGGATTTGCTTGATATCTTGAACAAATGGAGACAGCAAACATAATATCTGGACGCGAAGCTGTCAAATACATAAGAGACCCAATCATGGACGGATATTCCTTTTCATCGGTTGATTGGTCATCAAGAGCAGGGCCAATCTTTTCAACAAGATCAATGGGTGTAGAAATGGATTTGACATCAGAAATTTCTTTAAGATTTCAGTAACATACTTTGTTTGATGTATGAAAATGCCGGAATCAAGTTGCTGGACTTGCAACCCAAGAAAGAATGCCATTTCACCCATTGAACTCATTTCAAATTTTGATTTCATAATCTGCTCAAACTCTCTGCATAAGCTTTCATTTGTCGACCCAAATATGATGTCATCTACATACACTTGAACAAGCAACAAATTCTCTTTTACTTTTCTGATGAAAAGAGTGCTGTCAATCTGACCTCTAGAAAACCCATTTGCAAGCAGATGTTGAGATAAAGTTTCATACCAAGCTCTGGGAGCTTGATGTAAACCATACAAAGCTTTATCCAACCGATACACATAATCTGGGAATTTAGAGTCTTCAAAACCCGGTGGTTGTTTGACAAACACTTCTTCATGCACTTTCCCATATAAAAATGCACACTTGACGTCCAACTGATATACTTTAAACTTCATGAAGGAAGCATAAGCTAGAAAGATCAGAATTGATTCAAGTCTAGCAACCGGTGCAAACACTTCATCATAATCTAAACCTTCGATCTGAGTGAAACCTTGAACGACTAATCGGGCCTTATTGCGGACCACAATTCCTCGATCATCTTTCTTATTACGAAAAACCCATCAAGTGCCAATCGGATGCACATCTTTAGGTGGTTTCACTAAAGTCCAAACTTGCAATTTCACAAACTGTTGTAATTCTTCTTGCATTGCTTGAACCCAAGAGGATTCAGTCAAAGCAATTTGAACATTTTTTGGTTCAATTTGTGATAAAAAACAAGTGGAAGAATCAGACTTGAGTTGATGCCGAGTCTTAATTCCCTCTGACACATCTCCAATCACATTCTTTAGAGGATGTCGATACATAGAATTAATTCGCAATGTAGGAACCGAATCTACATGCAAATTATTTCCTAAGTTGGAATCTTCAGGATTACTAACTACTTCATCACTAGAGTCATCAAGAATTGGTTCTTCCAGTTCAGCAGAAGGTTCCTGAAAATTGTCAGCATCGTCAGGATTGGAAGTTGTTTCTTCTTCAACAGTTGTCAAAGGTGAAGAAATCTCATGAGCAATTGAGTCATCAGAAGATTGTGGTGGAGTAAGATGAGAAGTAGAAACTGGTGGAGCTGAATTAATAATCGGCTCAGCAGGAACAGATGTAACTGGAATAACAAAGTCATCCAAATCTGTAGCAGAAGAAGACACATCATGCTGAAAAATAGCAAGAGAATTAAAGAACGTGTCATAATCGAATAACCATTTTGGACCTATGCCATTAGAAGAAGGAGAATGCCGAAGAAATTCAACTTCATAGCATTCCTCTATTCGATGTGATGCCGTGTTATAAACTCTCTTGTTGTGAGAATTGGTAGAATATCCCAAGAAAAATCCAGATTCAGATTTTTCGGCAAACTTAGGAAGGCGATCCTTAGTCTTCAACAACAAACACGGACATCCAAAAGGTTGCAAAAAATGAATATTCGGTTTCCGATTATTCAGTAATTCATAGCTCGTTTTCTGCTTATCTTTGACCACAAGAACTCTATTTAATACGAAACAAGCCGTATTAACTGCTTCTGCCCAAAAAGTTGTTGGCAACTTTGCATCTGAGAGCATTGTTCTTGCAGCTTCGATCCAAGTTCTGTTCTTCCTTTCAGCAACTCCATTTTGTTGTGGAGTTCGAGGTGCACTAAATTGTTGAGTAATTCCGTGCTGAAGACAAAACATTTCCATTAAGTAGTTCTTGAATTCTGTACCATTATCACTTCTCAAAATTTTCATTTTCAGAGAAAACAAAGTTTCTAATCTCAGAATTAGATACTTAATTTTCTCAGCAGCCTCATCTTTTGTACTAAGGAAGTAAACCCATGAAAATCTGGAGTAATCATCAGTGATTACTAAACAATAGGATTTGCCCCCAATACTCCTAACACTGATGGGTCCAAATAAATCCATATGGAGAAGTTCCAAAGGAATGTTAATCGAATTCATCAATTTAGGTTTATGAGACTTCTTAGTTTGTTTTCCCTTTTTACAGGAAATACAATGATCATTTAGTGAAAGGTTTGTTTAGGAACCCCAATCACTAAATCATTCTTAACTAAGAAGTTCATTTTCCTAAAGTTAATGTGACCCATTCTTCTGTGCCACAAAATTGATTCCTTTTCTGTAGCTTTTGACAATAAGCAAGTATGCTCTGTAGATCGAGTAATGGTACGCATGTCTAAGACATACATATTCTTTACCCTTGGAGCTCGCATAAGAATCCACTCTTGAGGTACCACAAACCCTGGTTTAAGAATTAAGCACTCTTCATCGTTAAACCAAGTTGAAAGTTTCTTGTCACAAACTTGGGAAACACTAAGTAGATTATGTTGAAGTTGTTCAACATAATTTACTTTGTCAAAGCTGATTTCCCCATTTGAAACGGTTCCCTCACAAGTAATCATGCCACCTTTGTCTCCGACAAATGCAACAAACCCTCCGTCTTTAACCTTAACATCCTCAAGCAGAGAGAAATTCCCTGTCATATGTCTTGAACAACCACTATCGATGTATCATATGTTATCAATAGCTCGGGAAGACTGTAAGACATTTGATCAAAAGCGGATTAGTTGCTAATGGAGACCCAAGCCTTTGAGGCTATGGGTCGTCCAGTAATGACATCCATGATGAAAACGTCAATTTGTTTCAAATTCCTTTTAAAATTCCTTTTGATTGACGCATCATGAGATTTTGTTTTCTTCTTTGAAGAAACAGAAGATGTTACTTTCGGTTTTGATGATTTTTCGTGGATAGTTTTTAAATCATCTTTGATTTCAGAATGTTTAGCTTGCTTCGAAATATCTCTTGAACGTTTTTTAGCAAGCTTGTGACACTCATTGATAAGATGTCCACGAACACTACAATAGAAACATTTTCTTGTTTCATATTGTTTCCGAGAAGTAACCCTTTTATCAGAAACATGAAGTGAAGTCTTACTTGTAGAAGCCTCGCATTTAGAATGTGATTTTCTACTCGTAGAAACTTCACTTTTGGTAGAAACAAAGTGAGAAGAAGGAAGTTTAGCTTTTGATGAAGAAATTGATGATTGTGATTTTTGTGGTAAAAAGATTGTTTCAAAATCTGTTTAACTTGTGATGGTGTTTTACAAGCTTTTGATTTTTCTTTCAACTTTTTCAAAACACAATCTTTAATCTTGTCACTACACTCACAATCATGCTTCTTCATTTTGGAAGCATCAACTTTGAATTCATCAGTTGGTGAATCATCAACTTTGGAATCATCTTTGGAAGATGATTCTAAAGTCTCACTAAATGACATCTTTTGAGATATGTCTTTTAATTTATCAACCTTGCCCTTCCCATAAGCAAACTCAACATTTGCTTCATCTTTAACTGGCAATGCAGAATAGGTAGTTGGTGGAGGAACAAAATGATATTCAACTTTTGAGTCTTTTGTTTTTGAATCATCTTGATATCCAATCCCAGATTTAGATTTAGTATCTAAACGTTGGTTATTGATTATCTCATCAAAAACAACAGCAGATGTTGACACGTTTAGCAATTTTCTTTCAAGATCTAAAAGCATAGAATCAGCATTAGATTTTTCTTTCTTGAGTAATTCCATTTCAACCAAATAGCTATTGATAATGGATTGCTGATTGAAGATTTTTGCTTTTAAATCATGTGTTTCAACATTTGTTGACTCAAAACGTTTATTTAAAAGATTATTATTTTCAACCAATTCCTTGTTCTGTATTTTTAACTTTTCATTGTCAGTTAAAAGTTTAGCATTTTGAGTTTGATAAATGCTGATTTGATTCTTCAAATCAGTGCAATTTGAGCAAATTTGGTTAACAAGGGAAGAATCGACCTCGAAAACATTCGCCATAAATGCTTGGTTATGGGAATACTCATCCAAGTGTGCACTCCAATCATAAAACTCATCAGAAGTAGAAATAAGTGCAGAAGACGTGGGAGTAGCAGATGTCTCCTTTGTTTGAGACTGAACAGATGAAGAATATGTCTTGGAGGTTGATGGCTTAGTAAAACCAGAAGTTGGAGCTTTATTCTTTTCACATTCTCTTGCAAAGTGACCAAGGTTTTGACAATTGTAACAACGAACTCTTGACTTGTCAAAACCTGATTTACCTCCCAGTTTACTTTTACCAGTTCTCTGTAAAAACTTTTTAACTCGCCTGGTAAGCATAGCCATATTCCATTGCAAATCCATCTCTTCTAGGTCATCTGGATGCAATTGATCATAATCCTCTTCAACTAACTCAACATTTCCAACTCTTCGAGAAATAAAAGCTTCATATGAAGACAAGAATGCAGTAACAACATTTGCATGGTCTTCAGTCACTCTTGAAACTTGTGGATTAGAATTCTGTTGTTGTTGATGGCTAGAAGTTGGAGAACTTCCAGAACCATAAAAACCAAAACTTGAATAACCACCAGATGTGGTTCCACTTGAATTTCCACCAGAATAAGTTTCAGATCCTGAATATAATGCTGTTGTTTCAGAAGATTTGGTAGTACCAAATTGAGTAAACTGCATCATTTTTCCTGTCTCCTTTTTCTGGAGAGACACATCATACACCTGAGTTTATTTATCAAATCTTCAAAAGCATATTCCCCTAATGATTCATCTTCCATCAAGATATTTGCTTTGATGTCCCATCGAGAAGGCAAAGCTTCAATCAATTTTTCATTGATTTCAAGACGCTCAAGAATCATTCCATGTCTTTTTAACTCTGTTGGAGCATAATGACTAAAGCTTAATATGTTAAGTTTTGATAAATTTTGTAAGTCTGAAACTGTACAAGTCAAGTGTCCGAAAGTAGCTAAGTATGTATGTCCGTAACTAATATAGTCAGTATGTATGTAGTACTTACGGACTGTCTGGTAGTCCGTAAGTAGAAGTCAGTAAGTAGATAGATTCGGATTTTTGATGTTTGACTTATATTGACTAGAGAATTCTGCCTATATATATAGGTGTTTGATGTTCAGAATTCTCTAAGTCTTTGGTTTTTGTATTATCTGAGCTACATTAATACAATCAGTTTACCAAAGCAATTTCTCTTCTCTAGATCATTTACTTCAAGTATATTGTTATCCGCTGAAATTTATACTTGATTACTAAGTTTTAGTTCTGAGATCGTGGACTTTCAATTGGTATCAGAGCCACCAGAGCTGCTTAGTGAGCTTCGTGATTGATTTAGAGTGTGTTTTTGAGGAATTTGACCGAGTGTATTGATCGGAGGTGATTAGTTTGATACGGATTACTTCTGGATTGATTCAGAAGTGATTAAAGAGATATACGGAGTGTTTGATTATACGGAATACTTGATCAGAAGTTCATTTTGATCAATTTCATCATTTGCAGTCTAAATTTCGTCAAAAAACATCACTGTAAGTGATTCCGAATCATTCTGTACTTGATCAAATTCATTGTTCAATTCGTTGAAATCTCATTCTGTTTCAAATTCATTTTGTACGGATTTTGATTAACACGTTTAAACTTGAAATTAATAATACATGAGTGTTCGGTTTTCAATTACGAGTGCATACATATCTTGATCGTTAAAATTGAAGATGTATTGAGAAAGTAATTTCACTTTGCAAATCTGGGATTCTAAGTCCGTATCTAGTTGTTTGTTTGTCCGAAACTAGCAAAAAAATAACCGTTTTAGTCAGTATCTAGATTGGCGCGAAATTCTGTTACGAGTTTGTTAGAAGTTTGTTGTTGACTTTTGTTCCGAAACTAATTTTAGTTACGGAAAAGTTTCTACTTACTAAAGTCTAGATACTGAGTGCTTGTTTCGGACTGATTAATTTTTTGCTTAGTTGCTGAATTGTTGTTTCGGAAAAGATAAACTTGATTTTTGCCAACTCATTACTTGGTAAATCTAGTTTCGGATTGAGATACTAAGTGTTAGTTACGGACTTATGCTAGTTACTGAATCTAGTTACTGAGAATTAGATACTGAGCATAAAAGTTGGTAATTACTGATAACACTTCCAGATTGTGCTACTTGCTGAATCTAGCTACTGAATACTAGATACTGAAAACAGTTGGTAGTTTTGACTTCCGTGGTTTAATTCAAAGTTACGGAACTCAGTTACTGAATACTACTTACGGAGTTATTTGGTATATACGGAGTATACTTGCTGAGTATACTTTCGGATTAACTTTGAACTTGAGATTCTTGGAATTGTTTTTGTGTTTGGGTTTGCATTTCTAATCCCTTGCAGAAAACATGTCTATGACAACTGCTCAATTTCAAGCCATGATTAAAAACGAACAAGAGACAGGCACCACGAGCAAACCACCGAGGTTTATGCTCAAGGATTTTGATGATTGGCTCTATAGGTTTGAATCCTTTATTGCTCTATATGATCCGGAACTCATGATCCCACTTACGGAGCAATATATCAAGCCACGCTTAGAAGGAAATTTTGGGGAAAGAGAACCTATTCCTCCCAAACCTGTCAAGTTCTTTAATACGGAGGAGAAGAAAGAATATGCTAGAGATCAAAAAGCAAAATCTATTCTTTCAATGGCACTTCCACAAGAAGTTATGTCTGGATGGAAATCATTAGCAACTGCTTTTGAATTGTTTGAAGCAATGAAGAAACGATTTGCTGGGAATGACAAATATAAGAAGAATAAGTGTGATCTCATAAAGAAGGAATTTGATGCATTCACTACCTTACCTAATGAATCATTTGAGGATTTAATAGTTCGGTATTCCCAACTTACTAGTGAACTCAAAAGACATGGTATGGAGCTTTCAAGAGGAGAAATTAATGAAAAATTACTCTCTGCTCTACCTCAACGTTGGGATAGTAAGGTAGATGCAATGTTGGAAGATGAGGAACAACTTGGTGCCATGGAACTTGAAGACTTATTCAATAAGCTTCAAAATTATGATGTTTCCATCAAGAAAAAGGAACACTCTAGGGCTCACCGCACAATGCAAAATCCGAGTGTTTATGGCTCCAAAGTTCAAGTACAAACATCTACCACAGCATTGTTTAGTGCTTCTACTCCTATTATACCAACTTATTCACAATACCCAAGTTCTTCATCTGAAGGAAGTTCTTCTTTTCAATCTTATCAATATGTTCCACAATCAAATGCTAGTCCTAGTGTTTCAAAGGCAACTGAAGAACATGCACAAGTTCTTACAGCCTTTCTTGCTTCTTATGAAGCCTTCATAAGTAATAGAATAGCAAATGTGGAACTTATTGAAGAAGATTATGATCAGATTCACCCAGACGATCTTGAAGAAATGGACTTGCAATGGAATCTTGCAATGTTCACAAGAAAAGTGAAAAAGTTTCTTCAAAGAACTGGTAAGTCTAAACTTGGAGGGAGACCTGGATTTGATAAATCTAAGGTAAAGTGCTACAATTGCCAAAACTTTGGTCATTTTGCACGAGAGTGTGAAAAAGGTAAAAATCCAAGCTCGGGATTTACCAAGCCTTCTAATGCTCAAGAATCCACTCCCAGACAATATCAAGCAGTTCCTCCTGTCACACAATCAAAAGTCTCTACCTCTCAAGCAATGGTTTCAACAGTAGATGATTACTATGATTGGAGTTCTCACGTTGAAGAGCATTCACATCAACAAGCCTTTATGGCTCAAATCAATGAGGTCGACTCTAATCTTTCTGAGGAAATTTGTGGTAAATGTACTGATCTGAGGGAAAAGATCAGTCTTTTACAAAAACAGAATCAAGAGTTACTCTTGGAAACACAAATGTTTCGAGAAAATAACAAGATTCTGGTGAACAATGATAAAAAGTTTTCTGAAAAGATTGAGGCTTATCAAATTGAGATTCATGATCTCAAAGTGAAGATTTTAAATCAGCAAACTGTTATTGATAAATACTTAACTGATATAAAATCTTTATCTAAACAAAAAGCAGATCAAGTTTCTCAAATCTTGGAATTAAATCGAAAACTTTCCAACATGTCTACCTCATCAATGGTTTTAGATGAAATTATTCACTCTCAAATCACTGATACTAAAAGTAAGATAGGGTTGGGTTATCATATTGTTCCACCACCATCTTGTTATACTTCATCTCCCGAGAAGATTTCTACTGATTTGAAAGAAAAGACTGTTGAGGTTGAAGTTTCTAAAAACTCATGTGAAAAGGGTAAGGGGACTTTACATGATAAAGTAGTTTTTGTTCCTGCTTCAACAAATGCTTGTGAACAGGATAAAGGTACAACTTCTTTTACTGACAACAAAGAAGCTAAAATCTTTACTCCTCATAAAAGGGCTATTAACTTATTAAAAAGATATACATCTTCTAAGCCTGTGAAGCAAACAAAAACTACCTTTTCATCTAAAGAATGCAATGATTGCGAGGGTAAAGGAGGTAAGACATCTTTGAATGATAAATCTCCAAGGAGTACTCATTCTAGTTTTCAATCATTCAAAAGATATGAGCATAGATGTTGTTTCTTTTGTGGGATTCGTGGACATATTTTAAAAGATTGTATTCCTCTTCTTAAAAAGAAACAAAAGAAGATGAATAAGGAACAAACAGATAAAAACAGTTCAACAGGAAAATCTTTCAACGTTGTTAAGAAAATCTTTAAAAATAATGTCCCAAAAGAAAAGAATCCTGTTGAAGATTCAACTTCTTTATCTCATAACTTTAAGCAAAGAATGAAGGAGATTGATGTCTGGATAGATGATCCCGTTACTGGACAACCCAAAGCCGCAAAGGCTTGGGTGTCCATTTGCAACTAATAATTTTCATGTTTATGTCTTGCAGTCTTCCCAATCTATCGACAACATTTGGCATGTTGATAGTGGCTGTTCAAGACATATGACTGGGAATTTGTCCTTGCTCAATGATGTTAAACATAAATATGGAGGACATGTATCGTTTGCGGGAGATATGGGCGGAAAAATCACTGGTGAGGGCACAGTGACAAATGGTGAAGTGAGTTTTGAAAAAGTAAACTTTGTTGAAGAGTTGAAACACAATCTTCTCAGCGTATCCCAAGTTTGTGATAAGAACCTATCAACATGGTTCAATGCTGAAGAATGTTTGATACTCAAACCTGGTTTCACAGTTCCTGAAGAATGGGTACTTATGAGAGCTCCAAGACAAAAAGATGTGTATGTTCTGGATATGAGATCAAGTACCACAACTCAGGATCACACGTGTTTGTTAGTAAAAGCTTCAGAGAAAGATTCTATACTTTGGCATAGGAGAATGGGTCACATCAATTTTCGGAAAATGAATTATCTGGTGAAAAACGATTTAGTGATCGGTGTGCCTAAACAAAACTTCTCTTTACATGATCATTGTATATCATGTAAAAAGGGAAAGCTCATCAGAAAATCTCATAAACCAAAATTGGTGAACTCAATCAACAAGCCTTTGGAGTTACTTCATATGGATTTGTTTGGTCCAGTAAACATTCGGAGTATTGGAGGAAAAATCTATTGCTTGGTAATTACCGATGATTACTCACGATTTTCATGGGTATATTTCCTTGCAACAAAAGATGAAGCATTTGAGAAAATTAAATTTCTGATTCTTAAGTTGGAAAGAATTTTCTTATTGAAAGTGAAGGTTATTCGGAGTGACAATGGAACGGAATTCAAGAATCACTTAATGGAATTGTTTTGTCTTCAACATGGAATAACACATCAATTTAGTGCTTCTTATACTCCACAACAGAATGGAGTGGCAGAAAGAAAGAATCGAACATTGGTAGAAACAGCGAGAACTATGTTATCAGATTCTAAACTACCGATTACTTTCTGGGCCGAAGCAGTAAATACAGCGTGTTTTGTACTCAATCGAGTACATGTTGTAAAAGACAAGAAGAAGACGAGTTATGAACTGTTGAATAATCGGAAACCGAATATTCATTTTTTGGAACCATTTGGATGTCCGTGTTTAATCATGAAGACCAAAGAGAGATTGTCAAAGTTTGCCGAAAAAGCTGGTGATGGTTTCTTTTTAGGATATTCAGTGAACTCTCATAACAAAAGGGTGTATAACAAGACATCTAATCGGGTGGAAGAGGTTTATGAAGTGGAATTCTTAAGGCATTCAAAATCTCCCGATGGTATTGGTCCTGAAAAGTTCTTTGATTATGATTCATTCTTCAATTCTTTTGTTCTAATTCCAGAAGATTCAACATCTCAAGAAAATTCTCATTATCAATATGTTGAATATGTGATTCCGGTGATCTCCTCTCCTTCAGAGCCGATTCTTATTACTCCTACACCAACCGTTTTATCAGAAGTAACTCCTCCGGAATCTGTTCCTACAACTTCTACTCCTCAAGAAGAAGAAGGACATTCTACTCCACAAGTAGAAAATGAAGCTGAAAATCATTCGGATCCTGAAAATGAGGAATTTCAAGAAACTTCCACTGAATTATTTAATCATGATGATTCAGATGATGCGGTGGAAAGTAACTTTGAGGATACGAATCTTGATGCAAACATGGAAGTTGAATCACAACCTACTTTGGGTATAAATGCTAAATTCAAACATCCTTTGAAAAACGTCATTGGAGAGGTATTAGATGGAGTGAAGACACGAACTCAACTTGGTGTTCAACCAAAACAAGTGTCCACCTCTTGTTGGATAGCTCAAATGGAATCTTGCTTCTTATCACAAATAGAACCAAAGAATGTCCAAATTGCTTTACAAGAATCTTCTTGGGTGCAAGCCATGCAAGAAGAATTACAACAATTTGTAAAATTACAAGTTTGGACATTGGTGGAACCTCCAAAAGGTATTCATCCAATTGGTACTCGATGGGTTTTTCGCAACAAAAAGGATGATCGAGGGATTGTGGTTCGTAACAAAGCGAGATTAGTTGTTCAAGGTTTCACTCAAGTTGAAGGTTTGGATTATGATGAGGTTTTTGCACCCGTAGCTAGGCTAGAATCCATTCAGATATTCTTAGCTTATGCCTCATACATGAACTTCAAAGTTTATCAACTGGACGTCAAATGTGCTTTTCTCTATGGGAAAGTTCATGAAGAAGTGTTTGTCAAACAACCACCGGGTTTTGAAGATCCTCAATTTCCCAATCATGTGTTTCGACTAGACAAAGCTCTTTACGGATTACATCAAGCCCCGAGAGCTTGGTATGAGACTTTGTCACAACACTTGTTGGCAAATGGATTTACACGAGGACGAATTGACAGCACTCTCTTTATAAAGAAGTCAAAGGAAGATTTACTGCTAGTGCAAGTATACGTTGATGACATTATCTTTGGATCAACAAACGACAGCTTGTGCAAAGAATTTGAGGAAATTATGAAGTCCAAATTCGAGATGAGCTCAATGGGAGAAATGGCTTTCTTTCTAGGATTACAAGTACAACAAATGGATAAGGGAATCTTTATCCATCAAACAAAATACGTCAATGATATCTTGAAGAAATTCAAGATGTTAGAGGCAAAGCCACTTTCCACTCCCATTGATACAACTGAAAAGATTGGACCTGCCTCTGAAGATTCACCTACGGATCAAAAAGAATATCGCTCCATGATAGGCTCTTTGATGTATCTAACGGCATCTAGGCCAGATATCATGTTTGCTGTGTCTGTTTGTTCTAGGTACCAAGCTGATCCGAAGATAACTCACTTGCGAGCAGTACAACGGATTTTTCGATATCTCAAAGGAAAACCGAATCTTGGAATTTGGTATTCCATTGATGGTGACTTTGAACTTTCAGCATATTCCGATTCAGACTACGGAGGCTGCGGCATTGATTCCAAATGTACATCAGGAGGTTGTCAATTTCTTGGAGGAAGATTGGTGACTTGGCAATGCAAGAAACAACAAACTGTTTCTACATCCACTGCTGAGGCTGAGTACATCGCTGCTGCTAGTTGCTGTTCTCAAATCTTGTGGATTCAACAACAACTACGCGATTATGGTTTACTCTTGACCAAAACTCCTTTAAATATTGATAACACTGCTGCTATCAGTATCATACGCAATCCCGTACAGCATTCTAAAACAAAACACATTGAAATACGTTTTCATTTCATACGGGATTGCTATGAGAAAAATCTGATCATTTTGGTTCATGTCGAAACAAGTAAGCAACGTGCTGACTTGTTTACCAAATCATTTTCCAAATCACGCTTTGAGGACCTTATCTCAATGCTCGGTATGAAACATTTGGATCAATTTGACTGAACAATTGGATATTTAGGTTGTATTTTACAATTCTAGGTTATTTGCTGCTTTGTTTGTTTGTTGTTTTTCTTTCAAACTATAAAAATCCAAAAACAATAGAAAATATAAAAATCCAAAAACAATAGAAAATTTAAAAATACAAAAACATTAGAAAAATACAAAATCAGGGGGAGATTTTGTGGAAAATGTTGGGAAATGATAGTATATTGGGAAATGTATTAAAATTTTTTTAAAGAAATGTTAAGTATTATATTTGATGTGTTAGTAGATTTATGTAACATTTCTTCAAGAAAATTTTCTAAAAATTAAGTTATATATAACATATTGGTAGGTATTCAAATATTTAAGGTATCTCGTCTAAGAAATGTCAAATAATTAGTGCATATTATTTAATATAATCCAAAATATCTGTATATGACAAGCAAAAAGTCAATTGACTCAAGCAAAAGTCAAAATCAATGATTCAAAGTTATCAAGATTCTAGTCCTCTAGATTCAAAATAACAATAAAATGTCTTAAATTCTGGAAAATTAATATGGTATGGTCTATCATTTAGGGTCTTTATATTATGTTGTCTGGGGAATCATATCCACTATTTGTTGTACTTTGTACAGACCTTAGACTTGGGTATGATTTTGAAGAAGGTTTACTTAATTATATCTCTCTGTTATACTTTGTATAGACCTGAGATATAGTTGTAATTCCAACCAAGGGTATAACATATGTGACAAAATGTCATTCCAACATATGTGTGTACTCTTAAAGACTTCATCATATTCTCACCCTCTATATAGAAATATTACTGTATTTTGAAATTCAGAAGTATATTGATATTTAGCTTATATAGAATAATGTGCACATTAACAATAATGCTAAAAGATACTTAAATATTTGAGTACTTGAGTGAACAATAATACCAATAATTATATAAAAAATAATTTTTAGAAAAGATATTTTGGAAATGATATATAAATTTAAAAAGGATAAAAATACTAACAATCAAAATAAACTTGCATTTCTCAATAATAAATATAATACATTCATATATCCCAATATGATCTCAACTCATGAGATTTTCCCCACCAAAAATATTTTATTTCGTTATAATTTTCTTGTAAATATTCTTTAGGATTTTATATTTTTCAAATTAGTTTTCTCTTTAGAATTGATATGTCTTTTAAGATTTAGGTTAAGATAATATCCAAAGATTAATCTTTTTGATCCTATATGTTTCAACCAAAGTCATTTTTGAAAATCATCAAAATAAAATTTTTAAATTTCAAAATGATCAAAGGATTTTTCAGTAACTGATATTAGGTCCGGATCTATGATTGAAAAGGTATATGTACTTCTGAAAACCATAGTTGACATACGCTTTCAAAACTTTTCAAATTAGTCCGGAACTAGTATTTTCAGTATCTGACAAAACCGAGCAAGCTTTCATCGATTTCTCTCTGTTTACTTCATCATTTTCAAATCTACCAAGATAGATTTGTGCACCATGTGATTCCGCATTCATAGGTATAAATTTCATTCTCTATCTTTCAATATCTATGATTCAATCGTGATTTTTCTGGAAAAGTTACTGTTCACATGAACAGTCGTCAATGTTGTCCGGATCTCCTAGTTACGGACTAGGATTAGGGTTTTTGTCAGTAACTATCATAGTTACGGACCTTAAGTCAACTATTGACTATTGACTTATTGACCAACCCTACTTACTGACGTTGACTATTTGACTTTTGTTGACCAAGTCAATATTGACTTGCGGACTTTATACTTGCTGACTAGGTCCTGAATTATTTTAAGTCTACTTGTATACATCTAGTTACTGACTAAATGTTTACTTACGGACTCATTATAATATACGGATTTAGTTTCGGATTACTTAGCCAGTATGTACATACGGACTATACATACGGACTATACTCAGGTATTTGATCTAAGTGTTAGTTACGGATTATTGTCATCTCGTACATACTCACTATGTAATCTTAGTTTCGGACAATCTGAAATTTTAGTTAGACATTTAGTTTCTGACCTAGTTTTACTTAGAAAATTTTGTCTATACTAGTTACTTAGTTAAGTATTACATACTGACCTAGTATTGATACTTAGTACTGAATAGCTAGTTACTGACATAAAAATCTATGTATTTCTAGTTTCGGACTATTTGATACTTAACAAAATTTTCAGTATGTGCTTATTTTGTTTCTATTTGTTTTGTACTTTGCTTAACAGTTTGTTTTGTATAGCTTATTATACACATTATGGCAGATCAACCTGGTGTTGCTGACATTGCTCGAGTTGTAATTGATTTTGAGCCGAGACATAATGTGACTGCTTATCTTATGGATCCTCCAAACAAGCCTGTCAACAACTGTTTTCACCCAATTCTGAATTTTTTGAGAAGATCCAGAGTTCATTATGCTTTAAATATGGGAGTTGAACATATATTTCAAGAACATATGTTTGAATTTTGGAACTCAGCTGAATACCTTCCAAGTAATAATCCTCCATGTATTCGAGCTATTGTGAATGGCATTCCCATAGATCTCACATAAGAAATGATCAGACAAACCTGGAATTTTGGAGATGCTGAAAATGTTAACAATATAATTCCAAGGGATATTGTGGTAGATTGTCTTTCTAGGATGGGTTGTACAAGAGGACCTAGAGACAAACAATATTTGAAAAATCATTTTCCTCCTCAATGGAAGTTTATGATACATACAATGGTCTCCACCTTATCACCAAGGAAATCAGGACATGATTCTGTTGGGATCAATTTACTTGAGATGATCACTGCTCTCATATTAAACATCCCGTACAATTTTTCAAGATTCATCTTTCAGCAATTGGTTGGGAATCTTACTAGCAAAGAGGCATTCTTTATGTATCCACGGTTTTTACAAAGGATCTTTAATCAACATCTCCAAGGATTAACTTTTGAAGGAGATAGATATACCTACATTCCTGTTCCACAAAGGGTATTCGCAGATGTTCACAATTACAGAAAGAAGGCTGTTCCTGCATCCCTAGAATTATTTGGACATGTTATAGATGAAAACTTTGTTCCTCCACAATTTGAATTTGAATTATCTTCAAGTGATGAAGAAGGAGGAGAGGATGTAAATGAGGAACATGTCCAGGAACACGCACAGAATATCATAGCCAATGAACCTCAAGAAGGTGTTAATATGGAAGCAATAGAAAATATTGTAGCCAATGAACCACCAGTTGAAATTGAACAAGCGGCTATTATGGAAGGGAATGTTGAAATGGAAGAAACCTTGGAAAACATTGAATTAAATGCTGATTTGTTTGAAGATGAACCTGATCATGAAGCATCTGTTGCTGATATAGCTGAAGCTGTTCATACTACATCATCTGATTCTTCTGATACTGAGCTTGAAACTGCAGATGAAGTTGAGTCTTCTAGTTCTGAAGAAGAAGATCCTAAGATTGTGGAGGAAAGAAAAAGAAAAGAAAGAGAAGAAACTCAAGATCCATCTTATACTCCTGAAGCCGAACATGTTCCAATCAAACCAAAGAAAATCCGAAGAACGACAACTTTATCGGTATTTTCTAAGGATGCTGGTACTTCAACTAGTATGCCTTCATCTGGAGCCATTATGACATCTTCTAGTATTCCATCTTCATCTAGTTTGCCATCTGATACGATTCCATCAATTCCTCTTGCTGAAGTGGATTCCAAATTAATAAAGGCAATTGCACCTGTTCTCAAGCTTGTTGAAGAAATGCAAAAGAAACTGATTGACTACTCAGTCAACGTGGAAGATAGATTCAATGAGCAAAATCAACAAATTGTTAATCAAAAGAACCTGATCGATCAACAAGCTGCAAAGATTAAAGAATTAGAGCTTGAAGTTGAGAAATTAAAAGAAAAATCAGTTGATCAGGGGGAGAAGTGTGACAAAGAAGATGAAGAAGAGGATGAAAAGGATGATAATAATGGTGATGATAATGATGGTGGTAATGATGGTGGTGGTAATGATGGTGATGAGGATGACAATGATGGTGATGGTTTATATGATTTTGGTGCTTGTGCAAATGATGAAAATAAGGATGATACTGAGCAACATGAACCTCCTCATGATTGTTCACAGCCTGAAGATCAACAGCATTTTTCTTCTTCAAGTGATGAACCTCATGATACATCTTCAAGTCCTATTGATTCTCCAGATCCAATACACTTTGCACCTGCACTTCCTCAAATTTGTGATGTTTCAGTATTAGCTCAAACTTCAGAGTTTGAAGATCTTGTATTTGACGACTTAGAAGAAGAACACGAGCTAGATACTAATATCTTTGAGTTTGCTGAAGAAAAGGAAAATGATAAGGTTGAGGGGGAGTTGCTGCCTAGTGAACAAAGATTTATGATTGATATTGGAGAAGAAGAGTTGGCCAAGAAACATATATCGGTTGGCTGTTATTCTCCTACATGTAAACGGATGGAGGTTGGAGAATCTTCGGGAACTAAAGAGGTTGTATATGTATGGGGCAGTGATGAAGATGAGAATGATTATCAAATTTCTGATATTGCTGAATTTGATTATAATCTTCAAAGATTAAATCAAAATGGAGACTTTGATTCAGATGAAGATCCTCCAGAAGAAGGAGAAGAAGAAGATGGGATTAATGAAGAGCATGAGGAATCTTTATTTCAAAACTTTCCTGAAGATCCAGTTCAAGAGAAACCTTACAAAGACTGGTTCAAAGAGAAGGTTATTGGTAATGAAGAAAAGTTGTCAAAGAGGAAAACCTTCAAATTCAAAAGCAGAAAATTCAAAGGACAGATTATAAGCTGGAAGTATGATTCTGACAACAAAGTTTTTGTAGTAAAAAGAACGGATGGACTCCAATACTTCTCAAGATCTTTCAAGCGCATTGGATCTCTGCCTCAATGTGAAGTGAATCATCTTGGAAGCATCAATATTTTGAATTATCCTGAAAGAGGGATCGTACATTGGATGATTCAGAGGATTTATGAGGATACAAATTGGCACAAAGAAAAACATTTGGAATGGAAATATCTTCCAAGAACATTGCCAAAGAGAAAAGTTGATCCTTGGGAAATTAATTCAATTACAAATCAACCAAGGGTGAAACTTATTTATCCTGGAGCTCATTGCAAGAAAGAAATCCCTCTGGAGATTCTACCAACAAATTTCACCACATACTTCATTGAATGGTACTATGTGAGCAATACTGGTGAAGCTTACATAGTTTGCTATGACAAAGAGCAGAATGGAAATATTATATGGCCAACCAGAAATGTGGTGAAAGTATATGATCCTTTGAGTTTAATCAATCTTGCTGAAGAAGATTTGTCGATGCTAGAAAAGAATCAAATTATTCATGATGATGATCCAGAATCAATGATCCAAGCAAGAAAATTTCAAAGGGTGGTTCATGTTTGTCTTGAGCAGGGAATCCATGCGGGATGCAAGCATCCGGGGTTCGAATAAAGAAGTATAAGTACAAAGACATATCAAGCTTTATCCAAGGGGGAGTTTGTTGGAGCATAATGACTAAAGCTTAATATGTTAAGTTTTGATAAATTTTGTAAGTCTGAAACTGTACAAGTCAAGTGTCCGAAAGTAGCTAAGTATGTATGTCCGTAACTAATATAGTCAGTATGTATGTAGTACTTACGGACTGTCTGGTAGTCCGTAAGTAGAAGTCAGTAAGTAGATAGATTCGGATTTTTGATGTTTGACTTATATTGACTAGAGAATTCTGCCTATATATATAGGTGTTTGATGTTCAGAATTCTCTAAGTCTTTGGTTTTTGTATTATCTGAGCTACATTAATACAATCAGTTTACCAAAGCAATTTCTCTTCTCTAGATCATTTACTTCAAGTATATTGTTATCCGCTGAAATTTATACTTGATTACTAAGTTTTAGTTCTGAGATCGTGGACTTTCAAACTCACTAATAAGCTGTGAGTACCTAACAATCAAATCGTTAAAAGACTCATTGGGAATACAGGTGAAAACATCCCATTGTTTCTTTAGTAAATCGCGTTTGCTCTTTTTCAATTTATCATTACCAGCAAACCGCTTTTCCATTGCTTTGTACAATTCAAAAGCAGTAGACAAATCTTTCCACCCTGCTAAAACATCGCTTGGAAGACTCATTGAAATGATGGATTTAGCCTTCTTATCACGATCATGTTCTTTTCGTTCTTCCGAATTCATCATCTTTAATGATTTAGGTGGAGGATTATCTCGATAAATGCCTTCTGCTCTCGGATGTATATATTGTTCCAATATTGGAATCATCAAATCAGGATCATACAAAGCAATAAACGATTCAAAACGATATCTCCAGTCATCGTAATCGTTTTGACAAAGAAACTTGGGTGGTTTTGTAGTTGTTCCAGTCTCTTGATCATTTTTCATCATCGTTTGCCAGTTAACATGAGCCATCTTCCAAGATGAAATCCGTGAAAACTAAATCCGTGAATCACACTAAAAAAATTCTTTAATCTTTCTTTGTGAATACAATATCCGAGAATACTAATATATAACCAAATACTAATATCCGTGAATATTAATATCCGATAATACAAATATCCGTGAATATTAATATCCGATAATACTAATATCCGTGAATATTAATATCCGATAATACTAATTTCCGTGAATATTAATATAGATGAATACTAATATCCGTGAATACTATTATCCGTTAATACTAATATCCGTGAATATGAAAGACCAGTTAGTAATATTTTGAAAATGTTTAATCCGTGAATGTAATACCACTGTTTATGCGACAATTGTATAATTCACGGAAATATATTCACGGATTGCAATTGTAATATTCACGGAGTATATATATTCAAGGAATTCTGAATTCACGGAAAACGTTAATTCACGGAAGACGATTTCCAGAATTTTCAAAATGATCCAGATTCTTCAAAACAGACTTGTTCTTGATGAAACTTGATGCAATGTGCTCGGAATTCAATTTCCGACACTCAGAAACGATCAATTTGAACTTTGAACGTCAAAGTTTCAAACATGCAGAAAAGTCGTGAACTCTTGGTATGCTTCTTGATCAACTCGTCATCATAGAGTGAATGTGAATGAATTCAGAATAAATTCAATTGCAAACATCACTCATTAACAATCTTCAGAATGAATCAAACACTTTCTCAAATGATCGTAACACTAGACATCACTACAGCTTCTTCAAATCCTCAATCTTCAACTTTAATTCACGCAAATGTTCTAATTTCTTATTCTTCTATCTCTGATACCACTTGTGAGCGTCCTCGGATCAGAATACGCAAACTAGAACAAACATATATTCGTGCGGAAAACAAATATATGCAATCACAATATGAATTGTAGTAAAGAAGAGAGAGATGAATGTATCAAACAGGAAATCTTGATTATAATGCAATATCAATCTTTCATATACAAGAAGTCCAAATATACAAGTGATGTGAACGCCTAGGATCTACAGCTGATCGAATTCTTGCAATTGAGCGGAAGTCAATCACAAGTGTAAAACGTGAATCAATGTATAAATCGTATTCGAAATGTAAAGATGTAAATAAAAGTTGAGAATGTGAACTCTCCAGAATCAGAATACGCAATTGAAACTAAACACAGTATTTGTGCGGAATACAAATATGTGTATAACAGAATTGTCTTGAAGAAATATCCAAACGAACAATAGAAATGTCAACAAGAGAACAAGAATATATTTCTCATAAAAGTTCAAATTACAAGAGATTATACATTCATTCTCAGAAACTAATTGATTAGCCAAAAGTCTACTGTCGTAAAAAATCACTGAACCTTCTTTCTCTCTTTTTTTTTAAATGAAAGACAACTACTATTTATATACAAGTCTACGACTACGACAATCAAAGTATAATCCGTGAATTGACATTCACGGAATAATACTATCCGTGAATCAAACTTAATCACGGATGAATATTGTTTAACTATTTGTCATTCACGGAATACCATTTGTCGCATACTTTTTCACGGACAAAACATACTGTCGAAGCTTTATCATTCACGGACACCATATTGTCAAATCCAATTCACGGTTGAACTTTCACGGATATAAAGCATTTCACGCACAAGGAATTCACGGACAAGGCTTTCACGGAGCAAAAACATTTCACGGATTTAATTGTTTTTAAACAAATTTAAGTATTAATCAACCTTTTGTCTCTACAAACTCCCCCTTTGATAATACTTGATCTTTTTCTTCAAATCTTCAAGCATATTCAGGAAGATTACATCCAGCAAAAATACCTTTAGAACAGCACACTTCCACAACCCGTTGAAATTTCAATGCCATCTTTTCATCATCATAGGCATCATCATACACAATCGGATTCTCAAGCAAGACTTCAAGATCATCTTTTGACAGATTAATTAAGCTCAGAGGATCAAAGACATATATAATCGATTCTCGATTCCACATCACTTCTCCATTCAAGTCTCTGTCATAACAAGCAATTTCAGCTTCTCCGGTGGATCCGTTGTATCTCCAGTGACTTACAAACTTAGAAAAATTTACAGGTAATTTTTCGAGTGGAATTTTCTTCATGCATTTCACTCGAGGATATGTCAAAGTAATCCTTGGTTGATTGGAAATTGGCTCAATATCAAAATAATCAACGGTCCTCATAGGAAAGGTTTCCTTTATCCATGTGAATTTCCCATTGTTACTTTCTCTTGTCAAAGTATCAGCCATCCAATTTATCAACCCATGTCTTGAACGATTAATGATCTCCACTGAGGCTAGATGATTGATTTCACACTTGGGTAACTTCTGTAAAGCCTTGAATGTTGGATGAAAGTATTGAAGCCCATCAGTTCTTTTAACAATGAATACTTTATTGTCATTATCGTATTTCCACCTGATAATTCTACCAACACATTCGTATCGTGGTATTTTGAAGAACTTACGGACTGTGATCACTGGACGTGGTTGTTCGGGAAACCACCAAGATACCTTTTGCTCAGGCTCTTTATCATCATCAGAGTCCTTCCATAACCCTTCTTGATAGCACATATCAGACTGAATATTCTCCGGATGAAGTTCATCTTCAGAATCTTCCCAATCTTCAACGTGAACGTCATCATAATCAGGTTCAAATCCGGAGGATATTCTGGATCGAAATCGTCAAAATCATATTCGCCATCATTGCAAAGTTCGATAAAAGGTATTAAGTCTTCAACGATCACATTCAAAGGAGTTGGACAAAGCACCTCTTTTTCTTCAATGCTGTCCAATAATTCCTCCTGTTCAAACATGGTGGAAGATTCTCCAAATTCAAATACTCGTGACTCATGTATCGCATTAATCGGATCAACTTCTAAAGGTTCAGTTGGTTGAAATACCATCAACGCTTGTGAGAAATTTGGTTGATCACCTTCATTTTCAGTATTTTGATCATCGTTTTCAGTCATATCAACATCATGAGCACCATCATCACCATTATCATCATGATCATCATTATCATCATGAGCACCATCATCACCATTATCATCATGATCATCATTATCATTACCATTATCATCATTATCATCATTATCATTACCATTATCATCATTATCATCATCATCATTGTCACCATTCTCCCCCTGATCATCCAATATTTCTTTTAAAAGAAAAACATCTAGTTCTAATTCTTCAATACGATCATTCTGAGCGAGAAGTTGTTGACGTTGTTCTTGGAGAAGAAGATCTTGAGTATTTATTCGTTGTACAGCATTGATTAACTCTAATTGAAGTTTCTCACAAAGAGTCATCAGTGGTTTGACAGCACGTTGTAATGATGCATCAAGGTTAGCCATGCTAACACTTGGTCCAGATGTTGTAGAAGATGTGCCAGCTGCAACAGGAGCAGCAACAGGTGTAGTGGTAGATGCTGGAATAGATGTATCGGCTGCAACAGGAGCAGCAACAGGTGTAGTGGTAGGTGCTGGAATAGATGTATCGGCTGCAACAGGAGCAGCAACAGGTGTAGTGGTAGGTGCTGGAATAGATGTATCGGCTGCAACAGGAGCAGCAACAGGTGTAGTGGTAGGTGCTGGAATAGAGACAGGTATACCATGTAATGTCTCAACAGGCATAGAAGTAGACGCGATATCAGCAGATGAACTTGGTTTAGAAATTCGGCGTCTTTGAGATGGCTGAATATCAGGTATATATTCAGGATCTTGAGCTTCTTCACGTTGACGCCTCAAATCTTGTCGTTCCTTTTCGATATTTTCTGCAATGATTCTTTGAGGAACTAAAGATTCTGCCACAGATTGTATACGGAATGATTGATCTTCTTCAGAACTTGAAGATTCTACTTCTTCATGATCAATTAATGGCATCTCCTGCTCCCCCTCAGATGATTCACTCTCAGTAGTAGAATCGACAGGTTGTACAATCTGTGGTAAAGCAAATTGCGGCGGTTGGAAATCAACATCAATAACATGTCCGAATAGATCAACAGTAGGCGGCACCGGTTTACCCCTATATCCATTACAGTCTGTAAACACTCTTTTTGGAATAGGAGTGTAATGTATAATGCTTCCATGGTAGGTAATCCCGTTGATATGATTATCAAAAATATGCTGCAGAAACCTTGGATACATAAAGAATCCATCATCATTAATATTCCCAGCCAGATTCTCAAAAATGTATCTTGAGAAGTTAAATGGAAGATTCAAAACCAGAGCAGTCATAATCCCAGCCAGCTGAACACTCATCGAATCGAAACCAGCTTTCCTTGGAGAAATGCACCCAATTAGCATATGTGCTAAAAACTTCCAATGAGGACAGAAGTGATTCTTCAAGATTTGAACATCGTGAGGTCCTTTAGTACACCCCATTTGCAAAAGACATTGATCTATGACATTTCGAGGAATATCATTCGATGCATTTAAGGTATCCTCAAATTGAAGAGTATGACGAATAAGCTCTTCAGTCAGCAGTAGTGGCTTTCCATCAACCATAGATGTAATACAAGGAGGATTGACATCTGTTTGATATTCTGCTGAAGTCCAGAAATCTATCATGTGATCTTCATATAGATTGGGAACGGAGACAGTCAAAGCATATGATATGCGTGACCGCAGAAGAAACCGTATCATAGGAAAGAACTTCCTATTTTCTGGCTTGTCAGGTTGTTCTAGAAGATATGCTGTAGCGTTGTGTCGTTTTTCGAACACGACTGCTCGACGTCTAATCTCCGGTTGAGCAGCAGCAATAGCATCTAAATCAGCCATTTAAAAATACAATCTGCACCAAGAGTTTATTAGACATGCATACTCTAAACAGAAAGTATATTTTGAAAATTTTTCAACACTTAGAGAAATTTTCAAAACATACATTGTCCGATAATACCAAAATGCACACTATTCATGCGACAATGATTAAACTTATGCGACAATTGTGACTTAGCTATGTACTATTCATACGACAATCACAAACTTGATCCGTGAATCAAGTTTATCCGTGAATAGAGTATTGTCGGGTGGTCCGACAATTCGAATTGTCGGACAAAATTTTGAACAGTATCAGAATTTCTTTATTTCGATCGATTAAGCATGAAATCTGTATATTAATGAAAGAAATTTATACCAGTAGATGCGGAATTTCAAAACGAACAGGTCTGTCAGATTCACTTGTAATGAAATCGAGTAATCAGGAAGAAATCGAAGAAAATGTGATTGTCGGAATTTTTGGAATTGTCGGAGTAAATATTCACGGAAATTGAAAAGATAGTTTTTCAAAATTTGAAAATACTTATACGGAATTCCGTGAAAATGCCTTGATCCGTGAATACATTCATTTTTTATTTCGTGAATAACATGTATTCGTCCGACAATTCAAAAAATTTAAAAATAAAACATTTCTATCAAAAAATAAATAAACTCTGGATCTTTTAATCAGTTAAAAATTTAAAAATGAAAAATGAAAAATTAAAAAATATATACAAAAATAAAATCTTTTTGTTGGAGTAGATTTTCGTGACTTGGGATCATATTGGAATACATAAATGTATTTTAATTTGTAATTTCTTTAGAAATGAAAATTTATTTTGATTGCTAATATTTTGATCAAGTTTAATTTATATAGTATTTAGAAAAACATGCTTTCTAAAAATCATTTTATATATGATTTTTGGTATGTGTTATACACTTAAAACATTTTGGCATCTAAAATATTCTTTACTTTTTATTGTTAATATGCACATCATTTTATATAATCAAAATAAAATATACTTTCAAATTCATAATATATTAATATTTTCATATAAAGAGTGAAAATATGATGATATCTTTAGAAGTACATACATATGTTGGAATGACTTTTAGTCACATATGTCATACATCGGGTTGGACTAATAAACTGTATCACAGGTCTATACATCGTATAACAGAGTGATAGAATTTATGATGATAGATATTTATATTTTTATCAATATTTGTATGTCCGTTTATAAAAATATATCAACTAAGGTCTGTACATCGTACAACAAATAGTCAATACATTTTTCCCAGATATCATAATATAAAGACCCTAAATCATGAATCATAATATATTAATCCTTCAAAATTTAAGACTTTTATTATCATTTTGATAATTTTATTGTCATATACTAAGATTTTGAAAATATAAAATGATATGCAAAAATATATAGACATTTCTTAGACTGAATATAATAGACCCACAAATGCCACCAATAAACCATATGTAAAATTGCATTAGTAGAAAATTTTGTTTAAAAATACTATATAAACCTATTAGCATATCAAAATAGTACTTCTCATTCCTTTTTCAGATTATTTGTAAATACAATTTCCAATGTACTATCATTTCCCATAGTTTACACAAAAATCTCCCCCTATTTTTTAACTTTTGAATAGAAAACAGCAAAGAAAAGTGTAAAAGATCCGAAGCTTATTTAATTTGATCTAAATGCTTCATTCCGAGCATCAAGATTAATTCTTCAAATCGAGGTTTAGCAAATGCTTTGGTAAACAGATCAGCACGTTGTTTTAAAGTATCAATGTGAACTAAGTTAATCAAGTGTTTCTCATAGCAATCCCGTATAAAATGAAAACGAATTTCGATGTGTTTCGTTTTAGAATGTTGTACGGGATTACGTATGATACTTATGGCAGCAGTATTATCTATATGCAAAGGAGTTTGAGTTAGAAGAAACCCATAATCTCGAAGTTGTTGTTGAATCCAAAGGATTTGTGAACAACAACTAGCAGCAGAAATATATTCTGCCTCCGCGGTAGAGGTAGAAACTGTATCTTGTTTCTTACACTGCCATGTCACAAGACGTTCTCCAAGAAATTGACATCCACCCGATGTGGATTTGAAGTCAATACCACATCCGCCATAGTCTGAATCGGAATATGCAGAAAGAGAAAAGTCATCATCATGCGAATACCAAATGCCTAAATTAGGCTTTCCTTTCAAGTATCGAAAAATACGTTGAACGGCCTTCAAATGAGAAACTTTAGGATTTGCCTGATATCTTGAACAAATGGAAACAGCAAACATAATATCTGGACGTGAAGCTGTCAAATACATAAGAGACCCAATCATGGACCGATATTCTTTTTCATCGGTTGATTGATCATCAAGAGCAGGGCCAATCTTTTCAACAAGATCAATGGGCGTAGAAATGGATTTGACATCGGTCATCAGAAATTTCTTTAAGATTTCAGTAACATACTTTGTTTGATGTATGAAAATTCCTGAATCAAGTTGCTGGACTTGCAACCCAAGAAAAAATGCCATTTCACCCATTGAACTCATCTCAAATTTTGATTTCATAATCTGCTCAAATTCTCTGCACAAGCTTTCATTGGTCGATCCAAATATGATGTCATCTACATACACTTGAACAAGCAACAAATTCCCTTTCACTTTTCTGATGAAGAGAGTGCTATCAATCTGTCCTCTAGAAAACCCATTGGCAAGTAGATGTTGAGATAAAGTTTCATACCAAGCTCTAGGAGCTTGATGTAAACCATATAAAGCTTTATCTAACCGATACACATAATCTGGGTATTTAGAGTCTTCAAAACCCGGTGGTTGTTTGACAAACACTTCTTCATTCACTTTCCCATATAAAAATGCGCACTTGACGTCCAATTGATATACTTTAAAACTCATGAAGGAAGCATAAGCGAGAAAGATTCGTATAGATTCAAGTCGAGCAACTGGTGCAAACACTTCATCATAATCTAAACCTTCAATTTGAGTAAAACCTTGAACAACTAATCGAGCTTTATTGCGAACCACAATCCCTCGATCATCTTTCTTGTTACGAAAAACCCATCGAGTGCCAATCGGATGCACGTCTTTAGGTGGTTTCACTAAAGTCCAAACTTGTAGTTTCACAAATTGTTGTAATTCTTCTTGCATTGCTTGAACCCAAGAAGATTCTGTCAAGGCAATTTGAACATTTTTGGGTTCAATTTGTGATAAAAAACAAGTAGAAGAATCAGACTTGAGTTGACGTCGAGTCTGAATGCCTTCTGACACATCTCCAATCACATTCTTGAGAGGATGTCTATACTTAGAATTAATTCGCAATGTAGGAACCGAATCTACAGGCAAATTATTTCCTAAGTTAGAATCTTCTACTTCATCACTAGAGTCATCAAGAATTGGTTCTTCTAGTTCAGTAGAAGGTTCCTGAAAATTTTCAGTATCATCAGGATTAGAAGTGGTTTCTTCTTCAACAGGTGTCAAAGGTGAAGAAATCTCATGAGCAATTGAGTCATCAGAAGATCGAGGTGGAGTAAGATGAGAAGTAGAAACAGGTGGAGCTGAAGTAATAATTGGCTCAGCAGGAACAGATGTAACTGGAATAACAAAGTCATCCAAATCGGTAGCAGAAGAGGAAGATACATCATGCTGAAAAGTAGCAAGAGAATTAAAGAATGTGTCGTAATCAAATAACCATTTTGGACCTATGCCATTAGAGGAAGGAGAATGCCGAAGAAATTCAACTTCATAGCATTCCTCTATTCGATGTGATGCTGTGTTATAAACTCTCTTGTTGTGAGAATTTGCAGAATAACCCAAGAAAAACCCAGATTCAGATTTTTCAGCAAACTTAGGAATGCAATCCTTAGTTTTCAACAACAAACACGGACATCCAAAAGGTTCCAAAAATTTAATATTCGGTTTCCGATTATTCAATAATTCATAGCTCGTTTTCTGCTTATCTTTGACTACAAGAACTCTATTTAATACGAAACAAGCCGTATTAACTGCTTCTGCCCAAAAAGTTGTTGGCAACTTTGCATCTGAGAGCATTGTTCTTGCAGCTTCAATCAAAGTTCTATTCTTCCTTTCAGCAACTCCATTTTGTTGTGGAGTTCGAGGAGCACTAAATTGTTGAGTAATTCCGTGCTGAAGACAAAACATTTCCATTAAGTAGTTCTTGAATTCCGTGCCATTATCACTTCTCAAAATTTTCACTTTGAGAGAAAACAAAGTTTCTAATCTCAGAATTAGATACTTAATTTTCTCAGCAGCCTCATCTTTTGTACTAAGGAAGTAAACCCATGAAAATCTGGAATAATCATCAGTGATTACTAAACAATAGGATTTACCCCCAATACTCCGAACACTTACGGGTCCAAACAAATCCATATGGAGAAGTTCCAAAGGAATGTTAATCGAATTCATCAATTTAGGTTTATGAGACTTCTTAGTTTGTTTTCCCTTTTTACAGGAAATACAGTGATCATTTAGTGAAAAGGTTTGTTTGGGAACCCCAATCACTAAATCATTCTTAACTAAGAAATTCATTTTTCTAAAATTAATGTGACCCATTCTTCTATGCCACAAGATTGATTCCTTTTCTGTAGCTTTTGACAATAAGCAAGTATGCTCTGTAGATCGAGTAATGGTACGCATGTCTAAAACATACATATTCTTTACCCTTGGAGCTCGCATAAGAATCCACTCTTGAGGTATCACAAACCCTGGCTTAAGAATTAAGCACTCTTCATCGTTAAACCAAGTTGAAAGTTTCTTGTCACAAACTTGGGAAACACTGAGTAGATTATGTTGAAGTTGTTCAACATAATTTACTTTATCAAAGCTGATTTCCCCGTTTGTAACGGTTCCCTCACCAGAAATCATGCCACCTTTGTCACCGGCAAATGCAACAAAACCTCCGTCTTTAACCTTAACATCCTCAAGCAGAGAGAGGTTCCCTGTCATATGTCTTGAACAGCCACTATCGATGTACCATATGTTATCAATAGCTCGTGAAGGCTGTAAGACATTTGATCAAAAACGGATTAGTTGCTAATGGAGACCCAAGCCTTTGAGGCTATGGGTCGTCCAGTAATAACATCCATGATGAAAACGTCAATTTGTTTCAAGTTCTTTTTGAAATTCCTTTTGATTGACGCATCATGAGATTTTGTTTTCTTCTTTGAAGAAACAAAAGATGTTACTTTCGGTTTTGATGATTTTTCGTGGACAGTTTTTAAATCATCTTTGATTTCAGAATGTTTAGCTTGCTTCAAATTATCTTTTGAACGTTTTTTAGCAAGCTTGTGACACTCATTGATAAGATGTCCACGAACATTACAATAGAAACATTTTCTTGTTTCATATTGTTTCCGAGAAGTAACTCTTTTATCAGAAACAGGAAGTGAAGCCTTACTTGTAGAAGCCTCACATTTAGAATGTGATTTTCTATTTGTAGACACTTCACTTTTAGAAACAAAGTGAGAAGAAGAAAGTTTAGCTTTTGATGAAGAAGTTGATGATTGTGATTTTTGTGGTGAAGAAGATTGTTTTAAAATCTTTTTAACTTGTGTTGGTGTGTCACAAGTTTTCGATTTTTCTTTTAAATTTTTCAAAACACAATATTTAATCTTGTCACAACATTCACAATCATGCTTCTTCATTTTGAAAGCATCAACTTTGGATTCATCAGTTGGTGAATCATCAACTTTGGAATCATCTTTAGAAGATGATTCTAAAGTCTCACTTGAAGACACCTTTTGAGGTGTGTCTTTCTCATCAATCTTTCCTTTTCCATAAGCAAACTCAACATTTGCTTCATTTTTAACTGGCAATGCAGAATAGGTAGTTGGTGGAGGAACAAAATGATATTCAACTTTTGAATCTTTTGTTTTTGAATCATTTTGATATCCAATACCAGATTTAGATTTAGTATCTAAACGTTGGTTATTGATTATCTCATCAAAAACAACAGCAGATGTTGAAACATTTAGCAATTTTCTTTCAAGATCTAAAAGCAAAGAATCAGCATCAGATTTTTCTTTTTTTAATAAGTCCATTTCAACCAAATAACTATTAATAATGGATTGCTGATTGAAGATTTTTGCTTTTAAATCATGTGTTTCAACATTTGTTGACTCAAAACGTTTATTTAAAAGATCATTATTTTCAACCAATTCCTTGTTCTGTATTTTTAACTTTTCATTGTCAGTTAAAAGTTTAGCATTTTGAGTTTGATACATGCTGATTTGATTACTCAAATCAGTGCAATTTAAGCAAATTTGATCAGCAAAGGAAGAATCGACCTCAGAAACATTCACCATAAATGCTTGATTATGGGAATACTCATCCACGTGTGCGCTCCAATCATAAAACTCATCAGAAGTAGAAATGAGTGCAGAAGATGTGGGAGTAGCAGATGTTTCCTTTGTTTGAGGTTGAGCAGATGAAGAATATGTCTTGGAAGTTGATGGCTTGGTAAAACCAGAAGTAGGAGCTTTATTCTTCTCACATTCTCTTGCAAAGTGACCAAGGTTTTGACAATTGTAACAGCGAACTCTTGATTTGTCAAAACCTGGTTTACCTCCCAGTTTATTTTTACCAGTTCTTTGTAGAAATCTTTTAACTCGCCTGGTAAACATAGCCATATTCCATTGCAGATCCATCTCTTCTAAGTCATCTGGATGCAGTTGATCATAATCCTCTTCAACTAACTCAACATTTCCAACTCTTCCAGAGATAAAAGCTTCATATGAAGACAAGAATGCAGTAACAACATTTGCATGGTCTTCAGTTACTCTTGAAACTTGTGGATTAGAATTCTGTTGTTGTTGATGGCTTGAAGTTGAAGAACTTCCAGAACCATAAAAACCAAAACTTGAATAACCACCAGATGTGGTTCCACTTGGAATTCCACCAGAATAAGTTTCAGATCCTGAATATAATGCCGTTGTTTCAGAAGATTTGGTAGTACCAAATTGAGTAAACTGCATCATTTTTCCTGTCTCCTTTTTCTGGAGAGACACATCATACACCTGAAGCTTATTGATTAAATCCTCAAAAGCATATTCCCCTAATGACTCATCTTCCATCAAGATATTTGCTTTGATGTCCCATCGGGAAGGCAAAGCTTCAATCAATTTTTCATTGATTTCAAGACGCTCAAGAATCATTCCATGTCTTTTTAATTCACTGATAAGTTGTGAATACCTAACGATCAAATCGTTAAAAGACTCATTGGGAATACAGGTGAAAACATCCCATTGTTTCTTTAGTAAATCACGTTTGCTCTTTTTCAATTTATCATTACCAGCAAACCGCTTTTCCATTGCTTTGTACAATTCAAAAGCAGTAGACAAATCTTTCCATCCCGCTAGAACATCACTTGGAAGACTCATTGAAATGATAGATTTAGCCTTCTTATCCCGATCATGTTCTTTTTGTTCTTCCGAATTCATCATCTTTAATGATTTAGGTGGAGGATTATCTCGATAAATGCCTTCTGCTCTTGGATGTATATATTGTTCCAATATTGGAATCATCAAATCAGGATCATACAAAGCAATAAATGATTCAAAACGATATCTCCAATCATCGTAATCATTTTGACAAAGAAACTTGGGTGGTTTTGTAGTTGTTCCGGTCTCTTGATCATTCTTCATCATTGTTTGCCAATTGACGTGTGCCATCTTTCAGAATTAAATCTTTCAATTTAATATCAAAACTAGATCTCTTGAACTCTGAAACAATCTGTCCGTGAATATAGTATACGTGAATACTATATGCGTGAATCCTTTTAACTTTCTGAAACAGTCAGTCCGTGAGTATAGTATATGTAAATACTATATCCGTGAATTCTGTTAACTTTCTATTCGTGAATATAATATCCGTGAATAAAGATATTCTCTGTGATTATTAATATGCGTGAATACTAATATCTGAGAATAGAAGTATTTTTCGTGATTTTCAAATGCGTGAATATTTACTCCGACAATGTCAATGTGGTATTTTAAAATTTTGATCCGTGAATGGTACTACTGTTTATGCGACAATAGTATTTTCACGGAAATGATTCACGGATTAAGGTAATCACGAAATGAAATTTTAACATTCACGGAGTAAGATTTCAAAGTAATTCACGGAATATAATTCACGGATAATGTGATTCACGAATAATCGTCCAGAAATTTCAAAGTAATCCAGATTCTTCAAAATAGACTCGTTTTTGATGAAAGTTGCTGCAATGATCTCGGAATTCAATTTCCGACCTTCAGAAATAGTCAATTTTGACTTTTGATCGTCAAAATATCAACTTTGTAGAAAAGTCGTCAACTTGCATTACATTCTTTTGATTAATTTGTAGAAATCTTTGAGAAATCACAGCAGAAATCACAGCAGAAATCTTCTAGTAATCTTTGATCATACAAAATGAATCAAATTAACACTTTAGTTCTTCAATTCACAGCAGAAATCACGTCAAGCGATCTTCTTCAAACGTCAAGAAGTTTCAATTTCTTATTCTAATGGCTCTGATACCACTTGTGAACTCTCCAGAATCAGAATACGCAATTGAAACTAAACACAGTATTTGTGCGGAATACAAATATGTGTATAACAGAATTGTCTTGAAGAAATATCCAAACGAACAATAGAAATGTCAACAAGAGAACAAGAATATATTTCTCATAAAAGTTCAAATTACAAGAGATTATACATTCATTCTCAGAAACTAATTGATTAGCCAAAAGTCTACTGTCGTAAAAAATCACTGAACCTTCTTTCTCTCTTTTTTTTTAAATGAAAGACAACTACTATTTATATACAAGTCTACGACTACGACAATCAAAGTATAATCCGTGAATTGACATTCACGGAATAATACTATCCGTGAATCAAACTTAATCACGGATGAATATTGTTTAACTATTTGTCATTCACGGAATACCATTTGTCGCATACTTTTTCACGGACAAAACATACTGTCGAAGCTTTATCATTCACGGACACCATATTGTCAAATCCAATTCACGGTTGAACTTTCACGGATATAAAGCATTTCACGCACAAGGAATTCACGGACAAGGCTTTCACGGAGCAAAAACATTTCACGGATTTAATTGTTTTTAAACAAATTTAAGTATTAATCAACCTTTTGTCTCTACAGAGAACTTTTATTTCATGTCACAAAGTATACAAAATCAGCTTGATTATCTCTCTAATCTCTATCTCAAACTCTTTCTAGATATGGAAGTGAAAGTGTTACAATTGAAGAGTCTCTCCAAAACTCACTCAAAAACCTATTTCAAAATGACCTAAGGAATTCTATTTATAGACCTCCAAACATACATGCAACCATAAGACTTAATGAAGTCAAACTTAGTCAATAGCTTTGACTAACCATCCGACAATAGCTTTGTCGCAATACTATTGTCGTATGGCTATAGTCGCAATACAATAGGTCATTTATTCAATTAATCTATGCTAAAACAATATACAAACTATTGTCACAAAATGTTAGAACAACATGTTCTAACAGTAAACAAGCTAGGTTATGCACAAAAGGTTATCATTCCCATGTGTTTGGTTTGATTCGAGACTTTTATTTTCTAAATGATGATCCTCTAGTTATATTGCCTACTTTGACTAGTCAAGCAAGTACAAGCATCCTAGTAAGCAAGAATGGTCAAGTAATTTTAATTCATTATTCTATTCATGCAAGCTAGTTAACTTTTTGTTGACTTTTTAAAAGTCAAACTTGCTAATCTCAATTACAGTTTATCCGCATTGTACAATTAACATAGAGTAATCATCCAAAATACCATAATTACTTAATCATCTATAGACTAACACTTAATCAAGCAAGATTCTAGACTTAATTAGTTGGTCAAAGTTCATCCTTTTGAAAGAGTCAAACATGTGTGAATTAGCATGGGAAAGTGATAGTAGCATGTAGTTTCTAAGCATCTAACCAAGAAAAGTTCTAGTTCCTAGTTACTAACTTAGCTAACTCCATGAAATAAGCTCTTTTAAATTTAAAGTGGGTTTTGATGATCATACCTTTGTTTTAGTGAACAAAACTTGAAAATGATTGTACAACCGTGAAGAACATGCAAAGAGGGGGTCAAAAGGACACAAGATCACAAGTTTTGGTGGAGATTTGATGTTGGTTTCATGGTAGTGTGATGGGTGGTCGATTTTGGAGAGGAGAGGGGAGGAAGAAGATGTTTTCTTCTTATTTTTGAATTATGGAGATGTAGGGAAGATTTAGTGGTCCCTAGGAATATGTGTCATGTCCTTAAGTACCATATTCCTTACACATGGTCCCTAATGTACTTTAGGATTAAGCCTAATGTTCTAGATTATTTCTCAATGTCCTATTAATCTTAGCTACGAATATTAATCGTAGCTACGAATCTTAAGTATACTTATTGTATTTTTGGGTGTTTTAAAATCTTTGTCTGACGTGGGACTATGGAATGTACACGTTTCGGCTAAAAGCTTGAAATTGCGAATTCCTTTCGACATGCACGTGTTTTCAGGCAACAATTTAAAAACGTTTTCTTAAAGGTCGCTTTCAAGAATTTATTTATTACTATATGTATACTAAAATACGGTCTTTTAATCGATTTGCTTGGGTGTCAAGGTTTTATCTGTGTATTGTGGTTTATTCTCTGGTTATTGTTTTGTTTCTGAGTATTGTGATCTGATTGATAATATGGGAGGGAGTAGTAACAAAAAGAAAAAGAAGAAGGATTCGATTTCTTCAAGTAATGCAGCGATTCAAAGTGATACTCATGGTAGTTCTGGTTCATCCTCGGATTCTGATTTTGTTTCTACATTTGACACGTCGAAAATTAATATCGATGGGGTTAAAAAATTATCAAGTAAATCCCCGGTGGATGCTGTAGCTGATCAAACGGGTATCCCGTTAAACCCTAGCGAGAAGGAGGCTGTTTTGAAGCAGGTTAATGCTGATGGGGATGCCGAATTGTTTAGTGAGAACCAGGTTAGGGTTTCTGAACCCTCTAAAATCCCTGGTTCTGACGTGTTTGTTGATGATAATGGAAGGAAAACTGATGGGCTGCAAGGCGGAGATTCAACAATAAAAATCCCAGTCATGCATGCATATACATTTGAGAAAGGGCTGGATAGGTTAGAGGCTGTTACGGAGGTGATAACTGAGCCTGTGCAGAAAGTGCAGAATAATGTTACTACAGGTACAAAGCCTGGAGTGTCATTCGCCAATATAGTTTCTAAAGAAAAAGTGCCGAATAAGGTAAATTTTCGTAAGATTGATGATCATGTCCCTGATGGTTCAGATTTTGATGTGGGTATTCCGGTAACATCTGTGGAGGAAGTTATGGATAGATTGAATAATTCGTTATACGGCTACTTTATAGGCAAGCGTCTTGCTTATCCAGTGGTTGAGAATTATGCTTGGAATGCATGGGGTAAATTTGGTATCCAAAAGATTATGATGAATGCAAACGGTTTCTTTTTCTTCAAATTTGCCTCATTGAAAGGAGTTGACAGTGTGTTAGAAAACGGGCCGTGGTTGATTAGGGGTGTCCCCATTATTCTAAATAAATGGAACCCTTCGGTTAGCTTAACGAAAGAAGACTTGACTAAAGTCCCAGTCTGGGTCAAAATGCATGATGTCCCGATCGCAGGTTTTACAGCTGATGGATTAAGTTTAATTGCAAGTAAGATTGGAAACCCTATGATGTTAGACACGTATACTAGTAATATGTGTGTGGACTCTTGGGGTAGAAGTAGCTATGCTAGGGCCATGATTGAAATTCATGCTGAAAAGGAGCTGAAAGAAAAGGTTATTGTTGCTGTCCCAAACTTGGATGGTCCTGGCTATACGAGGGAATCAGTCCGAATTGAATACGAATGGAAACCGCCGCGATGTGATATCTGCAGGCTATTCGGACACACTTGTGATAACTGTCCAAAGGCAGTAAAGGAGCAGATTAATGTGATTAATGGTGCTGAATTTCGGGTACCAAAGAATCCGATTAGAGGAGCCGGCCAGAAGGGGTTTAATATGGCTAAACCAAAACAACGAGTTGAATACCAGCCTGTTGTCCGGAAATCTGATCAGGGGGGTCCTTCTATTCGTAAAGTTGAGCACGGGGATGCTAAAATCTCAAATGTGTCTACTTCTAATGCGTTTTCAGTATTAGAAGAGGTTGATGTATCGAGTAAAAAGGAAACTAGCAAAAATACGAATGTCAATATTAAATCTAATGGAAAGCAAGTCATGGAGGATGAGGATTCTGATGCTGAAGTTGAGAATGCATATGATGAAACTTCGAACTTTATTACAGCTGATGATTATGTTACTTATACCGAGGGGGCAAGCACTCCCGGTGCTAAGGTATCCAATGATTAGTTTAGCATCTTGGAACATTAGGGGTATGAACCGCACCCCTAAGCAAAAAGAGGTTTGACAGGTAATGAATGAAAATCAGCTGAGTTTATGCGCTATCTTGGAGTCTCATGTGTTCAAGGTATTTGTAAAAAGGTTTTTCAATCTTGAGAATGGACATCCAATGGAAATGTTTGCGATAAGAGTTCTAGAATTATTCTAGGCTGGAACCCGGATGTTCTTGATGTAATGCTCCTTGCTACCACTAATCAAGTCATGCACACTCAAGTGATGGTTAAGGCGGAGAATAAAATGATGTTCTGTTCTTTCATCTATGCGGATAACAATTACATAAGGCGTAGACAGCTATGGGATAACTTGGGGATGCACAAACAATTTGTTAGTGATAATCCATGGGTTATGTTGGGGGACTTTAATGTTGCGCTTAACTTGGAAGACAGTTCGGCTGGGATGGGTTTCAATGTTGCAATGACTGATTTTAAGGAGTGTGTTAATGATATAGATGTCATGGATGTAAATGGTGTTGGTCTTCATTTCACCTGGACCCAAAAACCAAAAGGTAGAAATGGTATCCTGAAGAAAATTGACAGAATCATGGGAAATTTGAAATTTTCTGATGTGTTTTCGGGTTCTTATGCAATATTTCAACCTTACAGAATCTCGGATCACTCACCATGTGTGTTGAAAATTCCTTCTGGTGGGCAAATCAAACCGAAACCGTTTAAGTTCTCTAACTTCCTGGTGTATAAAGAGGGATTTTCTGATCTGGTTAAAAATGCTTGGAACATTGAGATTGAGGGCCATAACATGTTTCGGGTAGTAAAGAGGTTACGTGCTCTCAAGTCTCCCCTTCGGAAGTTATTGTATGATCAAGGGCAGCTTCATAAGATCGTGCAGGAGTCTAGACAGGAGTTGGATAAGGCTCAATTGGCGCTTGATAAAGATCCGTCAAACTTCGAATTAAGGGAACGAGAGGCTGTCTGTTTGAATGCGTTCCAACAGGCGGCTTTAGATGAGGAACGGTTCTTACAACAAAAAGCTAAAATTGAGTGGTTAAGAGTTGGTGATTCAAACTCTGCTTATTTTCATAAGATGGTAAAATGTAATCAAAATAAAGCTAGAATTGAAAGGATTCGTGATGGTGATGGGGCTGATCATGATGGTGATTTGGTGCCATCTATATTTGTGAAGCATTACGAGCAATTTCTGGGGACTAAAGGTAATGTATCTTCCACGTTAGACCAGGGGTTATTTACAAATCGGTTGGATGGTTTGAAGGCTTTAAATATGGTTAAGGAAGTTTCGAATGAGGAGATTAAAAATGCCATGTTCTCGATTGGGGAAAATAAAGCTGCAGGCCCTGATGGTTATACTTCGGCTTTCTTTAAGAATTCTTGGGACATTGTTGGAAAGGACGTGTGTTTGGCGGTTCGGGATTTCTTTGTGAATGGCAGGCTGCTTCAAGAAGTGAATCATACAATTATTTCGCTTGTTCCCAAGATCCCAACTCCGGCCAGAGTTACTGACTATAGACCAATTTCCTGCTGTAATGTTATTTATAAATGTATCAGTAAGATCATATCTAACCGTATTAAAGTTGGGTTGGGAGATATTGTTAATATCAATTAATCTGCTTTTATTCCTGGAAGACGTATCTCCGATAACATTCTTATTACTCAGGAGTTAATGCATAATTACCATAGTGATGTGGGTCCTTCTAGATGCTCTATTAAAGTTGATATTCAGAAGGCCTATGATACGGTTGAGTGGTGCTTTCTAAAAAGTATCCTCACGGGTTTTGATTTTCATAAAACCATGGTTGGCTGGATAATGGCATGTGTGACTAGTACATCTTTCTCGTTAAATATTAATGGCCATTTGCATGGATATTTTAAGGGTGCGAGGGGCTTACGACAAGGGGATCCTCTATCTCCTTACCTCTTTACTCCTGTTATGGAAGTGCTTACTCTCATTTTACAAAGGAAGGTTAGTATGTCAGATGGTTTTCGGTTGCATCACCATTGCGCCAAACAGGAGATTATAAATGTCTGTTTTGCGGATGATCTTTTCCTATTCTCTCATGGTGATTCACAATCTGTGCAAGTCCTATTGGAGGGGATCGATGACTTCAAAAATGTTTCAGGGCTGGTTCCGAGTATCCCTAAAAGTACTGTTTTCTTTTGCAATGTTGGTAACCATGTAAAACGGAATATTTTAGGAAGTATGCCCTTTGTGGAAGGAAAACTCCCGGTAAAATACCTGGGAGTTCCATTAATATCATCTAGGTTATTGACAAGGACTGCAAAGTTCTGGTGGAGAAGGTTAAGAACCGTATAGGTGACTGGAAAAACAAGTATTTATCCTTTGTAGGTAGACTTCAACTGATCATCTCTGTATTATCTTCCATGCATATCTATTGGGCTTCGGTGTTTATCCTCCTGGCTCGTATTGTTGCTGAAATTGAGCAAATTATGAGAGGATATCTTTGGTGTCAAGGAGAGTTTAAGAGGGGTCAAGCGAAGGTTTCTTGGGTTTCTTTGTGTGCTCCAAAATCAGAGGGTGGTCTTGGTATAAGAAGGCTGGAATCATTTAATGTGGCGCTTATGGTTTCTCACATATGGAGTATCATCACTCAAAGAGAATCGCTTTGGGTGAAATGGATACATTCATATAAACTAAAAGGGCGAAGCTTTTGGGATGTTCCTCTTCGAGCGGGTGTAACATGGGGTTGGCGCAAATTATTGCAAATTCGAGAGAGGGTTAAGCAGTTCATCCATGTTGAAGTTGGTAATGGTGAATCTATTAACATTTGGTTCGATTTGTGGAGCCCGCATAGCCCTTTAATTAGCCATATCTCGTCTAGGTGGATTACCCATGACGGCTTTTCCATGTCGAGTAAGATTGCAGATTGTATTTCAAATGGTTTATAGCTTTGGCCGAGTGACTGGTTGTGTAGATTTCCGACTCTCTCTCTGGTTCAATGTCCGGACCTTGTGGTTAATAAACAAGATGTATGGTTTTGGAAGGATAGTAATGGCAATCAGAAAATTTTTTCGGTATCTACTGTTTGGGACTCACTTCGTCCATCGCGTGAGTTGGTCCCTTGGTATAATATTGTTTGGTTTTCTCAATGTATTCCTCGTCATGCTTTTCATCTTTGGTTGGTGTTTAAAAGAAGACTGAAAACGCAGGATCTTTTAAAGCAATGGGATGTTGGTCCTTTGATCAACTTAAACCTGTTTCGGTGCCCTTTGTGCAAGGTCACGAAAGATTCTCATAACCATCTATTTTTTGAATGCTCTTTCTCCTCGCAGGTATGGACGTCGTTGTCTCCCCTTATTGGTTGGCAAGGTTCATCTGTTATTTGGGAGTATATTATCTTGTGGATTCAGCCTCTATCTAAGACGAGGAAAGTTCAGAGTGTCATATGCCGGCTTATTCTTTCAGCTTCTACTTACTATATATGGAATGAAAGGAATAATCGCCTCTTTGGGAAAGGCTCGAGATCGGTGTCTCAAGTCTGTGCTATTATACATTCAAATGTTCGTTTAAAGCTGCTCTCTTGTAGATTTAAAAGCTCTTTGTATGGTGATCAGCTTCTGGACTCCTGGAATATTCCTCTTTCTTCACGTACACATGTATAGAAGTTTGCTTGTTTTTATTGGGTGTGCGTTTATTATGTATTGGCTGTTTTTTCTGTTTCGTAGGAAATTGTAATAGTATATGGCATGTCATATACTTAGTTTTCTGCCTTGCTAAGCATTGCGAGTGTTTATTTCGAGGTTGATGTAGAACACGTCTACATCTTTTTGTACTTAATGGTTTTGAGGTAATATATTTCGCCGGGGTAACCCTTTACCCAAAAAAAAAATACGGTCTTTTAAAGTCGCGAGCCTCGACCTTTTCAGGGAGAATTGTTTTACGATTTGTTCCGATCCCTATATAGGGAAAGGGTTGAGATTGCTCCCTTAAGTGAATGTTTTTAGGTACAAAACTTTTTGAAAGCTCCCAAATGACATTATAAACTAAGTAGTAATGACTATCCTCTAATTTCCCTAGGACTTTTCGTTCCTCATATCCTAAATCGACAAGATTGCTAATGAACTTATTGTATACCTTCCTTTTGACAAGCCGACGCGTGGTCCTTGATCTTTATAATTTAGATTGTGAGTGAGTTTATTCATGACTTCCAGAAATGCTTTCTCTTCCTACGAATCAGGTTCTCCAATTGTAGATTTAACTATCCTAAGGAGTTCACTGATTTTGGCTTTTTGTGTGGAAGTGAGGGGTATTTGGTAAAGGCAAAGATTCGAATAAGCTTGATATGAAGTTCTTTTCTTTTAGTGAAGAGGGTTGTGTTGAATCTTTCCTTGGTAGAATCAAGAAATACATCTCGCAATTTTGAGATCAAGTAAGAGGCAGGGTCAACAAAGAATGGAATTTTACCAGGAATGACGATGGGAATCATCGGGTCCCGTTCTATCCAGAACTCAAGTTTGTTGATCACTGCAACGACATTGTGATTTACTAATATCATAGATATTGGGAGAAAGTCCATGTCGGCAAGTGATTCAAAAAGTAGATCTAAATCTGCTTTAAATTGTAGTTCTTGATCTCTGAAATTTGTGAAACTGCTCTCGCATTCATGACTTGACAGGCGAAGAAGGAATTCTACTTGTTTTTCTAATTTGACAATCGTCTCTCATCGTTCGTAGGAAAACGGGAGGTCGGCATATTTTAATTGCCTAACGAATGCTTTATAGACATCTACCCTACGGGAAGGATTGAAAGAAGCACCGAGGTGGCGTTCTTCAAAACAAGGTTGTTCGGACTCGACTGATGGAACCTTATCCAACACTCGAGAAATGGTATATGTGTTCATGTGAAAGGGCATAAACTGATGTTTCGGAAATGAGGGTGATTAAGTCACGCAATTTCAGAGGTTTGACTTCATAATCATCTTCAGGGAGATAATTAAAGTGGATAGAACTTGGTAAATTAGGTGAATGCAAAGTTGGAGAGTGATCTTCTGGAGATGATACAAGGTCAGGTAACTGATCCGTGTTATCAAAGCCCGGGCAATGTTTTGGAATGGAATGTGGTGTCCTAAATTTTTCTTGGATTTCGGAGGTTTCCTTAGCTTTAGAGGAAGAAGGTGAAAAGAAATCAGATCCTATCTCTTTTTCTAAGTAGTTAAAGAATTCCATGTCATCCATTGCCTTCAATTCGTCCTTTGAAATGAGGCAAGAAGTGGGTTTTCGAGTTGTCATTTTTTTTTACTAAAATTATCCTAATTAACTAATACTTAATTAACTCTCGAAGGATTTCTGAGGAGATTTCCATCGGAAGGATCACCTAAATACTACTACTTAAGGCGGCTTTGAATCGTACGTTTACGACTCCCCGGTAGCGGTGCCAAAAACTTGATGGCACCCGAAAGCTTCAGTGTCGTTGATGGTAACTAATCGGGCGCCAACAGGGGTTTTAAAATCTATAAATAGTGGGGCTTAATATATATGTACTACCTACTCTGGTTAGTAAGCGGTAAGTATAACCTAAGATCGTTCTATGAATCGAAACGTGTGGGTGACTAAAGCTAGTGCTTTCGGTAGGGAGGTATTTAGGATGGAACAAAGTAGGTAGGTTTTGGGGTTTTTAAACTAAAGACAAATAATTAAAGTGCGGGAAAGTAAATTAAAATACAGGAAAGCAGATAAAGATAAATATGTGATTGCTGAGATTTTGATAATTAATGTTTCGGGATGACAGATTAAATAGGGACAATACTTAACATAATAAGTAAACTATTAGGTGTAAACTCAAGAACCCTACCAACTAATTTTCCCATTGGCATGTCACTAGGAACTAGGTTATCATGATTCTTATCGGAGCAATACGCAAGCTTCCAATACTTATCTAGTTGAAAGATAAGCAACCTATCTTGGTTTTATACCGAGGTGCATGAATCAGCAGCGTATCGTCTCATAGGTCCGACCGTTCTTAACCCCTAAGATAGTTTACTACTCTATTAGCATGCAGATTAATAACTTTGTATGTTTAGACTGCCGATTTTGTAAGACTTAGTGTTTTAAGGATTCTAGATCGCTAGGACTTTACTCTTATTCCTAAGCCTTGTTGTTGTTTATTAAAGCTTGGTTACTTCGACTTATGACTTAAGTCTCTCCTTTTCAAACAGTTATACATGCCTGGATTATTCGCAGTTTATCAAAACGTGTTTCATATGCAGACCATGCCTTTCAGTAATTAGACAGTGTACTTTACATGGTTGTTCCATGGCTTCTTACATCCAACACGCGGTCAAGAGTAATTGATAGTGAGAATGACACTCTAAACTAACTAAATGTAAAGCAGTGCATAAATGTAAACCTAATATATACAATAAGTGGTTTCACTGTGTCTTACTTATTGCATGTCATGGGCACAGATAACTACTTACCATAATTAAGGTTGATCAGGTCCTAATTACTAGGTTGCAGTCACGTGGATAACCAGAAAGGGTACTCCATAAATTAAACTTAAGTTCATAAAGTCTTGACAATACAAAGGTTACTAATTCCTATTCTATCTGCCCGTGTTTTACGAACATTATTTTATAGTGTGTTGACTTTCGTAGGATATACCAGTTAGTTGTGAAGTTGTATTATCGTTTCGGAATTCCAACTGTTAAACCAGAGCTGATTCCAGTGATATAACTACCTTCGGTCGTTTATGATTTCCATACATTTGTACTTTGCTTGAAAGCATTTCCAGTACTATATCGAATAAACAGTCGAATAGGGGTCATCATATCACTTTACGATTATCGTACACTAATTATATAATGTCATCCTTACTTATAATTATCTATGCCATCAACAATCACAATAATAAACTACTCGCAATTCAAAGCAACAAGTAAATCACATACCAAGTAATAATGCATATTTAAAATACGAAATAAAACAAGTATGATAAAGGTTTAGATATCACCCGGAAATAAATGCATAGCAGCGTATTATTATGATTGACAACTCTTTTGCACGTACAAAGATTTATCTCCGAATCCCTAGCGTTCGTTTTAGCCTCTATGTTAATCCGTAGATTAATTACAATAATCCTAGAATGAGAAAGACTATAAAATACATGAACATTTCCTTTTTTTTTTTTTGGGTAAAGGGTTACCCCGGTGAACTTTTATTAATAAAAGATGAAGTACAAAACGATGTGACAGAGTATCACACCAACCTCGATGCTACAAGATCAACAAGGACTAAACTATATGTATACGACATGCCATATACATATTACAATGATAACAAGCTTTAAACATGAAAAACAGCCAATATAATGTAAATGAGCAATCTATAAGCAAAGATTCACTATTTCCCATCCCTAATGCACGATTGGGGTAATCTCCACATATCCAGAAATTCCAAGACCGAATCTGATTTCTTGAATTTGAGGGTTAACAGCTTTAAACGAACAGTAGAAAGAATCACCTGTTGAATTTGCAAAGCTGATCGGCCACCTTGATTATACAGTCTGTTATTCCTCTCTTGCCAAATAAAGTATGAAGTTGCTGCAAGGAGAATACGACCTATAACACTTCTAGCTTTCCTCGAATTCAACATAGGCTGAAAATATGCAAGAATATCATCCCAACTCACTGAAGTCCGGTGCATTCCTCCAAGTTTTTGACCAAAGACCACACCTGTGAAGAAAAGGTACATTCAAAGAAAAGGTGGTTATGAGAATCTGGAACCATCTTACATAAAGGACACCTGAGCAGGTTTAAGTCGGTAGAAATACCAACATCCCATTGCTTTAAGGTATCCTGTGTTTTTAACTTTCTCCGCATCACAAGCCACATATGAAAAGCATGTCTTGGAATACAATGAGAAAACCAAACCAGATTGTACCAAGTAACTTCACTTTCACGTTCTCGAATAGAATTCCAAACAGTAGAAATAGAGAACTCCTTTTGCACTCCCGTATGATCACACCATTCAAGAGAGTCACGCTGATTCATAAATAATTGAGGACATGGGATTGAATTTAGGACAGGAAATAAAGTATACCAAGCAGTCGGCCATCTCCATGAACCATTAGCTACAAGATCCACAAGCTTATGCTTGATAGTAAACCCCGCATTCGTGATATTCCTGGAAGATATATGGTTAATAAGAGGGCTAGAGTGACACCAATTATCAAACCATACATTAATGGTCTTGCCATCCCCTATCCGGTACCTTACAAAGTGACGAATAGTATCACGAATTTGGAGAAGCTTCCTCCATCCCCAAGTAATACCAGCTTTTAGAGGAACATCCCAAAAACTTCTGCCTCTCAAGCGGTATGTATGGATCCATTTGACCCATAGCGAATCCCGGCACTTAAGAATACTCCAAATATGAGATACCATGAGAGCAATATTAAATGTCTCCAATCTCCGAATACCTAAACCCCCTTCAAGTTTCGGCACACATAGGGAAATCCCAAGCAACCTTTGCTTTGCCTCTTTTCATTTCATCTTGGCACCATAGAAACCCTCTTAAAAGTTTCTCAATATCAGAAATTATACGGCTAGGCAAAATGAAAACCGAAGCCCAATATATATGCATAGAAGATAGGACAGAAATAACAAGTTGAAGACGTCCTGCAAATGAAAGAGCTTTATTCTTCCAGTCCCCTATTCGATTTCTGATTTTTTCCACCAGCCCCTTACAATGCTTATATAAAAGATTCGAAGATATAAGGGGCACTCCAAGATATTTTACCGGCAAACTACCTTCTTCAAACGGCATCAGGTTTAAGATGGACTGTTTTACGTGAGAGGTTACATTACAAAAGAATACCGTGCTCTTAGGAATGCTAGGAATCAAACCCGACATAGCTTTAAACTCGTTCAAACCAGCCATAAGAATATTTGCAGAGGCAACATCTCCACGAGCAAATAAGAAAAGATCATCAGCAAAACAAAGGTTAATAATCTGCAAATCATCACATCGGTTATGGAAAGAAAAACCAGGTTCTTCGTGAGATTTCCTTTGCAAAATAAGTGTAAGAACCTCCATAACTAAAGTGAACAAGTAAGGTGATAGGGGGTCACCTTGTCGCAGCCCTCGTTTACCCTTAAAATACCCATGTAATTGTCCATTTACATTGATTGAGAAAGATGAACTCGTAACACAAGTCATGATCCATGATACGATTTTGGGGTGAAACCCGAACCCCATAAGAATTCTTCTCAAGAACTTCCAATCAACCGTATTGTACGCCTTTTGAATATCTACTTTGAAGGCGCACCTAGGAGGACCACAATTCCGATGATAAGCATGCATAAGTTCTTGCGTAAGAAGAATATTATCAGAAATCCTCCGCCCAGGCACAAATGCTGATTGGTTGATACTAACAACGGAATTCAAACCATCCTTAATCCGATTAGAAATCAGCTTACTTATGCACTTATATAGGACATTACAACAAGAGATAGGACGATAATCATTAAGCCGAGATGGGGTTGGTACTTTCGGTACCAATGCAATTATAGTATGATTTATCTCTTGAAGCATTTTTCCATTAAGAAAGAAGTCCCGAACAGCAACACAAATATCTTCACCAATAATCTCCCATGTGTTCTTGAAAAATGTGGAAGTATAACCATCCGGACCCGGAGATTTATCCTCCCCAATTGAAAACATAACAGCCTTAACTTCTTCATTGGTAACTTCACGCACCATGAAATCAGCTAAATGAGGATCCAAACGCTTAGAAAACAGATCCATATCAGGTAGTTGCGATGAACTCCCCTCGACACCTAGAAAATTTGTAAAGTGTTCAACAAACACGTTTAGAACCTCCTCCCCTTCAAAAACAGCCCCCGTCATATCATAAACTCTAGAAACACGACTTCTGTGCTGTCTATCCTTCACGGATTTGTGGAGATAGGCAGAGTTCGAGTCACCCACCCGAAGCCATTCCACTTTAGCTTTTTGTTTCAGGAAACGCTCCTCATCTAGCACAGCCTGTTGAAAAGCACTAAGGTAAACAGCCTCCTCCTCCCGAAGATCATGGTTTAAAGGATCTTTATCAAGAGCAATTTGAACCTCATCAAGCTCTTTCCGAAGAGTAACCACTTTACTATGCAAATTTCCTTGCTCAAACAGCAATCTTCGTAGAGGACGTTTGAGCAATTTCATTCTTTTAACCACTTTAAACATGTTATATCCATCAACATCCTTACCCCAAACATTTCGGACCAGATCCTTAAATCCCGCCTTATGAACCAGAAAATTTGAGAATCTAAACATACCTAGTTTCGGATGAAAAATCTTTGGGATTTTTAGGACACAAGGAGAATGATCCGAAATCCTATATGGCTGAAAAATGGCATATGAACCTGCAAATTCATCATTGAAAGCCAAATTACACATAACCCGATCAATTTTCTTTAAAGTTCCTCCATCACCTTTTGGTTTTTGGTTCCAAGTAAAATGAAGACCAGTGCTATTAGTATCCATGACTTCCAAACTTTCAACACAATCCTTGAAATCCGCCATAGCAATATCATATGAGGCCCCTAAATAATGATCTTCTATATTAAGCGCCACATTAAAGTCACCAAGGAGGACCCATGGCTTTCGTCTAACAAACAGCTTATGTTGGTCTAAATTCTGCCATAGCTCCCGTCGACGTATATACCGGTTATCTGCATAAATAAAAGAACAAAAGAATGCTTTTTGGTCCGCTTTAACCACAACCTGAGTGTGCATAACCTGATTAGTAGCTGCTAGTACCATAACATCAACAATATCAGGATTCCATCCAAAAATTATACGAGATCCCTTACTACAAAGATGGCCATTAGACGTCCACTCCCATCTATAAAAAACTTTCTTACATATATCACGTAAATTAGAGACATCCACATGAGATTCGAGGATACCACATATGCTTAGGTTATTCTCGCTCATAACTTCACGAACCTCTTTTTGTTTAGGGGTGCGGTTCAATCCCCTAATGTTCCATGAAGCAAGACTAAACATGATCACCATTTGAACCGGAAGTGCTTGCCCCCTCAGAAATAACAATCCCCTTGCTCGGATTAGCCATAAAGCTTGCTGTTTCATCATATACATTTTCAACCTCATCATCCGAATCATCTTCCATCACTTCTTTCCCCGTCCATTTCAGTTTGGACGTATCTCCACTATTTCCTTCTCTTGCATTCAGCCCCTCATCATTTAGAGCTGCAAATCTATTTCCAAAAGGGACTTGTTTAGATTGAGTTGCTGTTTGGGCAGATTCCTTAGCGGACGAATTGAGTTTAGGTCTATAAACAAATTTTGGTTTCTACCTCGGCATAGTATAACCATCCATCGCTTTTCCTTGCTGATTTGGCACTTTTTTCGTGGTAAAAGACGTGTTTTCAGCCACCTTTTGTCCTTCATTATTCACTATAGCTTTTGGGCATTCAACATCCTTATGATCAAAAGTCCTACAAGTACTACACCTCGGAGGACGCCATTCATATTCAACTCTCACTGTATAAACATTCTTGCCCGTGCCATCTAGTTTAGGAATGCCCACAGCAACTGATTCCTTTAAGGCAGAAGCAGAGTCTATTTCAACCATTGCTCGAGCAAAACCCGGTCGACCCCAAGATTCCATACACATTGTGCTTGTATATGAATCTAACATAATGGGTTTTCCCACTTTTGTAGCGATACCACTAAGGCCTACTTCATTAAAAGCAAGAAGAGGCACATCATGTAACTTAATCCATACAGGAACCTTAGTTGGATCTTCTTTCGCCAGATTATCATCCGTAGACCAACGTTTCAAGATAATTGGGACAAGACGAATCATCCATGGTCCACCTTCCAGAACATCATTCAAACCAGTTTCAGTAGTGAATTTAAAGAAAAAGAAGCCTTTTGAATTCATCATAACCTTTTCTAGCCCATACTTCTTCCATACATTCTGAGCATAATTCTGGACTACAGGAAAAGGTAAACGTTTTCCAACAAAATAGCCATACAAAGTATTTGAGTACTTTTTACTAGCCTCCATTACTGTTTCAAGCGGAATGTCAACGTCCACTTCCTTATTCTTTACTATCTAGATTCATAGCACAGAAATTCACCTTTCGCTTTATGTTGTTTCCCGTTACTTGAGCATATGTTTTTGAACCCATAGATCGTGAGTTCGTGTCAGGCTGTTTTACTGGAACTGTAGCAGCTATCAAACGATCTATGCTTAATATGTTAGCGTAAGTAGCAGGGATTTTACAAGGATCATCAGTCCCAACCTGATCTACTACGTTGTCATCATGGATTTCCTCATCAACCTGTGTGTCGCCATTCTTTTCCAACTCAGATTCAACATGAACAAAATATGTGGACGTATTTAGGTCATAGCTATCAGATTGGGGCGGACCAGGGATTTTACCAAAGAACAGCTCTTCAACCTGGACGTTATTTGTAGCTTTATTGTCCTCTTTAGATTTTAATTCATCCGCGCCTGTAAAGACAAAAGTTGATTAATACTTATTTTTGTCTAAGTGTTAATCCGTGATTAGTTTGTCCGTGAATGATAAGGATTCGACAATAGTGGATTGTCCGTGAATGATAAGGATTCGACAATAGTGGATTATCCGTGAATGCTTGGATCCGACATTTGCATTCCGTGAATGCTTGGATTCACGGAAGGTGTAATTCCGTGAATGTCTATTCACGGATTGCACTTGAATTGTCGCATAAATAAGTTGTCTATAAATAGGTAAGTTGAAGTCAGTTTTTGTGTGTGTTTTTGGAGAGCTTTTGAGAGATCACTTGTAGACATACACTTGTATATTTGGACTTCTTGTATATGAAAGATTGATATTATAATCAAGATTTCCTGTTTGATACATTCATCTCTCTCTTCTTTACTACAATTCATATTGTGATTGCATATATTTGTTTTCCGCACGAATATATGTTCGTTCTAGTTTGCGTATTCTGATCCGAGGACGCTCACAAGTGGTATCAGAGATAGAAGAATAAGAAATTAGAACATTTGCATGAATTAAAGTTGAAGATTGAGGATTTGAAGAAGCTGTAGTGATGTCTAGTGTTACGATCATTTGAAAAAGTGTTTGATTCATGCTGAAGTTGTTAATGAGTGATGTCTGCAATTGAATTTATTCTGAATTCATTCACATTCACTTTATGATGACGAGTTGATCAAGAAGCATACCAAGAGTTCACGACTTTTCTGCATGTTTGAAACTTTGACGTTCAAAGTTCAAATTGATCGTTTCTGAGTGTCGGAAATTGAATTCCGGGCACATTGCATCAAGTTTCATCAAGAACAAGTCTGTTTTGAAGAATCTGGATCATTTTGAAAATTCTGGAAATCGTCTTCCGTGAATTAATGTTTTCTGTGAATTCAGAATTCCGTGAATATATATACTCCGTGAATATTACAATTGCAATCCGTGATTAGTTTTATCCGTGAATATATTTCCGTGAATTATACTATTGTCGCATAAACAGTGGTATTACATTCACGGATTAAACATTTTCAAAATATTACTAACTAATTTTTCATATTCACGGATATTAGTATTAACGGATAATAGTATTCACGGATATTAGTATTCATCTATATTAATATTCACGGATATTAGTATTATTGAATATTAATATTCATGGATATTAGTATTATCGGATATTAATATTCACGGATATTAGTATTATCGGATATTAATATTCACGGATATTGTATTCACGAAGAAAGATTAAAGAATTTTTTTTTTCTAGTGTGATTCACGGATTTAGTCTTCACGGATTTCATCTTGGAAGATGGCTCATGTTAACTGGCAAACGATGATGAAAAATGATCAAGAGACTGGAACAACTACAAAACCACCCAAGTTTCTTTGTCAAAACGATTACGATGACTGGAGATATCGTTTTGAATCGTTTATTGCTTTGTATGATCCTGATTTGATGATTCCAATATTGGAACAATATATACATCCGAGAGCAGAAGGCATTTATCGAGATAATCCTCCACCTAAATCATTAAAGATGATGAATTCGGAAGAACGAAAAGAACATGATCGTGATAAGAAGGCCAAATCCATCATTTCAATGAGTCTTCCAAGCGATGTTTTAGCAGGGTGGAAAGATTTGTCTACTGCTTTTGAATTGTACAAAGCAATGGAAAAGCGGTTTGCTGGTAATGATAAATTGAAAAAGAGCAAACGCGATTTACTAAAGAAACAATGGGATGTTTTCACCTGTATTCCCAATGAGTCTTTTAACGATTTGATTGTTAGGTACTCACAGCTTATTAGTGAGTTAAAAAGACATGGAATGATTCTTGAGCGTCTTGAAATCAATGAAAAATTGATTGAAGCTTTGCTTTCTCGATGGGACATCAAAGCAAATATCTTGATGGAAGATGAATCATTAGGGAAATATGCTTTTGAAGATCTTATAAATAAACTTCAGGTGTATGATGCGTCTCTCCAGAAAAAGGAGACAGGAAAAATGATGCAATTTACTCAATTTGGTACTACCAAATCTTCTGAAACAACAACATTATATTCAGGATCTGAAACTTATTCTGGTGGAAATTCAAGTGGAACCACATCTGGTGGTTATTCAAGTTTTGGTTTTTATGGTTCTGGAAGTTCTCCAACTTCTAGCCATCAACAACAACAGAATTCTAATCCACAAGTTTCAAGAGTGACTGAAGACCATGCAAATGTTGTTACTGCATTCTTGTCTTCATATGAAGCTTTTATTTCTGGAAGAGTTGGAAATGTTGAGTTAGTTGAAGAGGATTATGATCAATCGCATCCAGATGACCTAGAAGAGATGGATTTGCAATGGAATATGGCTATGCTTACCAGGCGGATTAAAAAGTTTTTACAGAGAACTGGTAAAAGTAATGTGAGCGACCTCGGATCAGAATACGCAAACTAGAACTTGTGTATATTCGTGCGGAATACAAATACACACAATCTCAATGTGAATTATAGTAAAGAATAAAGAGATAAAAGTGTTCAATCAGGAAATCTTGATTATATTGATAAATCAATCTTTCATATACAAGAGGTTAACATTTACAAGTGACTGTCTCTCAAAAGCTCTCAAAATAACATCAAAAAGCCGCCTAAAAATGACTTCAACTACTTCTATTTATAGACAACTTCTACGACAATTCAAAGTGTAATCCGTGAATAGACATTCACGGAATTACACTGTCCGTGAATCCAAATTAATCACGGAATACAATAAAACATTCACGGATTAATTACATTGTCGAAACATTAACATTCACGGACACATCTATTGTCGAATCATTCACATTCACGGATACAAAGAGTTAGACGAATCCTTATCATTCACAGACACAAAGTATTGTCGAACCTCATCATTCACGGATACCACTATTATCGAATAAGCATTCACGGATAGGCATTCACGAAAGGCATTCACGGATACAAAGATATTCACGGATTAAACACTTAGACAAAATTAAGTATTAATCAACTTTTGTCTCTACAAGTAAACTGGGAGGTAAATCAGGTTTTGACAAGTCAAGAGTTCGTTGTTACAATTGTCAAAACCTTGGTCACTTTGCAAGAGAATGTGAAAAGAATAAAGCTCCAACTTCTGGTTTTACTAAGCCATCAACCTCCAAGACATATTCTTCATCTGTTCAGTCTCAAACAAAGGAGACATCTGCTACTCCCACGTCTTCTACACTTATTTCTACTTCTGATGAGTTTTATGATTGGAGTGCACACGTGGATGAGTATTCCCATAACCAAGCATTTATGGCGAATGTTTCCGAGGTCGATTCTTCCCTTGCTAACCAAATTTGCTCAAATTGCACTGATTTGAAGAATCAAATCAGCATTTATCAAACTCAAAATGCTAAACTTTTAACTGACAATGAAAAGTTAAAAATACAGAACAAGGAATTGGTTGAAAATAATAATCTTTTAAATAAACGTTTTGAGTCAACAAATGTTGAAACACATGATTTAAAAGCAAAAATCTTCAATCAGCAATCCATTATCAATAGCTATTTGGTTGAAATGGAATTACTCAAGAAAGAAAAATCTAATGCTGATTCTATGCTTTTAGATCTTGAAAGAAAATTGCTAAACGTGTCAACATCTGCTGTTGTTTTTGATGAGATAATCAATAACCAACGTTTAGATACTAAATCTAAATCTGGGATTAGATATCAAGATGATTCAAAAACAAAAGACTCAAAAGTTGAATATCATTTTGTTCCTCCACCAACTACCTATTCTGCATTGCCAGTTAAAGATGAAGCAAATGTTGAGTTTAGTTATGGGAAGGGCAAGGTTGATAAATTAAAAGACATATCTCAAAAGATGTCATTTAGTGAGACTTTAGAATCATCTTCCAAAGATGATTCCAAAGTTGATGATTCACCAACTGATGAATCCAAAGTTGATGCTTCCAAAATGAAGAAGCATGATTGTGAGTGTAGTGACAAGATTAAAGATTGTGTTTTGAAAAAGTTGAAAGAAAAATCAAAAGCTTGTAAAACAACATCACAAGTTAAACAGATTTTGAAACAATCTTCTTCACCACAAAAATCACAATCATCAACTTCTTCATCAAAAGCTAAACTTTCTTCTTCTCACTTTGTTTCTACCAAAAGTGAAGTTTCTACAAGTAGAAAATCACATTCTAAATGCGAGGCTTCTACAAGTAAAACTTCACTTCATGTTTCTGATAAAAGGGTTACTTCTTGGAAACAATATGAAACAAGAAAATGTTTCTATTGTAGTGTTCGTGGACATCTTATCAATGAGTGTCACAAGCTTGCTAAAAAATGTTCAAGAGATATTTCGAAGCAAGCTAAACATTCTGAAATCAAAGATGATTTAAAAACTATCCACGAAAAATCATCAAAACCGAAAGTAACATCTTCTGTTTCTTCAAAGAAGAAAACAAAATCTCATGATGCGTCAATCAAAAGGAATTTCAAAAGGAATTTGAAACAAATTGACGTTTTCATCATGGATGTCATTACTGGACGACCCATAGCCTCAAAGGCTTGGGTCTCCATTAGCAACTAATCCGCTTTTAATCAAATGTCTTACAGTCTTCCCGAGCTATTGATAACATATGGTACATCGATAGTGGCTGTTCAAGACATATGACAGGGAATTTCTCTCTGCTTGAGGATGTTAAGGTTAAAGACGGAGGGTTTGTTGCATTTGCCGGAGACAAAGGTGGCATGATTTCTTGTGAGGGAACCGTTTCAAACAGGGAAATCAGCTTTGACAAAGTAAATTATGTTGAACAACTTCAACATAATCTACTTAGTGTTTCCCAAGTTTGTGACAAGAAACTGTCAACTTGGTTTAACGATGAAGAGTGCTTAATTCTTAAACCAGGGTTTGTGGTACCTCAAGAGTGGATTCTTATGCGAGCTCCAAGGGTAAAGAATATGTATGTCTTAGACATGCGTACCATTACTCGATCTACAGAGCATACTTGCTTATTGTCAAAAGCTACAGAAAAGGAATCAATTTTGTGGCACAGAAGAATGGGTCACATTAACTTTAGGAAAATGAACTTCTTAGTTAAGAATGATTTAGTGATTGGGGTTCCTAAACAAACCTTTTCACTAAATGATCATTGTATTTCCTGTAAAAAGGGAAAACAAACTAAGAAGTCTCATAAACCTAAATTGATGAATTCGATTAACATTCCTTTGGAACTTCTCCATATGGATTTGTTTGGACCCGTTAGTGTTAGGAGTATTGGGGGCAAATCCTATTGTTTAGTAATCACTGATGATTACTCCAGATTTTCATGGGTTTACTTCCTTAGTACAAAAGATGAGGCTGCTGAGAAAATTAAGTATCTAATTCTGAGATTAGAAACTTTGTTTTCTCTGAAGGTGAAAATTTTGAGAAGTGATAATGGTACAGAATTCAAGAACTACTTAATGGAAATGTTTTGTCTTCAGCACGGAATTACTCAACAATTTAGTACGCCTCGAACTCCACAACAAAATGGAGTTGCTGAAAGGAAGAACAGAACTTTGATCGAAGCTGCAAGAACAATGCTCTCAGATGCAAAGTTGCCAACAACTTTTTGGGCAGAAGCAGTTAATACGGCTTGTTTCGTATTAAATAGAGTTCTTGTGGTCAAAGATAAGCAGAAAACGAGCTATGAATTACTGAATAATCGGAAACCGAATATTCATTTTTTAGAACCTTTTGGATGTCCGTGTTTGTTGTTGAAGACTAAGGATCGCCTTCCTAAGTTTGCTGAAAAATCTGAATCTGGATTTTTCTTGGGATATTCTCCCAATTCTCACAACAAGAGAGTTTATAACACGGCATCACATTGAATAGAGGAATGCTATGAAGTTGAATTTCTTCGGCATTCTCCTTCTTCTAATGGCATAGGTCCAAAATGGTTATTCGATTACGACACGTTCTTTAATTCTCTTGCTATTTTTCAGCATGATGTGTCTTCTTCTGCTACAGATTTGGATGACTTTGTTATTCCAGTTATATCTGTTCCTGCTGAGCCGCTTATTACTTCAGCTCCACCAGTTTCGTCTTCTCATCTTACTCCACAACAATCTTCTGATGACTCAATTGCTCATGAGATTTCTCCTCCTTTGACAACTGTAGACGAAGACACAACTTCCAATCCTGATGATACTGACAATTTTCAGGAACCTTCTGCAGAACTAGAAGAACAAATTCTTGATGACTCTAGTGATGAAGTAGTTAGTAATCCTGAAGATTCTAACTTAGGAAATAATTTGCATGTAGATTCAGTTCCTACATTGCGAATTAATTCTAAGTATCGACATCCTCTAAAGAATGTGATTGGAGATGTGTCAGAGGGAATTAAGACTCGGCATCAACTCAAATCTGATTCTTCTTCTTGTTTTTTATCACAAATTGAACCGAAAAATGTTCAAATTGCTTTGACTGAATCCTCTTGGGTTCAAGCAATGCAAGAAGAATTACAACAGTTTGTGAAATTGCAAGTTTGGACTTTAGTGAAACCACCTAAAGATGTGCATCCGATTGGCACTCGATGGGTTTTTCGTAATAAGAAAGATGATCGAGGAATTGTGGTCCGCAATAAGGCCCGATTAGTCGTTCAAGGTTTCACTCAGATCGAAGGTTTAGATTATGATGAAGTGTTTGCACCGGTTGCTAGACTTGAATCAATTCGGATCTTTCTAGCTTATGCTTCCTTCATGAAGTTTAAAGTATATCAGTTGGACGTCAAGTGTGCATTTTTATATGGGAAAGTGCATGAAGAAGTGTTTGTCAAACAACCACCGGGTTTTGAAGACTCTAAATTCCCAGATTATGTGTATCGGTTGGATAACGCTTTGTATGGTTTACATCAAGCTCCCAGAGCTTGGTATGAAACTTTATCTCAACATCTGCTTGCAAATGGGTTTTCTAGAGGTCAGATTGACAGCACTCTTTTCATCAGAAAAGTAAAAGGGAATTTGTTGCTTGTTCAAGTGTATGTAGATGACATCATATTTGGGTCGACAAATGAAAGCTTATGCAGAGAGTTTGAGCAGATTATGAAATCAAAATTTGAAATGAGTTCAATGGGTGAAATGGCATTCTTTCTTGGGTTGCAAGTCCAGCAACTTGATTCAGGCATTTTCATACATCAAACAAAGTATGTTACTGAAATCTTAAAGAAATTTCTGATGACAGATGTCAAATCCATTTCTACACCCATTGATCTTGTTGAAAAGATTGGCCCTGCTCTTGATGACCAATCAACCGATGAAAAGGAATATCGGTCCATGATTGGATCTCTTATGTATTTGACAGCTTCGCGTCCAGATATTATGTTTGCTATCTCCATTTGTTCAAGATATCAGGCAAATCCTAAAGTTTCTCATCTGAAGGTCGTTCAACGTATTTTTCGATACTTGAAAGGAAAGCCTAATTTAGGCATTTGGTATTCACATGATGATGACTTTTCTCTTTCTGCATATTCCGATTCAGACTATGGCGGATGCGGTATTGACTTCAAATCCACATCGGGTGGATGTCAATTTCTAGGAGAACGTCTTGTGACATGGCAGTGTAAGAAACAGGATACAGTTTCTACCTCTACCGCGGAGGCAGAATATATCTCTGCTGCAAGTTGTTGTTCACAAATCCTTTGGATTCAACAACAACTTAGAGATTATGGGTTTCTTCTAAACCAAACTCCTTTGCATATAGATAATACTGCTGCCATAAGTATCATACGTAATGTTAGAACATGTTGTTCTAACATTTTGTGACAATAGTTTGTATATTCTTTTAGCTATTGTATTGTGACAATATTCATACAACAATAGTATTGCAACAAAGCTATTGTTGGATGGTTAGTCAAAGCTATTGACTAAGTTTGACTTTATTAAGTCTTATTGTTGCATGTATGTTTGGAGGTCTATAAATAGACTTCCTTAGGTCATTTTGAGATAAGCTTTTTGATTGTAACACTTTCACTTCCATATCTAGAGAGAGTTTGAGAGAGAGCTTAGAGAGAGAATTCAAGCTGATTTTGTATACTTTGTGATATGAAATAAAAGTTCTCAACTTTTATTTACATCTTGACATTCCGAATACGATTTATACTTCGATTCACGTTTTACACTTGTGATTGATTTCCGCTCAATTGCAAGAATTCGATCAGCTGTAGATCCTACGGCGTTCTCAATTATTCTGATGGTATCAGAATATGGAACAGTTAGATTTTGTGAAGATTGAATGCTTGAAGTTTATTCTCTCTCTCAACAAGTTTATCATCAATTAAGCTAAAGTCGAAGACTTATACAAGCTATTGACAAGGGGGAGTTTGTTAGAACATGTTGTTCTAACAGTTTGTGTCGATAGTTTGTATATACAAGCTATTGTCAAGGGGGAGTTTGTTAGAACATGTTGTTCTAACATTTTGTGACAATAGTTTGTATATTCTTTTAGCTATTGTATTGTGACAATATTCATACAACAATAGTATTGCAACAAAGCTATTGTTGGATGGTTAGTCAAAGCTATTGACTAAGTTTGACTTTATTAAGTCTTATTGTTGCATGTATGTTTGGAGGTCTATAAATAGACTTCCTTAGGTCATTTTGAGATAAGCTTTTTGATTGTAACACTTTCACTTCCATATCTAGAGAGAGTTTGAGAGAGAGCTTAGAGAGAGAATTCAAGCTGATTTTGTATACTTTGTGATATGAAATAAAAGTTCTCAACTTTTATTTACATCTTGACATTCCGAATACGATTTATACTTCGATTCACGTTTTACACTTGTGATTGATTTCCGCTCAATTGCAAGAATTCGATCAGCTGTAGATCATACGGCGTTCTCACGTAATCCCGTACAGCATTCTAAAACGAAACACATCGAAATTCGTTTTCATTTTATACGGGATTGCTATGAGAAACACTTGATTAACTTAGTCCATATTGATACTTTAAAACAACGAGCTGATCTGTTTACAAAAGCGTTTTCTAAACCTCGTTTTGAAGAATTAATCTTGATGCTCGGAATGAAGCATTTAGATCAAATTAAATAAACTTTGGATCTTTTTGAATTTTCTTTGTTGTTTACTTTCTTACTTTTTCTTTAAACAAAAATTCAAAAACATATGAAAAATAAAAAATGGGGGAGATTTTTGTGTAAAAGTTGGGAAATGATAGTACATTGGGAATTGTATTTATATATAAACTAAAAAAGAAATGTTAAAGTACTATTTTTGATATGCTAATAGGTTTATATAGCATTTTTAAACCAAATTTCTACTAATGTAATTTTAAATATGGTTTATTGGTAGGCATTTGTTGGTCTATCATATCTAGTCTAAGAAATGTCTAAATATTTTTGCATATTATATTATATTTTCAAAATCTTAGTATATGACAATAAAATTATCAAAATGATAATAAAAGTCTTAAATTTTGAAGGATTAATATATTATGATTCATGATTTAGGGTCTTTATATTATGATATCTGGGAAAAATGTATTGACTATTTGTTGTACGGTGTACAGACCTTAGTCGATATATTTTTTATAAACGGACATACAAATATTGATAAAGATACAAATATCTATCATAATAAACTCTATCACTTTGTTATACGATGTATAGACCTGTGATCCAGTTTATTAGTCCAACCCGAAGTATGACATATGTGACTAAAAGTCATTCCAACATATGTATGTACTTCTAAAGATATCATCATATTTTCACCTTTTATATGAAAATATTAATATATTATGAATTTGAAAGTATATTTCTATTTTGGTTATATAAAATGATATGCATATTAATAATAAAAAAAGGAAGATATTTTAGATGCCAAAGTGTTTCAGTGTATAACACATACCAAAAATCATATATAAAATGAATTTTAGAAAGTATGTTTTATTAATGCTATGTAGATTTAAATTGGTCAAAAATATTAGCAATCAAAATAGACTTTCATTTCTAAAAATTACAAATTAAATACATTCATTTATCCCAATATGATCCCAAGTCACGAAAATTACTCCAACAAAAAGATTTTATTTTTGTACATATTTAGTTTATTAATTTTTTCATTTTTCATTTTTAAATAGGTTAGAAAATTTTATCCAAAGTTAGTTTAATTTGATACAAATGTTTTTTTCACAAAAATAAAAGAATTGTCGGATGTATATATTTCTTTATTCACGGATAAAGACATATATTCACGGAATATTATTTTCACGGAGTAATCAAAAAAATATAAGTAATTTCAAAATTTGAAAAAACTTATACTTTTTCTTTTCCGTGATTATTACTCCAACAATCCCAAAATTCCGGCAATCATTTTTTTCTTCGATTTCTTTCTGATTACTTGGTTTCATTAAAAACCAATCCGACAGACTTGCTCGCCTTTGTATTCCAAATCGATTGGTATAACTTTCTTTCTTTATTATTAAGAATTTCATACTTAATCAATCATAAACTTAATCTTTTGTTACTGTTCAAAATCGTCCGACAATTCGAATTGTCGGACCAACCGACAATATCGTATTGTCAGATGAACAGTGTGTTGGTTATCCGTGAATATTGAATTCTCGGATAAACAGTACTCCGTGATTTATTCTTATGATTGACTATATTGACTTGTTTGACTATTTGACTACGACAATCATATTGTCGTATGAACAGTACTTATTCACGGATGAATAGTACTTCGACAATATTATTCACGGATGAATAGTATTACGACAATAAGAATCACGGACAAAATTTTTGAAATATTATTTTATTTTGAATTGTCGCATGAATATTATTCACGGACAATATGATTCACGGATAAATACATGATTGTCGTATGAATAGTACATAGCTAAGTCATATTGTCGCATAAGATTAATCATTGTCGCATGAACAATATTCATTTTGTTATTGTCGGATACTTGGATGTTTGAAAATTTTTCTAAGTGTTGAAACTTTTTCAAATAAACTTTCTGTTTAGATTTTGTGTGTCTAATAAACTCTTGGTGCAGATTTTATTTCTAAATGGCAGATTTAGATCCCATTGCTGCTGTTCAACCTGAGGTTAGACATCGAGCAGTCGTGTTCGAAAAAAGACACAATGCAACTGCGTATCTTATGGAACAACCTGATAAACCTGAAAATAGGAAGTTTTTCCCTATGATAAGGTTTCTTCTACGATCACGCATATCGTATGCCTTGACTGTATCTGTTCCCAATCTGTACGAAGACCACATGATAGACTTCTGGACCTCAGCTGTGTATCAAACAGATGTTAATCCTCCATGTATTACATCTATGGTTGATGGAAAACCTTTGTTGCTGACCGAAGAGCTGATTCGTCATACTCTTCAATTTGGAGATACTTTGAATGCATCAAATGACATTCCTCGAAACGTCATTGATCAATGTCTTCATCAAATGGGATGTACTAAAGGACCTCATGATGTACAAATCTTGAAAAATCATTTTTGTCCACACTGGAAGTTTTTGGCACATATGTTGATCGGGTGCATCTCTCCGAGGAAAGCTGGTTTTGATTCAATGAGTTATCAGCTTGCAGGGATAATGATGGCTCTTGTTCTAAATATCCCATTTAATTTTTCAAGATATATCTTTGAAAATTTGGTTGGAAATATTAATGACGATGGTTTCTTCATGTATCCTCGGTTTCTTCAACATATTTTTGATAATCATATCAACGAGATTACTTATCATGGAAGCATTCTACACTACACTCCTATTCCCAAAAGAGTGTTTGCCGATTGCAATGGATATAGGGGCAAACCAGTGCCGCCTACTGTTGATTTGTTTGGCCATATCATTGATGCTGACTTTCAACCACCACAATTTGCATTGCCACAGATTGTACAACCTGTTGATTCTACTACTGATAGTGAATCATCTGAGGGGGAGCAAGAGGTACCTTTGATTGATCATGAGGAAGTGGAATCTTCAAGTTCTGAAGATGATCAATCTTTTCGTCTACAAACTGTCGAAGAATCTTTAGTCACTCAAAGAATTATTGCAGAAAATATTGAAAAAGAACGACAAGATTCAAGACGTCAACGCGAAGAGGCACAAGATCCTGAATATGTACCTGATATTCGTCCATCTCAAAGACGCAGAATTTTTGAACCTAATTCATCTGCTGATATTGCTTCTACCTCTGTGCCTGTTATGTCATCACAAGGTATTCCTGCCTCTGTTCCAGCTCAATCTACAATTCCTGTTGCTGCTGCTGTTGTAGCTGGCACATCTTCTTCTTCACCTGGACCAAGTGTTAGCATGGCTAATCTTGATGCATCTTTACAAAGAGCTGTAAAACCGTTAATGACTCTTGTTGAAAAGCTACAATTGGATTTACTTAATGCTTTACAACGAATTAATACTCAAGACATTCTTCTCGAGGAACAACGACAGCAAATTCTATCTCAGAATGATCGAATAGAAGAATTGGAACTTGATGTTTTCCTTCTGAAAGAAACTTTGGTTGATCAGGGGGAGAATAATGTCACTGATGATAATGATGGTAATGATGATGGTGATGATGGTAATGATGGTGATGATGGTGATGATGGTGATGGTGATGATGGTGATGATGGTGATGATATGACTGAAAATGCTGATAACACTAATGATGGAAATGATTCTAATGATGGTGATCAACCAAATTTCTCACAAGCATTGGTTGTATTTCAAGAAAAAGAACCATTAGAAGTTGATCCAATAAGTGCAGTAAATGATAGTGATGGAATGTTTGAGTTTGGAGAATCATCACGAATTTTTGATCAGGAGGAATTAGTGGATAGCATTAAAGATGAAGAGGTGCTTTATCCAACTCCTTTGAATGTGATTATTGAAGATCTTATACCATTAATTGAACTTTGCAATGATGGTGATTATGATTTTGAAGAATTCGATCCAGAATATCCTCCGGGATTTGAACCTGATTTTGATTATGTTCACGTTGAAGACTGGGAAGATTCTGAAGATGAACTTCATCCGGAAAATGTTCAGTCAGATATGTGTTCACAAGAAGGGTTATGGAAAGATTCTGATGATGATAAAGAGCCAGAGCAAAAAGTTTCTTGGTGGTTTCCTGAACAAACAACTCCAGTGGTTACTGTTCGAAAGTTCTTTAAAATACCAAGATATGAATGCGTTGGTAGAATTATCAGATGGAAATATGATAATGACAACAAAGTATTCATCATTAAGAGGACTGATGGACTTCAGTACTTCCACTTTACATTCAAAGCCTTAGAAAAATTGCCTAAGTGTGAAATCAATCATTTGGCTTCAGTGGATATTATTAACCGATCAAAACATGGTTTGATAAATTGGATGGCAGACACTTTAACAAGAGAAAGTAATAATGGAAAATTCACATGGGTTAAGGAAACTTTCCCATTGAGAACCGTTGATTATTTCGATATCGAGTCGATTTCCAATCAACCAAGAGTTACTTTGACATATCCTCGAGTCAAATGTATGACAAAGATTCCACTTGAGAAATTGCCTGTGAATTTTTCTAAGTTTGTGAGTCATTGGAGATATAACGGATCAACTGGAGAAGCAGAAATTGCTTGTTATGATAGAAATTTGAATGGAGAAGTGATGTGGAACAGAGAGTCAATTGTGTATGTGTTTGATCCATTGAGCTTAATCAATCTTTCAAAAGATGATCTTGAAGTGTTGCTCGTGAATCCGATTGTTTATGATGATGCATATGACGATGAAAAAATGGCATTGAAGTTTCAACGGGTTGTCGAAGTATGTTGCTCACATGGGATTTTTGCTGGATGCAATCTTCCTGGATATGCTTGAAGATTTGAAGAAAAGAATCAAGTATTATCAAAGGGGGAGTTTGTAAAGACAAAAGTTGATTAATACTTATTTTTGTCTAAGTGTTAATCCGTGATTAGTTTGTCCGTGAATGATAAGGATTCGACAATAGTGGATTGTCCGTGAATGATAAGGATTCGACAATAGTGGATTATCCGTGAATGCTTGGATCCGACATTTGCATTCCGTGAATGCTTGGATTCACGGAAGGTGTAATTCCGTGAATCACGGATTGCACTTGAATTGTCGCATAAATAAGTTGTCTATAAATAGGTAAGTTGAAGTCAGTTTTTGTGTGTGTTTTTGGAGAGCTTTTGAGAGATCACTTGTAGACATACACTTGTATATTTGGACTTCTTGTATATGAAAGATTGATATTATAATCAAGATTTCCTGTTTGATACATTCATCTCTCTCTTCTTTACTACAATTCATATTGTGATTGCATATATTTGTTTTCCGCACGAATATATGTTCGTTCTAGTTTGCGTATTCTGATCCGAGGACGCTCACAGCGCCAGGCATTACATTAACTTAAGCATTCGGATTACTTACCAAAGGATTAGGAGCAGCAGCAGGTTTTTTAAGGATTCCACGAGGATTCCTTAACTTTTCAAACCTTGCATCAATATCAGCTAGCGAGATTCCTACAGGCTGATTACTTTGATCAGCTCCAGTTTTTTGCGAAATCTTGCCAGGGATATTACAGGAATTAGAATCCCCAACCTGGCTCACGTTTTTCACTATTTGATCCTTATTTCCAAATAAATCAGATTTCCCAAAGATTGGATCCTTGGTCCCCAAGTTTTGCGATTTAGGGTTAGAAACCCTAATATTTTCAGCCTGATTTGCTGGCTTCGTTGCAGCTTGAGAGACACCATCTTCCATATTAGATATTCGAGAATCCAACCCAAATTGAATGTTAATATTTGCCGTATCAACTGTGGACACAAATTCTGAATCAGAAGATGATCCAGAAACATTCGAACCACTTGACCCCTTCAAATCCTTCTTTTTCTTTTTCTTATTTCCACTCCCTCCCATCACCAAACGATTTCAGAAAACAATAGCACCAAAAACGCACAGAAACACAACAATAATGAAGATATAAACGTGAACAGCAAATCAAAAAACCAGACTCAAACTAATACAAACCTAGAGCATGATTCAGATTCTTTACCTATTATTAAAGTTCGTATCATCGATGGAGGGACACCAAGGAGTGTATCAACGATGATGACAGATTCAGTAATAAGCAAGAATCAAGAACACAAGCTTCTAGATCGATTAGATGAGGCAGAAAAAATAAACCCTAGAAATCGCCATTAGGAAGAGAGAATCAAAATTACTAAAATACATGAACATTTCTAGAGTGAGAAAGTGGAATTTTGTAATTCCAAGAGTGTGTGAGGTGTGTCTTTCAAATGAACCAAAGGCACCTATTTATAGATGAAATCCGGTGCACTTTAGAAACATGGGGCACATGTTAGCAAAAGGTGGAAAAGGTGGTAGCACATGTACCCTAAAGCGCATAAAGGTCTAGCACATGTACCCTAAAGTTGCGAAAAGGTCTAGCACGTGTACCAGGTGAGTACGAGCAATGACGAAAAAGTAGTCGGGAGATGGGGGCAGGGTGTCCGGCAGCGGCTAGATGGTGGCCGGCGGCGGCTGCCTTCCACCTGCCCCGGTTCGCCGTCTTTTGCTCATTTCTTGATTCGCGCGTATCTTCTTCTTTATGCGTCTGTTTTTGTCGTTTCTTTTTGCGTTGGATTCGTTTTTCAAAAACGAATACTTTGATGGAAATAAATCCCTAAAAAGTATCTCTAATCTCTAGATGTCTCGTGCGAATAGTTTGAATCTTCCGGTGTATGTAGAATCTTCGTTCTTCATCCATTTTTGTTGATTCTTCTTCTATTAGATTCGTATTTTGAAAACAAATATCATGGATAAGAGAAATCTTAGTGGTGGGTACTTTATCTCGAACCTTGTCTTGGATGCCTTGAATCTTCAACTGTGTGTGGAATCTTCATTTTTCATCCATTTTTAGTGATTTTTCTCGTGCTTCCGTGTTTTTACCTCCTTGGCATAATATCACTAATTTAAGTGATAATTGAGCTTGTATGCCAAGTATTAGTCTTAAATGAGAGGGATATCGGTAGTAAAAACATGACTTTTTACGTGATATCATACTTTTAAATTCAAAACATGTTAGTATTTTATATATAAAGAGTGAGAATATGATGGTATCTTTAGAAGTACATTCATATGTTTGAATGACAGGTCTGTACTTAGTACAACAAAGTCACATATGACATACTTCGAGTTGAACGAAAATAAATCATGATACAGATATGTACTTAGTACAACAAAGTATCACAATTTATTTATAATAAATTTATGATAGTTGATATTCCGTTTATAGAATTATACCAACTAAGGTCTGTACTTAGTACAACAAATAAAGATACCATAATATAAATACCCTAAATCATAGATCATAACATGTTTTATATTTAAAATTTAAGACTTATTTTGTCATTTTGAATCTCGAGGACTAGATTTTGATTGACTTTTAGTCATATCTTATCTAGAGGACTAGAATTGAATTGATCTTTTATGTCATACATTAATTATATAAATTAATAAAATAATATGCAATTATTAATTATATTTATTAATTTAGATACTTAAAACATAAATGCCTACTAATACATCAAATGTAAAATTAATTAGTAGAAAATTTGGTTTAAAAATGTTATGTAAATATACTAACCCATCAAATATAGTACTTATCATTTCATTAAGTTTTATTTATTAATACATTTTCCAATGTGCTATCATTTCCCAACTATTTACACAAAATCTCCCCCGAAGTTTTTATTTTCAAATGTTTTTGGATTTTATTGATTTTTCTGATGTTTTTAGATTTTTTATATTTGATAAAAAGAATATCAAAAACTAAAAGAAAATAATAGAACCTAAGAAAGATCCAAATTTGACTCAATTTGATCAAAATGTTTCATGCCGATCATCAAAATAAGTTCTTCAAAACGTGGTTTGGCAAATGCTTTGGTAAAAAAATCAACACTTTGCTTTGATGTATCGACGTGAACCAAGGTAATCAAATTCTTATCATAACTATCCCATATGAAGTGATATCGTATTTCGATATGCTTCGTTTTAGAATGATGGACAGGATTGCGTATGATACAGATAGCCGCAGTATTATCTATATAAATAGGAGTTTTAGTAAGAATTTGACCGTAATCTCGAAGTTGATGTTGGATCCAAAGAATTTGGGAGCAACAACTTGCAGCAGCAATATACTCTGCTTCCGCGGTGGAAGTAGAAACAGTGGTGTGTTTCTTGCATTGCCATGTGTAAGTCTCCTTCCTAAAAACTGACAACCACCTGATGTTGATCTAGAATCAATACTGCAACCACCATAATCTGAGTCTGAGTATGCAGAAAGGACAAAGTCATCTTCATTTGAGTAACACAACCCTAAATTGGGTTTTCCCTTCAAATATCGAAAGATCCTTTGTACGGCCCTCAAATGTGAAATCTTTGGATTCGCTTGATACCTCGAACACAAAGATACGACAAACATAATGTCGGGTCAAGAAGTTGTTAAGTACATAAGAGATCCAATCATAGAACGTGTCACACCCCCAAATTCGTTGATTATGTTTAGCGGAAGCATTTAGTTAAGTATGGGGGTAATGACGCCAACATTGTACATGCACACGTATCTGATCATTGTACATGCACACGTATCTGAGCATATGATTACAGCAGAACATATATATTAAGATGCCAAAAGTATAGTTACAAAGTTTTACGATTCATCGAATCGTACAAGTGCAAAAGTAGTTAAGTTTACAAAAGTAAGTTCGTAAATATGACTAAACAGTTTTAGTTATATAAAGGAAATCCAGTTGTCAAAAGTTGGCATCCTATTCCTTCGTGGGTCGCCTATGTTCCATGTATGCTGGAGGATCTTATGTGCAGCTAATTCCCTGAAAAACATAGTAAAAGTCAACAACGAGGTTGAGTGAATTTACAGGTTTTATGTTTGTAATAGTTGAACCAAGTTTGAGTAGGCTTGTTGGCCTAAATGTCAAATAGTTTCGTTTAGAATGCTTGTTCAAGTATAATCGTGGTGGGATGTTACCCAAAATACAGTTCACGTGTCGTAGGAAAGCAGTATCTTATTAGTTTACCCAAATTACGGTTTATGTGGGATGTTTCCCGAAATACAGTTAACGATGGTCTCTTTGATCGGTTGGAGGCTCATCAAGTGCGGTTCCAATTTTCTCAACAAGATCTATGGGAGTCGAAATAGTCTTGCAATCTAACATCTTAAATTTCTTTAAGATATCATTGACATATTTCGTTTGGTGAATAAAAATGCCATTTTTGAGTTGTTGAACTTGCAAACCCAAAAAGAAGGACATATCTCCCATAGAGCTCATCTCAAATTTGGATTTCATAATAGCCTCAAATTCTTTGCACAACTTATCATTTGTTGACCCAAAAATTATGTCATCCACATAAACCTGGACGAGAAGCAAATCCTCATTTGTTTTGCGAATGAACAAAGTGCTGTCAATATGCCCTCTTGAAAATCCATTTACAAGAAGATGTTGTGACAAAGTCTCATACCATGCTCGTGGAGCTTGATGAAGACCCTATAACACCTTATCCAATCTATAAACATAGTCTAGATGAGTAGGATCTTCAAAACCCGGTGGTTGCTTGACAAACACTTCTTCATGAACTTTCCCATAGAGAAATGCACACTTTACATCCAATTGATATACCTTGAAATTCATGAATGACGCATAAGCTAGAAAAATCCGAATGGATTCCAATCTAGCTACTGGAGAAAAAACCTCATTGTAATCAATACCCTCAACCTAGTTATAGCCTTGAACAACAAGATGAGCCTATTGCGAACCACTACACCACGATCATCCCGCTTGAGTCGAAAAACCCATCTAGTTCCAATCGGCTCAACATCTTTTGGTGGTTCAACTAAAGTCCATACTTGAAGATTTACAAATTGTTGAAATTCTTCTTGCATTGCTTGTACCCAGGATGAGTCTTCCAAAGCCATGTGCACATCTTTTGGCTCGATTTGTGATAGAAAACATTATTCAAATTGAGTAGTCATGCAATCAGTTGATGTCTTTAGTTGGTTTCGAGTTTTGATACCATCTGAGACATCACCAATCACATTTTTGAGTGGGTGCTTGTACTTTGAATTGATTCTTAAAGTGAAAACAGATTCATTTACCAAATTTGTGTCTAAATTTGAATCATCAAAGCCATTAGCAGCATCGTCTCCTGAATCATCATTAGACTAAACTACTAACTCAGTAGAAGTTTCTTGAAAATCATCATCTTCAAGATTCAATTTAACATCATCTGCATGAGTAGCATCCAAAGGAATTGCATCTTCATTGACCAGTGGAGAAGAATCTTCGTTGGACACTGGAGGAGTAAGCACCGATGTAGGAGAAGGAGAAATTTGAGTAAGAATAGGTTCTGAAGGAGAAGATAAAACTTGTACGATATAATCCACATAATCTTCATTTCCAAAATCACCTAAGATCACATCTTTGTTGAGTATTGCAAAAGAATTGAAGAAAGTTTCATAATCAAATAACCAATCTCGACCAATACCATCTGGAGGAGTTGTATAACGTAGAAATTCCACCTCATAACACTCTTCCACTCTTCTTGTTGCCTTATTATAAACACGTTTACTTTGTGAATTTACCAAATATCCTAAGAAGAATCCATCACTAGATTTTTTTAGAAAACTTTGATAAACGTTCCATGGATTTCAACAACAAGCAAGGACAACCAAAAGGTTTAAGAAGATGGATATTTGGTTTTCGATTATTCAACAAATCATAATTTGTCTTCTTCTTGTCTTTGACAACATGAACCCGATTTAACACAAAACAAGTTGTGTTAACTGCTTCTGCCCAAATAGTTGTAGGTAACTTGGCATCTGACAACATAGTTCTTGCAGTCTCAATCAAGGTTCTATTCTTTCGCTCAGCAACTCCATTTTGTTGTGGAGTCCTTGAGGCAATAAATTGATGTGTAATACCTTGTTGAAGGCAAAACATTTCCATAACATAATTTTTAAATTCAGTCCCATTATCACTTCTAATCATCTTAACCTTCACATAAAACAAGTTCTCCAATCTCAAAATCAAATACTTGATCTTCTTAGCACTCTCATCCTTGGTACTTAGAAAGTAAACCCATGAAAATCTGAGAAATCATCTATAGTTACCAAGCAATAAGATTTCCCTCCTACACTGTGACACCCGCCAAATTAGGACTAGTAATTAGTACCTAATCAAGTGTAAAACATGTAATTAGTTCTATGTTAGGCTAATTTAAGTATCAATATATATATATTATTGAATATATACAAATATGCGATTTGATTAAATCGTACAAGTTTCAAATCGAATGCAATTCGATTCAATCAATACGGACGTTGGTGAATAATTTTATTAAATAATATGACATTATTTAATAACTCTATTTTATCCCAAAATATTATTTAGATAATATTTCAACTCGAATTCGTATCGTATTAACAACATTTACGCAATTAAAATAATAAATGTGCGAACAACCGAGACAAGAATAAGTTATATTTTATAACGCAAGTAAAAGTAATTGATGAAATACTTCAACAAAATTTTTAATAAATATTCGTATTTTAAAATAATTATTTAAACAATTAAACGAGCGGGAAAACAAACACCGTACGGAGCGCGAATACACGGGAACAAAAAGTTGGAGCCAACCACACATGGGTGGGGGCCATGTGGGCCGGCTCCCATGCCTCCAAAATGGGGGGATTCCCATTTCCTCATCCCATTCATCGTCATCTTCTATCTTTCTTCCTCTCCTTTTCTCTCTCAAAACACCACCAAACCACCACCAAAAACCACCATCATAACTCATCAAATCATCCCGCCCCTTCGAAGAAAAAGAACCACGACATCACCATCACCCTTCGAAGAGCAACAACAACAACAACAACGCAAGGGGAAGAGCGTTCGTACTCAACTCCGGGGATGCCCGTCAGGACCCGAATGTGGTCACGGGTATGTTCCTTCTCAACAACTTATCTGCTTCTATTCTCTTTGATACTGGTGCCGATAGAAGCTTTATTTCTGATGAGTTTTTCCCTCTACTTGATATCGCACCTATTGCTCTATATATTAAGTACACCGTAGAACTTGCAAATGGTAAACTCATAGAAACCGATAGTATGATACCTAATTGCACCTTAAACCTAGCCGATGAGATTTTCTCAATCGATCTCATGCCTGTTGAAATTGGAAGTTTTGACGTCATCATTGGTATGGACTGGTTGTCCAAGCATCGTGCCGAAATCATTTGTTATGATAAAATCGTTCGTATTCCTCTCGCCATTGGTAGAACCTTGGTCATACAGGGGGAGACCGGTGGGACAAGACTCAACATCATATCCTGCTTGAAAACCCAGAAATTTCTGAGAAAGGGTTATCCAGCAATCCTCGCACACATCATGGAGAAAAAGTCGGAGGAGAAGCGACTTGAGGATGTGTCCATCATTCGAGACTTCCCAGAAGTCTTTCCCGAAGAACTACCTGGTCTACCACCACCAAGACAGGTTGAGTTCTCAATCGACCTCATGCCAGGTGCCGCACCTGTGGCCTGAGCGCCATACCGCTTTGCCCCATCCGAACTTCAGGAGTTGTCTAACCAATTACAGGAACTCCTGGAAAAAGGATTCATTAGGCCGAGTTCTTCACCTTGGGGAGCTCCGGTCCTATTTGTCAAAAAGAAAGACGGTTCTTTCTGAATGTGTATCAACTATCGAGAGTTGAACAAGCTAACTGTCAAGAACCGTTATCCACTTCCTCGTATTGATGACCTATTTGACCAACTACAGGGGTCGAGTTTTTATTCAAAGATTGATCTCCGGTCAGGTTATCACCAATTACGTGTTCGTGACACCGACATCCCAAAAACTGCTTTCAGAACCCGTTATGGGCAATACGAATTTCAGGTGATGCCATTCGGTCTAACCAACGCACCGGCTATATTCATGGATCTTATGAATCGGGTGTGCAAGCCATATCTCGACAAGTTTGTCATTGTCTTCATTGATGACATTCTCATATACTCACGAAACGAACAAGAACACGCGCACCATCTCAAAACCATCCTAGAGCTACTTAGACACGAAGAGCTATATGCTAAATTTTCTAAGTGTGACTTCTAGATGCAAACCGTTCGATTCCTTGGACATGTCATCGATAGTCAAGGAATCCATGTCGATCCATAAAAAATCAAAGCCATCAAAGACTGGCAGTCTCCAACCACTCCGACCGAGGTACGCCAATTCTTGGGATTAGCAGGGTATTATCGTTGGTTCATCGAAAATTTCTCTAAAATAGCTCAACCACTCACGACGCTGACTCAAAAGGATAAAAAGTTCGGCTGGACCGACAAACAAGAGTCAGCATTTCAACTTCTAAAGCAAAAGCTTTGCAGTGCTCCTATTCTATCACTACCCGAAGGCACCGATGACTTCGTGGTATACTACGATGCTTCTCACCAAGGTCTCGGTTGCGTGTTAATGCAACGGGACAAAGTAATTGCTTACACTTCGCGACAGCTCAAAATTCATGAAAAGAACTACAGCACCCACGATCTTGAGCTAGGAGCTGTCATCTTTGCCTTCAAAATCTGGAGACATTATCTCTACGGCACTAAGTGCACAATCTTTACCGACCACAAAAGTCTCCAACATATATTCGATCAGAAGGATCTCAACATGAGACAACGTCGGTGGGTCGAGTTGCTTACCGACTACGATTGCAAGATCAAATAGCATCCGGGTAAGGCAAATGTTATTGCCGATGCCCTCAGTCGAAAGGAACGAACGAAACCACTTCGAGTCCGAGCCCTCAGCATGACTATTCACAATGATCTAAATATTCAGATTCTCACTGCTCAACTCGAAGCTCTGAAACCCGATAACAACAAAAATGAAGCCTTGTGAGGCATGGACAAACAATTCGAAATCAAGCCTAACGGGATTAGGTATTTCTCAAACCGAATCTGGTTACCCAGTTTTGGGAACCTGCGAGACTTGGTGATGGATGAAGCTAAGAAGTCCAAATATTCTATCCATCCTGGATCCGACAAAATGTATCACGGCATGAAGGAATTTTATTGGTGGTCGAATATGAAAGCTGAAATCGCTACATACGTCAGCAAGTGTCTTACTTGCTCGAAAGTCAAAGCTGAATATCAAAAATCTTCTAGTTTACTCCAACAACCCAGCATTCCTGAATGGAAATGGGAACAAATTGCCATGGATTTCATAACCAAACTACCAAAGTCATCGAGCGGTTGCGATACCATTTGGTGATCGTCGATCGTCTCACGAAATCTGCTCAATTCCTGGCAATCAAGGAAACCGAAAAAATGGAACGCCTCACACGAGTCTACATCAAAGAGGTTGTTTCTCGACACGGTGTCCCAATCTCGATTATCTCCGATAGGGATAGTCGTTTCACATCTCACTTTTGGCAGTCACTTCAAAAACCATTGGGTACCCGTCTCGATATGAGTACCGCATATCACCCTCAGACCGACGGCCAAAGTGAACGAACGATTCAAACACTGGGAGACATGCTACGAGCCTGCGTAGTTGAATTTGGTGTAAACTGGGAAAAACATCTACCGTTGTGCGAGTTTTCGTACCACAACAGCTATCACATCAGCATTAAAGCTGCACCTTTCGAGGCACTGTACGGTCGTAAGTGCCGATCACCAATTTGTTGGACCGAAGTGGGAGACGGTCAACTCAATGGTCCTGAGATCATTCACGAAACTACTGAAAAGATCTTCGAGATCCAAAACAAACTCAAAGCCGCACGTGATCGTCAGAAAAGTTATGCTGACGTGAGACGCAAACCACTCGAGTTCCAGGTTGGGGAGCGAGTGCTACTCAAAGTTTCACCTCGGAAAGGTGTTATCCGATTCGGTAAACGCGGGAAGTTAAATCCCATATACATTGGACCATTCGAGATCCTCGAGAGGATTGGTTCAGTGGCATATCGATTGCAGCTGCCACCCGAACTCAGCAGCGTGCATCCCACCTTTCATATTTCTAACTTGAAGAAATGCCTGTCTGATGAGATACTCATTATTCCACTCGACGAGATTCTCGTCGATGACAAACTTCACTTCGTTGAAGAACCCGCTGAAATCATGGACCGTGAGGTCAAACAACTCAAACAAAGTCATATTCCCATTGTCAAATTCAGGTGGAATTCGCGGCGTGGGCCTGAATTCACCTGGGAACGGGAGGACCAAATGCGGCTCAAATATCCTCAGTTATTTACTGATGCTACTTCAATCGCGACTTCAAACTAAATTTTGGGACGAAATTCTCCTAACAGGGGGAGAACGTGACACCCGCCAAATTAGGACTAGTAATTAGTACCTAATCAAGTGTAAAACATGTAATTAGTTCTATGTTAGGCTAATTTATGTATCAATATATATATTGTTGAATATATACAAATATGCGATTTGATTAAATTGTACAAGTTTCAAATCGAATGCAATTCGATTCAATCAATACGGACATTGGTGAACAATTTTATTAAATAATATGACATTATTTAATAACTCTATTTTATCCCAAAATATTATTTAGATAATATTTCAACTCGAATTCGTATCGTATTAACAACATTTACGCGATTAAAATAATAAATGTGCGAACAACCGAGACAAGAATAAGTTATATTTTATAACGCAAGTAAAAGTAATTGATGAAATACTTCAACAAAATTTTTAATAAATATTCGTATTTTAAAATAATTATTTAAACAATTAAACGAGCGGGAAAACAAACACCGTACGGAGCGCGAATACACGGGAACAAAAAGTTGGAGCCAACCACACATGGGTGGGGGCCATGTGGGCCGGCCCCCATGCCTCCAAAATGGGGGGATTCCCATTTCCCCATCCCATTCATCATCATCTTCTATCTTTCTTCCTCTCCTTTTCTCTCTCAAAACACCACCACCTATCACCACCAAAAACCACCATCATAACTCATCAAATCATCCCGCCCCTTCGAAGAAAAAGAACCACGACATCACCATCTACATTTCCACCTTCTCGGATTTCTCCGGCGCTAAGTCGTAAGTTTTCCGGCAAAACTCGAATGTCTCCGGTTTTACTTATTTTTACTTGTTTATGGGTTATTTAAGCTTATAATGTCCAAATATGAGTTGGGTAGAAGTTTCAAGTCAAACGGAGGCCGGAAAACACCTTTTCGGCTCATTTTCCGGCCAACAGCGCGTTATATCGCAGAGGCTCCAGGCCACCTGCGACATAAGCTTTTATGTCGCTAAATCAGGCCCTATGTCGCATATAGCGACATAAGCCACTATGTTGCACAAATCACGGATGTCGCATATAACGACACAAATGGTTATGTCGCAAAACTTATTTCCGTCGCATATAGCGACATAACGCCTTATGTCGCATTAAATTGCAGATGTCGCACTTAGCGACACAAGCCCTTATGTCTGCGACACAACAGACTATGTCGCACTTAGCGACACAAAGCCGTATGTCGCACACTATGTCGCATAAAACAGAACCAAGAAAACACAAATTTTACTAAGTGTCGAGACCTAAAATTTTATCACTTGATTTCACCCAAATTCAAGTCCAGATGCGTTTTTCACCAAAGCAATTTAGTAGAAATAAAAAAATTTCGAGCTGACTTGGCATCTCGACCCCAACCAGGGGTAGCCCCTTGAACCCCGCCAGGGGTTGCCACCCCTGGGACCCCGCTAACCAGGGGCGCTGCCCCCGGACCCCCATCACTTAAAGTTTGCAAATACTTTTAAGTATAACACCATTCAAAAATCAAAATAATAATGTGAGATTATTATTGCAAACAAATCACCAACGGGCCGTACACATTTTCAAAACACAATCGAATCAACCAAGTGGTAATAACTTGGACAAGTTAATCAACCAAATCGTAGTAATTTGGACATCATAGTTGAACAAACAACCACAAAGGTAGTCTTTAAAGATACCTATGCAATTAATAACCATCGCGCGTATTGGACGCCCTCAGGTTACAAGTCTTCGGACATCGATTCGCTGCTAATCAATTCAAGTTTATTTAAATAAACACTCAAGGCTCATGTGAGTCTCATAGCCCCTATTTTACGGTTTTCATCAGGGGTGTGATTACATTGCTCATTTTATTTTACAATATGAACGCAAGTACTATACAAATCAAATACTACATGAGTTGTTTTCACTAATCAATTCAAAGCCCTCCACAACATAGTTTGGTAATACATCTGTAGCGTGAATGTTAGTATATGATATCATATAGGATTGACAATCCTCATCCGGGTTAGCACGCACTAACTGGTCAAACGGACGTATTAGCATTTGGGAAGACGAGTGCAGATTAGGCACTCATAGGAGGCAACTCAGTTGGGTTTCCTTAATTGGACCTGACACTCAAGTTAAGCTCAGACTGTGTGCTCATGGCTGTATAACTTTTATTTTGCCTAATTGCATTTTAAATTCAATTAAATCTTGCGGTTCATACAAATATGTGTTGACATACAAACCTGTGAGCTCACCAGCGTTTCGCTGACCCATTTTAGCATGTATCACGGCTACTCAACAGTAGGTTGGCTGCCTAATCAGGAATCATTAGCTCGAGTCTGCATTCAATCAAATCAAAGATTTAATTGCATTATTATATTTTGTATAAAGTAATTATGTAATGTAAATCTCTCAATTTCAAGAACTGAGCTAATGTAAATAATATTTTGATATAAACTTTGGTTTTATCAATACTATGTAAAACGACGCATCTAATGGTCGTTCATTATATCTTTGTGCTTGTGATTATTGATTAGTCACGCCCCGACCCGATTCGCTTCCGCAACCCGAATTTGGGGGTGCGACAGATACTCCTTACACTCACAGGACCAAAAAGATCCATGTGAAGTAATTCTAATGGAATATCGATTGAGTTTACCAACTTAGATTTATGAGATTTTTTGATTTATTTACCCTTTTTACAGGAAACGCAATGATCATGTAATGAGAAGTTCTGTTTAGGAACTCCAATTACTAAATCATTGTTAATCAAAAAGTTCATTTTCCTAAAATTGATATGACCCATTCTCCAATGCCATAAAATATATTCCTTTTCTGATGCTTTAGAAAGTAAGCATATATGTTCCGTTGTCTTAGAAACAGTACGCATATCCAAGATATACGTGTCTTTTCTTCTAGGTGCTCTCATCAAAACCCACTCTTCCGGTACCACAAACCCCGACTTGAGTATCAAACACTCAACATCATTGAACCAAGTTGACAACTTTTTATCACAAACTTGCGAAACACTTAACAAATTATGTTGAAGTTGCTCAACATAATTAACTTTCTCAAAACTGATTTCTCCGTTTGTAATTGTGCCTTCACCAGTAATCATGCCACCTTTACCTCCCGCAAATGCAACATATCCTCCTTGTTTGGTTTTAACATCAGACAATAAGGAGATATTTCCTGTCATGTGTCTCGAACAGCCACTATCAACTTACCAGACGTTGTCGATAGATCGGGACGACTGTAGAGACATGTTAAGAGAAACAATTAGTTGCTAATGGAGACCCAAGCCTTTGAGGCTATGGGTCATCCGGTGACTTCATCCATAATGAATACGTCAATCTTCTTTAAACCATTTTTGAAATCATTTGGAACTTTGATTGACGCATCATTAGAAGATCTAGTTGATTCTTTCTTTAAAGAGAAAGATTTTCTCTTTTGTTGTGGTGTGAAAGATTTGGAATTCTTTCTTTTAGATGTTTCGGCAACATCCTTTTCATGAACATCTTTTGAAGAAGTTGCTTTCTTTTGTTTCTTAAAAATCTTTTTAGCAAGTTGAAAGCAATCCTTTTGAAGATGTCCACGAACACCACAAAAGTAACAACATCTTCTCTCATACTTTTTATGAGTATGATGATGATTCTGTGAGCTTGTTGAAGCTTCACATTTAGTTTCTTCAGAATGAGAGGCATCACAAGTCTTAGAAGATGTTGAAGACTTGGATGAAGAAAATGATTGTGAATTACTCAAAGGATTTTCTCTTTTCACAATTTTAACAACTTTCTTTAGTTGCTCAAAAAAGTTAGGTTTAGATTTTTCTAAAACCTTTTTCTCATCCTTCTTTAAATTTCTTTTCTGGAGATCATGCTAACTATTTTGAGAAATTGGAACTTGATCATCTTTTTAAGATGAATCACAATCATTAACTTTCATATTTGAAGACACTGTTGATGAATCCCCTTGATTCATAACATTTGGAGGTGTAGAAACCTCAACCTTATCCTTAGATGGATGAGACTCGGAATTTTCTTCTTTGATGAGCATTTGAGTAAAATATTTTGGTGGTGGAACCGAATGATAACCAATCCGAGTTTTAGATTTAGTATCTAAATGCTGAGAATGAATTATCTCATCCAAAACAAGTGAAGATGTAGAAATATTTGATAGTTTCCTTTTAAGTTCCAAAACTTCAGATTCAGCATCTAATTTTTCTTGTTTGAGTAAATTCATCTCAGTTAGATAACTGTCGATGATATTTTGCTGATTCAGAATTTTGACCTTTAGATCATGAATTTCCACACTTGTTGTGTCACACCCCCAATTTCATGCTTTGCAGAAGCGATTGTTTTTGGGCGTGACTAATCAATAATCAAACACAGAGGTTACAAGCAAACGACTCTACATGAGACGTTTATAAATATATTACAAAAGTAGTACAAAGTTTTAAGTCATATATAAGTTTACAATAACAGCGAGTTCACATTTGATTTTGAAGATTTTAATACATAACCATTAATACAAAACATAATGCAAGAAAATCTTCATGTCCAAATAGATGCATGCGACTCGTAAGTAGATAGCTTATCCTGAGGGCCATCCTACTAATACTGATCACCTGAGAATACAACACTAAAAGGTCAGCTATAAAGCTGGTGAATCTCACAGGTTTAACCTAAACATTGATGTGATCAACATGATTATCCGACGATTTAATACCGATAAAGATTTAGTAATACAACCGAACAATGATAAACTAATTAAGGTTTCCGAACAATGATTAAACCATTAAGGTTACCGAACTATGATTAACCAATTAAGTTAACCGACTAGATTTACCGACAATGACATTTGTATTGCATTAAGCCATGGTTCGAGGCCTAACCCGATTTGTGCCTCCCGAACGGTGTCAACACCCATAACAATTACTAAAATGCCCGTTTGTACATGGTTGTAGCTAGCAACCCGGACGGGGACGTCACTCCCATGATAGATCTATCTTTTAGTAATCGCACCTTATTAAGTTAAAGAACCATGCAATGATGAAGACTTTCCCGTATTAAAACACTCATGCAATACCCGAACAATGAAAATCAAGACCGACAATGATAACCAACATGTTTAACAGAGTTAATAATTAAATTAACTAACCGAATAACAGTGATCACGAAAACAAGTAAGCATTATATCTCACCCCAAGTTTAAAAACAGTAAAAGTGGGGCTGTGAGACTCATCTGAGTCTATCCGAGCAATGAATATGTCCGACGTGGAATAGACAATCCCCGAATCTCCTAGTGGTCCTAAACACGCGAGATTCTAATGAGCATTTGATTATCTAATATTTCTCCGTTTTAATGTTTATCCATTTTGATTATGTCCAAGTGATTATATTTGTACTTCCGATTAAAGTTTATAAAATGTACGGCCCATTGGTGACGGATTGAAATTATATTTTAAAGATATATAACGTGTGTTTTTGCATTTATATAACTCATTCATGGATGTATCGTGTTGTTTACAATTATCCTTATATTCGTTATATTTTATTTCATAAGTTACGAAATTTGGTACGAGGTCCAAAAATTGAAATATGTCATTTTCGACCCCTAGACGACCCCGAAAGGCCTAAAACCGCCTAGGCTATGCTACATAGCCTTGATCATTGGGCCGTTTTCGAGTGACCGTGTGACTTTTAGCCCAAACCGTTATGATAAATTTTTCATCGAGAAGCTACCCTGAAAACACTTGTGAAATTCTTCGGCATTTTTACAAAAACTGTTCTGTTTGAGTATTCCAGCCGTTCGGCTATGGAAGACGTTCGGCTATGGAAGTCCAGACGTTCGGCTATGGAAGTCCTAGCCGTTCGGCTGATGAAATCCAGCCGTTCGGCTGATGAAATCCAGCCGTTCGGCTGATGATTTCCAGCCGTTCGATTGAGGGACCATTTGCAGGTCTGTTCGCGAAATCAGTTGAGAAAACGAGTATAGATTCGATTTTTAGACATAATCTACTCAATGGAACAACATTACATGATGATATAAGTATATTAAACTCGAATTTAAAAGAAAAGTGAAAGATTTCTTACGAGTAAAAATTGGAGCCGTGAGTGATGGTGATGATGTTCACGATGATGATGATCAGGAAGAAGAGAAGATGATTATGATGATGATGTTACAGATTGTTTGTTGTTGATGTTGTTGATGATGAAGATGAGATAGAGGCCGAGAGAGGAAGAGATAGATGTATCTGTGTTTGTGTTTGTGTGTGTAAAATGATTGGGGTTGGTTGTTATAACCGACCCCAATAATTATTGGGTGGTACCCGTGTTCGCGTACCCGATCGTTATGTAGTATAATCTTTCAAAGTGAAAATGTTCTAAATATAAAATCGTATATGTAACACCCGCCAAATTAGGACTAGTAATTAGTGCCTAATCCCCTATTAATACATGTAATTAGTTCTGTGTTAGGCTAATTAATGTATCAAGTAATATATATTGTTGAATATGTACAATTACGTGATTTGGCTAAATCGTACGCATTTCAATCAAATGTGATTCAGTTCAGTTAATACGGACGTTGGTGAACAATTTTATTAAATAATATAACTTTATTTAATAACGCTATTATATCCAAAAATATTATGTTAATAATATTTCGTATTCATTTTGTATCGTATGAACAAGTCTACGCGATTAAAATATGCAACACGCAACCAAATCGAAACAAAGTTAGCTACATTTCATAACCCGATCATTAAATAATTAGAAAAATATTTCAAGTAAGATATTTGATAAATAGTCGTATTTAAAAAAAAACAAAAAAAAAACGTATATTTAACGCGTGTAAAACTATTAAAACGAACGAGGAAACGAACACCGTACGGAGCGCGATTGCACGGGAGTAAAGTGGAGACCCACACCCGGTGGGCCCCCACTGAAAATCAGCCAAGGTGAGGGTCACCACCTCCCTCACCCTCACTTTCCCATTCTCACTCTCTCTCCTTCTCTTTTTCTACTTCCTTTTCTCTCAAACAAACCCAAAACACCATCACCATAATTCACAAATTAACACCATCAAACGCACTCGAATCACTTAGGCCATTTGAAGAAAAACGACCACGGCATCACGATCTACAACTTTATCTTTTCGGAATCTCGATTCACCACTTTGTAAGTTTCCGACAAAACCCGAAACCCTCCGTTTTTACTTCTTTTTACTTGAAAGTTGTTCGAATAGACTTGAAATGTCCAAATATGGGTTGGGTAAAAGTTTCACGCCAAACGGTGGCCGGAAAACACATTTTTGGCTCAAAAATCCGTCATCAGACTTAAGTGTCGCATAGGCAGCAGCAGCTATGCGTCACTTCGTGCGTCACTTAAGTGACGCATAGAGTGACGCATAAAACCCTAATTTTCCGTCACTTGCTTAAGTGCCGCATAAAACCCTTTTTCCCGACACTTCTACCGTCACTTGACTAGTGACGCACAACAACTTTAACCGACACTTCTAGCGACACTTCTTAAGTGACGCCTACAATCAAATTCTGATTTCAATCCGTCACTTTCTAAGTGACGCCTAGACCCATACCCGACACTTATACCGACACTTACCTTAGTGACGCCCTATCATGCGTCACTTCCCATAAGTGACGCACATGTTCAGATTTGCTATTTTTAGCGACACTTCCTGAGTGTCGCATAAGTCACCTAAGTGACGCTATAAGTGACGCATAAAACAGAAGGTTTCAAACTATTTTACACCAAGTCAGCTCGACCCCAACCAGGGGCTCAGCCCCTTGGACCCCGCCAGGGGTTGCCACCCCTTGGACCCCGCTAACCAGGGGCGCTGCCCCCGGACCCCCGTCATTAACAGAAGGGACACAAGTAACAGTTTTATATCCAAACTTTATACGATACGACAGGACACATATACTTTTGTAAGTAAACAAACAACTCAAGTATAATAATAATAGTGGAGATTATTATTACAAACAATCACCAACGGGCCGTACACATTTTTCAAACACTTAGACAAATCAACTAAATTGTAATCATTTGGACATTCTAGCTGGACAAACAACTACAAGGTAGTCTTATTAGATACCTTCTCATGCTTATAACCATCGAGTGTCATGGACACCCTCAGGTTACAAGTCTTTGGACTTCAATTCTTGGCTAATCGATTTCAGTTTATTTTGATAAACTCTTCAGGCTCAGGTGAGTCTCATGGCCCCTCTTTTTACTGTTTTATAGGGGTGCGATACATTGCTCTGTTTTTAACACGTGAACGCGAATACATATTTCAATATACTACATGAGTTGTTTTCAACTAATCAAATCAAAGTCCTCCGTCAGTATAGTCTGGTAATACGAAAGTAGCGTGAATATTAGTATATGGTACCATATAGGATTGACCCTCCTCGTCCAGGTTAGCAAGCACTAACCGGGTAAACGGACGTACTAATATTTGGGAAGACGAGTGTAGATTAGGCATTCGTGGAGGCACCTCGCTCGGAATTCTCTATATGGAACCCGACCCTCGAGTTAAGCTCAGACTATGCGCTCATGGTTGTATACATTATACATTATCATTTGTTGGATTGCAAATCAATATTTAAATCTTGCGGTTCATACAATACTATTCGATATTTAAACCTGTGAGCTCACCAGCGTTAGCTGACCCATTTTAGCATGTATCACAGGTACTCAACAGTAGATTTGGACTGCCCTCAGGATTACTATAGCTCGAGTCAGCATGCAGACATTAGAGATTTTCTTGCATTAGTATATTTTGTACAAGTACTCATGTACTGAAATCTCTCATTTAATCGAACACGAGCTATGTACAGCTTCAAATGTTGTAATCATTTCTTATATTAACATATTTTGTTAAAACGACGCATATAGAGTCGTTTGCTATATATCTATGTGCTTTTATTATTGATTAGTAACACCCAAAGTATGCTTCCGCGAATCATTAAATTTGGGGGTGTTACAGTATATATTTTTATTCGAAGTATTTTACAAAAATACCTTTAATGAGATATACAAATATATCTTTGCTTCCACTAATTTTGACGGATAGTTTTTAGTGTACAAAATGCATTTAAATTCTCAATCGAGTAAATAATTATTATTCTCATTAATAATACATTATTTAAAAATGCTTTGCACCAACGTCCGTATGTGAGATTGCGTGTTCTTTCAGATTTGATGGTATGTGATTATTAAATAATCATTTTAATGTTATATATATATTTATATATATAATATCCGAAATATTTTTTTTAATCACGTATTGAGTACGAATGATTTAGGTTTAATTTAGGGGCTAATTTTGGCCCTTTTTGACCGGGTGTCACATGTTGATTCAAATCGTTCAGAAAAACGTTTATCATTTTCCACCAAAATCTTATTTTCATCCTTAAGATTTTGAATGTCCATCAAAAAAATTTGATTTCGAGTCTGATATAAACTGGTTTGTTGTTCCAAATTAGTGCATTTTGAACATGGTTGATCAAAAGGTGTGGAATCAACCTCAGAAATATGAGCCATAAAGGCTTTATTCTGTGAATATTCTTCCACATGTGCACTTCAATCATAGAACTCATCTACTGTAGTAACTAGTGCTGAAGATGTGGAAGTGGAAGCTGGAGCTGTTGCTTGAGCTGGTTGATACTACTTTGAAGTAGATGGCTTGGTAAACCCAGAAGTTGGAGCTTTTCCTTTCTCACACTTTCGTGCAAAGTTTCCATAGTTCTGAAAATTGTAACAATTGACCTTTGACTTGTCAAACCCTGATTTTTCACCCAATCTAGTTTTCCCTGTTCTTTGGAGAAACTTCTTGACCTTTCGGGTGACATAGCAAGATTCCATTGAAGATCCATCTCTTCAAGATCATCTGGGTGTAACTGATCATAATCTTCTTCAGATAAATCCACACTTGCAACCTTTCCCGAAATAAATGCTTCATAAGAAGATAGAAATGCAATAACAACTTATGCATGTTCCTCAGTGAGTTTGGATATACTCGGATTAGTTACTTATTGAGGAAGTTGTTGTTGTGTGTTCATTGGTATGCTCATTGGTATGTTCCCATAATCCCCATAACTAGCAAAACCACCTAAAGTTCCACTAAATTGACCAAATGCAGTTGCACTTGAATTCCCATGCATATATTGATCAGAACCAGTGAACAATGCTGAAGTGCCTTCCTGAATTTTAGCCTTAGATCCATACAGACTTGGATCTTGAATGAACTATTGCAATCTACCAGATTCTTTCTTTTTAAGAGCTACATCATACACCTAGAGCTTATTTATCAAATCTTCAAGCTCAAAAGTGGCTAATTGTTCATCTTCCATCATAACATCCACTTTACCATCCCATCTTGAAGGTACTGCTTCAATCAACTTTTCATTGATATCCAATTTATCCAATTCTAGACCATGCCTTCTCAACTCACTGATTAATTGAGTAAAACGAACAATAAGATAATCAAATGGTTCATTTGGCAAACAAGTGAACACATCAAACTGTTTCTTAAGCAAATCCCTCTTGCTTTTCTTAAGTTTATCATTCCCAACAAATCTTTTTGCCATTGCATCATAAAGTTCAAAAGCAGTTTATTAGTTCTTCCATCCTGCTAAAACATCTTTAGGCAAACTCATAGACAACACTGATCGTGCTTTTCGATCCCTATCAAATTCTTTCTTTTCTTCAGAGGTCATAAGCTTCAGAGGTTTCAATGGTACTTCTCCTCTATAATTCCCTTCAGCCCGTGGTCGAATATATATCTCAGTCAAAGGAATGATAAGATCTGGATCATATAATGCAATGAAAGATTCAAATCTGTACTTCCAGTCATCATAATCATTTTGACACATAAACCTCGGTGGTTTATTAGTAGTGCCCATCTCCTGATCAATCTTCATCATAGCTTGCAAATTGTTGAATGCCATTGTATCACCTGTAACAAATACTTACAGACTCTATGAAAGACAAATACAAAGAATCACAACAATTACAAAAGTTACAGACAGGCTCTGAACACTTAAAGAATATTGCTAAACAATGCGACAATCTAAATCCGAGAATTAAGTTTCCGAGAATAGCACTCCGAGAATACCACACTTAGCGAAAAATCAATCAATCCGAGAATTCTAATAACCCGAGAATTCTCTTTTGCGAGAATGGCTAAGTGTTGTTTATGCAAGAATACCATTATTCGAGAATACAAGAACACTGTTTATCCGAGAATTTCCACTTTGCGAGAGTCAACGTGCGAGAGTCAACAATCCGAGATGGTAAACCACTGTGTATGCGACAATGAGTTACTGTGTATATGACAATTAGCTAATGTTAATGCGACAAAGCTAAGTTCGTAAAAAATTAAATTTCCCGCTTTAACTGAATTGTCGGAAGAAATGGTTATTCAAAATTGTTGGACAAGAATTCTCGCAAGGAGCGTCCAGATGCTATCCAGATCCGAAAATTCAGGAAACACCTCAAATCTTACTCAATCAGGCTAAAAATGATATCAATCAAATCGGAAGTTGATTTCCGACCTTCGTAGATATTCAATTTGACCAAACAAAGTCAAAAGAACTTGTATGTACACTTGACGTAAAATCCGTACAATTTAAATCCGAAAAACTCAAATTAATTCACCAAATTGATGAATTAATCACAATTAATCATATACGAAGACTCGTAAATGATTAAACTACCTGAATTCAATCTTAATCACCACAGAAAATGCTTCAATCAGTCCAAATCAGTATTCCGTAGCTTGATAACACCTTTTGAAGCTCAAATCTTCCTCTAACTTGCTCAATTCAATTCGATTTCGTGTGTATGGCTCTGATACCACTTGAAAGACCACGTAGTCTATCAATATGAACCACAACTCAACCGAATTACACTCAAGTACTTGCGGAATTAGTATTTAAGTATTGAGAACAAGTAAGAACAATATCAACAATTGAATGCACAAACACTAGCTTGAAAGCCTTGTATTAACACAGAGAGAATACAAAGTGCAATTCCAAAAGTCTTAAGTACAAATGACTTAAACTAATCTATTTATAGACATGAACAAAACACACCTGCAACAATGCTTAGACTTAATGAGTTGACTGGTCAATGCGAGAATTAATTCTCGCACGTATTTGACCATGCGACAATGCTATTGTCGCAAACTCTAAGACTTGGACAAAATTTACAGAAACCAAGTTTAGACATCACATGTATTAACAAAGCGCAACTTGATATAGTGGTGGCTTCTACATTATACAAAGACACCATATACATCATCTGATATAGCAGTCGGTTGCTTTCATAAATTCAGAGCCTGTCGCAAAAGAAATTGATGGCACTCCTGTCATCTCACATTCTTTGGGTTTAAATCAATGTTTTCTAATTTCACTCTATGTTCTACTTGAAAAGGGAAAACCTCTAAATTGATTTTATCTTAATCCATACATCCATCATATTGAGACTATACTCGTTTCCCGTATGATTTCATATATTCCAATAATGTTTTCAATACTCAGCAACACTATGATGCACCATTCCAAGAGATCTGATTTTCGGTTTTGGAGGGCTTCTTGCAAAAAATGGATATTATGCTGTATGAACAAATAAACAATAAAAATAAGTAATAACACAAAACATGTTGAATAAATTAATGATAAACTAATGTATCTCTTAATTATAGTCCCTCATGAGCTTAATGTTTCTTTCCTGTAAAAAGCCATCACTCACAAAGGCCTATAAACAGTCAGAAACTGACGAACTGAAAAAAGTTACCTCCACAAACTTCAGTTTATAATCAAGATTTCCAAAGCGCTGGGTGACTTCATATTCCTCACGAAGATACTCATATATTTGAGCATATTTTGCCTCTCGCCAGGCAATCTCTGATCTGCATTATTAAAAGAAATCATATATTTTCTTTGAATAGATAAAAGATTCGGTACTCTAGGTGTTCACATCAATTTACTCTAATTTAGTAGCTTTTTTTCTTTTTTTTGTAGGAGGTAGTTGAAACACTAGTTTTTTTACAGTGTAATAAATCTCCAGTTCTCGCCCTACTTTACGGAAAAAGAAGGGCATACAAGAATGAATATGTGCTCGACTTGTAAGATGGCTAGCAAAGTTAAATGTCACAGCAAAACTATAGGTTGCGATTACAACCCATCTATATGAAAACTGGTCACTTCACACTTTATTTATTGAGAACGTACCAAACAAATCAAATGTACAAAGTAACAGGTGAAAAGCCACCTAAGAGCACACGGTGTGGCACCGTTTTTATCAAAATACTTGGTCGAGAACGCCGTCGACCGGCGTTCACCCACACCGGAACGGCGTTCTGTACGGCATTCTCGACGGCGTTCCCGTGAGAACACCGTTAAAAACAATGTCGCCACACCCTGTGCTCTAAAGTGCATTCAAACCCTTACAATATCCTAATCGTTATGTTTTACAGAAGAAGAAAAAGAAAAAAAGAACACCCATATCGTAAATATTATTCAATAACTAGCTGATATAATCATGCTTAATAATTTTGTAAATACAACCAATAAAATAAATAAATAAACATTGAAGGGTGGGCCCAAATTGGACATGTTTTAACCTGCACATACAGTTCACCATTTGCAATTTTGCACCATTACCCAACCGTCCCATCTTGCCAATTTTAAAGCAAAGTATTTAATGCACACAGCCACACAAGCTTACCTGTCGAAAATTCCTACTTTAAGAATTACGTCAGCTAGATTTGAATTAGCCTTTCCAACAAGCTGGAAAAGCTTCTTCCTTTCCATGGTAAATGTGCCGGTGGTCTCCATTACACGATTGATATCCGTAAATTCTTCAACCATGCCATCAACCTTTGTAAAAGGAAAACATATAGACGTGTAAGCTAAAGACTGCACATTTTTCAATTAACTAACGCCCAAAATTAAACATAAAACATAAATTAAAAATGTTTTTCAACAATAAAAAAGGAAATACACCTGTGAAACAAAATAATCCAATGCAATACTCTGGCCAAGCACGCTACTAATGATACGAATACTGTCAATATCTAGTTTTTTCAGAACAATGTAATCTGGGCCACCCTGCATGTCCTCAGTCAACAATGGCTTCTCCTTGACGACATAATCTGTTTGCTCAATCACACATCTTTTTAAAGACAGAAATTATGGACAAAAATGTTTGAAAATGACAACAAGAAAGTAGAGTTGGCAATATGGGTGCATTAGATGTGTTAAAATAGATCATTATATTGATACGGGTTAAAACGGGTGGGTTGAATTAGCTTTTCGCAACCAAACACTTCCTTTCTTGATTTTGATATTTTAAAAGTGAAATAATACTTTAATAATTTATAAAAACAAAAATATCATAACAATAATCTATGGGTGTGCTTGGTTAAGTTAATCATTTTAAACACCTCTAGGAGAAAGTTAACTAACCATCCTTTCTTGTCTCTTGGGGGCGAATTACTCCAGAAGCATGTCTTCGTATTATGTTAAGGTAAGACTCTACTTCATGATCATCCATGTTAAGCAAGACAGCAGACCCATACTGAAACACCACCATGTAGCTATGACAGCGAACGTTTTCTTCACTGCCAATCTCCTGCAGCAGATATACCTCTCTTACATTAATCTTTTGGTTACATTATAAAGACAATTACTTCCTTTTTGATGTGTCCAGAAGCGAATGTGACCTTTTTCTAGACAGAGTTTAGTTTCAACTATCAACATTACTTATAGAAAAAAAAAATCAGATGGATTGTGAAGTGGTTACAACTGTTTCTACCGTATAATCTGAACTATAATTGCAAAATCTGAGGGCAATATGGTTGGTTGAGCGGGAGGTAGGACGAACAACATGGCTTGACATCTCAGTTTGCAAGCCCTTCAAATCGACACTGTCAAAACCATATATCTGAGAAACGAAACCACACACAAACAAACAAGAAGAAGCAAACATGAGGCTGAGGGATTAACCCACATTACAAACATGCAAATAAACATTCATGGATCACTAAAGGCTAACCAACTTTAATATATATATATATATATATATATATATATCTTCTCTACTATATATAAATCATCTTCACTTTTATCTAAAAAATTGTACTCAACAATGTCGAACGACTAAACTACCCTTACCATACTAATTATAGAAGCCCATTGATACCAATTGTTTGACCATGAACCAAAAGAACTTGACAAAAATAAAACGTACATATAAAATTTAAACTAACTATTTATTTTCAATCGTACGAACTTAAGTATTACCTGTAATTCTTTTTATCAAGTGTCAAGAATCGAAAACTTAATCAAACATCACAAATAAATATATTCACCCGCTACTTTGCGCGGGTATGTATATACATACATACACACACCTAAATAAGCTCTAATGAGAACCTAGTCACCTAAATATAAATAAGATCTAGACAAATCATTTCAAATGAGCAGATGGAAAGGCATATTCAAGTGCATTGCTACTATAGTCCACATAAGCATCTAAAAATTAGGCCTTACTTATATCTGAGTTCTTATTGCTCCTAACTGTGTATATAAAATTAGATGTGCATCTAAATGCTGAAATGTAGTTTATATTACAACCAATTAAGTAATTCTTATAGCTATTCTTAGATAGCTTAACGCATCTCTTGGAGCCTGCAGATACTTATGTGTATTCAAAAACCAAATAAATAGATAAAATGCTTACTTTGGCATTTTATCAAACAGTTTACAAGCAGGGTAATAAATATATATATATATATATATATATATATATATATATATATATATATATATATATATGTATATATGTATATATATATGTATATATGTATATATATATGTATATATTTATATATATATGTATATATTTATATATATATGTATGTATATATATATGTATATATATGTACCTGGTACATAGAAATATGGCTTTCATTGAAATCTTGGCCACGTCATCATTATCATCGCCCATAAATATTTGTTCTGTATATTTATTATGTTCATCATCGTAATCATAGTTAGTATTACCAACAAGATCAAAAATAGGGCTTGCTGCACATGGGTACGAAGAGAATGATCTAAAGTTACATACGGCTGTGAAAGAATTAGGTGATTGATTGGGACTTATAAAAGGATTAGTAATGAAACGGCGGTAAGCAAAATTAGGTTGAAATCGAGAAATTGAATCAGCAGCATATCTTGATAAAAATAGGGAGGTTAACCTCCATCTTCCCCCCATTCGCTGATACTTTAATTATTATTATTGATTATTGATATTGAATACTAATATTAATGATGAATTTCATCATTTTTTGTGTGTTTGTGTAATTTTGTTCGAACCGAACGCATCATATCACTAACCCATACACAATTGGACTTTTCTCGTTATTATTTCACTTAGTTTTAACAAATTTACCATGATACCACACTTTATATTTAGGACCCGTGAAATTCGCGGAATCGTCCAAAAAAATATTTAAGTACTCGTATCCATAGATTGATAGATGTAAAATTGTATTATTATTTTAAGTTTTATATACTTATATACAAAATTTTTATGTATAATAATAGTGTACACATCAACTAGTGAACCTTATACCAAACGCAATAATATTTAGACTTTCATGATTAGTACATTTTAATTTTATATGATATGAAAACATGAAATTGTTCGTTATCTAGAACGTACCCAAACTTTGAATTAGTTAATTAAAAAGTTAAATTGTTAGTTATAAGATTTGAAATCTTGAATATACTATAGTTAATGGTATTTTGGTATCGCTTTTTTTCGTGTTTCAAATTTGCGTCGTATTTTCAATAACTATTTTTTTTTTTACCAAAGTTACATAATGGAGATAACCGAAACCCAAAAATAAATATGAAAAACCGATGGGTAATACCCGACGGGTATTGGGCCCGATATTGTAACACCCGCTAATTTAGGACTTTAATTAGTGCCTAACTACTTGTAATTACATGTATTTAGTATTATATTAATCTAAATATATGTAACTTTTTGTGTAATTACATACACGTTATATGATTGGTTTAAATCATACACACTTGAGCCGGACGAGGTCCGACACTATTTACTATGGACGTTGGTGACAAACTATTAAAAATAATGGGGATTTATCCAAACAAACATTATTTACTTTAATATATTACGAGAATATATTATACGATTATACGTTTTATTAAAACGTAACTTTACGCAACGAAAATGCGTGGAACGCGCCCGATACGCAAAATAATCTCAAGTTATATTTTTATAACTCAAAACTAAGTATTTTGATAAAATACTTCAAGTAAAAATATCGCGATTGCACGCGTACGGTTAAAACGTTTAAAAACGTTACACAATTCAAACGAACGTCTAAACCGCAACCGACTACCGACCGACGACCGAAATATATTTTGATAACTTAGAATATATTAGTTGAGTAAAACTTTTATTTAAAATATCTTGTTTTAAATCGTTATCAAAACGTATTAAATAAAACGTTATACGGTTAATTAAACGTCGAAACGAACGGGTAAACGAACACCGCACGGAGTGCAACTTTGGAGGAATAATTTAGACACCCACCTAGTGGGTGGGACCCACGAAAATCAGCAGGAAAATGGGAGCCCATGCCCCATTTCCCTTGCTTGTGAATCACACCAAGCACACCCTCCCTCACTTTTCACCCCATACCTCCACCACTTCACTCATTTCTCTCCTCCTTCTCTCTTCCCTCTCTCCCCTGCGTTTTCTAGCCACCACCACACACCACCACGATCCACCATTGGCCACCACCTCATTCTTGAAGGAAAAACGAAGCCGAAGACACCAAAACGACCGCCTACGCGTGTACATCACTCCTACCGTCTCCGTTTCTTCATACACCATTGTGAGACTTCAAAATTTCTAGTATTTTACTTATAATATGTATATTATCATGTTATATTGTTGCTTATTCACCTTGTTAATGTCCAAATAAGTAATCAAAACACAATTTAAATCTCAAAACTATGAGCTTATGTTCCTGTCCAGATTCTGTTTCCACTTCCACGAATTTTATAAAAATCATTACAACACCAAAATGGACGTTTCTTAAGTCTAAAATATAGTACAAGAAGTTATCTTTCCAATAAAATTAGTCTCGTGACTCTTTGACTCCTTTTGCTACTCAAAAACATTTTTTTCCGGTAACATACGTTTACTGTTCCGGCGAGCAGTAAAAACCGCCTACTTCTCGAGACCATATCTCGAGTTCTAGACCTCAAAAACGTATGAGACCACTTGGGAAATCTTGGTAATTTTGTTATGTACAAAAAGTTCTTCTTTGGCTCATTCCAGAAATACACCCATTTCTCCAAAAAATTAGATTTGTGAGAAGTGGTGTAATCTCAGATTAAACTGAACACTGACACTTTGTGAATTTTTATAAAATATCAAACCACCTCCAAAAGTCATAAAAAAATTACAGGAAGTACATAACATATGTAGGAACTTTGTGTAAACATTTCAGAATTATTTGATAACGTTTACTATTTTAGATAAAAATCACAAATAATCCGTGAATACATTGTCGGATGAACAGTACTCCATGAATCACATTGTCGGATGAACAGTAACTTCGTGAAAATATTGATGGATGAACAGTAAAAATTGACTTTCGTTGACTGTCGGACTTAGGGTTGACTCTCGGACTTTAGGGTGAGACTCGGATGCATAATTTCGGACTTGATAACACTCGAAATCAAACCAAACCCGTTTGACCAAGTCAATGAAGATGAACACTTAGACGAAAACAAAAATTAATGCAACAATACCTCTTTGAAATCATATGCAACAATGCCATTGTTGCATAAACCGAAATCCGTGAATACCATTGTCGCATGAGCCAAATCCGTGAATACCATTGTCGCATAAGTGATAAATTCCGTCAATCCTTATTGTCGCATGAACAGTGCTCCGAGAATCCTATTGTCGCAGTGCCCTATTGTCTCATAACTATTGTCGTATAAAACAGCATTTTCGTAACCCTTATTGTCGCATGAAACAGAAACTTGAAAATACTTTTTATACCAAGCCTTGAATATATACAATATCACGACCTACTTGATTTAACGTCAATAACAGATAACCAACTTATATATACGCTTTGTAAGGTATACAACTCGATGAATTATAGTAATGTTTAGATTATTATTACATACCAAAACTTCACCAACAGGCCGTAAATGTTTTTAATTAAACAAACGGATACTTACTTGGACATAACTAGTTGAGTGGACAACTAGCATGAATGATCTTTTGAGACATTCACTTATACATACAACCTTATATGCTTAGGGCATTAGAAGGTTGCGGGTTCGCGGAACCTACAGATTACTACTGCTTTCAGACTTTACATTTATTAAGTTAAACGCTTGCTTGCTTGACTCAGGTGAGTCTTACAGCCCCACTTTTACTGTTTTACTTATGGGGTGAGATGCATTGCTTACGTTTTCTTGAACACAAGTGCTAAATTACTTACTTTTCATATACGGGCTTGCATGAGTTACTTACTAATCCACTGAAGTCCCTCCATCATAGTTTCGTTAGTTATGGACTTAAGCGCGAATATTAGTTAATGGATCCATTAGGGACTGACCCTCCCCGCCCGGGGTAGTAGCGTACCACGAACCGTTATGTATAAACGGGCGACTTTTATTTGTTTCATACGAGTGTTTGGATTGGGCACTCGCGGGGGCACTATACGGTACTTGGTTGTACCACCGATTTGCGGGTTAAGCTTCGACTATGAGCTCATGGCAACGGTATATACATATTTACTTATTATTTGCTTGGTTGCAGATACTTGATTTACGCCTGCGGGCACAACTGATAAAAATCTTGTGTTCAAACTATTACTTACTTACAAACCTGTGAGATTCACCAACCATTTTGGTTGACCCTTTTTAGCATGTATTCTCAGGTACCCATACGGAGTAGGATTACTTCAGGATTACTAGCTAGAGTCGCATGACTTCCAAACTGCATTAATGGAGATTCTTTAGCATTATCTTTTGTAACTTTGGTTATGTAACAGAATCTCCCATTACGTACGTGGACTCTAGAGGACCTTACTTTTGTAACGAAAACATTATGTTTTCAAACCCTATTTTATAATGGTATGTAACTATTTTACAAATGTCTCATTTAGAAGTCGTTTGCTATACTTTGGTGCTTGATTATTGATTAGTAACACCCAAAGCTTGCTTCCGCACAACATAAAATTTGGGGGTGTTACATATATCAGTACGAATATTTTATCCGGGTATGTATAATGATACGCTAAAACCCGCCGAAATCCGACCCCTTGGCATCCTTAATGCGAGCATTGTAAATTAGATATTGATAAAAGAATTCAAAAAAGGCGGTGGTATGGGTACAAATATACAAAAATTCACCAGAACCTAACCCGTTGGCATCCATGATCCAAGCATCTTAGATTAGAAATTGATAAAAGAATTCAATATAGGAGGTCGTATAAGAATTTAAATCGCAAATAATTGAAAACAGGCGGTGGTATGGGTACAAATAACAAAAACCCGCAGGAACCCGACCCGTTGGTATCCATGATCCAAGAATCGTAGATTAGAAACTGATAAAAGGAAATAAAATAGGACGTCGTATAAGAATTTAAGTCAATCGACGATGGAATGAAGTTATAAATTTTTTGAAATTGAAAATAACTTCTTAGGGTTTTTTTCAAAAAGAATAAAATAGATAATATTGGAGCGAGAGTTTAAATTATGGAAGAAATAATAAATTAGTTACTAAATTAAATTTTTCATAAAATATTTGGAGAATTATTTACAATTAAATGAAAAATAGAAGATTTATATTGTAAATTTTGAAGGGTGAATATTGTAAATATAGAAGGGTATATTAGTCTTTTAGTCACATAAAAATAGAATTAATGATGTCATTAAATAAATTAAGGGTTAGATCTTAATTGTTAATCTTCATCTAATGGTTATTATTCTCTCATGATTTTTCTTTTAATATATAAGATAGAAGATAGTATTCCCTCCGTTCAAAAATACATTTCATGTTTTGAAGTTTTTTTTTACAACTTTGACCTTAAATATCTTTATTTTTGTTATTTAATACTTAATGCAAAATATATAAATAGATTAGGTTTTAAATATATTTCCATTGATATTATTTTCACAAATTATTATATAAAACAAACAAATATATTTAAAGTTAAAGTTGTATATAAAAACTTCAAAAACTGAAACATGACTTATTTTTGGCGGATGGAATATTTGATTTCAATTCATAACTTGACAATAACTACAGGGGAGTAATCCGTACACCACTAAATATGTTTTATGGTGTTTTATATTAAAGCAATGTAAAACACAGTTAGTGGTGTATGAAAAATATTTTGTGGTGTACGGATCATCATCCGTAATTGTATGGGTGATGACTATTTTTTATAAATCCACCACAATTATGCATTAAATAGTTATATTGTACATGCAACTGATGCACATGTATGGTGGGTTTATCAAAAATATTGGTGGAAAATGGAAATATCAAACACCCTTATTGTATTAATTGTATCATTCAGTGATTAATTACCCATGATGGTGAATCGATAACGATATTTGTACAGTTGAAGATTCGACAAGTAGTTACATTACAATTAAATAATTAAATCTTTTTTTTTGAAAAGCAGTTATGGAATCACTGACGGACCTTATTTTGATCCACCCGTTCATCTCCCACAAGCGTTTACTCCCCGATATGAGAATCGCTCCATTGTTTGAAATCTCGGCAACGCTCTAAAGGAGTTGCTCTCCCATGTCTTAGATGAGTATCGCGTCGCGGAGTCTCCCTCTCCCCCAGGTATGCCATGGGCGATATTCGAACTCATCACCTCCAGGAAGAAACCACATTAGTGGAAAACTCCCTGACCACTGGGCTAAGACCCCCAATGGAATTTAAGATGTCCTTGCCTAGGATTGAACCCAGGACCTAGTGGATGAAGACCACTTTGCTCAACCACTTGAGCTGGCTTTCAAGGACAATTAAATCTTATTAATTGAATAATTACAAAGAAAAATAAATATTTGAACTATATAAGGTATCAAGTGACAATTTTAAAAGTTGACATGTCACCAAAATATAAACAATGACAATAAATAGCTAGTTTTTTACAAACAATGTACACCCGAGTCGTTAACTATACTTGCTAGTATTTAAACCCTCTTATAGTAGATTTGATTACTCTTGACTTAATAAAATATTACCACGATACATTGTTTTTTGTTTATTTACTTTTCGAAGGAAGGAGTTGATGTCCAGTAGTGTGCAAAAAGGTGCTGGTCCTTGAATCCCCCCCTCCCCACTTCCCAAAGAGTCACTCTCACTACCCTTTAAATTAAACCAGACAATGATCTGTAGCAAATACTTACGTACCCTCATCTCCAAATTCAAGAGTATGATATGGAAAGGTAGCCATTTTTTCAAACAACCCGGACCGGCCTACAATAAATATCAGACTAGTTGATAAAGAAAGAAACATGCAGAAACATGGCTGGCAACTTCCCGATCATCCTCTTCAGGTTTATGTTCCTCTAACATTGTTGTGCTTTGAAAGTTCAAGTAGCTGTTATTAAGATACTGCTACAATTTCCCATCTATCTACTATAGTTAAACATTGTTTGTAAAGTTTTCATGATTTATACACCGCATTTTGGATTTCGGATTTCATTACAATGTGTTTATCGATCCACCACCCACCATTTCATTGTTGAGCTACTTTTCATTTGTTGCCAATTCTTTTTTGTAAGCATATAGCTTTTGGATTGACAACAATGTATGAATGTAATATTATCAAGATTTTAGGGTTTTTGAGCAAGCTAGCATCTGAGTATCTATTTCAATATGCAGAAATGTTGATTAATAACTTAGCGGGTTTGCGCATTGTTCAATTTGTGCAGGTGGTGGCCGTTTCTTTGTTTTTGGCACTGGGATTTGCTTTTTATGTCTTCTTTGCCCCTTTTGTGGGGAAAAAGATGTATCAATATATTGTGATGGGTATCTACACTCCTCTGGTAACTACCTCTCTTTTATCTTCATCATTCCCATATTTTGGGAAATCAAAACCTATTTTCAACAACTTTTGGGGCTCAAAATTATTGCTTAAATTAGCAAAGCGTCTTTACTCTTAAATTTCATGGCCTAGTTTTGTTATACTTTCTTCATAAAAATTCGAGTTGCTTCATTATATTACCAGATTATATGTGCTTTCGGCCTGTATATTTGGTGCGCTAGAGCTGATCCAGCGGATGCAGGAGTTTTCAAATCTAGAAAGTACTGCGATAAAACAGACTGTAAACCGGATGATAAAAGGGAACCATCAAAAGCTGGTGACAAATCGATGCCATCAATACAAGATCCAACTGCTGCAAATTCTGTTCATAAATCTCCAAGCGAAGACAGAAATGATATGGATTCAAGAACTGAAACCAACTCATCATCACGTTCTTGTTTTATGGCTTTTTCGACTCTGATTCCTTGTGCTCTCATGTACCACTGCTCCAGTCCACATGAAGAGTCATCCGAAATGCAAATAAGTGAAGATGGCATGTTCTACTGCAGTCTATGTGAAGTTGAGGTGAGTTGCTTATTATTCCATTCAATCCTGAACATACTTTATAACAATTAAGGTCAACAGAGCCAGTTTACAGACTCCAAATAGTGTATGACGTGTTCGAAATTTGGAAATGTACTGCACAAATACATCAAAAACTGTTATTATGCTCGATGCTATAAACAAGCGTATGTAAAAACTGTAACAGATGACCAAGTTGTTGCCAAGTTTGGTTTTTATATGTGAAGGGAGAGAACCGTTGGAAATGCATGGGCCTGGCCCGGCCCATTGTAGTTTCCCGCCTAACGGTCATGTTCAGATCGTCGAGGAGATCGGCCGAAAGTAAGTTGTCACTCTTTTGGCTCTATATCGCAGCCAATGGGGAAGTGTGACAGTTGGGGACATCGTAGTGTCCAGTGGGTAAACCAATGGGACACAAAGAAGGGAAGTTGACTTACTTGTACTTCTTCTGACACAGCACTATTCATGGATATTCATGGATATGCAGTGTCAGGGAATGTTTTGTTTGTATGGTTAACCCTGCGGGGGTGTGGTTCTCCCCAGGGGTAAACCGTGGTGTTAGCCCTGAGGGGTGGTTACACTATTAGAATCCATACATAGTTTAAACTTCACAGAATTTAAAACTTGACCTACAAAGTATGTGTCATGGAGAATCAATATGTGATCATAATCCAGCTTACATGCATGTTTTTTTCTTTCTTTTTTGCAGGTTTTCAAGTATAGCAAGCACTGTAGAGTCTGTGACAAATGTGTTAATCATTTTGATCATCATTGCAGGGTATTGCACTTTCTCTACCTTTTGGTTACTGACAACAAGCTAATGCCTTAAATTTCTTGTAGTGGCTGAATAACTGTATCGGCAGAAGGAACTATAAAAAGTTCTTCGCCCTTATGGTCTCTGCTCTCCTCCTGGTAAGGACAAACCTGTGTTATCTAGGTGTATAAACTTTTTAGCCAAAAAATTCCAACAACTAACACGAGCTTCTTTACTTTGACTTTGGAAAATGAAGCTTATGCATCAATGGTCAACCAGGATTGTTGTATTGATACGTATAATCCTCAAGCACAAACAATTCACAGCTAATGTAGCTTCAAAGTTAGGAAGCAGTTTCACACTAGCACCTTATGTTACAGTAGTGGTTAGAACTCTAAATCCTTGACGTTAAAGTTCAATGTATTTCTTTTCTAATTCAAACTTAATAACTTGTCTTTAGATGTCTAACAAGGTACCACAAATCTGACAGGTAGTGTGCACAATTTTGGCAATGATTGCAACGCTGCCACTAGTTCAACTATTCTTCTTTCACATTCTTCTTATAAAGAAAGTGAGCTTAACATCTACTATTTATGTTATCTCGTGGACTGTGTATTGTTGGATAAAGAAAGTGAGCTTAACATCTACTATTTATGTTATCTCGTGGACTGTGTATTGTTGGATCCTTCATACGTACTTAAACATTATTGGTGACAGGGAATTAGCACGTACGATTATATCATAGCTCTAAGGGAGCAGGATCATCAGGGATTTGGGGGGCCACAAAGTCCTCAAATGTCACCAAGTAGCATGCTCACAGGGTTCAGTAGCATTAGCTCCTTCAATAATACTTTCCGTCAAGGAGCTTGGTGTACTCCTCCACGGCTGTTTGTTGAAGATCAGGTAAGTTCTTTATTCTATATTGCGCATATTGCATAAAAATGTAAATCAAATTTGTTCATAATTCTGTTTAAAGTAACTGATTTATACTTGCCCCACAAAAAAATAAAAAAAAATAAGGTCAACATGGCCTTTGAGGAAGTTTTTTCTCAGACTGATTCTTTTTGTTTTTATTTCTGGTATTAAAAAAAGATGGTTACCTGAACTAGAAATTTGATCCAAGATTACGACCAAGGGACATGATAGATATCCTTCAAAGTCAACCACCTAAATACCACTTTGATACAAGTTTTGTGTTTAATATTAACGGTATTTTGTTATAGTGTCATGTAGTTCCACCAGAATCCAGCTCAGTTAGCTCCTTAGGAAAAAAGACAAACAATGATTCCATTAAGAAAAAGAACCACACAGCTGTGAAGATCAGCCTATGGACCTTAGCCCGTTTAAATGCAGCTGAGGTCTCAAAAGCCACTGCAGAAGCACAAAAGAAGTCTAAGATCTTGCTGCCGACATCAAGAAAAGAAGCTGGAGAAAGAGGTTCACATGGTAATGAAATTGTAAGGGGACAGAACCTCTGGGAGAAGTGACCGTTGGATGTCCTCAAAGCTTGATAATCAACGCGCAGGAGGCAATCGCCTACTTATTCCAGAGGGAGTCAAGAATATTAGGAACGATAGCTTGTCAAGTTTGGTGCCATTGCAGCATGAAGTCCTAATGTACTCAGAGCTATGGGCGGTTCATCCCCAGATAGTAGCATCGACTCCCCTGATATTAACCTGTATATGGTTACTTCTTCAGTTACAGATGAGGATGGGATACATACAGATGTCCCTCTCTCTGGTGGACCTGAGAAACATGGAATCGTGTCACTGACAAGATCGATAAGTGATGGATATGATGCCTCTGGTGGGGAAGATAGTGATAGAGTCCCTCACGATTAGTGCAAAGGTCTGGACACTCGAGTGCACGACTATTCGTTGCTGATCAGGATGACACGATAGCCAGATTGAAGATGCCTTCATCCTCTAGATTTAGCTACTCAAATGTATGAAACATTTGAATCTACTTTGTTTTTCTTCATTTTAAGTTTGTTGAGGTAGAAATATATTCTTCTTAAACGGTTGTAACCCTCAATAAACTTTTGGACCACTCCACTTTGTTTTATCAGATATTAGAAATCTTAAGCTCCATACCAAGCAATACATAATGTATGTAACAAAATAGGGAAACATTAATTAACAATTTTACATTTACATTGCTGATAAGAGCATAACCATTATAGACATCACATACAAAAGTTCCAATCTAGTAAAACACAATGCAAGATTGAAAGTTGTATGTTCATATCTGGCATTCAAATCACACTTACATAGTTGACACATGGTGAGTAATGGTTACAAGGGGCTCCTATGATCTTAAAATATCGAGAACCTATCACGAAGTTGCGAAAACAGTAACAACATGAGGTACCTTCTCATCATCAAAAGGCAAACTAACATATTCCCTGGAAAACTCCTCAGCAATTTCGATAGCCAATTCACCATGTAAAGCCTTACAATACATATACAAAACCGTATTCGCAGCTGTACTATGAAGTAAAAACAAAGTCAGCATACTCGTACCGATAACCAACTGCAGCACAAAAGGCCAGCTTCTCCATCCATCAACAGCATCAAAATGCAACACATCATTTGAATTTATCCAAATCCAAGTCCCAATCAACACTCCAAACAACAACAACAATGACAATGTAACAGATTTCATCCCTTTCACTAAATACGAGCTCCGCCACAACGGCTCAAACCCCCATTTTGATTCAGCCACAACAATCACACAAGCCAATGACCAATTAACTAGAAAATAAATTATAAATAAACCAAACACCGAACTTAACACAAAGCCACACACAACCAAGTAAATAGAATTGATATCAATTAGAAACCCTAGGTTTTCCCCCAATTTTAATATAACCGTAAAAAACAGCATAAAAGTTAATGATATCAGAAACAGTATCAGTTGCGCCGCGATTGTAGTGGAAACGAGCGGGAAGAATGTGTGAATTAACGATTTCATGGCGGGGAAAATTTTGACAGGTCTACCGTAGAAACCATGGTACGTGCTGTAGGTGATTGTGGCTATGGCACACATTAAGAAAATATAAACAAAGAGTATATACATGAGAGACAATGTTAGCGTTTGATGAACATTGGGTTGATCGATTACGAGAAACTGAGTCGAAACGACGTCGGATTTAGTGAGAGAGAGCTGGAGAGTGGGGAAAATGATGAGAGAGAAAGAGAGAGGGAGAAGGAATACAACGCATAAGGCGAGAAAATGTCGGGAGTGTGCCTTAATGATTCTTTTTGATTCTGATAGAACGCCGATTAGGTTTAATGTGTGTGCAGGTGTTGTTGACATGGTGGTGGAACGACGGTGATACGATGGCAGCACGATGTGTAGATTTCTTTTATTTTAGAGGAATCGGGGGTTTTAATTTATCGTATTGATGATTGATGATGATGATTTGGTGTTGATTATAAGAGCATCTCTGTTCCATTGGATACATCAGCATTTCATCATTTTTAATAAAAGTTTTGTAATGCATTGAACTTTACATAATTCATTGAACTGACAGATCATCAATTATTTTTAACTACTTTACTATATATATACTAGCCGATAACCCGCGCAATGCGGCAGGAATATATTTGAAATTCGTGAAAAAAATGTGGTGAAAGAGCAGTTGAAAAATTGATATAAAATATACAGCTTAAATCAAACAAATGATAATAATAATACGAAGTAATATGATGAAAACCACTATAACAAATTAAAAAAACACTGCATGTCTAAGATGTGTGCATTATAAATGTCATATTCATATGATTACGTGAAAAAATTATATAACAAATAAATGAAAATAAATTTAAACTTCAATTAGCAAAATCCAAACGCACATGAATAGATTGGTATATTTTTCATGAGTGAAGTGCATTTATATAGTATTAATTTTACTATGTTTTTTTTGTGTAGTGATTTTGTAATTGATTGAGTAGTGAATGTTTTGATGTAATTGGTTTTGTAGAGTTATTGTATAGTTGACTTGCCAAAATATAAAGAATCATTTGTGTTAACATTATTTTTTTATTTAAGATTAAATAGAAGGGTATTATGGAGATTTCCCATATGACATAAGGTCAACACATGGGAATGCTTAATAAAGGGGTAGAGATAGAAAGAATCATTTGTGTTAACATTATTTTTTTATTTAAGATTAAATAGAAGGGTATTATGGGGATTTCCCATATGACATAAGGTCAACACATGAGAATGCTTAATAAAGGGGTAAAGATATATATATATATAAAATATTAAATGCGATCTGTTTTTATTTGTAGGTATATATAGTCATGTGCGTATCATTTATGTTTTTGTTTAATACAATATACACTAATGAACTAGTAATGTTTTTCACTTGTGTCTCTACTCCCTAGAAAAGTTCATTTATGCCTAAAAATATATATTCATTATTTATTTATTTTATTGACTTCCAACTTTGAATGTTATAAATTGAAAGCTATCTAAAACAACTTCTAGAAACATACAAAGAGAAAATAAAAACGAGAAATGGAAAACAAATAAAAGAATAAATACCAATTGAGTGAGTGGAGAAATAAAATAATAAGGAAAATTACACTTTGAATGTGTTAAGATGAGTTGAAGCAGAGACGCACGTCCTTTTGAGCGTGGCAATACGTGGCAAGCTACAATGGATTAGACGAATTCACCTTTTTCTATTCAACCTTGCCAACTAGATGCATTGTAGATGGTCTAAACTTGCTATAGTGGGGGCTGTTTGTGCGTGTCCACGTGGCATAATAAAACACACCTGGTCTTCGGGTTTCTTATCTATTTTCCTTAAAATTACTTTCTTCTTTTCTATGAAACTTGAATATGTTTTATAGAATAGGGTTCAAATAAGAATAGGAAGAATTTGTGTGAAAATGAAGGAACCAATGATATCATGTTATGTGTACAAAGAGAATGTTCCACATGTACAAAACCCATTTACTCCCAACATCAATTATCTCACAAACGAAAAATAGAAAAATTATGAAAATTGCACAATAAAATATAGCGTTTTCTCCTCTTCGATTTACCGTCCCTCAAGGCATACTTTCGATGAGTTTTTTTTTTCTATTTTTTTGTGGGTTTCACATTTACTAACACATGTGTTAAGGTGTTGCGTTTAGGGTTTAGGGTTTGGTGTTTAGGGGTTAGGGTTTAGGGTTTATGGTTAGGGGGTTGGGGTTTCGCCCCGAAACCCCAAACCCCCAACCCTAAACTCTAAACCCTGCTAAACTCTCAACCCTAACCCTAAACCCTAACCTTACCCACAACTTTAATGTATAACCAATCACTAACACATGTGTTACTAATTTGTAAAACCTATCAAAAAATGGAAGGAAAAAAGTTGTCGAAAGTATGCCTTGAGAGACGGCAAATCGAATAGGAGAAAACGATGAATTTTATGGTGCAATTTTCATGATTTTTCGACTTACCATTTGTGAGATATTTAATTTTTAAAAATGTGGAGGAGAGAGAATAAAATGACATATGGCAGAAATCTGTTGGTTCCCTCATTTTCACTCAAAGTTGGTGTACTCATTTCAACCTTACTCATATTTTATAATTATTCATTGAGTTTTGTTAACAAAAGTCCTTAATAAATGATTGTACATTCAACATTAATAAGTGGGTTAACATTAATTCATGGGGACATGAAGTTTTTTATAATCTTTGTACAACTATTAATGCATGTCTGAAAGTCTTAATGAAAGCCGTAAAGGCTTTTTGTTATCATTTTTCTTATTCAATTTTCTTTGAAATTTTTTTGAAAATTATAGGAGTTTTCCGTAACAAAATGCACTCTCAAATGTGTTTATTTATGATGATAGTCATGTTTATTTATTCTTGTAATTTTGGTATGGTGACATCTTTGACAATAGACGAGGTGGTGGATCCTCCTAGTCCTACGAATGAGAAGGCTTTTAAAATGTGAGTTTGAGTATGTGTCTATATAAATACATATAATTAAATTTAATCTATCTTCCATATTAAAAGAAAAATCTTAAGAGAATAGGACCATTAGATAGAAATTAACGATTAAGATCTAACCCTTAATTTATTTTATGACATCATTAATCTCATTATTATGTGAAAGACTAATTTACCCTTTTATATTTACAATATACACCCTTCAATATTCACAATATTGATCACATGTTTTTCCTTTAATTGTAGATAATCCTCCATATATTTTATAATTTATTATTTATTCTATAATTCAAACTCTTCCTACAATCTTATTTATTTTATTTTTTCTGATAAAAACCCCAATAAGTTATTTTCAACTCCAAAAAATTTATAACTTCATTCTATCACCCAGTGATTGACCTACTATTTTGAATCATTTTATCAATTTCTAATTTACAATTCTTGGATAATGGATGCCAAATAATTCATAACTTCATTCCATCACCCAATAATTTAAATTCTTATACGACCTACTATTTTGAATCCCTTTCATCTATTTCTAATATACAATTCTTGTATTATGGATGTCAACGGGTCGGTTTTCAACGGGTTTTAGTCTATCAGTACACATACCAGTTTAGAAAATTTGTACCGATACCCGACCTAATACCCGTTGGGTACCCAATTAGTATTACCCATCAGTTTTCAAATTTATTTGCGGGTTTCGGTTATCCTCATGTATGTAATTTTGGCAAAACAAAAAAAAAAACTAGTTATTGAAAATACAACGCAAATTTGAAACACAGAAAAAAATGTAACATCCTCTCGTCGGGTCTGGTAATTCTCTATTTAAATTGATTATTTAATTAATTTAGGAATTATTTGATATTAATTGTTTATTTTGAAACTTAGATAAATAGGTCTCAGGACTTATTGTGAATAGTAAATTGTTAGTTGTTTTAATTTACTATAGTTGACGGTACAATAAAATAAGTTTCTCGCAATTAATAATTAGGTTCCAGACAATAGATTTACGACGAATATAAAATACCCAAAATAATTAAATTGTGTAGTCGATTAAAAGCAGGAGTCGACCTCCTTATTTGGTTACCTCCTTTCATCTCAACTTTCCCAAAATAACCTAACCTTCAAATTTGTGTGCCTAGAAGTACAAACAACAAATTGAGATTCAAACAAGATTACTTGAGACTGAAATTGTGATTCCTTATAAGCTTGCTATCATCATCTTCATCATCATATTGTAAGTGTTTTAAATTTATGAGCTTAAGCTTTAGTTAGGATGAAATTGATGAAATTGAATGATTGCTTAGATTGTTTGTGAGTCTTTGATATCAATGATGCTAATTGATGTTAGAAAACTGAGTATGTGTACATGATATGTAAATTTTGATGTTTTGTTCTTGAATTGGAATTTTGAGCTCAAAAGTGTGAATTATCAAATTGGTATGAATTTGACCTAAAATGGAATTGATTGAGGTTTGTTTAAGTTATTGGATGTTCACTAGTTGCCATATGATATTCCTTTAAGGTTCGAAACTGGAATTGGTCGATTTGGCACTTGAAAGTTGTGAAATTGAGATTTTAGGTCGTGCAGGTTTTGGTTAAACTGCTGCTGTTGTTGTTCCTGAAGAACAAGCCGGCGGGTCTGGTACCCTACCCGGCGGGTTCTTGATTATGTTGGAGAACCGGCGGGTTGTCGGCCAAGCCGGCGGCTCCTACAGCCTTTAATACTCAATTAGCTTCTGTTTGCTCAAAATCTAATTCACCCGGCGGCTCAAGGGTGAAGCCGGCGGCTTGTATGGTCGAACCGGCGGGTCATGATGCCCAGCCGGCTTCTTAGCCTCTGTCAGCATATCAACTTTATATTTCAGAAGTTGATTTAAATGATTTGTAAAATGCTGTATTGTTGATAAATTAGTGTTATAGCATAATAATGAGTATGTTGACGTCTACAAGAACATATTTAGGAAGCTATACTTATTATGTGAATTATGTTGAGTTTCTTGTGCTGGATATTAGATAAGTTAAGTATTGAAGATTCAGATTACTAACTTATATTTGATTGTTGATTCTCAGATCCTCCAAAAGATAAGTGATCCCTGGATTTTGAGTTTGTGAAGACAAAGGTATCGGTGAGTGGATTTGGAACTCACCATTCGATTTAGTTGTAACTATTTGGTTGCAACAAGTAAACGTAGATATGTTGTTATATCTAATATTCATAGTTGATTATAAATCTACGTGCTATGTGTGGCCTTCGGGCATCAGTTGTTAATGAGGTCAACAGGTTGAACTGGTTGGTTGGGCTAGTTGGTTGTTGTGTGTATGACACAGGGTCTTACTTCATTTGTTGTGTGTATAGAACCTGTGTCTGAGTATAGTAACCACTAGTTATCGGTCTCGTCCGTTATGGCCAAACGGATATGGTTGGATAAGTGTTCTTGGGAACCACCCGGGTATTATGGTATTCCCAGAGCCGCCGATCCTCATTACTATATTGTTGACTAGTTGTAATATATGTTTACGGTTGTTTGGGGTAAACAGGTGGTTATGCTAAGTTGAATTGGGGGTAATGAATTCATTCACTTAGCTTTGTGCTAATCCCTCATCCTACTTCCTGCAGGTTTTTGATATATATGTGGGTGTCAGGAATGGATGCTTTCGCAGGGAATGTCTGACAGATTAAAACTCTGATATGGTTTTTCTATAAACCTGGTTTTGTAATATGTAATACCCCGACATATGTAGTTTTTAAACAGTTCTATGTTGGTATATTTTAATATGTAACTGTGTATGTACATTATTTTAATGTACAGTATATAAATATGTTTTAAAGTCATACGCTTCCGAGTAAAATAATATAATATTGTTGTCGTAAAAGAGGGGTGTTACAAGTTGGTATCAGAGCATAGGTTTGGGTGAATTGAGCATTGTGAAGTGTTCAATCCCAAATCTAGAGTTTGTTATGTCAAACATTCCTGGTTATGGGATTTAGCATTGTGTATGAATCTGTTAGTAGATAAGTGCTAACGATTAACAAGTTTCAAGTTGTTGTATGGAATACAGATATGGCAGATAACGAGCAACCGACCGCCAACCTTAACAATGCCTCACGGATCGATGTTCCTCCTTCAGATATTCATACTGAGAGACATGATCATGAGGGTACTTCTTTTCCTGCTCACGAAGAATCGAATCGAGATGATTATCTTCTTCAGTTAGAAGATGAGGTGATTAATCTAAGAGAATTTAAAAGACAGGCCGAAACTGCATCATCTCAGCAACGTTCTCAGCAACGGATACCTGTGTTTGGTAATATTCCTCCTTTTCAGTCAAATAAGCAATGTTCATTTAAAACGTTTATGGCAAGTAAACCACCCGAGTTTAGAGGGAGTACCAATCCATCAGTAACTTTAAACTGGTTAAGAGATATGGAACGAGAATTTGATGTTACTCGCTGTGAAGAAGAATTTAAAGTGTTTTACGCTATTCAATGTTTAAAAGACGAAGCCATGGTTTGGTGGGACTCGATTACTGGTCATTTGACTCAACAGCAGAAAGAAGCTATTCGATGGCTTGAATTCCATCAAGCTGTCTGTAACCAATATTGTTCAGACTTTGAGATGGCACGTATTAGAAGAGAGTTTGTGAATCTTCAATTAACCAATAAGATGACTATCGATGAATTAATCACATAGTTTTCGGACAAGTTACGGTTTGTACAACATTGGGTTCCAGATGAGAAAACCAAAATAGAGCAGTTTGTGGAAACATTGCCTCATAATTATCGTACCACAGTAAGGTTAGCTAGTAATTTATCTCAAGCGTTTACTCTTGCACGCTCGGTTGATAGTGACATTAGAGGTTTTCAAGAATCTCAAGCTAGAAATACTTCTTCTTCGTTTCCAAGAGCTAGAACAGATGTTTCGGGTAAAGGAAAGTCCAGGTGGCAGGGTAAGCGTCAGGGTCAAAGATTTAATAATAGAAGTGGTTTATCTGGAAGCAAAAGTGGTTCCTCTGGAGGTTCAAATTGGTGTAATTCTTGTAAGTCAAGGCATTCTGGTCAATGTACTCCTCAGACAAATAAATGCCTTAAGTGTGGTGAGCTTGGGCACGACCTCAGAAATTGCAGGTATCCTAATTTTGTGTGCTGGAACTGTAAGAAAGAAGGGCATCGAGTTGGTCAGTGTCCTGAGGCAGGAAGACAGAGTTTTGGTTCGGTCGGGAGTTCATCATCTTCCGGTCAAAAGCGAAAGAATCCTCCGCCAGCAACGAGTAGGGCGTTTCAGATGACAGTCGATGAGGCTGTCCACACAGATGATGTGATTACTGGTACTTTTCTTATAAACTCTGTACCGGCTCGTGTATTATTTGATTCTGGAGCAAATTGTTCTTTTATATCTGTGTGTTTCTGTGATAAGTTGAAACTAATCCCTACTGTGATAACTAAGCCCTTAGAAGTAGAGATTGTTAGTGGCAAATTAGTTCCTGTTACCACCTCGGTGACTGGAGCTAATATTGTGATAGATGGCTAGACTTTTCCAATTTCATTTCCGTTAATGCCGATTCCAAGTTTTGATGTGATTATTGGCATGGATTGGTTAAGTCAGTTTAAAGCAAGTATAGATTGCCACCATAAGCTGACTAGAATCCCAATCTCTGAAGAGTCATACGTTGTGGCTCGAGGAGAACGGGATAGTGGGTGTATTCCTCTGATTTCCATAATGAAAGCTAGGAAGTCGTTGTCTAAAGGTTGTGAGTCGTATCTAGCTTACGTCATTGATGCCAAATTAGAAAAGAAGTCTATTTCTGATGTTCCGGTTGTATCTGAATATCCGGAAGTGTTTCCCGATGAATTACCTGGTTTACCACCGGTTAGGGAAGTTGAATATCAGATTGATCTTATTCCTGGCTCCTCTCCCGTAGCTAAAGCTCCCTATAGATTAGCTCCGTCTGAGATGCGAGAAATGATGAATCAGATACAGGAATTATTGGATAGAGGTTTTATTAGACCTAGTTCTTCCCCGTGGGGTGCGCCGGTTTTGTTTGTTAAAAAGAAAGATGGGTCATTTAGAATGTGCATTGATTATCGGGAGTTAAACAAAAGAACAGTAAAGAATAAATATCCTCTGCCTCGAATAGATGATTTGTTTGATCAGTTGCAGGGATCTTCTGTGTATTCTAAAATTGATTTGAGGTCAGGATACCATCAGGTTCGTGTTCGTGAACAGGATATTCCAAAGACTGCTTTTCGTACTAGGTATGGTCATTATGAATTCTTGGTGATGCCTTTTGGTTTGACTAATGCTCCAGCAGTTTTCATGGATTTAATGAACCGGGTATGTCGACCATTTCTTGATAAGTTTGTAATTGTTTTTATCGATGATATTCTTGTGTATTCCAAGTCTGAATCAGAACATGCCATGCATTTGAGGTTAGTTCTTGAAACCTTGAAAAGAGAACAGTTATATGCCAAATTTTCTAAATGTGAGTTCTGGATTCGGGAGGTACAGTTTCTGGGTCATATTATTTGTAACGATGGGGTTAAAGTTGATCCTTCTAAAGTTGAAGCTGTAATGAACTGGAAAACTCCAAAGAATGCTTCTGAGATTAAAAGTTTTCTGGGTTTGGCGGGTTATTATCGGAAATTTATTAAGGACTTTTCCAAAATTGCCGGTTCGTTGACTAAATTAACCCGTAAGAATGAGAAATTTGTGTGGACTGATCAGCAGGAAACAGCTTTCCAGATTTTGAGACAGTTATTATGTCAGGCTCCTGTGTTGGCACTACCCAGTGGGTCTGATGATTTTGTCATTTATTGTGATGCATTTTATTCTGGTCTGGGTTGTGTTCTGATGCAGCGGGATAAAGTATTGCTTATGCTTTTCGGCAATTGAAACCTCATGAAAAGAATTATCCCACACATGATATAGAACTAGCAGCTGTTGTATTTGCTTTGAAAGTCTGGAGACACTATTTATATGGTACTAAATGCATTGTTTGTACTGATCATAAAAGTCTGCAATATGTATTTTCACAGAAAGAACTGAATATGCGTCAAAGGCGATGGTTAGAATTAATCAAAGATTATGATTGTGAAATACGTTACCATCCAGGAAAGGCAAATGTAGTTGCAGACGCATTGAGCAGAAAAGGTACTTCTGACCGAGTCTATTTTTCGAAAGTTAATATTTCTTCTGACTTAGTGGATCAAATTAAAGCTGCACAGTTAGAAGCTTTGTTGGAATATAACCTTAAGTCAGAAATTATGTTGAAAAGAAAGGACTTACTGGTTGACGATTCTAGAGGATTAAAGACTTTTCAGTCTCGTGTTTGGATTCCTTTGATTGGTAATATTCGAGATATGCTGTTGACTGAAACTCACAAATCACGTTTGTCTGTCGACCCTGGTAGTACACGAATGTATAATGATTTGAAACCTTTGTACTGGTGGCCTACAATGAAAACTGATAATGCAAAGTTTGTTGGTAATTGTCATATATGTGCTCAAGTGAAAGTTGAACATCAAAAGCCATATGGGTCATTGAAACAGTTAGAGATTCCAGAATGGAAATGGGAACATTTGACTATGGATTTTGTGACTAAACTTCCACGTACTCTTCGAGGGAATGACATGATTTGGGTCATTGTTGACAGATTGACCAAGAGTGCACATTTTCTGGCGACTAGTGAAACTGCCTCTCTTAGTAAACTCGCACAGTTGTATGTTAAAGAAATTGTCTCAAGACATGGTATTCCATTGTCAATTGTATCAGACAGAGATTCTCGATTTATTTCTCATTTCTGGCAGAGTTTACAACAAAAATTGGGTACACGTGTTAATCTCAGTACGACCTATCATCCTCAGACAGACGGTCAGTCAGAACGTATTATTCAGACGTTAGAGGATATGCTCAGAGCTTGTGTCTTAGAGTATGGAGGTTCTTGGGATTCTCACCTTCCTTTAGTGGAGTTTGCTTATAATAATTCCTATCATTCCAGTATTGGTATGCCTCCTTATGAAATGCTATATGGTCGTCGTTGTCGTACCCCCACCTGTTGGTTGGAAGTGGGAGAAAAGCAGTTTGCAGGCCTAGACATTGTACAGATTACTGCTGACAAAGTGGCCATCGCCCGAGAAAAGCTGAAAGCTGCACGCGATAGACAGAAACAGTATGCAGACCCACGTAGACGGCCAGTTACATTTTCTGAAGGAGAACTTGTTTATCTTAAAGTTTCTCCATGGAAAGGTGTTATCCGGTTTGGAAAAGGAGGGAAATTAGCTCCTAGATACATTGGTCCCTTTAAAATTCGTCAAGTTGTTAATGATCAGTCAGTTACACTTGAACTTCCTCCAGAGCTTGCTGGTATTCATGACACGTTTAATATCTGTTATTTGAGAAAGTGTAATGTCGAGGATCAATCTCAGATTCTTCCTTTGCAAGATTTGAAAGTTGACCAGAACCAGAAACTAGTAGAAGAACCGATTGAAATACTTGATAGAAAAATTACTAAACTTAGAAAGAAACAGATACCGATGGTGTTAGTGAAATGGAGACACAGTTTAGGTACCAATTTGACCTGGGAAACCGAAGAGTCTATGAAATCCAGATATCCTGGATTGTTTGATCGAGTTTAGATTTCGAGGACGAAATCTCCTAAAGGAGGGGAGATTTGTAACATCCTCTCGTCGGGTCTGGTAATTCTCTATTTAAATTGATTATTTAATTAATTTAGGAATTATTTGATATTAATTGTTTATTTTGAAACTTAGATAAATAGGTCTCAGGACTTATTGTGAATAGTAAATTGTTAGTTGTTTTAATTTACTATAGTTGACGGTACAATAAAATAAGTTTCTTACAATAAAATTTATAACTTCATTCTATCACCCAGTGATTGACCTACTATTTTGAATCATTTTATCAATTTCTAATTTACAATTCTTGGATAATGGATGCCAAATAATTCATAACTTCATTCCATCACCCAATAATTTAAATTCTTATACGACCTACTATTTTGAATCCCTTTCATCTATTTCTAATATACAATTCTTGTATTATGGATGTCAACGGGTCGGTTTTCAACGGGTTTTAGTCTATCAGTACACATACCAGTTTAGAAAATTTGTACCGATACCCGACCTAATACCCGTTGGGTACCCAATTAGTATTACCCATCAGTTTTCAAATTTATTTGCGGGTTTCGGTTATCCTCATGTATGTAACTTTGGCAAAAAAAAAAAAAAAAAACTAGTTATTGAAAATACAACGCAAATTTGAAACACAGAAAAAAATATAACATCCTCTCGTCGGGTCTGGTAATTCTCTATTTAAATTGATTATTTAATTAATTTAGGAATTATTTGATATTAATTGTTTATTTTGAAACTTAGATAAATAGGTCTCAGGACTTATTGTGAATAGTAAATTGTTAGTTGTTTTAATTTACTATAGTTGACGGTACAATAAAATAAGTTTCTCGCAATTAATAATTAGGTTCCAGACAATAGATTTACGACGAGTATAAAATACCCAAAATAATTAAATTGTGTAGTCGATTAAAAGCAGGAGTCGACCTCCTTATTTGGTTACCTCCTTTCATCTCAACTTTCCCAAAATAACCTAACCTTCAAATTTGTGTGCCTAGAAGTACAAACAACAAATTGAGATTCAAACAAGATTACTTGAGACTGAAATTGTGATTCTTTATAAGCTTGCTATCATCATCTTCATCATCATATTGTAAGTGTTTTAAATTTATGAGCTTAAGCTTTAGTTAGGATGAAATTGATGAAATTGAATGATTGCTTAGATTGTTTGTGATAGTCTTTGATATCAATGATGCTAATTGATGTTAGAAAACTGAGTATGTGTACATGATATGTAAATTTTGATGTTTTGTTCTTGAATTGGAATTTTGAGCTCAAATGTGTGAATTATCAAATTGGTATGAATTTGACCTAAAATGGAATTGATTGAGGTTTGTTTAAGTTATTGGATGTTCACTAGTTGCCATATGATATTCCTTTAAGGTTTGAAACTGGAATTGGTCGATTTGGCACTTGAAAGTTGTGAAATTGAGATTTTAGGTCGTGCAGGTTTTGGTTAAACTGCTGCTGTTGTTGTTCCTGAAGAACAAGCCGGCGGGTCTGGTACCCTACCCGGCGGGTTCTTGATTATGTTGGAGAACCGGCGGTTTGTCGGCCAAGCCGGCGGCTCCTACAGCCTTTAATACTCAATTAGCTTATGTTTGCTCAAAATCTAATTCACCCGGCGGCTCAAGGGTGAAGCCGGCGGCTTGTATGGTCGAACCGGCGGGTCATGATGCCCAGCCGGCTTCTTAGCCTCTGTCAGCATATCAACTTTATATTTCAGAAGTTGATTTAAATGATTTGTAAAATGCTGTATTGTTGATAAATTAGTGTTATAGCATAATAATGAGTATGTTGACGTCTACAAGAACATATTTAGGAAGCTATACTTATTATGTGAATTATGTTGAGTTTCTTGTGCTGGATATTAGATAAGTTAAGTATTGAAGATTCAGATTACTAACTTATATTTGATTGTTGATTCTCAGATCCTCCAAAAGATAAGTGATCCCTGGATTTTGAGTTTGTGAAGACAAAGGTATCGGTGAGTGGATTTGGAACTCACCATTCGATTTAGTTGTAACTATTTGGTTGCAACAAGTAAACGTAGATATGTTGTTATATCTAATATTCATAGTTGATTATAAATCTACGTGCTATGTGTGGCCTTCGGGCATCAGTTGTTAATGAGGTCAACAGGTTGAACTGGTTGGTTGGGCTAGTTGGTTGTTGTGTGTATGACACAGGGTCTTACTTCATTTGTTGTGTGTATAGAACCTGTGTCTGAGTATAGTAACCACTAGTTATCGGTCTCGTCCGTTATGGCCAAACGGATATGGTTGGATAAGTGTTCTTGGGAACCACCCGGGTATTATGGTATTCCCAGAGCCGCCGATCCTCATTACTATATTGTTGACTAGTTGTAATATATGTTTACGGTTGTTTGGGGTAAACAGGTGGTTATGCTAAGTTGAATTGGGGGTAATGAATTCATTCACTTAGCTTTGTGCTAATCCCTCATCCTACTTCCTGCAGGTTTTTGATATATATGTGGGTGTCAGGAATGGATGCTTTCGCAGGGAATGTCTGACAGATTAAAACTCTGATATGGTTTTTCTATAAACCTGGTTTTGTAATATGTAATACCCCGACATATGTAGTTTTTAAACAGTTCTATGTTGGTATATTTTAATATGTAACTGTGTATGTACATTATTTTAATGTACAGTATATAAATATGTTTTAAATTAATACATTTCCGAGTAAAATAATATAATATTGTTGTCGTAAAAGAGGGGTGTTACAAAAAATGATACCGAATTAGAAGATTTAAAATCTTAAAACTAACGATTTAACTTTTTAATTAACTAATTCAAAGTTTTGGTACATAAGTGTGACACCCGATAGTTTAGGTTAACTTTTGTACCTAAACTAGAACGTTATTACATGTATATATTTCGTGTTTAGGCTAACTACTTGTAACACTTGGTATACACACACACACACACGCACATACGTAATTAATTGTAATTACGCAAAATAATCAGATGAATTCCGACATAGACAGACGTTGGTGAAACATTTTCATAAACAACGTAAATCTATTTTGTAATTAAATAGTAGTTATTTACATTATATTATTATTATTGTATAATAATATACGAAACGTTATACGTTTAATAATAAACGTAGCAAACGCAAAGTAAACGCGTGAATCGAATTCGACAACCAAACAAAACTCAACGAACATTTTTTAAAACATAAAATAAAGTATTTGAAAATAATCCTTTCATTTAAATTATCGAATAATTATCGTTAACAAAAAGTAACACTTAAATATATCTTGTGATTTACATTTATCTTATTGTGGTAGAGCAACAATTGTTTAAATCTTATGACTTACACTTACAATATTTCTGTAGAGCAATACAACCATTTGAATCCCACGATTTATTTTTACAATATTGCGGTAGAGCAATACAACTATTTAAATCTTGCGATTTTTACTGTAACGATATTGTGCTAAAGCTATACAATTACTTAAATCTATGAACTCACCAACATTCGTGTTGACCCTTTTTAGCATGTATTCTCAGATTTGCTGCAGTAGGATGCTTTGGGAGTATTAGCTCGAGTCGAACCTTTTACAAACAACAAGAGATTTTCCTGCATTACTATTTTTGTAATAGTAGTTATGTACTAGAAATCTCTAGGCTTAGTTTTGAACTCGCAAACTATGTAATACTTTATGGTTACATGTAATATTTTGAAACTATTTTTCAAACATCTCATGTAAAGGTCGTTTGCTATATCATTGTGCGTTGATACTTGATTAGTCGCGCCTAGACCCGAATTGCTTCCGCTGTACGAATTTGGGGGTGCGACACTATCACATACTTAGTATTTGTATTATTTTGTAGTGACATACATTGATTTGAAGTAACACTTTATTAAAACAAACTAGTAAAAAACAGAAAAGCAATTTAAATTAACTGCATTATAGAATTCAAAAAAAAAAACATAAAAACACCACATCACTCCATATAACCAAAAAAATATAAAAAACACTAAATTTACTTTTTAAAAAATTTTATCAAAGTACTTATGACAGCAACATCTCAGTGCATAATAAAAGCACCAAAAAACATAACACAAAATTCTTATGTAAAAAAACTAAAATGTAGTGAATGAGATGTAAAATGCAGGATAAGTAAAAAATAAAAATAAAAAATGTGCAAATCCTCAGCTAACTCAGTGACATAATTTCCCACATCCCCTGTTAGTGTACTTTCAGGAGTTGTTTCTTCAGGTATACTTATACAATCCCTGCTATTATGTCCATATTATTTGCACTTTTGACATTGATTTTTCCACTTCTTAGCTTTGTCCATTGCAACATCTGCTTTTGATTTGCCATTTTTGCGTCCTTTAGTCCTAATACCATATGGGTTCTTAATGTTGTGGTTTTCAGGTTTTTTCACACCCAGAAATGAACAAATTGCTTGATACTTGTTCATAGGTGTTGTTGTAGGGAATACAGCTCTAGTTTCCTCAAAAATTTCAAGCAGAGAACAATTGTTGTTCTCGGTATTTTGCAAACTTCTCTGAATTATGCACTGATATCGCGTAAAAAGTTACGTTTTTACTACGGATATCTCTCTCATTCTGGAACGATTCTTGGCACTTTAACTCAAAAACATTACAAATCAATAGTATTATGTCAAGATGGTCAAAACAAGGTTGCACGATAAAAATCAAGCAAAACGGATGAAAAACGAAGATTTCACACACGTTTGAAGAATTTTTTTTTTTTTTTTGGGTAAAGGGGATACGCCGGTAAATTTTATTACTCAAGATATAACGAAACAATACAAGTGAAAAGCTTAGACTAGACTAGACTAAGCATATATACTTGACATGCCAAGTATATAACAACCAAAAAAACATCCAAACATAGCCTGAATAAAGACATAGCCTAACAACAATAGCCAAGAAATAATCCACTGCAGACGCTTCATAACAGAAAATCAACCCACACGTATGAGGGTTCTCGGAATCTTCCAAACTTCCATAGCCTTCTTGACAGCAGCAGAAGGCTTGAGAGAAAAAGAAAAAATTCTGAGACGAACAACCTCTATAATGGAAGCCACCACTTGTTCTCTGGATCGCCTTTGGTTATTAAATAATCGGAGATTCTTCTCATACCAAATGATATAAGACGTAGCTCCAAGTAATAACTTGTAAATGATACTTCGAATAGATCTTCTAGAAGCTGCCGGTTTAACCCATTGAACACAATCTTGTAGCCGAACTGAATTGGAAAGAATAACCAGCAAACTTCAAAACTCCCAACCACACCTGTGAAGAAAATGAACACTCAAAAAACAAATGAGTACGGGAATCCTGTTGAGAATTACAAAAAGAGCATCGAAGCAGGTTTAAGTCGGTCAAAGGACCAACATTCCATTGCTTCAATCTATCTTGAGTCTTCAGCTTTCCTTGTAACGCCAACCAAAGATGAATAGAATACCTATGGATACATTGAGGGAACCACACAACATACGTCCAATCAACTTTAGTCGCCCTCGGTCTAATTGAATCCTAAACATGAGAAATACTAAAATCAGTCAACTCACCTCCAATCTTGCGCCAATACAACTTATCAGGAGTATTAGACAAAATTGGGTTAGGTAGCTGAGCTAATATAGGAAATCTCGAAGTCCAAGACAGAGGCCACTTCCACGAGTTATTTTCCACAATATTCACAATCTTATCTTGAATCTGAAATTCTCTTGTAATGGAATAACGAGAAAGATGTCAAGTTAAAGGACAAATTGTGTCCCAAATATCAAACCACACAGAAACAGAAGATCCATCTCCAAGACGGTACCAGAAATTATTTCTAACTAAATCTCTCATCATTAGAATTTTCCGCCAACACCAACTCAAACTTCTTGTAATCGGAACATCCCAAAAGCTTCTCCCTCTAAGCTTATAATAATAAATCCAATGGACCCACATCGAGTCCTTATGAATTAAGAGATTCCAAATATGCTTAGTCATAAGAACTTTATTCCAAACATCAACTCTTTTGATACCAAGGCCTCCTTCATCCTTTGGGAGACACACAACTTTCCACGAAACCTTTGCTTTACCTCGTTTCAGCTCACCTTGGCACCATAGGAACCCTCTTATCAGGCCTTCTATCTCGGTAATAGTACTAGAAGGAAGCATGAGTAATGCTGCCCAATAGCCCTGTAATGAAGTAAGAACCGAAACCACCAATTGAAGTCTGCCTGCCAATGAAAGCCATTTATTCTTCCAATTCCCGATTCGGTTACGGACTTTCTCAACCAAAGGATTGCAATCACGAGCTAGTAGTCTAGTAGATATGAGAGGAACACCCAAATACTGAACCGGAAGAGTACCTTCAGCAAACGGCATGACATTCATAATTGCATGTTTAACAGAATCAGGCACATTACAAAGAAATAACGTGCTCTTAGGAAGGCTAGGGGCTAATCCCGAAACTCCAGTAAATTCATTCAAAGCATTAGAAATCACCTTCACAGAGCGAACATTACCCTTACAGAAAAGAAATAGATCATCCGCAAAACATATGTTAACAATATTTTGGAGATCACAAAATTTATGATAATTAAATTCATCCGCATCCACAACCTGCCTTCGAAGAATAAGAGTTAGAATCTCCATCACTAGGGTAAACAAATAAGGGGACATCGAGTCACCTTGACAAAGACCCCGACCTCCTTTAAAAATCCATAAAACTGACCATGCAAGCAAACATAATAAGAGACAGTACTAACACATGTCATGATTAAGTGAACCATATGAGGGTGAAAACCAAACCCATTTAAAACCGTTCTTAAAAACCTCCAATCAACTGTATCATATGCCTTCTGAATATCCACCTTAAAAGCACATCTCGATGTACCTTTAGATAGATGGTAGTCACGCATTAACTCCTGAGTTAAGAGAATATTATCCGAAATTGACCTTCCGGGAACAAACGCAGACTGATTCTCACTAACCATAACTCCTAATCCCTCTTTAATTCGAGTAGCCATCACCTTGCTAATACATTTATAGAGGACATTGCATAAAGAAATTGGCCGAAAATCCAAGATATTAGATGGAGTTGCTACTTTAGGAATTAACACAATTGCAGTGTGATTAATTTCTTTCAGTAATCTACCATTAGAGAAAAAATCACGGACAGCCAAGAACACATCATTACCCAAAATATCCCAAGCCTTTTTATAAAATGCAGCAGAAAACCCATTGGGACCCGGAGATTTATCATTTCCAATGGAAAACATAGCTACTTTAACTTCTTCCCTTGTAACCTCTCGAACCATGGAATTAGCAATATCAATAGAAATCTTGCGTTGAAACAGATTCTCATCATTTAGTTGCTGAATAGTGCCATTAGATCCCAAGAACTTTCGGTAATGATCTACAAATGCAAGCGGAACTTGATCACCTTCATGAAGGACATTATGAGCATCAAAAACAGTATTTATCCGGCTTCTGCTAGCCTTCTCTTTCACCATATTGTGAAAATATTTCGTATTGCCATCCCCATCACGCAGCCAATCGATTTTTGATTTTTGCTTTAAGTATTTCTCCTCATCACTAACAGCCTCTTTATAAGCCAATAGATAATGACCGGCTTCCTCTCTTAAATCAATTAAATCAGGGTGAAAATCCAATTCTTTTTGAACTCTATCTACTTCAAGACAAAGCTTAACAACTTTATCATGCAAGTTCCCTTGGCTCCGCATTAATTTGCGAAGGGTTTTTTTTTAACAATTTCAGATTAGTAGTAATCCGATACATATTAACCCCCTCAGTTGGAGTCCGCCACACCTCATCAACAATCTGTAAGAATTCAGGCTTAGTTGACAAAAAGTTAAAAAACTTGAAAGGTTTGTGAATCCTTTCAATGGTAACAGGTAATTTCAACACCATTGGAGTATGATCAGAAATACGGTAAGGTTGAAAAACTGCTACCAATCCCGGCCATAGCATAGATAATTCCACATTCCCCATCACCCTATCAATTTTCGGGAAAATACCATCATTTGTCCTAGGCTTTTGATTCCAGGTAAAGTGAAATCCCGAACTATTAACATCCGTGACATTTATGTCTTCAACACACTCTTTAAAATCCCGCATGACAGAAGTAAATATAGAAGAACCCACTGATGAGTCCTCTAAATTAAGAGGAGCATTAAAATCGCCCATTATCCCCCACGGTCTTCCATTAATAAACTGATTATGCTTACGGAGATCAAACCATAAATCCCTCCTATGTATATTAGAATTACCCGCATAAACAAAGGAACAAAAAAAATTCCTTGTTCACCACACGTATACCAATGCGACAGTGAATAACCTGATCCAAAGCATGAATAACAGATAGATCTACTACAACTGGATCCCATCCTAAAATAATCCGCGTACCTCCAACACATTGACCCACATTAGACATCCAATTCCAATTAGAGAAAAGACTAGAACATAACGGATTAAGTTTAGACGCATGAACATGGGACTCTAACATAGCACACACACTAAAATTATTAGCTCGAACCACTTCTTGAACCTCAGTTTCTTTAGGGAGTTGGTTCAGACCCCTAAAATAATCATGATGTCCAACTTTACCGGGAGTGGTTGCCCCCTCAGGATTTATATTTAAAGAACCCACAAACTCAGATGTTTCATTATCCCCTCCTTCCACATCACTAACAACATCTTACATATCAGCTAAACTCTTACCTCGATCATTAGGTTCTTTACTTGGAATGTCCGGCTTCTCAAAGAAGGAAGATTCAGAATTTAATGCACTAAATCTGTTAGTAACAGGAAGTTGATTCGTAGGGTTAGTCGGTCCACTTGGCTTTGAAGATTGACCTGTTTCTTTTGGTTTATATATCAGCTTCTGTTTTTGAGTACGTAATATAAATCCTTCACCTTTTTTACCTTGCTTCACAGGTACACGAGCTGTTTTCTTTGGAACTGTGAACTCCGTAGGATGCACTTCCGCATTATTCTGATTCTTCACATTCCTAGGACATTCAGAGTCCTTATGCCCGAAAATATTACATGCTCCACATCTCGGCAGCTTCCACTCGTACTCGATATGAACAGTATACAATGTTTTACCATTGCCATCAATCTTAGGAATAGAAACCACCACACTCTCTTTCAAATCAGTTCCCGAATCAACTTCAATCATAGCACGAGCAAAATTCGGGCGGCCCCACGATTCCATACACATGGTACTAGTATACGAGTCTAACATTAATGGAGTGCCAACCTTTGTGGCAATGCCACTTAAACCAACCTCGTTGAATGCAAGCAAAGGAACATTATGCATTTTAATCCAAACCGGGACTCTAGTTAAATCTTCCTTATTCAAATTAGCATCCGCCGTCCACCTTCTAAGAATTATCGGGATCAACCGAATCATCCATGGACCACCCTCTAGAACCTGGTTCATTCCATATTCCGAGTTGAACTTAAAGAAAAAGAAACCATTTGCGTGCATCATTACTTGTTCAATACCAAACTTACGCCAAACATTCATTACATAATTCTAAACAACTGGAAAGGCTAACCTTTTTCCAATAAAGTATCCATATAGCGTGTTTTCATATCTCTTGCTAGCCTCCCTAACCGTAGCAATTGGTATCTCAAGATCAGCATCCACACCAGATGGTGGATCCAAATTCAACGTAGAGAATTTAACCTTACGATTAGGAGCCATGTCCGCCACCTGAGCATAGGATTTCGAAGTCTTATTGGAACCACTCGGTATAGTGACAGGAACCGTAGCTGCCATTAGACGATCCAAACCTCTAGTACCAAAACTCATATTCACATTCAGATTAGCATGATTTGGATTCTCGTTTGAATGATTGGCATGATTTGAAACTATACCTACTTTAACATAAGGATTTTCCTTCATATCATGAAGCTCATCATCACTTACATCCGTATCATATGCTTCATCACCCTTCACATCCGTATTTGCATTAACATTATCATAAGTTGATGATCGAGTATTCGAATCAGGAATGGAGACAGGAACATGATGAGTTGGAGCAAGCTCCAGCTGCTCGTCGACCAAAACGGTACCCTCATCAACCTTATGATCTTGCAAACCATGGACTGAATCATAGTCATCTTCCTTGTCATGAGATTCTGGAGCAACATACGTTGATTGACCAGGGATTTTAATAAGCAAAGATTTCCCAACCTGATCAACCCCAACCTTGTGATCAGCTGCTACACTCCGTCTCGGAATTCTACTAATTAACGGTTCATAAGCATGAGAAGAGGGTAAATCCTCCAACGCATCCATACTCAGAACATTGGAAAACCGAGGAAAATCATCATTATTAGAAGTAGCATTGATCACCCTAGCCGCATCTGTCGCACCCCCAATACACGTGGCAGCGGAAGTGAGAGGTGTCACGGGGGCGCCGACCAAATCAATAATCATAACACAAGGATTAAAGCAAACGACCTCTATATGAGACGTTTAAAAATATTACATTACCATAATTCAAATGTTTACACAATAAATCTGGAGTTCGCATAAACCGTTTAGAGATTTCTAATACATTACTGAATTTACAAAATACAGCTACATGCAATCTAATCTCTTGATGTTTGGAAACAATGCGACTCGAGCTAAGCTTTCCAAAAGCTTCCTACTGCGGCGGGTTACCTGAGAAATACATACTAAAAGGTCAACATAAAGTTGGTGAGTTCATAGGTTTGTTAAGTAATCAGTTGCTAAAATGATCCACAAGATTTCCAAGTTTTGCATCATTCGTCGATGATAAGTAAAAGTATCGTTATCCAATGACAAGTAAAAGTATTGCATACAGCAATAATAGTATACCATTTGCATGAGTCTCATAGTCAAGCTTAACGTTGTTTGCCTCCGGTAAGTGTACTAATCCGATACACTTCTAAATCACAAGTAATATTGCGCCCGTGGGTTGGCTAGCGCGACTAGCCCGGACGAGGTTTGTCAAACCCTGATGGTACCACCCAATAATACTCACGCACAAATTTTAATGACTATGATAAGTAGAGGACTTTAGTGGATTATTCAGGTCTCATGCAATCCGTACAGAAAAGTTGTTTCCAGTACTTGTGATCATAAAGCAGTTTATAAAACAGTTGTATGTATTCTCACCCCAGTGAAAAACAGTAAAAAGGGGCTATGAAACTCACCAGAGTTGAGCAGGTAGCAAGCAATATCAAATATTAGCAAATAGCGGGTGTTCTCGTTCCCGTGTGCAACCTCCTAACGCCCTAAACGTATGAGGTTGTATAAGTAGATGTCTCAAAAGACCATCTATAGCGATTGTATAAGTGGGGGTTAATGTCCACTTAAGCCAATCGGGTAGGTGGGGGTTTTATGTCCACCTAAAGCTAGTTCATCAACTAGTATGTCCAAATAGTAGTTCAAGTTCGTTTTCTCGCTCGGTTTGGTGTTAAATGTTTAATATGCGTTTTTAAGCAACGGTTTAAGTTTCAATATTTTTATTTGAAGTATTTAATCTAAATACTTGAAAAACATTTATAAAAATGTTCCGTTAAATTAGAAATCTCGATTTGCGCGTTCGTTGTACGGATTTTAAATCGCGTGATATTTTATTTGGACGTTTTTAGTTATCGTTTAAAGATACGGTATATTAATTGATAACTTTTCACTAATTAATATATTTTAGATTCAAAAGTGTATTTTGAATTTCGTTCGATTGTCGGGCGCGTTCTGCGCGTTTTCGTTACGTTTGAGACGTTTTAATCGGAACGTCTAGGTTTTTCGGGTATTATTATATTCAAATAATAATATATGACAAATAACTTCTAAAAATGGATTCAAGTTATTTATAAAAATGTTTTCACCAACGTCGTATTTTCTGTCGGACTCCGTCCGATTGTTTTGCACAATTTTACCAAATTGCGTGAGCGTAATTACAACGAATTACGTAGCGTAATATAATTCAATTACGGAAGTGTATATTCACATAAATATACAAATAGATACAAGTAATTACAAGTATTTAGCCTAATACTAAACTAAACACACGTAATTAGGGTTTCTAGAGGGTTAATCAGTAACCCTAAATCGTCGGGTGTCACATTCTCCCCCTGTTAGGAGAATTTCGTCCCGAAATTAGCTTGCTGTTGTGGTCTGTGAGGTATCTAAGAATAGATGTGGATGTTTCAGTCGCATTTGGTCTTCCCGTTCCCAAGTGAATTCAGGACCGCGCCTAGAATTCCACCGGACTTTAACGATGGGAATACGACTCTGTTTCAAGCGTTTGACCTCACGGTCCATGATTTCAATAGGTTCCTCGACGAAATGGAGTTTGTCATCAATGTGGATTTCGTCGAGCGGGATTACAAGTGTCTCATCAGACAGACATTTCTTTAGGTTAGAAATGTGGAATGTGTTGTGCACGCTACTTAGTTGCGGTGGTAGCTGCAGTCGATATGCCACTGGACCAATTCTTTCAAGAATCTCAAAAGGTCCGATGTACCTGGGGTTTAGTTTGCCGCGTTTGCCAAAACGAATAACACCTTTCCAAGGTGATACTTTTAAGAGTACTCGATCCCCAACCTGGAACTCGAGTGGTTTGCGTCTCACGTCAGCATAGCTTTTCTGACGATCACGTGCGGCTTTCAGCCGGTTTTGAATAGTCACGATTTTCTCGGTTGTTTCATGGATGATTTCAGGACCAGTGAGTTGGCTTTCGCCGATTTCGGTCCAACAAATGGGTGATCGGCACTTTCTCCCATAGAGTGCCTCGAATGGTGCAGCATTAATGCTGGTGTGGTAACTGTTGTTGTAGGAAAATTCACACAAAGGTAGGTGGTTTTCCCATGTGTTTCCGAAGTCAACTACGCAAGCTCGTAGCATGTCTTCTAAGGTTTGAATGGTCCGTTCACTCTGACCATCGGTTTGCAGATGATAAGCAGTACTCAAATCGAGGCGAGTACCAAGGGCTCGTTGAAGTGTTTGCCAGAATCGAGAGGTGAAGCGGCTATCTCTATCTGAGATGATTGAAATGGGAATACCATGTCGTGCCACAACCTCTTTGATGTAGATGCGAGCCAGACGCTCCATCTTGTCGTTTTCTCTGATAGCTAGGAAATGGGCAGATTTCGTGAGACGATCGACGATCACCCAAATGGTATCGCAACCGCTCGGTGTTTTCGGTAGTTTCGTGATGAAGTCCATGGTTATGTTTTCCCATTTCCATTGAGGTATCTCGGGTTGTTGTAGTAATCCGGAGGGTTTCTGGTATTCGGCCTTAACCTTGGAACAGGTTAAACATTTGCTAACATAAGTGGCGATGTCAGCTTTCATGTTGGGCCACCAATATCGTTGTTTAATGTCGTGATACATCTTGTCGGAACCAGGATGTATAGAGTATCGAGATTTGTGAGCTTCATCCATCACCAAATTTCGCAGGTTTCCATAGTTTGGTAACCAGATTCGGTTGGAGAAGTATCGGGTTCCGTTGGATTTGATTTCTAATTGTTTTTCCATACCTCGCAAGGCCTCGTTTTTGATGTTTTCATTTTTAAGTGCTTCGAGTTGAGCGGTGTGGATTTGAGTGGTGAGATCATTGTGAATGGTTAAACCAAGGGCTCGAACACGAAGGGGTTTTGAACGTTCTTTTCGGCTGAGGGCATCAGCAACAACGTTTGCTTTGCCAGGATGGTATTTAATTTCGCAGTCATAATCGGTAAGCAACTCGACCCAGCGACGTTGCCTCATGTTGAGATCTTTTTGATCAAATATGTGTTGGAGAATTTTGTGATCTGTAAAGATGGTGCACTTAGTGCCATAAAGGTAATGCCTCCAGATTTTGAGGGCAAATACGACAGCTCCGAGTTCAAGGTCATGAGTGGTATAATTATTTTCGTGGATTTTGAGCTGTCGGGAGGCGTAAGCAATGACTTTTTCACGTTGCATCAACACACAACCTAGTCCCTGGCGTGAGGCATCGCAGTAAACTACGAAATCATCGGTGCCTTCGGGTAAGGACAGGATTGGTGCACTGCAGAGTTTTTGTTTCAGAAGTTGGAAAGCGTACTCCTGCTTATCGGTCCAGTCGAATTTCTTGTCTTTCTGAGTCAGTGAGGTTAAAGGTAAGGCTATTTTGGAGAAATTCTCAATGAACCGCCGATAATATCCGGCGAGACCTAAGAATTGTCGTACCTCAGTTGGTGTGGTTGGTGCTTCCCAACACTTAATGGCCTCGATCTTGGCTGGATCAACACGTATCCCTTGACTGTCGACGACATGCCCTAGGAATTGTACGGTTCGCATCCAGAACTCACACTTGGAGAACTTGGTGTATAACTCCTCGTGTCTGAGTAATTCCAAGATGGTTTTCAGGTGTTGGCCATGTTCGGTTTCGTTGCGAGAGTAGATCAAGATGTCATCAATGAACACGATGACAAACTTATCTAGATAGGGTTTGCACACCCGATTCATAAGGTCCATGAATACAGCCGGTGCGTTGGTTAAGCCAAAAGGCATCACTTGAAATTCGTAATGCCCATAGCGGGTTCTAAAAGCTGTTTTTGGGATGTCGGAGTCTCGAACTCGAAGTTGATGATAACCCGACCGTAGGTCGATTTTCGAGTAGAAGCTCGAACCTTGAAGTTGGTCAAACAGGTCATCAATTCTTGGAAGTGGGTATCGGTTCTTGATGGTAAGTTTGTTCAGCTCGCGGTAGTCAATACACATTCTGAAGGATCCGTCCTTCTTTTTAACGAATAGGACCGGAGCTCCCCAAGGTGAAGAACTCGGTCGGATGAATCCCTTGTCCAGGAGCTCCTGTAATTGGGTGGATAACTCCTGCAACTCGGATGGGGCTAATCTATACGGGGCTCGTGCCACGGGTGCAGCACCGGGCACAAGTTCATTTGGAATTCGACTTGTCTAGGTGGAGGTAGACCTGGCAAGTCTTCGGGAAAGACTTCTGGATAGTCTCGGACGATGGGCACATCCTCAAGTCGCTTTTCAGTCGACTTCTTTTCGGTTATATGAGCGAGGATTGCCGGGTACCCTTTCCTTAGGTACTTTTGAGTTTTCATACAAGAAATGAGGTGCAAAGTTGGCTTACCAGTCTCCCCTTGTATGATCAAGGTTCCACCGGTGACGAGGGGAATACGAACGATTTTCTCGAAACAAACGATTTCGGCACGATGTTTGGACAACCAGTCCATGCCTATAATAACATCAAAGCTTCCGATTTCAACGGGTATGAGGTCTATGGGGAACAGTTCATTAGAGAGGCTTAAAGTGCAGTTAGGTATTACACTATCGGCCTCAATCAGTTTGCCATTAGCTAATTCTATGGTGAACTTAGCATCTAAGGCAGTGGGTGTGATATGGAGTAATGGACAAAACTCATCAGATATGAAACTTTTATCAGCACCGGTATCGAATAAAACTGAGACGGTTAGATCATTGAGGAGAAACATACCAGTGACAACGTTGGGATCTTGACGGGCTTCCCCAGCATTGAGTACGAAAGCTCGACCGCGAGGGTTGTTGTTGTTATTGTTGTTCCTGTTGTTGTTGTTTTTCAGTTTTGGGCAAACATTTCGGAAATGCCCGGTGTTACCGCACTCGAAACAAGCCTTTGGTGCGTTAGGGTTGGTGTTTGGGTTGGGGGTTCTGCAATCTTTGGCTAGATGTCCCTGTCGTTTGCACTGGGTACAGGTACAAGGGCCATCATGGTGTCGCGTACACTTGGAACAGTAAGGTTTGTTCCCAACGTATCCTCTCTTGTCCCCCGACCCTGAACCAGAGGTGTAGGCCTTAACAGTTTCGGCCTTTTTGTTTGGTTGCTGGTGTTGCTGGTTTTGGTTGTTACCGGACCATTTTCTTTTGTTGTCCCCGATGGCTTTCTTAGCGGTCGTCCCTCGGCGGACAATCTGAGCCGTGAGTTCATGAGCCATGCGCACAGCACTTTGGATGGTCCTGGGCCGTGATGAGATGACGTTACCTTGGATTGATTCTGGTAGCCCCCAAATGTATCTCTCGATACGTTTGTATTCGGGGTCCACCATGGATGGGCATAGGACAGATAGCTGGTGGAATCGGGTGGTGTAGGTGGTGATGTCGTTTCCCTGAACAGTAAGTTTCCAGAATTCTTCCTCCAGTTGTTGTAGTTGCTCACGGGGACAGTACTCTTCCCTGAGCATTGTCTTGAAGTCTTCCCATGGAAGTTGGTATGCGACATCAATTCCCTGGGTCTGGGAGTAGGAGTTCCACCAGGTGAGTGCACCTTCAGATAAGGTGCAGGTGGAGAATTTGACTTTGTTCTCCTCAGCACAGTTGCAGATTCGAAAAACAGATTCGGTCTTTTCGATCCAACGTATCAGACCGATAGCTCCTTCAGATCCCTTGAAGTACAAGGGTTTACAGTTCAAGAAGTCCTTATAGGTACATGGTTTTGGAGTAGATGTGTTAGCAGGTGCGCCTCCGCCGCCCGGATTTTGTTGGGCAGCAAGGACTTGAGCTACGCTCTGTGCAATGACATGAGCGATTTCGGTGTCGGTGTAAGTATGTCGTCTTGGAGGCATGATGCTGAACAACAATGAAATGAGACATATAAGAGGTTTACGTGAGGTTATGATATATCAGATGTGTATATATATATAATGAGATAATATACAACAACTCAGAATGATAACCAGATTTCATTAAACAGAAAAGTTGAATACGGAGTACGAGTTTCAAGAGACAACAATCACAAGGATTACAAAAGATACCGGGAATGTTACATCCGGTCTGAATTTAAAAGTTTACAGAACAAAATAAAGGGTAATAAGTTTGAGTACATCCTGCCTCAATAGGTTACAATAGGAGGAATAGATCTAGTCCTGACGCAGGTTTACTCGTGACATTAGAGAGACGAGGCGATTTATAGTATCCGCAAGTCTGCCTGTTTGCCTGGCACCTTCTTCAGCTAAGGTTAATCGCTGCTCGAGTGCACGAGCATACTCCTCGGCTTCCCGTGAACGTTGTTCACTTTCTTCCAACCTTGCTTGTAGGATGTCGGTAGCGCTCCTGTCGTCTATAACTTGTTGATGAATCATTTCCAGAGTACGGTTCGTGCTTTCCTGTTCTTGAAGAAGTTGTGTTATGCGATCATCGGTTCGGTGTAACAGGTAGTTTTCTACTATATAATGATCTCGTTCTAGGATTTCGAGCCTTTCTTCGTGACGATGAAGTCGGGCTGCTAACACCGGTACAGTATGGTGTATTGGTTCTTGTGTATACGGGGAGATGTCCATGGGGTCAGCAGGAATCTCTATTGCTTCCTCAGACCTCCAAGTGTTTAAAGTTGTGGGTAGCCAGTCCCATCTACGGGCGTAGGCCAAACAGCGGGTATTAGTCATGGTGTTAGCAATGGAGTTTGAGTAAGGGTTTGCTCGGGATGATCCAACATTCCCTCGACGTCTTCGTACTACCCGGGCTTCGCCGGTCATGTAGTAAAGAGGTTCAGGAGAGTTTGGAGTTGTAGGAATAGGTAAAGGTGTGGTACCCCTAGTAGTGGACCGCGTTTGAGTTTCGTTGTTCAAGCCGGTTGACGATACGTTAGAGGAGTCTGCCATTTCTGTGGCAAGGAGTTTAGTATACGAGAGGTTAAGGTTATATATAGAAATATAATAACCTAGAACATAAGCACGTATAGGGTTGGTCCTGTTTCTATCCTTGGTCAAAGTTTTCTAATGCATTCCCATTCACTATAACCATTTCAGGTCTTGCATCAATTCTCCTTTAATTGTACATAGTTGATCAGGCTATGTTAAATTAAATTCAAATGATGCAATCGCTGAACCAGTCATAATAAACAAGAATACTAACCCTATGGTTATAGTCTAGGTCACTAATGCAATCCTAGTTCGCTATAACTTTTGGCTCTGATACCAATCTGTCGCACCCCCAATACACGTGGCAGCGGAAGTGAGAGGTGTCACGGGGGCGCCGACCAAATCAATAATCATAACACAAGGATTAAAGCAAACGACCTCTATATGAGACGTTTGAAAATATTACATTACCATAATTCAAATGTTTACACAATAAATCTGGAGTTCGCATAAACCGTTTAGAGATTTCTAATACATTACTGAATTTACAAAATACAGCTACATGCAATCTAATCTCTTGATGTTTGGAAACAATGCGACTCGAGCTAAGCTTTCCAAAAGCTTCCTACTGCGGCGGGTTACCTGAGAAATACATACTAAAAGGTCAACATAAAGTTGGTGAGTTCATAGGTTTGTTAAGTAATCAGTTGCTAAAATGATCCACAAGATTTCCAAGTTTTGCATCATTCGTCGATGATAAGTAAAAGTATCGTTATCCAACGACAAGTAAAAGTATTGCATACAGCAATAATAGTATACCATTTGCATGAGTCTCATAGTCAAGCTTAACGTTGTTTGCCTCCGGTAAGTGTACTAATCCGATACACTTCTAAATCACAAGTAATACTGCGCCCGTGGGTTGGCCAGCGCGACTAGCCCGGACGAGGTTTGTCAAACCCTGATGGTACCACCCAATAATACTCACGCACATATTTTAATGACTATGATAAGTAGAGGACTTTAGTGGATTATTCAGGTCTCATGCAATCCGTACAGAAAAGTTGTTTCCAGTACTTGTGATCATAAAGCAGTTTATAAAACAGTTGTATGTATTCTCACCCCAGTGAAAAACAGTAAAAAGGGGCTATGAAACTCACCAGAGTTGAGCAGGTAGCAAGCAATATCAAATATTAGCAAATAGCGGGTGTTCTCGTTCCCGTGTGCAACCTCCTAACGCCCTAAACGTATGAGGTTGTATAAGTAGATGTCTCAAAAGACCATCTATAGCGATTGTATAAGTGGGGGTTAATGTCCACTTAAGCCAATCGGGTAGGTGGGGGTTTTATGTCCACCTAAAGCTAGTTCATCAACTAGTATGTCCAAATAGTAGTTCAAGTTCGTTTTCTCGCTCGGTTTGGTGTTAAATGTTTAATATGCGTTTTTAAGCAACGGTTTAAGTTTCAATATTTTTATTTGAAGTATTTAATCTAAATACTTGAAAAACATTTATAAAAATGTTCCGTTAAATTAGAAATCTCGATTTGCGCGTTCGTTGTACGGATTTTAAATCGCGTGACGTTTTATTTGGACGTTTTTAGTTATCATTTAAAGATACGGTATATTAATTGATAACTTTTCACTAATTAATATATTTTAGATTCAAAAGTGTATTTTGAATTTCGTTCGATTGTCGGGCGCGTTCTGCGCGTTTTCGTTACGTTTGAGACGTTTTAATCGGAACGTCTAGGTTTTTCGGGTATTATTATATTCAAATAATAATATATGACAAATAACTTCTAAAAATGGATTCAAGTTATTTATAAAAATGTTTTCACCAACGTCGTATTTTCTATCGGACTCCGTCCGATTGTTTTGCACAATTTTACCAAATTGCGTGAGCGTAATTACAACGAATTATGTAGCGTAATATAATTCAATTACGGAAGTGTATATTCACATAAATATACAAATAGATACAAGTAATTACAAGTATTTAGCCTAATACTAAACTAAACACACGTAATTAGGGTTTCTAGAGGGTTAATTAGTAACCCTAAATCGCAGAATCAGAATCAGACAAAGAAGCATTACCACCATGAATACCAACACTTTTAGAACCATGAATCGTTGAACCAGAAACCCTAACTTCCTTCTTTTTCTTTTTCTTGCTTGCCGAAGATGTCATCTCTCTTAAAAATGAAACAAAGACCCAAAGAAACCACAAGAACAAATCTAATGCATAAGTAAAACACGAAGAACTCAGAAATCAAATCAGAATGAGCGTAGGATGAACAGATTAATCAAACGATTATAGCTTCCATAAGAAAAACCCTAATCGCCTTTAGAGAGAGAACAAAAGAGCCCATCACCAACATCCACCTGACCCAAGATGTTCATTTTCAAATTACAAATCCAACAGAAGAAGAATCAACAAAAACGGGCGAAGAATGAAGATTCTACGCACTCCGGAAGATCCAAACGATTCGTACGGCACATCTAAAGTTCAGAGACATATTTTTGGGATTTCTTTTCATCAAAAGCTTCATTTTTGAATTACAAATCCAACGCAAAAAGAATCAACGCAAACGGACGCATAACGACAAAAACACGCACGAATCGAGAAATGAAGCAACAGGTAGCGGGCTGGTGCAGGTAGCAGCCAGCCGCCGCCGGCCAGCCACCAGGCCGCCGCCGGCTGCCACCTAGCCGCCACCGGCTGCCACCCTCCTGCACGGATCGTGCTTTTTTGTCCTTTCGTGTACTCGGTGCTAGACCTTTACGTGTTTTTTCGTACCCGGTGCACCACCTTTTCCACCTTTTTCGTACCCGGTGCCACTACCTTTTCCACCTTTTGCTATTGTGAGCTTCCACTTGCTAAAATGCACCAAAACTCTCCTATAAATAGGAGGCATGAGGCTCATTTGCAAAAACACACCAAGGGCACTAGGATACCAACATACCTAGGCACTTTCACACTTTCTTTCTCTAGCTTCTAGCTTTTCTTTCTTTCTTTATTTTAAATTAGTATTAGGCTAGTTAAAATAGAAGCAAGGAACGTGCTTGTAGTCCTTGGTGAGGAACGTATTTGTAATCGTTGGTGTACGCTTGGAGCAACTCTTATTAATTCAAGCCTATTCCTTCTCGCATATTAATCTCGGTTATTTCTATCCTTATCTATCTTGATTAAATATGTATACTTTAATTATGATAGAGATAGTTTGTGCCATGATTAGCGAGTAGATTACTATTGTATTTGTTGTGATGTAGTTAGCATATATAATTGTGGGATGACTTTAAATATGTCGTGAAATAATATGACGGCCCCTATTCGACTGTTTACTCGGTATAGTGCTGGAAATGCTTTTAAGCAAAGTACATACGTATGGAAGCCGGTAACGACCGAAGGTAGTTGTATTATGGATCAACATTATAAAACGGAAACTTTATGAACGGACTTATCTTACGATTTTAAACCTACAACTTACATTCGCCTTTCGATTAACAAACGTGATTGTAACCTTATAAAGAGGAGTCGTGAACCTTACTACTTGGTCAATAGTTATCTGTGTAAAACTATGGTTTCAATTGTAACGTCATGCGAGCATCATAAAATGCAATGTGATTACGTGGAATTTCCATGAGTATTGTACACTTGAAATCACAATGTACTTATCATGTAAACATCACGAAGCAATTGAATTCACAATGGAAACATCGGTAAACAATTAAATACATTGTGGACTACCATAGCATTTTCCGACATGGTCTGGGTTTAACTTTATGCAAAAAGCTGTCAGCATTTTAATTAACGTTTTAATTAGATTAGTTAGTTTAGATTAGATTAGGTAGGCTATAGGCTAAGTAACCATTTACGAAAACCTAGGGATTTGTTAATTGTATTGAGAAAGGCAAGTTTAAAATCCAACTTAAATCGATACTTTTCCTTAACCTATGAAATTTAAAGTAAGGTACGCAAGAAACCCCAACACTGTCTTTCGCTTACCATGCTTAAACTTCATTAATAGGAATTGATCAACTAAGTCCGAACGTATTTGCTAAGTTAATTGTCTGCTAAATTTATAGTCTGTTTTGGTATTAAGAACGGTTAGACTTGTTGTAGACTTGCTACTCTATTCCTTCGCCCACGAACAAATGTGTTCAATAACAAGGGCCACTGACTCCCTCACAGGAGAGTGTGGAGAGTTGAGCATTGTCTGTCTGATCAGAATCATGACACCATGGTTCCTCGTGACATATTACTTGAAAACCGACTAATAGGGAATCTATCGGTTATACCATAAACTACCAAGTCTAGTGAACATTCCAAATTTAGTAAACGTTTTCCCTACAAGTCATCGTCCCACATTATAAGCTAATGAACTCACAACAAATATTCCTTTTATTATCTGATTTACCATTATCTTTTATTCGCTTTATTTAGTTTACTTAATTAACTGAACCAAAAACCCCCAACGCACTCTTTTAAAACCTTTACTAGAAAAGAAAGGTTGATTGGATCACCTCCGTTTCAATTCAGTTTCTCTTTAAGAACGACTCTAGGTTATACTTACCATCTACTAGCCTTTGGTTCAGTATTAGTAAGTCACACTTAGACCCCAGCAAATACAAATTTAAAACAAACCGATCGCGGTCCGAGCACCGTCTTCGGCACCGATCAAGTTGTTGGCGCCGTTGCCGGGGAGACTAACTGTCCGATACAGAGGCCCAACCAATCCCAATTCTAGTAAACCTTTAGGATAAAACCTTCTAAAAATATATATATATATATATATATATATATATATATATTTTTTATATATATATTTCCTTTATTATTAGTTTTTCTCTATTTTCTGTTTCTTTTTTGTGTATGACCTGTTTCCCTAGATCCGCACCACTGTTTAATTTCCCTGATCCAGAACTTATAATACGTACCATTCGACAAGAAAAGAAGCAATCCACACTTAGACAAGTAATGGTTGTACGCATCACTCTCGCTAACAACAGTAAACCCTCTATCGAAGGAAGAAGATGACCAATTCTCTACCCTGAAACCCCTGGTCAATCTTTCGAGCTTAAACACCACATCATCCAACTAATCCAAAACCACTGTCAATTCCATGGATTACCAAGTGATGATCCCAACTCTCACCTCGACAAGTTCATATCTCTTTCAAATTCCTACAAACAAAACGGAATTAGCCAAGACACAATCCGCTTGTATCTTTTCCCTTATTCGCTCACTCATCATGCGCAAACATGGTTTGAAGGTTTAGAGACCGGCTCTATCCCTTCATGGACGGTAACGGCGACAAAGTTTCTAACCAAATACTTTCCGCCTTCTAAACAAACCAAACTTCAAAATGACATCATGAATTTCCGACAAGCTTTTGATGAGTCATTATACACCGCTTGGGAACGATTCAAAGGAGCCTTGAAGAAATGCCCCAATCACCGTCTCGACAAATCCGCGCAATTGTGTACCTTCTACAATGGTTTGGACCCCAACCACCGAACCACCCTTGATGCTGCTGCACAAGGAAGCTTCATGGCAAAGACCGACGAAGAAGGATGGAACTTGATAGAGAACATGACTATGCATCACCATGATTGGAACTCTGGAGATCACTCAACATCTTCCGCACCTATCGCTGCATCAAATCCAGTTCCAGTTGAGGCACTTAAAGTATTAACGGAGAAAATGGACTCACTTGTCAAACAGTTTGGAGAACTCAAGAAACAACAGCACCAAGTACCCCAAGTGCAAGTCTGTCAACACTGCACCAATCCGCAACCATCTGGTGAATACCAAGTGGAATACGAAGAAGCAGATGGCACAATCTACTATGCTCAGTTTCCCGCTCGACCACAGAATTTTCCACCCGGTTTCAACCAAAACAATAACCAACCTAGAGGACCTCCATTCCCACAAAGAACTAACCAACCATACCAACCCCGATACCCACCTAGATACCCACCTTACCCACAACAATCACAACCTTCTTATAAACAACCCCTCGCACTTCCTGCACCCACTTCCGATATAAACCAAACCGCTGAACAACCTGCAAAGACGAATGCCCCAACTTCAAGTTCAGATGACGCCTTCACCCAATTCATGCAAGGTCAACACCTACTCAACCAAAAGACGTCCGCTAGACAAGATCAAGCCGACCTCTTTATGAGAAACCAATTGGCCGTGCTAAAGAATTTGAAAGCCCAAATTGGACAATTGGCACAACGTCTTGATAACAGACCCAGAGGAAGTTTGCCTAGCAACACGGTTCACAACCCACATGTTGAGGAAGCAAAGCAACTCACTACCACAAAGGAAGCAACCACTCCACCTCCTGCTGCTGTACCAGTAAAGGAAGAACCAAAGATCAAGATACCAGTTGTGGAAACCACTCCGACCATGAACAAAGAGGTTAGAATCCCTTATCCCGCTAGACTTAAAGCCTAACCTAAGAAATTATCATCCTTTAAGATAGATGGAAAATTCCTTGATACCATGTCTAGAGTTCCCGGTCGTAATAAATATATGAGGAAATTGCTATCCACTAAGGATAAACTGCCCGAAGTAAACAACATTCCCCTTAGTTCTGAAACATCAGCCCTACTTAAGAATAGCCTTCCCGAAAAACTAGGAGACACCGGTAGATTCACACTCCCTTGTTCTATTTACCAATCCGGAGATATCAACGCTTTAGTCGACCTAGGAGCTAGCATTAACCTTATGCCCTACTCCCTGTTTAAGAGGCTAGAACTTGAAAATTTGAAACCCACTAAGATGACTGTCCAGCTAGCTGACCAATCTGTTAGATACCCAAAAGGAATAGCTGAGAACGTCTTAGTTCAAGTTAACAAATTCTTCTTTCCGACGGATTTCGTGGTAATGGATATCCACGAGGACATAAACATCCCGATTATCCTTGGAAGACCATTTATGAACACAGCCAGAGCAGTGATTGATGTGTATAACCATACGATTGTTCTACGAGCACATGGTGAAAGCATCACTTACAAGATCGACCAACCGGACTGTACACCAGAACAAGAAGAATGCCACGCTATATCAACAGGCAGAATTTGTTCCGATGACGAATCAGACCCCGAAGAAGAACGATGCTTCACTCGACCAACAACCTTGATCTACGATACTGAAACAGACCGAGACGAGGACGAGGAGTACCAAGACGCTGAGGAAGAAGAAAAATCCGAGGAGGACGAATCAGAACCTGAGGAAGAAGAGGAAGAACCCGCTGAGGAAGATGAAAGAATGGAAGAAATGGAAGACGAAGAACCTGAAGAGGAGGAGGAAGAAATGGAGGAAGATGAAGATCAAATTGATTCACCATAGATGGCTGAAGTCAAGAGAATACAAGACTGCAAAGACTACACTTCATCAGAAGAATCCTTTGATTATGGAGCCATCCACCAAGAGCTTAGATCCACTCACCTCAAAAGAATGGGAAACATTCTCGACTCTTATCTCGATCCATCGAAACCCTTTACCAGAACCCGACTCCGAGACATAGATACTTTTGAAGAAGAACTCCAAACATCACAGCACCCTGACCTGTATGCTAAACTCCTACAAAGAATTTCTGCATATAAGGAACGACAACCAGGAAGCTTTGCTGAAGAAAACCTTCAAAACACACGGAAGTCAGAACCATCAAAGTCGACAGTACTAAACCTTTCAACAATGCACCCTCAGACGAAGAATTCCACCAATTCCCAGACTCGCGAGATGAAGATTCCGACTACCAGAGTGTCGAATTTAACGGCGATTTTATTGACGTCACTATCGATGAACGCTCTATTCTAAAAACTCCTCTTGCTCCACCAAATTCACCCGTTATCACAGCTGAAAGACTAGAAATTCCCCTCATCGACACCCACGAAGAGATGATTGACCTAATTGATGAAAACGACGATGTACGCATCATTGTGGAGGCTATCAAATAGTCAACCAATGAATACAACACCGCTCAGAGACACCTGATAAGGCAAATTGAACGAGAATACGATTCATATCTCGCCAATTATGGAGAACCAGTACCCTAGACTTTGCTCAGACATATCCAAGAGTTCTCCAATTCCCTTCAAGAACAAGTCACCAGAGAAGCTCAACAGCCAGAAAGACCAGACTACCCAATGGGAGAAATCGAGTTTTGCAACAACCAAAGGCAAATATACCAAAAAGTATATTGTGCCTTAGCCGGATCAGCTTTTCCCTACTCATCAAGTCAGAAGGCTATACTTGCATCAATAAGAACTCATCTTGAAAGAGCTACTGGAAATCCACAAAATTATGCTGACATAAGAATGGTGGGAGATCTTAGAACCTTTCTAGATCTCATCGAAACTGGAGAACATCTCACAACTCCAGAGAACTTCAGAATCGTCATTCACTCCACTATAGGTCATCACGTTGAACTAATAGTTGATGAACTGAATCAAGCAGCATTCGAAGAAAACACTCGTGACATTCCAACACGTTATTGGCACATGTCACCAGTCAACTTAGCATCCTATGTAATAGATCGACTGCGTGGAATGTATGAGGAAGAAGACATAGAAATTGATGCTTACCGCAACGGATACCGCAAAATATTCAGCAAGTTAATCTACGTCTTCACTGACTCAGATTTTCCCTTCAATCGTGAGCAACATCAACTCATCAGACAAGTATGCCAAGCAACCCGGTCTTTTGGAGGAGACCCTTTAGCTGAAGACTTTCAAGAAGTGAAGACTCAATTCATGGCCCTAATTGCCTCGATAGGCAGAAACCACCCCCAACGCGAAATTGTTAAAACTCACACCTGCACTCGAATCGATCCTAACGGACCAGTCACAAGGGCAGTTTGATACATCAGCTATGGGATGGCAATCCTCGACCGACTGGCCACTGATCACTTCAAGAGCTTCAAAATGGAATCCACCACTCCAGCAACTCTCATTGCCGATATGATAGAGCAATTCCTGCGATACTTCCCTCCACGCTACAGCTTACCTAGGAACCACAGTGACCACTCTAGCACCACGGACACATCCAGCATCATCTGAAGAATAAAGGACTAAGTTGAGCTCTCGACTTTAAAAGAGCGCTTCTCGGGAGGCAACCCGTGCTTTTACATTTCTGCAATTTAATTTTCCAAGAAGTGATGAAATCTCCGACTATCTTTCACACCCGGATCATACAAAGCATGCTCCAGCCTGCAAGAAAATAGCAACACCAGAATAATAGTATATCCGAAGTGTTCACACCTACGAGACCAATCACAAGTAGACTTGATCAAGAATGCACCAAACAAGACGGAGCCGGCAAATGCACCAAAGGAACACTGCAACCACCGGGGAGTTCTTCTATACCGTCTCTTTCATTGGTTTTAAATATACCATATCCAATATGCTTATCACTAAGTGTGGGATTCAAACCCAACACACACTGAAAGAATGCGACTTAGATGTTTAAAACCCTAAGTGTGGGATTTTACCCATTCAGAGCTTAGTATAACATCGAGGACGATGTCTTTTTATGTGTGGGATAGCAGTAGTTGCACTACTGTAAAATGGATAATGGTATATGCTTGATTCTAAAATCGTTGCTCTTTATAAGACCATCCTTCTTCAAAAAGTAAAAAGATTTTTTAAAAATGTGTTGAAAATGAAAAATTTTAGACGAAGAATGATTTACTTTGGGAAAAAGGATAAATAAAATACAAACTCTTTTGAAAAATTAATTTAGTAATCCCATAAAGAGCATCGCATGACTAAGCACACAACAACCCAACTTTCGATTCGTGAGGTATCTTGAGCCATATGAAAAGCATTCACTTTTAATGCTTCACTTTTTCGATTCTTGAGTGTGCCGATGTATGCGTTTAGAATCAGAACTTGCTCTTGTTATGCATTTCGAATCGAAACTGGTGATCAAAAAGGAGATCAAATCACATCATTCTTGAACCCATCCATACACCCATACTCCCTGTGAGCGTCCTCGGATCAGAATACGCAAACTAGAATGTATGTATATTCGTGCGGAATACAAATATACACAATCACAATGTGAATTATAGTAAAGAAGAAAGAGAGTGAATGTATCCAACAAGAAATATTGATTTGTATTGCAATATCAATCTTTCATATACAGGAAGTCAACATGTACAAGTGAATGTCTCTCAAAAGCTCTCCAAAATAACACGAAAAGAACTACTCACAAAATGACTTCAACTATGCTATTTATAGACAACTCACTACGACAATTCAAAGTATAATCCGTGAATAAGGATTCACGGATTTACACCGTCCGTGAATTCATATTATTCACGGAATGCAAATGTCGTATCACGCATTCACGGATAATTATACTATTGTCGAATCATTGAATTCACGGATACAAAGACAATTTGTAATTCACGGACAAACCTAATTCACGGATTAATCACTTAGACAAAATTAAGTATTAATCAACTTTTGTCTTTACAAACTCCCCCTTTGATAATACTTGATTCTTTTCTTCACGTCTTCAAGCATATCCAGGAAGATTGCATCCAGCAAAAATTCCTTTTGAACAGCATACTTCGACAACCCGTTGAAACTTCAAAGCCATCTTTTCGTCATCATATGCATCATCATATACAATAGGATTCACGAGCAAGACTTCAAGATCATCTTTTGAAAGATTGATTAAGCTTAGAGGATCAAACACATAAACAATTGACTCTCTGTTCCACATCACTTCTCCATTCAAATCTCTATCATAACAAGCAATTTCTGCTTCTCCAGTTGATCCGTTATATCTCCAATGACTTACAAACTTAGAAAAATTCACAGGTAATTTCTCAAGTGGAATCTTTGTCATGCATTTAACTCGAGGATATGTCAAAGTGACTCTTGGTTGATTGGAAATAGGATCGATATCAAAATAATCAACGGTTCTCAATGGGAAAGTTTCCTTAACCCATGTGAATTTCCCATTATTACTTTCTCTTGTTAAAGTATCTGCCATCCAATTTATCAAACCATGTCTTGAACGATTGATGATATCCACAGAAGCCAAATGATTGATTTCACACTTAGGCAATTTTTCTAAGGCTTTGAATGTAGAGTGGAAGTATTGAAGTCCATCAGTCCTTTTAATGATGAATACTTTGTTGTCATTATCATATTTCCATCTGATAATTCTACCAACGCATTCATATCTTGGTATTTAAAGAACTTACGAACTGTAACCACTGGAGTTGGTTGTTTAGGAAACCACCAAGAGACTTTTTGCTCTGGCTCTTTATCATCATCAGAATCTTTCCATAACCCTTCTTGTGAACACATATCTGACTGAACATTCTCCGGATGAAGTTCATCTTCAGAATCTTCCCAGTCTTCAACGTGAACATAATCGAAATCAGGTTCAAATCCCGGAGGATATTCTGGATCGAAATCTTCAAAATCATAATCACCATCATTGCAAAGTTCGACAAATGGTATTAGATCTTCAATAATCACATTCAAAGGAGTTGGACAAAGCATCTCTTCATCTTCAATGCTATCCATTAATTCCTCCTGATCAAAAATACGAGATGATTCTCCAAGCTCAAACATTCTTGACTCATGTATTGCATTTATAGGATCAACTTCTAATGGTTCGTTTTCTTGAAATACAACCAATGCTTGTGAGAAATTTGGTTGATCACTATCATTTCCATCATTAGTGTCATCAGCATTTTCAGTGATAACATCACCATGATCACCATCATCATCATCATCATCATCACCATCATCACCATCATCACCATCACCATAATCACCATCATCACCATCATCACCATCACCATCATCACCATCATCATCACCATCATCACTATCATCATTACCATCATTATCATCATTAACATTATTCTCCCCCTGATCAACCAACATTTCTTTCAGAAGAAAAACGTCAAGTTCCAATTCTTCTATTCGATCCTTCTGAGATAGAATTTGCTGTCGTTGTTCCTCGAGAAGAATGTCTTGAGTATTGATTCGTTGTAAAGCATTAAGTAAATCAAGTTGTAGCTTTTCAACGATAGTCATCAACGGTTCTACAGCTCGTTGTAAAGATGCATCAAGGTTAGCCATGCTAACACTTGGTCCAGGTGAAGAAGAAAATGTGTCAGCTGCAACAGAAACAGCAACAGGAATTGTAGAAGTAGCTGGAACAGAGGCAGGAATACCTTGTGATGACATAACAGGCATAGAGGTAGAAGCAATATCAGCAGATGAACTAGGTTCAGAAATTCTGCGTCTTTGAGATGGCCGAATATCAGGTACATATTCAGGATCTTGTGCCTCTTCGCGTTGACGTCTTAAATCCTGTCGTTCTTTTTCAATATTTTCAGCAATAATTCTTTGAGGGACTAAAGATTCTTCAACAGATTGTAGACGAAAAGATTGATCATCTTCAGAACTTGAAGATTCCACTTCCTCATGATCAATCAAAGGCACCTCCTACTCCCCCTCAGATGATTCACTATCAGTAGTAGAATCAGCAGGTTGTACAATCTGTGGCAATGCAAATTGTGGTGGTTGAAAATCAGCATCAATGATATGTCCAAAAAGATCAACAGTGGGCGGCACCGGTTTGCCCCTATATCCATTGCAATCTGCAAACACTCTTTTGAGAATAGGAGTGTAGTGTAGAATGCTACCATGATAAGTAATCTCATTGATATGATTATCAAAAATATGCTGAAGAAATCGAGGATACATGAAGAATCCATCATCATTAATGTTGCCAGCCAAATTTTCAAAGATGTATCTTGAAAAATTAAATGGAATATTCAGAACAAGAGCCGTCATTATTCCTGCAAGCTGATAACTCATCGAATCAAATCTAGCTTTCCTCGGAGAGATGCACCCGATCAACATATGTGCCAAAAACTTCCAGTGTGGACAGAAATGGTTCTTCAGGATTTGAACATCATGAGGTCCTTTAGTACACCCCATTTGATGAAGACACTGATCAATGACGTTTCGAGGAATGTCATTTGATGCATTCAAAGTATCTCCAAATTGGAGAGTATGACGAATCAGCTCTTCATTCAGCAACAAAGGTTTTCCATCAACCGTAGATGTAATACATGGAGGATTGACATCTGTTTGATATACAGCTGAAGTCCAGAAGTCTATCATGTGGTCTTCGTACAGATTGGGAACAGATACAGTCAAGGCATACGATATGCGTGATCGTAGAAGAAACCTTATCATAGGGAAAAACTTCCTATTTTCAGGTTTATCCGGTTGTTCCATAAGATATGCGGTTGCATTGTGTCTTTTTTCGAACACAACTGCTTGACGTCTAACCTCAGGTTGAACAGCAGCAACGGGATCTAAATCTGCCATTTAGAAATAAAATCTGCACCAAGAGTTTATTAGACACACAAAATCTAAACAGAAAGTTTATTTGAAAAATTTCAACACTTAGAAAAATTTTCAAATATCCAAGTATCCGACAATAACAAAATGAATACTGTTCATGCGACAATGACTAATCTTATGCGACAATATGACTTAGCTATGTACTATTCATACGACAATCATGTATTGATCCGTGAATCATATTGTCCGTGAATAATATTCATGCGACAATTCAAAAATAAAATAATATTTCAAAAATTTTGTCCGTGATTCATATTGTCGTAACACTATTCATCCGTGAATAATATTGTCGAAGTACTATTCATCCGTGAATAAGTACTGTTTATACGACAATATGATTGTCGTAGTCAAATAGTCAAACAAGTCAATATAGTCAAACATAAGAATAAATCACGGAGTACTGTTTATCCGAGAATTCAATATTCACGGATAACCATTACACTGTTCATCCGACAATACTGTATTGTCGGGTGGTCCGACAATGCGAATTGTCGGACGATTTTATTGAACAGTACCAACAGTTATTTGAAGTGATCGATTAAGCATGAAATCCTTAACAATAATGAAAGAAATTTATACCAGTCGATGCGGAATACAAAAACGAGCAAGTCTGTCGGATTGGTTTTTAATGAAACCAAGTAATCAGAAAGAAATCAAAGAAAAAGTAATTGTCGGAATTTTGGAATTGTCGGAGTAATAATCACGGAAAAGGAAAAGTATAAGTTTTTCAAATTTTGAAATTATTTATACTGTTTCAATTATTCCGTGAAAACAAGTAATTCCGTGAATATGTATATCTTTATCCGTGAATAAAGGTATATATTCATCCGACAATTCAAAAATTATAGATAAAACATTTATATCAATTTAAACTAACTTTGGATAAAATTTTTAACCTATTTTAAAAATGAAAAAATGAAAAATTAATAAACTAAATATATACAAAAATAAAATCTTTTTGTTGGATTAATTTTCGTGACTTGGGATCATATTGGGATAAATGAATGTATTTAATTTGTAATTTTTAGAAATGAAAGTCTATTTTGATTGCTAATATTTTTGACCAATTTTAAATCTACATAGCATTTAATAAAACATACTTTCTAAAAATCATTTTATATATGATTTTTGGTATGTGTTATACACTTGAACACTTTGGCATCTAAAATATCTTTTTCTTTTTATTATTAATATGCATATCATTTTATATAACCAAAATAAAAATATACTTTCAAATTCATAATATATTAATATTTTCATATAAAGAGTGAAAATATAATGATATCTTTAGAAGTACATACATATGTTGGAATGACTTTTAGTCACATATGTCATACTTCGGGTTGGACTAATAAACTGTATCACAGGTCTATACATCGTATAACAAAGTGATAGAGTTTATTATGATAGATATTTATATCTTTATCAATATTTGTATGTCCGTTTATAAAAAATATACCGACTAAGGTCTGTACACCGTACAACAAATAGTCAATACATTTTTCCCAGATATCATAATATAAAGACCCTAAATCATGAATCATAATATATTAATCCTTCAAAATTTAAGACTTTTATTATCATTTTAATAATTTTATTGTCATATACTAAGATTTTGGAAGATATAAAATAATATGCAAATATGTTTAGACATTTCTTAGACTAGATATGATAGACCCACAAATGCCTACCAATAAACCATATTTAAAATTACATTAGTAGAAAATTTGGTTTAAAAATGCTATATAAACCTATTAGCATATCAAAAATAGTACGTAACATTCCTTTTTCAGATTTATATGTAAATACAATTCCCAATGTACTATCATTTCCCAACTTTTACACAAAAATCTCCCCCCATTTTTTATTTTTCATATGTTTTTGAATTTTTTATTTTGAAAAAGTAAGAAAGTAAACAACAAAGAAAATTCAAAAAGATCCAAAGTTTATTTAATTTGATCTAAATGCTTCATTCCGAGCATCAAGATTAATTCTTCAAAACGAGGTTTAGAAAACGCTTTTGTAAACATATCAGCTCGTTGTTTCAAAGTATCAATATGGACTAAGTTAATCAAGTGTTTCTCATAGCAATCCCGTATAAAATGAAAACGAATTTCGATGTGTGTCGTTTTAGAATGCTGTACGGGATTACGTATGATACTTATGGCAGCAGTATTATCTATATGCAAAGGAGTTTGGTTTAGAAGAAACCCATAATCTCTAAGTTGTTGTTGAATCCAAAGAATTTGGGAACAACAACTTGCAGCAGAGATATATTCTGCCTCTGCAGTAGAGGTAGAAACTGTATCCTGTTTCTTACACTGCCATGTCACAAGACGTTCTCCTAGAAATTGACATCCACCCGATGTGGATTTGAAGTCAATACCACATCCGCCATAGTCTGAATCGGAATATGCAGAAAGAGAAAAGTCATCATCATGTGAATACCAAATGCCTAAATTAGGCTTTCCTTTCAAGTATCGGAAAATACGTTGAACGGCCTTCAGATGAGAAACTTTAGGATTTGCCTGATATCTTGAACAAATGGAGACAGCAAACATAATATCTGGACGCGAAGCTGTCAAATACATAAGAGACCCAATCATGGACCGATATTCCTTTTCATCAGTTGATTGATCATCAAGAGCAGGGCCAATCTTTTCAACAAGATCAATGGGTGTAGAAATGGATTTGACATCTGTCATCAGAAATTTCTTTAAGATTTCAGTAACATACTTTGTTTGATGTATGAAAATGCCTGAATCAAGTTGTTGGACTTGCAACCCAAGAAAAAATGCCATTTCACCCATTGAACTCATTTCAAATTTTGATTTCATAATCTGCTCAAACTCTCTGCATAAGCTTTCATTTGTCGACCCAAATATGATGTCATCTACATACACTTGAACAAGCAACAAATTCCCTTTTACTTTTCTGATGAAAAGAGTGCTGTCAATCTGACCTCTAGAAAACCCATTTGCAAGCAGATGTTGAGATAAAGTTTCATATCAAGCTCTGGGAGCTTGATGTAAACCATACAAAGCTTTATCCAACCGATACACATAATCTGGGAATTTAGAGTCTTCAAAACCCGGTGGTTGTTTGACAAACACTTCTTCATGCACTTTCCCATATAAAAATGCGCACTTAACGTCCAACTGATATACTTTAAACCTCATGAAGGAAGCATAAGCTAGAAATATCCTTATTGATTCAAGTCTAGCAACCGGTGCAAACACTTCATCATAATCTAAACCTTCGATCTGAGTAAAACCTTGAACGACTAATCGGGCCTTGTTGCGGACCACGATTCCTCGATCATCTTTCTTATTACGAAAAACCCATCGAGTGCCAATCGGATGCACATCTTTAGGTGGTTTCACTAAAGTCCAAACTTGCAATTTCACAAACTGTTGTAATTCTTCTTGCATTGCTTGAACCCAAGAAGATTCAGTCAAAGCAATTTGAACATTTTTTGGTTCAATTTGTGATAAAAAATAAGAAGAAGAATCAGATTTGAGTTGCTGCCGTGTCTTAATTCCTTCTGACACATCTCCAATCACATTCTTTAGAGGATGTCGATACTTAGAATTAATTCGCAATGTAGGAACCGAATCTACATGCAAATTATTTCCTAAGTTAGAATCTTCAGGATTACTAACTACTTCATCACTAGAGTCATCAAGAATTGGTTCTTCTAGTTCAGCAGAAGGTTCCTGAAAATTGTCAGTATAGTCAGGATTGGAAGTTGTTTCTTCTTCAACAGTTGTCAAAGGTGAAGAAATCTCATGAGCAATTGAGTCATCAGAAGATTGTGGTGGAGTAAGATGAGAAGTAGAAACTGGTGGAGGTGAAGTAATAATCGGCTCAGCAGGAACAGATGTAACTGGAATAACAAAGTCATCTAAATCTGTAGCAGAAGAAGAAGACACGTCATGCTGAAAAATAGCAAGAGAATTAAAGAACGTATCGTAATCGAATAACCATTTTGGACCTATGCCATTAGAAGAGGGAGAATGCCGAAGAAATTCAACTTCATAGCATTCCTCTATTCGATGTGATGCCGTGTTATAAACTCTCTTGTTGTGAGAATTTGTAGAATAACCCAAGAAAAATCCAGATTCAGATTTTTCAGAAAACTTAGGAAGGCGATCCTTAGTTTTCAATAACAAACACGGACATCCAAAAGGTTCCAAAAAATGAATATTCGGTTTTCGATTATTCAGTAATTCATAGCTCGTTTTCTGCTTATCTTTGACCACAAGAACTCTATTTAATACGAAACAAGCCGTATTAACTGCTTCTGCCCAAAAAGTTGTTGGCAACTTTGCATCTGAGAGCATTGTTCTTGCAGCTTCGATCAAAGTTCTGTTCTTCCTTTCAGCAACTCCATTTTGTTGTGGAGTTCGAGGTGCACTAAATTGTTGAGTAATTCCGTGCTGAAGACAAAAAATTTCCATTAAGTAGTTCTTGAATTCTGTACCATTATCACTTCTCAAAATTTTCACTTTTAGAGAAAACAAAGTTTCTAATCTCAGAATTAGATACTTGATTTTCTCAGCAGCCTCATCTTTTGTACTAAGGAAGTAAACCCATGAAAATCTGGAGTAATCATCAGTGATTACTAAACAATAGGATTTACCCCCAATACTTCGAACACTTACGGGTCCAAACAAATCCATATGGAGAGGTTCCAAAGGAATGTTAATCGAATTCATCAATTTAGGTTTATGAGACTTCTTAGTTTGTTTTCCCTTTTTACAGGAAATACAGTGATCATTTAGTGAAAAGGTTTGTTTAGGAACCCCAATCACTAAATCATTCTTAACTAAGAAGTTCATTTTCCTAAAGTTAATGTGACCCATTCTTCTGTGCCACAAAATTGATTCCTTTTCTGTAGCTTTTGACAATAAGCAAGTATGCTCTGTAGATCGAGTAATGGTACGCATGTCTAAGACATACATATTCTTTACCCTTGGAGCTCGCATAAGAATCCACTCTTGAGGTACCACAAACCTTGGCTTAAGAATTAAGCACTCTTCATCGTTAAACCAAGTTGACAGTTTCTTGTCACAAACTTGGGAAACACTAAGTAGATTATGTTGAAGTTGTTCAACATAATTTACTTTGTCAAAGCTGATTTTCCCGTTTGAAACAGTTCCCTCACCAGAAATCATGCCACCTTTGTCTCCGGCAAATGCAACAAATCCTCCGTCTTTAACCTTAACATTCTCAAGCAGAGAGAGATTCCCTGTCATATGTCTTGAACAGCCACTATCGATGTACCATATGTTATCAATAGCTCGGGAAGACTGTAAGACATTTTATCAAAAACGGATTAGTTGCTAATGGAGACCCAAGCCTTTGAGGCTATGGGTCATCCAGTAATGACATCCATGATGAAAACGTCAATTTGTTTCAAATTCCTTTTAAAATTCCTTTTGATTGACGCATCATGAGATTTTGTTTTCTTCTTTGAAGAAACAGAAGATGTTACTTTCGGTTTTGATGATTTTTCGTGGATAATTTTTAAATCATCTTTGATTTCAGAATGTTTAGCTTGCTTCGAAATATCTCTTGAACGTTTTTTAGCAAGCTTGTGACACTCATTGATAAGATGTCCACGAACACTACAATAGAAACATTTTCTTGTTTCATATTGTTTCCGAGAAGTAACCCTTTTATCAGAAACATGAAGTGAAGTCTTACTTGTAGAAGCCTCACATTTAGAATGTGATTTTCTACTTGTAGACACTTCACTTTTGGTAGAAACAAAGTGAGAAGAAGAAAGTTTAGCTTTTGATGAAGAAGTTGATGATTGTGATTTTTGTGGTGAAGAAGATTGTTTCAAAATCTGTTTAACTTGTGTTGGTGTGTCACAAGCTTTCGATTTTTCTTTTAAATTTTTTAAAACACAATCTTTAATCTTGTCACTACATTCACAATCATGCTTCTTCATTTTGGAAACATCAACTTTGGATGCATCAGCTAGTGAATCATCAACTTTAGAATCATCTTTGAAAGATGATTCTAGAGTCTCATTTGAAGACACCTTTTGATGTGTGTCTTTCAAATCAACCTTTCCTTTTCCATAAGCAAACTCAACATTTGCTTCAATTTTAACTGGCAATGCAGAATAGGTAGTTAGTGGAGGAACAAAATGATATTCAACTTTTGAGTCTTTTGTTTTTGAATCATTTTGATATCCAATACCAGATTTAGATTTAGTATCTAAACGTTGGTTATTGATTATCTCATCAAAAACAACAGCAGATGTTGAAACATTTAGCAATTTTCTTTCAAGATCTAAAAGCATAGAATCAGCATCAGATTTTTCTTTTTTTAATAAATCCATTTCAACCAAATAGCTATTAATAATGGATTGCTGATTGAAGATTTTTGCTTTTAAATCATGTGTTTCAATATTTGTTGACTCAAAACGTTTATTTAAAAGATTATTATTTTCAACCAATTCCTTGTTCTGTATTTTTAACTTTTCATTGTCAGTTAAAAGTTTAGCATTTTGAGTTTGATACATGCTGATTTGATTATTCAAATCAGTGCAAGTTGAGCAAATTTGGTCAGCAAGAGAAAAATCGACCTCGGAAACATTCACCATAAATGCTTGGTTATGGGAATACTCATCCACGTGTGCGCTCCGATCATAAAACTCATCAGAAGTAGAAATGAGTGCAGAAGACGTGGGAGTAACAGATGTTTCCTTTGTTTTAGGTTGAGTAGATGAAGAATATGTCTTGGAAGTTGATGGCTTGGTAAAACCAGAAGTAGGAGCTTTATTCTTCTCACACTCTCTTGCAAAGTGACCAAGGTTTTGACAATTGTAACAACGAACTCTTGATTTGTCAAAACCTGGTTTACCTCCCAGTTTATTTTTACCAGTTCTTTGTAAAAACCTTTTAACCCGCCTGGTAAGCATAGCCATATTCCATTGCAAATCCATCTCTTCTAGGTCATCTGGATGCAATTGATCATAATCCTCTTCAACTAACTCAACATTTCCAACTCTTCCAGAAATAAAAGCTTCATATGAAGACAAGAATGCAGTAACAACATTTGCATGGTCTTCAGTCACTCTTGAAACTTGTGGATTAGAATTCTGTTGTTGTTGATGACTTGAAGTTGGAGAACTTCCAGAACCATAAAAACCAAAACTTGAATAACCACCAGATGTGGTTCCACTTGGATTTCCACCAGAATAAGTTTTAGATCCTGAATATAATGCCGTTGTTTCAGAAGATTTGGTAGTACCAAATTGAGTAAACTGCATCATTTTTCCTGTCTCCTTTTTCTGGAGAGACACATCATACACCTGAAGCTTATTAATTAAGTCCTCAAAAGCATATTCCCCTAATGACTCATCTTCTATCAAGATATTTGCTTTGATGTCCCATCGAGAAGGCAAGGCTTCAATCAATTTTTCATTGATTTCAAGACGCTCAAGAATCATTCCATGTCTTTTTAACTCACTGATAAGCTGTGAGTACCTAACGATCAAATCGTTAAAAGACTCATTGGGAATACAGGTGAAAACATCCCATTGTTTCTTTAGTAAATCGCGTTTGCTCTTTTTCAATTTATCATTACCAGCAAACCGCTTTTCCATTGCTTTGTACAATTCAAAAGCAGTAGATAAATCTTTCCACCCTGCTAAAACATCGCTTGGAAGACTCATTGAAATGATGGATTTAGCCTTCTTATCACGATCATGTTCTTTTCTTTCTTCCGAATTCATCATCTTTAATGATTTAGGTGGAGGATTATCTCGATAAATGCCTTCTGCTCTTGGATGAATATTCCAATATTGGAAACATCAAATCAGGATCATACAAAGCAATAAATGATTCAAAACGATATCTCCAGTCATCGTAATCGTTTTGACAAAGAAACTTGGGTGGTTTTGTAGTTGTTCGGTCTCTTGATCATTTTTCATCATCGTTTGCCAATTAACATGAGCCATCTTCCAAGATGAAATCCGTTAATCACACTAAAAATTCTTTAATCTTTCTTTGTGAATACAATATCCGTGAATACTAACCAAATACTAATATCCGTGAATATTAATATTCGATAATACAAATATCCGTGAATATTAATATCCGATAATACTAATATCCGTGAATATTAATATAAGTGAATACTAATATCCGTGAATATAAGTATCCGTTAATACAATTATCCGTGAATACAATATCCGAGAATAACCAAATACTAATATCCGTGAATATTAAAAAATAGTTAATAATATTTTGAAAATTTTAATCCGTGAATGTAATACCACTGTTTATGCGACAATAGTATAATTCACGGATACTGTTTATGCGACAATAGTAATATTCACGGAGTATATATATTCACGGAATTCTGAATTCACGGAAAATGTTAATTCACGGAAGACGATTTCCAGAATTTTCAAAATGATCCAGATTCTTCAAAATAGACTTGTTTTTGATGAAACTTGATGCAATGTGCTCGGAATTCAATTTCCGACACTCAGAAACGATCAATTTGAACTTTGAACGTCAAAGTTTCAAACATGCAGAAAAGACGTGAACTCCTGGTATGTTTCTTGATCAACGCGTCATCATAGAGTAAATGTGAATGAATTCAGAAGAGATTCTATATCAGAAATCACTTGTTAACACCTTCAGAATGATTTTGACGCTGTTTCAAATGATTGTAACACTAGACATCACTGTAACTTCTTCAAATCTTCATCTTCACACTTTAATTCACACAAATGTTCTAATTTCTTATCCTTTGTCTCTGATACCACTTGTGAGCGTCCTCGGATCAGAATACGCAAACTAGAACGTATGTATATTCGTGCGGAATACAAATATACACAATCACAATGTGAATTATAGTAAAGAAGAAAGAGAGTGAATGTATCCAACAAGAAATATTGATTTGTATTGCAATATCAATCTTTCATATACAGGAAGTCAACATGTACAAGTGAATGTCTCTCAAAAGCTCTCCAAAATAACACGAAAAGAACTACTCACAAAATGACTTCAACTATGCTATTTATAGACAACTCACTACGACAATTCAAAGTATAATCCGTGAATAAGGATTCACGGATTTACACCGTCCGTGAATTCATATTATTCACGGAATGCAAATGTCGTATCACGCATTCACGGATAATTATACTATTGTCGAATCATTGAATTCACGGATACAAAGACAATTTGTAATTCACGGACAAACCTAATTCACGGATTAATCACTTAGACAAAATTAAGTATTAATCAACTTTTGTCTTTACACTCCCAAAGAAAAATAGATACGTTACCCCTACTTTCTCAAAAGCATCCCCCAAACTTTGAAACAAAGTTTCAAAGATGAACGAAGAGAAATCGCAAGGAGATGACGTCGAAAAAAAAGAAAAAAAATCCAAGAAAGAAAAATCCGAAGAAAAAGGAAATCAATAGGAGAAAAAGACTCCTTCCGCAAATATCAAAAAGGCGTCAATCCCCCATAAATTCCAACTTCAACAAAAAGAAAACCCATCAAAAACCCAACAAAACCCCCTCTCATACCACCAACCTTTCACTCCAAAAACCTTACATCCCCTCTCCTTGAATGATTGTGGCTAGATCGACTTCGCACTCACCAAAAGGTAACGATTTGATTCTCGATCAAGCCTATGATGATAAACGATACATGACTGGCGTTCTGAGTGATTGATAATATTAGAATAGGAAACCCGAAACACTTTGAGTGATTTGAGTGACCACCTTGAGAGGATCGCCTAGTCATGTATCCAAGATCAAAGATCAAAAGCATGCTCCTAAAGATTACAATCCTTCCTTTTCCAAGAACAAGTATTTTACTTTCCCAAAACCCCTTAGTAAAAAAGTTCCACCTTAAAATTATTTTATCTTTAACCATGTTGAAAACCGAGTTTGCTTGAGGACAAGCAAAGTTCTAAGTGTGGGATACTTGATATCGCGTAAAAAGTCACGTTTTTACTACCGATATCTCATCATTCTGGAACGATTCTTGGCACTTTAACTCAAAAACATTACAAATCAATAGTATTATGCCAAGATGGTCAAAACAAGGTTGCACGATAAAAATCAAGCAAAACGGATGAAAAACGAAGATTTCATACACGTTTGAAGATTCGAGTCATCAAAACGAGATTTCAAGACAAAAGAGCCCATCACCATCATCCACCTGACCCAAGATGTTCATTTTCAAATTACAAATCCAACAAAAGAAGAATCAACAAAAACGGACGAAGAATGAAGATTCTACGCACTCCGAAAGATCCAAATGATTCGTACAACACATCTAAAGTTCAGAGACATATTTTTGGGATTTCTTTTCATCAAAAGCTTCGTTTTTGAATTACGAATTCAACGCAAAAAGAATCAACGCAAACGGACGCATAACGATGAAAACACACACGAATCGAGAAACGAAGCAACAGGCAGTGGGCTGGTGCAGGTAGCAGCCAGCCGCCACCCTCCCGCACGGATCGCGCTTTTTTGTCCTTTCGTGTACCCGGTTCTAGACCTTTACATGTTTTTCCATACCCGGTGCACCACCTTTTCCACCTTTTTTGTACCCGGTGCCACTACCTTTTCCACCTTTTGCTATTGTGAGCTTCCACTTGCTAAAATGCACCAAAACTCTCCTATGAATAGGAGGCATGAGGCTCATTTGCAAAAACACACCAAGGGCACTAGGATACCAACATACCTAGGCACTTTCACACTTTCTTTCTCTAGCTTCTAGCTTTTCTTTCTTTCTTTATTTTAAATTAGTATTAGGCTAGTTAAAATAGAAGCAAGGAACGTGCTTGTAGTCCTTGGTGAGGAACGTATTTGTAATCGTTGGTGTACGCTTGGAGCAACTCTTATTAATTCAAGCCTATTCCTTCTCGCATATTAATCTCGGTTATTTCTATCCTTATCTATCTTGATTAAATATGTATACTTTAATTATGCTAGAGATAGTTTGTGCCATGATTAGCGAGTAGATTACTATTGTATTTGTTGTGATGTAGTTAACATATATAATTGTGGGATGACTTTAAATATGTCGTGAAATAATATGACGGCCCCTATTCGACTGTTTACTCGGTATAGTGCTGGAAATGCTTTTAAGCAAAGTACATAAGTATGGAAGCCGGTAACGACCGAAGGTAGTTGTATTATGGATCGACATTATAAAACGGAAACTTTATGAACGGACTTATCTTACGATTTTAAACCTAAAACTTACATTCGCCTTTCGATTAACAAACGTGATTGTAACCTTGTAAAGAGGAGTCACGAACCTTACTTCTTGGTCAATAGTTATCTGTGTAAAACTATGGTTTCAATTGTAACATCATGCGAGCATCATAAAATGCAATGTGATTACGTGGAATTGCCATGAGTATTGTACACTTGAAATCACAATGTACTTATCATGTAAACATCGCGAAGAAATTGAATTCACAATGGAAACATCGGTAAACGATTAAATACATTGTGGACTACCATAGCATTTTCCGACATGGTCTGGGTTTAACTTTATGCAAAAAGCCGTCAGCATTTTAATTAACGTTTTAATTAGATTAGTTAGTTTAGATTAGGTAGGGTATAGGCTAAATAACCATTTACGAAAACCTAGGGATTTGTTAATTGTATTGAGAACGACAAGTTTAAAATCCAACTTAAATCGATACTTTTCCTTAACCTATGAAATTTAAAGTAAGGTACGCAAGAAACCCCAACACTTTCTTTCGCTTACCATGCTTAAACTTCATTAATAGGAATTGATCAACTAAGTTCGAACGTATTTGCTAAGTTAATTGTCTGCTAAATTTATAGTCTTTATGGTATTAAGAACGGTTAGACTTGTTGTAGACTTGCTACTCTATTCCTTCGCCCTAACAGGAGAGTGTGGAGAGTTGAGCATTGTCTGTATGATCAGAATCATGACACCATGGTTCCTTGTGACATATTACTTGAAAACCGACTAATAGGGAATCTATCGGTTATACCATAAACTACCAAGTCTAGTGAACATTCCAAATTTAGTAAACGTATTCCCTACAAGTCATCGTCCCACATTATAAGCTAATGAACTCACAACAAATATTCCTTTTATTATCTGATTTACCATTATCTTTTATTCGCTTTATTTAGTTTACTTAATTAACTGAACCAAAAACCCCCAACGCACTCTTTTAAAACCTTTACTAGAAAAGAAAGGTTGATTGGATCACCTCCGTTTCAATTCAGTTTCTCTTTAAGAACGACTCTAGGTCATACTTACCATTTACTAGCCTTTGGTTCAGTATTAGTAAGTCACACTTAGACCCCAGCAAATACAAATTTAAAAAAACCGATCGTGGTCCGAGCACCGTCTTCATACGACGCTTCGACACTCATCATGCACCAACCTATTTGCAGTTTCCTCCACAATCTGTTGCATCTCTCTTATCCCATATAGAGTGGTTTTGGGTGCATGAAGTTGTTCAACATCTCCCTCCTTCTTCTCAGGTATGGCCTCAACCGACCATTGCAAAAGAACATTTTTTAGGGAAAGCTTGCAGGTTCTCAAGATGGAACACATAAAATATGTGGTGACATAACAATCCATATAACTCAAACTTCTTGCAGGTACATTCAGCTGTAATCTCTAAAGATTTGTAAACAACCTTAAAAAAAAATGTCTACCATATTAGCTGCATTCTAAAACCATTGCGCGTTAAAAAAATATACTGTGATTGTTACTACATTTTAACCACAAGGCATTTTAAGTACACTGCATTTAGGTAAAACCGCAATAAAAAGAACACCATACCTTATAGATCCTTCCAGTTTCTCGATCTTTGATGTTACTGATCACTGTATTTTCAAACTTTTCTTCACTCACTCCCTGACACTCATTGTAGTTGGCTACAAAATCTTCTTGAACATCATAAAAAACTGATCGTGTATACATCATAGCAGCTTGCCTCTTAAGTGGATGATCAGTTTTAAATTCAGGGATTATATACTTTGTGTTGTAGTCATTTAGTTGCTGAACATACCTCTGGTGTTCCATGGCAGGTGTTCCATGGCAGTATCATAGTATGTCAGAAATTCAACCAACATTAAATTTCTTCTAGTACACTTTTTAACAAAATGATTCTCGCTCTCTGATCTTGAAGAAGTCCGCATCACTCCAGCTAAAGGTTCATCTAACAAGTACGCCGATATCCATCTTCTTCTGATATCATACATCTCATTCAACCATGCTTTATGCTCAAGTCCAAATTGTTCAACTATCAAATTCCATTTTCTTTCAAAACGTTCCGGTGTGATCTTATTTGTCCAAACAATTCCACATATTAATTCTTTGAAATTTGTGTTTGAACACAACACAGTACAACCTACAAAAAAACATTATGTGACATATAACGTTAGAAATAAGTGTTGAGTCACTGATCGTCAAACTCAAGATAGTCACTGATCTCAAAGATTAAGGGGGAGATCAAGACATTGTCTACAAGCAGATTGTTGAGTCACTGATCGTCAAACTCAAGATGGTCGCTGATCTCAATGATTAAGGGGGAGACTTAGATAATGTCTACAAGCAGATTATTGAGTCATTAGTCGCTGATAAGCAAAGTCACTGATGGTGCCTTATTGTCTCAAGTCTCTGACCCACTTACTGAAGATCTCTCTGTGAAGAAATGTTTCAAGTCAAGCTCCTGTTGCTGAAGTTTATGTTCACTGATCTTCTCTCACTCTGAGTTACTGAAAGAGAATGATGCTCAACTTTGTGTGTCGCTGATCATCATCAGCGAGAACATTACTCTCTGTACATGGAGTATGATTCAAGTTGAAAGTAGTGTTGCTGAAGGTTTTCTTGTCGCTGATTGTATCGTAGTCCAGCAGAAGAAGAATTTATAAAGATCAAAGACTCAACTATGTGTGTCGCTGATACTCATCTATCAGCGAGAGTCTCCAAGTCTTCTTGAGTTCTCTCACCTGCTGAATAAAAGAAGTCGCTGAAGATTAGCTGTTCAAGTCATTCTTTAGAGCATGTTAGCTCGCATCGAGAATGAGGAGAATTGATACATCTCTCAGTGACTGCAGCATTAAATGTCGCATTAAATAAGAAGTCAACATTCGGCGTTACTACGGCGCAGCACGTGTTCCTCGTAACTTGAAAAGAGTAACGTGGAAGCATTTGATTGGTCTATGGTACAAGGTGATATTTCCCAAGAAAGAATGTCGTGCCATGATACATCACATCTCAACTACCTCTCCAATCAAGCAGCGACAAGTGTCTATCAGATCCGGAAATCAAGGATTTCAGTGTCTATAAATAGCGTAGTATGTTGTACTTCATTTTGTGTCGATTACTTGTATTGTCACTTGTTTGTCAGTGACTAGTTTGTCTAAGATACAAGTAACACCAGCAAGTGAACTAGTAGCGTGTTTGTCCACTACTAGTTTACTTCAGCGAGTGAGCAGTTAGCGTGTTTGTCCACTACTGCTCATCTCTTTGTACTAGCTGTATTGTTTGATTTAGATTAGCTTTGGCTAATCTATTCCGCAAATCAACAAGAGATAAATTTTATCAATAAAAGAATTTATCTTTCAGCTATATGTGTATCAGCATCTGAACTGTTTATCTTATATACATACTTGTGTTCATATTATTGTTACCTTAATACGGTTAAAAACTTGTTAATCAAATATAACTCATTATAAAAGAAAAGAAAAGTTTTTAATTGTATTCAACCCCCCCTTCTACAATTAACTCACTGTTAACGATTCACAATCACTAATATAATAGTGATTAGGGACTCACAATTGGTATCAGAGCAGAGTTGGTTTAAAATATAATTTAACCAGATCTGCAATGGAATCCGTTAAATACAGTTGTGTTGATTCTGAGTACCAGAAGGGAAATGGCTCCACTACAAAACCCCCAGCATTTGACCCATCAAGAATTGAAACCTGGATGTCCAGGATGATGATGTTCTTAGAACTTGTTGATGATCGTCTTTGTTCTATAATAACTGACGGTCCTCACACTCCTACTGTCATTATTCCTGCTGTTGCAGCCACTGCAACTACTCCTGCACTACCAGAAATGGTTATGCCAAAAAGGGAGGAACAATGGACAGATGAGGACAGGCGTATGGTTAGGCTGGATAAACAAGCTAAAATATACATAAGCATGTCACTTCCTGATGAAGTATTTGAGTCCATTAGATTGTGCAGTACAGCGAAGAATATGTGGGACACTCTAAGAAATATCTATATTGGAACCCCCGACATCATTCGCTGTAGAGAAGTAAATCTGACTCGTCAGTATGAACTGTTTGCCATGGAACCCAATGAATCACTAGCCTCCACCTATACTAGATATCAAGCTTTAATAAATAAAATGGAAAAGGCTAATATAGGAAAAGACCAAAGATTTGTTGTTGAAAAATTTCTAGAACTGTTGCCTAGGAAAGTTTGGGGGACCATTGCAACATGTACTCGACAACGTAATGATTATGCTTCTCTCAATCTAACTCAAGTTTATGGTATATTATTAAACTGGGAACAATCTGAAAAACAAGCTGATCAAAGTGAGCACATTCGTGCTGCACTTGGCAGTCAAAAGATTTCTAATGCCCTTGTAGCTGAGCTAGAAGAGATTGATCAAAGGCAGAAAGTTAAGATCACTCAGATGAGTTCAAAGTCACTGATTGCAGATGAGGAAGGTTGTGCTGCTGACAGTCAGTCTGAAGTCAGCTATGAAGAAGGACTAGAGAAGCTGGAAAGAGATATGGCCTTGATGGTTGCAAATTTCAGAAAGAACAAGGTTCAACAAATTTGCTGGTGCAACATCAAGTGACATCTCAAAGTCAAAAGGTGACTGCTACAAATGTGGCAAACCTGGTCACTTTGCAGCTGAATGTAGATCCAAAGCTGTCAATCCTCTCCCTGAACAAAGGCCCAGCTTCAGAAATGACAAGTATAACAAATACAAGTCAAAATACAAGAAGCTGAAAGCTATGTCCAAAGTTGGTAAGAAGAAGGGTAAAGGATTCGTCGCTGAAGAAGGATCCTTCAGCGACTTTGACTCAACCTCATCATCTGATGAAGAAGAAGCTATGATTTGCTTAGATAGAGATTACTGCCTGATGGCTGATGATGCTGACTTCCATGATAACATCAAAGAAGTAGTTAAGAAATGTTCAGCATCCGGCTGGGATCCAGAAACTCTCTACAAGGTACATTGTTTTAAATCAGCTTCAGTAACTGAAAAGGAGAATATCTTTGAGACTTTGATAGTTGATCTATCAAATGCTCATGATATTCAGAAAAGGCAAGAATGCATGATCAATGTCCTAACATCTAAACTTAAACTTCAAGAAGAAAATTTGTTGAAAATGAAAGATCTAAAACTTGAGCTTGATGCACAAATACATGCAAATCAAATGTGCATTCAAGAGAAAATAAGTTTTGAAACCAAATTTTCTCAACTCAATGAAGTTATAAAGTCATGGTGCAAATCTACATTAAATATAAATCAGTGTGTCAATAATCAAATTCCAAAACAAGTAAAAGCTATTTTGGGAGGTGATTATGACACTGCTGCTTCTCTAGCTGATGCCACAAGCATTGATCAAATATTCAAGCCTGATCAATCCTTTTCAAACTTCGTTTTTGAACCAATGTCAGTCTTCAGCGAGCCTAAACCAAATCACTTTGTTAAAAGCTCGCTGGTCACTGACAACTGTGATATAACTGCAAGTATTGATGAACTGAAAGAATTAAGCATAAATAAGTCAACAATTAATCCAGTTCTCATCAGTACTACTGATCAAAAGTTATTCAGCAACCTCAGTTCTGACACTCCAGTGACTGATGATCTTATCATCAGTGACTTGGAGTTAAAGAAACAAACTGATACATTAAGTCTGAATTCTTTCAAATCTCAATCAAATAAGCATGTTGAGCAAAAGAAATCTAAAGCCACAAATAAAAAATGTTATAAGTGTGGAAATAGACAACATGTGTCAACAGATTGTTCATCAGTACAAGTCCAACCAACCACCAGCAGTGAGTCAAATGTTTTGCTGGTCAGTGGAAGCCAAGTTAAGGGCTTATCCACTATGAACCCATCTCAGGATGGGTTCATAAATTGAACTAACAGTTTACTTCTGATGTAGGGCATTCTTAGAGAAACAATCTGGTATCTGGACAGTGGGTGTTCCAGACATATGACCGGATGTAAGTCCCTGCTCAGCGACTACCAGGATGAAAAAGGTCCTGATGTAGTTTTTGGTGATAACAACATTGGTAAGACCAGAGGGTATGGGGTCTTGACCAATGGAAATGTGATGTTTAAGAGGGTAGCATATGTTGAAGGACTGAAGCATAATTTATTAAGCATCAGTCAGTTCTGTGATGCCAAGAATAAAGTGCTGTTTGATCATGAAGCTGGAGTTGTTTACAACAAAAATGGAAGTGCTGTCCTGGGTGCTCAAAGGAAAGGAAATACATATGTAGTCAATATGGACTCAGCACAATCAGGAACATGTTTTTATTCCAGAACTGTTTCAGAAGAAAAATGGTTATGGCATAAGCGACTTTCTCACCTGAACTTCAAAGCCATCAGCAAGCTCAGCAAACATAGCTTGGTAAATGGTCTTCCAAAGCTCACTTTTGACAAAGACAAGCTTTGTTCAGCATGTGAGAAGGGAAAGCATCACAGCTCTTCTTTCAAAAGCAAGCAAACATCTTCAGTGACAGAATGCTTTCAACTGATGCATATGGATCTATTTGGTCCAGTGAGTTCTCCTAGTCTTGGTGGTAAAAGGTATTTCTTGGTAATTGTTGATGAATATTCCAGATACACTTGGGTATTCTTCCTCAAAGCCAAAAGTGATGCAACACAGGAAATTATATCCTTTATCAAAAAGATGGAAAACTTAAATGATTGCTCAGTTAAACATTTAAGAAGTGATAATGGCACTGAATTCAGAAATATTGACCTTGAAAGTTTCTGTGATACAAAAGGTATTTCTCAAAATTTCTCTGCACCTAGAACACCTCAACAAAACGGTGTAGCAGAGAGGAGAAATAGAACCTTGATTGAATCTGCAAGGTCAATACTCATAGATGCTGGTCTTAAGACCCACTTCTGGGCTGAAGCAGTTAACACTGCCTGCTACACTCAGAATAGGTCTCTGATTGTCAAGAGACATGAGAAGACAGCCTATGAGGTGTTAAGGGGGAGAAAACCTGACATAAGTTTTCTTCATGTTTTTGGCAGTACCTGCTATGTCTTAAACAAAAGAGATCACTTAGGAAAGTTTGATCCCAAAGCTGATGAAGGTACATTTGTTGGTTACTCAATCATTTCAAAAGCTTTCAGAGTTTACAATAAAAGAAGGGAATGTATTGAAGAATCAATGGATGTTACCTTTGATGAATCTTATGATAAATCACTCACTGATCCAAAAGATTATGAAAACCTTATTTTTAATTCGATTAGTGATGACAAGCATGAGATTCATCCATCAGATTCAGAAAGGGAAGATGATGTCCCTGAAGACACTTCTGGCTCTACTCTAGCTCAGAATAATTCAGAAACTTCATCTTTGCCTGTTAATACCCCATCATCATCTCATCATTTGCATCAAAATAACAACACCCATTTTCAAAACCAAAGCTTAAACATTGCTTCTAATGCTGATGTGTCTGGTGGATCACCCCTGAATAATCAAGTCACTGCTGAACCTCAGCGAGTGACTAAATGGACTAGACATATTGATAATCAATTGATTATTGGTGATCCTCAGTCCAAGGTCCAGACCAGATCAGCATCTGCTAACTTTTGTTTGTTTGTAAGCTTTGTGTCACTGATTGAGCCCAAGAAAATTGATGAGGCACTCACTGATCATCACTGGATAGCTGCCATGCAAGATGAGCTATCTCAGTTTGAAAGGAATAAAGTGTGGAAGTTAGTACCTCAAGTAGCTGGGAAATCTGTGATTGGAACAAGATGGGTGTTCAGAAACAAGATGGATGCTGATGGTGTTGTAATAAGGAATAAGGCTAGACTGGTTGCACAAGGTTACTGTCAGCAAGAAGGAATTGATTATGATGAAACCTTTGCACCAGTTGCTAGGCTTGAAGCAATCAGGTTGTTTTTAGCATATGCAGCTCACAAGAAGTTCAAGGTATATCAAATGGATGTGAAAAGTGCCTTCTTGAATGGCAAGCTGCAGGAAGAAGTGTATGTGAAGCAACCACCTGGATTCACTGATCCCAAGCATCCAGGTTATGTATATAAACTGGATAAAGCTTTATATGGACTAAAACAAGCTCCTAGAGCTTGGTATGATACTCTTTCTACCTTCTTAACTAACTGTGGGTATGTCAGAGGTAAAATTGACAGCACACTTTTTATTAAAAAGGATAGGAAAGATGTTATATTAGTCCAAATTTATGTTGATGATATTATTTTTGGGTCTACTAACAATGACGTGTGCAAGGAGTTCAGTAACCTCATGACTAAAAGTTATGAGATGAGCATGATGGGTGAACTAACATTTTTCCTTGGTCTGCAAATAAAGCAAACCAACACTGGTATTTTCGTAAATCAAGAAAAATATGTTAAAGATTTATTAAAGAAGTTTGAATTCACCAACTGCTCATCCCTTGCTACACCAATGTCATCTGCAGTCAAATTACATGCTGATCCTGATGGTAAATCTGTAAACATCACTGCTTACAGAGGAATGATCGGGTCACTGCTGTATTTAACTGCTAGTAGACCAGACATTATGTTTTCCACTTGTCTATGTGCTAGATATCAAGCTGATCCAAAGGAATCCCATTTGCTCGCTGTCAAAAGAATATTCAGATATCTGAAGGGTACACCACATCTTGGTCTCTGGTACCCATATGGTTCAGATTTCTCACTGAAAGGATATTCAGATTCTGATCATGCTGGATGCAAGATGGACAGAAAAAGCACCTCTGGTAGCTGTCAGTTTCTTGGAGAAAAGCTTGTAAGCTGGTCAAGCAAGAAACAAAATTCTGTCTCAACTTCTACTGCTGAGGCTGAATATGTCGCTGCTGGAGCCTGCACTGCTCAGATTCTGTGGATGAGAAATCAGCTCGCTGACTATGGCTTTGACTTTGTAAATGTTCCAATTTATTGTGACAGTCAAAGTGCCATTGCCATAGCCAACAATCCTGTGATGCACTCAAGGACAAAACACATTGATGTCAGATATCATTTCATCAGGGACCACGTCATGAAAGGTGACATTGAATTACATTTCATTCCAACTGATTACCAACTCGCTGATATTTTTACAAAACCTTTAGATGAGAAAAGATTCACCTTTCTCATCAGCGAGTTGGGCATGCTGAACCTGAATGATTAAAACCTGATTGTTTAATAAATGGCAGTTACTGAATAAATAGTTTATTTCTCTTAACTTGCTAATCTATTATTCTCACTGATGTTATCAGCTAGAGCAATAAGTTAGCATTGTTATAATTAATAAAGTATGTACTTTGTAACTGCACATGAAAATTCCTTATATCATATGAATAAACTATATCTTATGATTCGCATACTTGACTAGCTGATTGGATTTGTATTCTAAGTTGAAATTTGATCAGCGACATCAAATGTGAAACATAATATTTATTTTATTTTAAGATATAACTTATTTTCATCTCGCTGAGACATGATGTATCAGCGAAAGTTTCGTTTTAATATTGCATTTATTTCGACATATATTCCTTACAATTAATACACTTTGTATTTAATTTGTAACGATTTATATTCTTCATAAATACTTTATTAAAATATCTTATGGGAACTCGAAAAGGTACACTTTTCTGACACCTCGTATACCTTTTCCGGCGCACCTCTCCCATCACCATTTAATGTTACCACTCCTCACCATCATCACCCTACTCCACTACCACCAACCACTTTTATTTTATTATTTCTTTTTACCTTTTTGACCACGTACATACTCGTTATAACCACATATTTTTCACACCAGCAACCGTATATAAGCAGCAAACCCCCCACCTTTTCATTCTTTACGCTCTCTAACTTTTTAAACTTCATCTTCCTCAATTTTTCTCTGCAAACTTCTAACTTTTTCAAATTTCTACTTTCTTTTCTAAAATGGCAAGGAAAAAATTTTTCAATAATGCCTACACTCCTACCCCAGAGATTAAAGCTTTTCGAGCCTCTGCGGTCAGCGAGACCCTTGTCGTTACAGTTCCCAAATCTAACTATTTGGGAAATGTAACCTGTACTAAACCTGAGTATGCGGAGGTGATAAACTTTTTGAAAAACCATTTTATCCTCCCTGCTCTTACCTTGTCTCCTGGGGAAATGAACCCAGAATGGCTCAGTGAGTTCTGGTATACCTGCACTCACTCAGTCGTCCCTGGTGTTTCCCAACTCCAGGGTTTCATCGACAATGGTACCCTACCTATAATAATAACTGCCAACACCATTCGCTCTATTTTACAACTGCCGACCCTTGAGTCATACGAGTCACTGCCAGAGAGCGACGTTGCCAAACAAGGCCTCGTCGAGCTCACTGAGATTGAGTGTAAATACTCAGTCGATGGCAATGGCAATCGTAAGTACTCTACGGTCCATAAAACCAAAATGGATGGTGTTTGGAATGCCCTTTTTACTAATTTCATTCAATCTTTGGGCACAAAATCAGGGAGCTATGATCAATTCAGCTCCCTGGAAGCACAGATCAGTTGGTCACTGGTCAACTCTCTACGAGTTGACTATGCAAGTGTGATCTTCAATGAACTGATCACCAAGGTCGTTGAGCCTGCCAGGGCAAAATATGTACCTTACCCTAGGTATCTCTCACTGATCTTTAGGGATCAGTTTGATGCCTATGATAGGGTATCATTTCAGGGATTTGAGCCCACTCTGGTAGGATCTCAAATTTTTGCAAAACCAGCGACTGTGGTTTTACCTGCTTTTATGAAGCATCCGGGGATCCTTGCACCCCAGCCTGTAACTGCTGTACAAATGTCAGTTCCTGCCCCCCCATCGACCACGTCACTGACCACACCCCCAGTGACTACTGTTGGTCAACCACCAATCAAGAAACCACCAACTGCTCCCAAGAAAAAAAATCCAAATTAGGGTCCCTGACATCAAAGGATCAGGGACATAGCAAAAAGAAGACATCTACGGATGCCAGTGGTGAATCAGTGACTGTACGTTCAGTTACTGAGGGCACCACTGCTGAACCCTTAACTTTAACTGCTTCACTGGACTCCCGAAAGTCCAGTGACTCTACAAAGGGAACACTACAGACAGCTGCAGTGGATCAAACCACTGTTGGCAGTGATTCGGGTGCACCCCACACCCTCAGATCGAGTCAACCCAGCCACTTGTCATCCTCACAAAAGGATGACATTTCATTAAAAGGGCAAGTGACATCAGTGTGTGATAACACACTCATAGCTGATGTCACACCACTGGCTACAGACCCGGGCCATCTCTCATCTATCACTGCACCGACTGCCAATGTCTCACCACTGACCCATGGTGAGATACAGGTCGCTACTTCTATTTCCAATGAACCACCAGCTAAATCACAAGCTGATGATGAGGAAATCATGCCTATGGACACTTCTGAGGACACCCAACCCATTCCTCCACCTACCTCCAACTCACCCATCAGAGAGCTCACCCCCACATCTTTCTCCAGTGACAACATCCAAGTTGATGCTGATCAGACCACACCCCCTGATCATGTAGCCCACTCTACACCTACCCCCATTATTAATACCCAAACTACTCCCCCAAACACCTCCACTCACTCCACATCAGATCAGCTACTGATGGAGTACATTGCCCAATCCCAAACCCAAATTAAGATGCTCACTGCAGACCGTGAGGCACTTATTGGCAATGTCTCTGTCCTCCAGAAAGCTGTTGCTGCTCTCACTGATGTATATAACTCCATTGAACCATGGAGTGCATCTGTTAGTGAGAGGGTCCAAACAGTAGCTGATGCTAGTGCTGCAATAAACCATGCAGTCAGTGAGCTAGCCTCCACCTCCAATACCAACTTCACCAATCATGCTGCTGCTATTGCCCAGCTCACCACCAACCAAAATGACCTAGCCATCTCTGTATCCAACTACCTTTATAACACTGACAAAGTTATTAAGGTGCTTCCACAGGTTGTTTCACAGCTCACACAGACTAGAGCTGAGGTTGCTGCCCTGCGTGAGGAAAACGCAGACTTCACTGATCAGATACTTCGGGCAGTTGATCAGTTTGAGCGAACCAGTCAGGGGGAGAGTGATGATGAGGACTTGGTCTCTGATCCAGAGATGCCCTGAAAGATGACTGATCCGCTATCAAACAAGGCTCACAGGGACATTGTGCTCACTACCTATGCACTTCGTCCTATTGCTGAGCAACCTGAATTGGAGACCCTTGCAGTTGCTGAACTGCATTGGGTAGATATGGAGATAGCCGCTGACATGGTGGCTGTCGCTGAAAGCTTTCCTGAGTTCAGTACTGAAGAGCTCAGGAACTACAACGGGCTGGTACAACAATGGGCAGTGGATGATACTGCTAGGATTGAGGGTACCTCAGTGAGCTACGAATTGGCTCGCTGGGAGTGGATGAATAGGGATGTAGTAGCTGATGCATCTGATGATGAGGAGGATGATACCATCATGCATGATGCTGATGATAATGATGATGATAATAATGATGATGGTCAGGGAGGTGGTCATGGAAATGGTCAGGGTTCAGATGATGAAGATGATATAAATATGGAGGATCAGCAACCCATATCTTCTGTTATCAAAAGAAAAAGGACCAGTGACACCTCTCCAGCATCTACTCCTCCATCAAAGAAACAACAGGTCAGTGATCCTCAATTACATATTGTCATATCTGAGGTAGCTACACCTTCATCTACACCAGCAACCCTACACCTACCCTCACCTACAGCAACTACAACCACAACAACCCAAACAGTCCAAATAACCACACCTACCCCAGCAACTATAACACCAATCTCCACAGCAACCCCTTCCAACACCACCACATCAGATACCTCCTCCACAACATGCCTTTCCTCTGACTCAGCCTCAGATACCCCTTGTCCTGATGAAACAAAAGATCAGAGAATTGCCAGAAAGATAAAGGTAAGACAGGACAGGGAGCAAGAGATGATACTACAAATAACGTTTCAGGCTGAGTTGAGAGAAGAACAAGAAAGGAAAAGGTTGCTAAAAGAGCAATCAGATGCTGACAGAGCGTACCTACTGGAATTGAGCTCCAAAGATGCCAATGAAAGGGCCAGACTTCTTAAACAAAAGAAAGATCAAGAAGAGTCTGATGCTGCAATTGCCAGGGTACTTGCTGAGATAGAAGAGAGTGAGCTAGAGCAACAGAAACTGAAAAGGTCAGCTAGCAAGAGCTCTAAAAAGAAAGGGGGAGCTGTCAAAACAGCAGTGGATAGAAAGTGGGATGAAATTGATAGAAAAAGATTTGCTGCCAGAATGACAGGGAGATCAAACCCTGCACCTATCACCAAGGTCAAACTGAAAAAGTCAAGGAACCAATCTCAACCTCAGGTACTTATACAAAGAGGTTCAGAGACTCAATCAATGCTACTTGATCAAGTATGCAAGCTGCACAGAGAAGAATGGAGTGAGATAAGGCTTGCTATCAGCCACTCTACAAGTGCAGCTAAGGTTGATGTCATGAAAGAGATTGATAGGCTTTATCAGAAAATGATGTCTCTACAACTCCTCAGACCAGAAGATACTGTCATACATGGTGAGGAAATTGTTCAGCCACCTAGTCCAAGGTATAGATCAGGTACCAGCAGCATCTATCGAATCCCCAACACTTCAAGGCTTAATCTATCTATCCCTGCTGGTGTGCCAAAGCTTGAAGGTCATGAGATCACTAAAGGAGAGAAGGGTCTGGTATACAGGGACCTAAATGGTGCCCTTAGGTTTCAGAGAGAAGCTGAACTTGAGAAGGTTGATCAAGAACAACTCATACACCTAATCAGGTCAGCTAGCATGCTTCCAACAGATTCAAAGATCAGAAAAGCTATTCTCGATGAAGCCTTAGCCAGAAAGTTCAGATACCTGCCCTCCAAAGACAAATATGAACTTGAAGCTGAGCTTGGTATAGTGAAAGAAGAGGAGATGTGGAGAGATAAATAATTTAGACATTTTGTAATAGATAGCCTCTGTAAATATTTATTCTATGATATATATGAGGTTTAAATCAAGAAAATCTACAAGTGCAAGTCACTGGGCAACCTACCAACTGTCAGAGACTCAAATCTTTTCAACTACAAAAATGTACAAGGACAAGTCTCTGAACATTCAACTTATCAACAAAGTAAAGGGGAGATTATTGAGTCTAAAACTTCCTGCAACTAGTTTGTCTAAGGGAGCTCTGACTTAAACCATTTAGGGGGAGATTGTTGAGTCACTGATCGTCAAACTCAAGATAGTCACTGATCTCAAAGATTAAGGGGGAGATCAAGACATTGTCTACAAGCAGATTGTTGAGTCACTGATCGTCAAACTCAAGATGGTCGCTGATCTCAATGATTAAGGGGGAGACTTAGATAATGTCTACAAGCAGATTATTGAGTCATTAGTCGCTGATAAGCAAAGTCACTGATGGTGCCTTATTGTCTCAAGTCTCTGACCCACTTACTGAAGATCTCTCTGTGAAGAAATGTTTCAAGTCAAGCTCCTGTTGCTGAAGTTTATGTTCACTGATCTTCTCTCACTCTGAGTTACTGAAAGAGAATGATGCTCAACTTTGTGTGTCGCTGATCATCATCAGCGAGAGCATTACTCTCTGTACATGGAGTATGATTCAAGTTGAAAGTAGTGTTGCTGAAGGTTTTCTTGTCGCTGATTGTATCGTAGTCCAGCAGAAGAAGAATTTATAAAGATCAAAGACTCAACTATGTGTGTCGCTGATACTCATCTATCAGCGAGAGTCTCCAAGTCTTCTTGAGTTCTCTCACCTGCTGAATAAAAGAAGTCGCTGAAGATTAGCTGTTCAAGTCATTCTTTAGAGCATGTTAGCTCGCATCGAGAATGAGGAGAATTGATACATCTCTCAATGACTGCAGCATTAAATGCCGCATTAAATAAGAAGTCAACATTCGGCGTTACTACGGCGCAACACGTGTTCCTCGTAACTTGAAAAGAGTAACGTGGAAGCATTTGATTGGTCTATGGTACAAGGTGATATTTCCCAAGACAGAATGTCGTGCCATGATACATCACATCTCAACTACCTCTCCAATCAAGCAGCGACACGTGTCTATCAGATCCGGAAATCAAGGATTTCAGTGTCTATAAATAGCGTAGTATGTTGTACTTCATTTTGTGTCGATTACTTGTATTGTCACTTGTTTGTCAGTGACTAGTTTGTCTAAGATACAAGTAACACCAGCAAGTGAACTAGTAGCGTGTTTGTCCACTACTAGTTTACTTCAGCGAGTGAGCAGTTAGCGTGTTTGTCCACTACTGCTCATCTCTTTGTACTAGCTGTATTGTTTGATTTAGATTAGCTTTGGCTAATCTATTCCGCAAATCAACAAGAGATAAATTTTATCAATAAAAGAATTTATCTTTCAGCTATATGTGTATCAGCATCTGAACTGTTTATCTTATATACATACTTGTGTTCATATTATTGTTACCTTAATACGGTTAAAAACTTGTTAATCAAATATAACTCATTATAAAAGAAAAGAAAAGTTTTTAATTGTATTCAACCCCCCCTTCTACAATTAACTCACTGTTAACGATTCACAATCACTAATATAATAGTGATTAGGGACTCACAATAAGTAACTGAGTTTTAAAGCAACATGTGTGCAACTATAAAAAAAGAACACAAAACATACTTTTGTTGTCAACTTTCTCATTATATGCTACATACACAATCTGTGTCTTGTTTGTTTAAATGTACTTTTATTTGCAGCACGCATTGCACTGTCCTGATCCAAATGTAACACAATGGTTATGATTATCAATGCTAGTAAAAGGTACAAATAACATTCCATACCTAAAGTAAAAAATAAAAACAACTATATCAACAAAATACATTTTCAAAAAAATTATACTGCATTATATGTTAACCTACTGCATTTTAAAATTTTATATTGCATTTTGGAAATAAATGCATCAAAAATGAAGATAAGCAATGGACATCAATAATTCACTTCATTTTAATAACCAGAAAATGTATGCATAAAATGCAATACTATTAAAATGCAGTCAAATTTAATAGCTGTAAAATGCAGTGTTTCTAGTAAAAATATAGTAAAATGCAATAAAATGTTGTGAATTCTGTTGAGTCACTGGTCGCTGACCATGATAAGTCATTGGTAGCTGATCAACTCAATAATACACAACTTGATGAAGAAATGATTTGTGTCAAAGCTGCTGTTGCTGAAGTTAACAATTGATGATCGCCATTCACTCTACTCCTGGATTTAACATACTGAGGAAGATTAAAACTCAACTTTGTGTGTCGCTGATACAAGCAGCGAGAGTTTTATATCTTCATATTGAATAAGGCAAAAGTCACTGCCCAAATAACAACTAGTCACTGAAGAACAATATTTCAAGTCATTCTACAAGAGCATGTTAGCTCGCAGTGAGTGAGGAGAGTTACTGCTTCTTCAGTGACTTTTCAATAAAGTACGAAGTGCTCTACTCTTATATGTCAGCAAGTGTTCCTCATACTTGAAGAATGTTTGAAGGATTACGTGGCAGTGAATGATTGGTTTTAAGGAAGACGTGATATTCGAGGTAACAGAATTTGGACCAAAGAATAATCAAGGATCAGAGATCAAACCAATCAAACAGCGACACATGTCATTCCAAGACCATGAATTTCCACAAGACATTTGCACTATAAATAGAGCAGTACTTCATACTTAGAAGTTTACCATTGATACGTATTATTCACTTGTTTGTTAGTGAATACAGTTTGTCTAAGTACGTGAAAGTCCACGATCTCAGAACTAAAACTTAGTAATCAAGTATAAATTTCAGCAGATAACAATATACTTGAAGTAAATGATCTAGAGAAGAGAAATTGCTTTGGTAAACTGATTGTATTAATGTAGCTCAGATAATACAAAAACCAAAGACTTAGAGAATTCTGAACATCAAACACCTATATATATAGGCAGAATTCTCTAGTCAATATAAGTCAAACATCAAAAATCCGAATCTATCTACTTACTGACTTCTACTTACGGACTACCAGACAGTCCGTAAGTACTACATACATACTGACTATATTAGTTACGGACATACATACTTAGCTACTTTCGGACACTTGACTTGTACAGTTTCAGACTTACAAAATTTATCAAAACTTAACATATTAAGCTTTAGTCATTATGCTCCAACAAACTCCCCCTTGGATAAAGCTTGATATGTCTTTGTACTTATACTTCTTTATTCGAACCCCGGATGCTTGCATCCCGCATGGATTCCCTGCTCAAGACAAACATGAACCACCCTTTGAAATTTTCTTGCTTGGATCATTGATTCTGGATCATCATCATGAATAATTTGATTCTTTTCTAGCATCGACAAATCTTCTTCAGCAAGATTGATTAAACTCAAAGGATCATATACTTTCACCACATTTCTGGTTGGCCATATAATATTTCCATTCTGCTCTTTGTCATAGCAAACTATGTAAGCTTCACCAGTATTGCTCACATAGTACCATTCAATGAAGTATGTGGTGAAATTTGTTGGTAGAATCTCCAGAGGGATTTCTTTCTTGCAATGAGCTCCAGGATAAATAAGTTTCACCCTTGGTTGATTTGTAATTGAATTAATTTCCCAAGGATCAACTTTTCTCTTTGGCAATGTTCTTGGAAGATATTTCCATTCCAAATGTTTTTCTTTGTGCCAATTTGTATCCTCATAAATCCTCTGAATCATCCAATGTACGATCCCTCTTTCAGGATAATTCAAAATATTGATGCTTCCAAGATGATTCACTTCACATTGAGGCAGAGATCCAATGCGCTTGAAAGATCTTGAGAAGTATTGGAGTCCATCCGTTCTTTTTACTACAAAAACTTTGTTGTCAGAATCATACTTCCAGCTTATAATCTGTCCTTTGAATTTTCTGCTTTTGAATTTGAAGGTTTTCCTCTTTGACAACTTTTCTTCATTACCAATAACCTTCTCTTTGAACCAGTCTTTGTAAGGTTTCTCTTGAACTGGATCTTCAGGAAAGTTTTGAAATAAAGATTCCTCATGCTCTTCATTAATCCCATCTTCTTCTTCTCCTTCTTCTGGAGGATCTTCATCTGAATCAAAGTCTCCATTTTGATTTAATCTTTGAAGATTATAATCAAATTCAGCAATATCAGAAATTTGATAATCATTCTCATCTTCATCACTGCCCCATACATATACAACCTCTTTAGTTCCCGAAGATTCTCCAACCTCCATCCGTTTACATGTAGGAGAATAACAGCCAACCGATATATGTTTCTTGGCCAACTCTTCTTCTCCAATATCAATCATAAATCTTTGTTCACTAGGCAGCAACTCCCCCTCAACCTTATCATTTTCCTTTTCTTCAGCAAACTCAAAGATATTAGTATCTAGCTCGTGTTCTTCTTCTAAGTCGTCAAATACAAGATCTTCAAACTCTGAAGTTTGAGCTAATACTGAAACATCACAAATTTGAGGAAGTGCAGGTGCAAAGTGTATTGGATCTGGAGAATCAATAGGACTTGAAGATGTATCATGAGGTTCATCACTTGAAGAAGAAAAATGCTGTTGATCTTCAGGCTGTGAACAATCATGAGGAGGTTCATGTTGCTCAGTATCATCCTTATTTTCATCATTTGCACAAGCACCAAAATCATATAAACCATCACCATCATTGTCATCCTCATCACCATCATTACCACCACCATCATTACCACCATCATTATCATCACCATTATTATCATCCTTTTCATCCTCTTCTTCATCTTCTTTGTCACACTTCTCCCCCTGATCAACTGATTTTTCTTTTAATTTCTCAACTTCAAGCTCTAATTCTTTAATCTTTGCAGCTTGTTGATCGATCAGGTTCTTTTGATTAACAATTTGTTGATTTTGCTCATTGAATCTATCTTCCACGTTGACTGAGTAGTCAATCAGTTTCTTTTGCATTTCTTCAACAAGCTTGAGAACAGGTGCAATTGCCTTTATTAATTTGGAATCCACTTCAGCAAGAGGAATTGATGGAATCGTATCAGATGGCAAACTAGATGAAGATGGAATACTAGAAGATGTCATAATGGCTCCAGATGAAGGCATACTAGTTGAAGTACCAGCATCCTTAGAAAATACCGATAAAGTTGTCGTTCTTCGGATTTTCTTTGGTTTGATTGGAACATGTTCGGCTTCAGGAGTATAAGATGGATCTTGAGTTTCTTCTCTTTCTTTTCTTTTTCTTTCCTCCACAATCTTAGGATCTTCTTCTTCAGAACTAGAAGACTCAACTTCATCTGCAGTTTCAAGCTCAGTATCAGAAGAATCAGATGATGTAGTATGAACAGCTTCAGCTATATCAGCAACAGATGCTTCATGATCAGGTTCATCTTCAAACAAATCAGCATTTAATTCAATGTTTTCCAAGGTTTCTTCCATTTCAACATTCCCTTCCATAATAGCCGCTTGTTCAATTTCAACTGGTGGTTCATTGGCTACAATATTTTCTATTGCTTCCATATTAACACCTTCTTGAGGTTCATTGGCTATGATATTCTGTGCGTGTTCCTGGACATGTTCCTCATTTACATCCTCTCCTCCTTCTTCATCACTTGAAGATAATTCAAATTCAAATTGTGGAGGAACAAAGTTTTCATCTATAACATGTCCAAATAATTCTAGGGATGCAGGAACAGCCTTCTTTCTGTAATTGTGAACATCTGCGAATACCCTTTGTGGAACAGGAATGTAGGTATATCTATCTCCTTCAAAAGTTAATCCTTGGAGATGTTGATTAAAGATCCTTTGTAAAAACCGTGGATACATAAAGAATGCCTCTTTGCTAGTAAGATTCCCAACCAATTGCTGAAAGATGAATCTTGAAAAATTGTACGGGATGTTTAATATGAGAGCAGTGATCATCTCAAGTAAATTGATCCCAACAGAATCATGTCCTGATTTCCTTGGTGATAAGGTGGAGACCATTGTATGTATCATAAACTTCCATTGAGGAGGAAAATGATTTTTCAAATATTGTTTGTCTCTAGGTCCTCTTGTACAACCCATCCTAGAAAGACAATCTACCACAATATCCCTTGGAATTATATTGTTAACATTTTCAGCATCTCCAAAATTCCAGGTTTGTCTGATCATTTCTTATGTGAGATCTATGGGAATGCCATTCACAATAGCTCGAATACATGGAGGATTATTACTTGGAAGGTATTCAGCTGAGTTCCAAAATTCAAACATATGTTCTTGAAATATATGTTCAACTCCCATATTTAAAGCATAATGAACTCTGGATCTTCTCAAAAAATTCAGAATTGGGTGAAAACAGTTGTTGACAGGCTTGTTTGGAGGATCCATAAGATAAGCAGTCACATTATGTCTCGGCTCAAAATCAATTACAACTCGAGCAATGTCAGCAACACCAGGTTGATCTGCCATAATGTGTATAATAAGCTATACAAAACAAACTGTTAAGCAAAGTACAAAACAAATAGAAACAAAATAAGCACATACTGAAAATTTTGTTAAGTATCAAATAGTCCGAAACTAGAAATACATAGATTTTTATGTCAGTAACTAGCTATTCAGTACTAAGTATCAATACTAGGTCAGTATGTAATACTTAACTAAGTAACTAGTATAGACAAAATTTTCTAAGTAAAACTAGGTCAGAAACTAAATGTCTAACTAAAATTTCAGATTGTCCGAAACTAAGATTACATAGTGAGTATGTACGAGATGACAATAATCCGTAACTAACACTTAGATCAAATACCTGAGTATAGTCCGTATGTATAGTCCGTATGTACATACTGACTAAGTAATCCGAAACTAAATCCGTATATTATAATGAGTCCGTAAGTAAACATTTAGTCAGTAACTAGATGTATACAAGTAGACTTAAAATAATTCAGGACCTAGTCAGCAAGTATAAAGTCCGCAAGTCAATATTGACTTGGTCAACAAAAGTCAAATAGTCAACGTCAGTAAGTAGGGTTGGTCAATAAGTCAATAGTCAATAGTTGACTTAAGGTCCGTAACTATGATAGTTACTGACAAAAACCCTAATCCTAGTCCGTAACTAGGAGATCCGGACAACATTGACGACTGTTCATGTGAACAGTAACTTTTCCAGAAAAATCACGATTGAATCATAGATATTGAAAGATAGAGAATGAAATTTATACCTATGAATGCGGAATCACATGGCGCACAAATCTATCTTGGTAGATTTGAAAATGATGAAGTAAACAGAGAGAAATCGATGAAAGCTTGCTCGGTTTTGTCAGATACTGAAAATACTAGTTCCGGACTAATTTGAAAAGTTTTGAAAGCGTATGTCAACTATGGTTTTCAGAAGTACATATACCTTTTCAATCATAGATCCGGACCTAATATCAGTTACTGAAAAATCCTTTGATCATTTTGAAATTTAAAAATTTTATTTTGATGATTTTCAAAAATGACTTTGGTTGAAACATATAGGATCAAAAAGATTAATCTTTGGATATTATCTTAACCTAAATCTTAAAAGACATATCAATTCTAAAGAGAAAACTAATTTGAAAAATATAAAATCCTAAAGAATATTTACAAGAAAATTATAACGAAATAAAATATTTTTGGTGGGGAAAATCTCATGAGTTGAGATCATATTGGGATATATGAATGTATTATATTTATTATTGAGAAATGCAAGTTTATTTTGATTGTTAGTATTTTTATCCTTTTTAAATTTATATATCATTTCCAAAATATCTTTTCTAAAAATTATTTTATATATAATTATTGGTATTATTGTTCACTCAAGTACTCAAATATTTAAGTATCTTTTAGCATTATTGTTAATGTGCACATTATTCTATATAAGCTAAATATCAATATACTTCTGAATTTCAAAATACAGTAATATTTCTATATAGAGGGTGAGAATATGATGAAGTCTTTAAGAGTACACACATATGTTGGAATGACATTTTGTCACATATGTTATACCCTTGGTTGGAATTACAACTATATCTCAGGTCTATACAAAGTATAACAGAGAGATATAATTAAGTAAACCTTCTTCAAAATCATACCCAAGTCTAAGGTCTGTACAAAGTACAACAAATAGTGGATATGATTCCCCAGACAACATAATATAAAGACCCTAAATGATAGATCATACCATATTAATTTTCCAGAATTTAAGACATTTTATTGTTATTTTGAATCTAGAGGACTAGAATCTTGATAACTTTGAATCATTGATTTTGACTTTTGCTTGAGTCAATTGACTTTTTGCTTGTCATATACAGATATTTTGGATTATATAAAATAATATGCACTAATTATTTGACATTTCTTAGACGAGATACCTTAAATATTTGAATACCTACCAATATGTTATATATAACTTAATTTTTAGAAAATTTTCTTGAAGAAATGTTACATAAATCTACTAACACATCAAATATAATACTTAACATTTCTTTAAAAAAAAATTTAATACATTTCCCAATATACTATCATTTCCCAACATTTTCCACAAAATCTCCCCCTGATTTTGTATTTTTCTAATGTTTTTGTATTTTTAAATTTTCTATTGTTTTTGGATTTTTATATTTTCTATTGTTTTTGGATTTTTATAGTTTGAAAGAAAAACAACAAACAAACAAAGCAGCAAATAACCTAGAATTGTAAAATACAACCTAAATATCCAATTGTTCAGTCAAATTGATCCAAATGTTTCATACCGAGCATTGAAATAAGGTCCTCAAAGCGTGATTTGGAAAATGATTTGGTAAACAAGTCAGCACGTTGCTTACTTGTTTCGACATGAACCAAAATGATCAGATTTTTCTCATAGCAATCCCGTATGAAATGAAAACGTATTTCAATGTGTTTTGTTTTAGAATGCTGTACGGGATTGCGTATGATACTGATAGCAGCAGTGTTATCAATATTTAAAGGAGTTTTGGTCAAGAGTAAACCATAATCGCGTAGTTGTTGTTGAATCCACAAGATTTGAGAACAGCAACTAGCAGCAGCGATGTACTCAGCCTCAGCAGTGGATGTAGAAACAGTTTGTTGTTTCTTGCATTGCCAAATCACCAATCTTCCTCCAAGAAATTGACAACCTCCTGATGTACATTTGGAATCAATGCCGCAGCCTCCGTAGTCTGAATCGGAATATGCTGAAAGTTCAAAGTCACCATCATTGGAATACCAAATTCCAAGATTCGGTTTTCCTTTGAGATATCGAAAAATCCGTTGTACTGCTCGCAAGTGAGTTATCTTCGGATCAGCTTGGTACCTAGAACAAACAGACACAGCAAACATGATATCTGGCCTAGATGCCGTTAGATACATCAAAGAGCCTATCATGGAGCGATATTCTTTTTGATCCGTAGGTGAATCTTCAGAGGCAGGTCCAATCTTTTTAGTTGTATCAATGGGAGTGGAAAGTGGCTTTGCCTCTAACATCTTGAATTTCTTCAAGATATCATTGACGTATTTTGTTTGATGGATAAAGATTCCCTTATCCATTTGTTGTACTTGTAATCCTAGAAAGAAAGCCATTTCTCCCATTGAGCTCATCTCGAATTTGGACTTCATAATTTCCTCAAATTCTTTGCACAAGCTGTCGTTTGTTGATCCAAAGATAATGTCATCAACGTATACTTGCACTAGCAGTAAATCTTCCTTTGACTTCTTTATAAAGAGAGTGCTGTCAATTCGTCCTCGTGTAAATCCATTTTCCAACAAGTGTTGTGACAAAGTCTCATACCAAGCTCTCGGGGCTTGATGTAATCCGTAAAGAGCTTTGTCTAGTCGAAACACATGATTGGGAAATTGAGGATCTTCAAAACCCGGTGGTTGTTTGACAAACACTTCTTCATGAACTTTCCCATAGAGAAAAGCACATTTGACGTCCAGTTGATAAACTTTGAAGTTCATGTATGAGGCATAAGCTAAGAATATCCGAATGGATTCTAGCCTAGCTACGGGTGCAAAAACCTCATCATAATCCAGACCTTCAACTTGAGTGAAACCTTGAACAACTAATCTCGCTTTGTTACGAACCACAATCCCTCGATCATCCTTTTTGTTGCGAAAAACCCATCGAGTACCAATTGGATGAATACCTTTTGGAGGTTCCACCAATGTCCAAACTTGTAGTTTTACAAATTGCTGTAATTCTTCTTGCATGGCTTGCACCCAAGAAGATTCTTGTAAAGCAATTTGGACATTCTTTGGTTCTATTTGTGATAAGAAGCAAGATTCCATTTGAGCTATCCAACAAGAAGTGGACACTTGTTTTGGTTGAACACCAAGTTGAGTTCGTGTCTTCACTCCATCTGATACCTCTCCAATGACGTTTTTCAAAGGATGTTTGAATTTTGCATTTATACCCAAAGTAGGTTGTGATTCAACTTCCATGTTTGCATCAAGATTCGTATCCTCAAAGTTACTTTCCACCGCATCATCTAAATCATCATGATTAAATAACTCAGTGGAAGTTTCTTGAAATTCCTCATTTTCAGGATCCGAATGAGTTTCAGCTTCATTTTCTACTTGTGGAGTAAAATGTCCTTCTTCTTCTTGAGGAGTAGAAGTTGTAGGAATAGATTCCGGAGGAGTTACTTCAGATAAAACGGTTGGTGTAGGAGTAATAAGAATCGGTTTTGAAGGAGAGGAAATCACCGGAATCACATATTCAACATATTGATAATGAGAATTTTCTTGAGATGTTGAATCTTCTGGAATTAGAACAAAAGAATTGAAGAATGAATCATAATCAAAGAACTTTTTAGGACCAATACCATCGGGAGATTTTGAATGCCTTAAGAATTCCACTTCATAAACCTCTTCCACCCGATTAGATGTCTTGTTATACACCCTTTTGTTATGAGAGTTCACTGAATATCCTAAAAAGAAACCATCACCAGCTTTTTCGGCAAACTTTGACAATCTCTCTTTGGTCTTCATGATTAAACACGGACATCCAAATGGTTCCAAAAAATGAATATTCGGTTTCCGATTATTCAACAGTTCATAACTCGTCTTCTTCTTGTCTTTTACAACATGTACTCGATTGAGTACAAAACACGCTGTATTTACTGCTTCGGCCCAGAAAGTAATCGGTAGTTTAGAATCTGATAACATAGTTCTCGCTGTTTCTACCAATGTCCGATTCTTTCTTTCTGCCACTCCATTCTGTTGTGGAGTATAAGAAGCACTAAATTGATGTGTTATTCCATGTTGAAGACAAAACAATTCCATTAAGTGATTCTTGAATTCCGTTCCATTGTCACTCCGAATAACCTTCACTTTCAATAAGAAAATTCTTTCCAACTTAAGAATCAGAAATTTAATTTTCTCAAATGCTTCATCTTTTGTTGCAAGGAAATATACCCATGAAAATCGTGAGTAATCATCGGTAATTACCAAGCAATAGATTTTTCCTCCAATACTCCGAATGTTTACTGGACCAAACAAATCCATATGAAGTAACTCCAAAGGCTTGTTGATTGAGTTCACCAATTTTGGTTTATGAGATTTTCTGATGAGCTTTCCCTTTTTACATGATATACAATGATCATGTAAAGAGAAGTTTTGTTTAGGCACACCGATCACTAAATCGTTTTTCACCAGATAATTCATTTTCCGAAAATTGATGTGACCCATTCTCCTATGCCAAAGTATAGAATCTTTCTCTGAAGCTTTTACTAACAAACACGTGTGATCCTGAGTTGTGGTACTTGATCTCATATCCAGAACATACACATCTTTTTGTCTTGGAGCTCTCATAAGTACCCATTCTTCAGGAACTGTGAAACCAGGTTTGAGTATCAAACATTCTTCAGCATTGAACCATGTTGATAGGTTCTTATCACAAACTTGGGATACGCTGAGAAGATTGTGTTTCAACTCTTCAACAAAGTTTACTTTTTCAAAACTCACTTCACCATTTGTCACTGTGCCCTCACCAGTGATTTTTCCGCCCATATCTCCCGCAAACGATACATGTCCTCCATATTTATGTTTAACATCATTGAGCAAGGACAAATTCCCAGTCATATGTCTTGAACAGCCACTATCAACATGCCAAATGTTGTCGATAGATTGGGAAGACTGCAAGACATAAACATGAAAATTATTAGTTGCAAATGGACACCCAAGCCTTTGCGGCTTTGGGTTGTCCAGTAACGGGATCATCTATCCAGACATCAATCTCCTTCATTCTTTGCTTAAAGTTATGAGATAAAGAAGTTGAATCTTCAACAGGATTCTTTTCTTTTGGGACATTATTTTTAAAGATTTTCTTAACAACGTTGAAAGATTTTCCTGTTGAACTGTTTTTATCTATTTGTTCCTTATTCATCTTCTTTTGTTTCTTTTTAAGAAGAGGAATACAATCTTTTAAAATATGTCCACGAATCCCACAAAAGAAACAACATCTATGCTCATATCTTTTGAATGATTGAAAACTAGAATGAGTACTCCTTGGAGATTTATCATTCAAAGATGTCTTACCTCCTTTACCCTCGCAATCATTGCATTCTTTAGATGAAAAGGTAGTTTTTGTTTGCTTCACAGGCTTAGAAGATGTATATCTTTTTAATAAGTTAATAGCCCTTTTATGAGGAGTAAAGATTTTAGCTTCTTTGTTGTCAGTAAAAGAAGTTGTACCTTTATCCTGTTCACAAGCATTTGTTGAAGCAGGAACAAAAACTACTTTATCATGTAAAGTCCCCTTACCCTTTTCACATGAGTTTTTAGAAACTTCAACCTCAACAGTCTTTTCTTTCAAATCAGTAGAAATCTTCTCGGGAGATGAAGTATAACAAGATGGTGGTGGAACAATATGATAACCCAACCCTGTCTTACTTTTAGTATCAGTGATTTGAGAGTGAATAATTTCATCTAAAACCATTGATGAGGTAGACATGTTGGAAAGTTTTCGATTTAATTCCAAGATTTGAGAAACTTGATCTGCTTTTTGTTTAGATAAAGATTTTATATCAGTTAAGTATTTATCAATAACAGTTTGCTGATTTAAAATCTTCACTTTGAGATCATGAATCTCAATTTGATAAGCCTCAATCTTTTCAGAAAACTTTTTATCATTGTTCACCAGAATCTTGTTATTTTCTCGAAACATTTGTGTTTCCAAGAGTAACTCTTGATTCTGTTTTTGTAAAAGACTGATCTTTTCCCTCAGATCAGTACATTTACCACAAATTTCCTCAGAAAGATTAGAGTCGACCTCATTGATTTGAGCCATAAAGGCTTGTTGATGTGAATGCTCTTCAACGTGAGAACTCCAATCATAGTAATCATCTACTGTTGAAACCATTGCTTGAGAGGTAGAGACTTTTGATTGTGTGACAGGAGGAACTGCTTGATATTGTCTGGGAGTGGATTCTTGAGCATTAGAAGGCTTGGTAAATCCCGAGCTTGGATTTTTACCTTTTTCACACTCTCGTGCAAAATGACCAAAGTTTTGGCAATTGTAGCACTTTACCTTAGATTTATCAAATCCAGGTCTCCCTCCAAGTTTAGACTTACCAGTTCTTTGAAGAAACTTTTTCACTTTTCTTGTGAACATTGCAAGATTCCATTGCAAGTCCATTTCTTCAAGATCGTCTGGGTGAATCTGATCATAATCTTCTTCAATAAGTTCCACATTTGCTATTCTATTACTTATGAAGGCTTCATAAGAAGCAAGAAAGGCTGTAAGAACTTGTGCATGTTCTTCAGTTGCCTTTGAAACACTAGGACTAGCATTTGATTGTGGAACATATTGATAAGATTGAAAAGAAGAACTTCCTTCAGATGAAGAACTTGGGTATTGTGAATAAGTTGGTATAATTGGAGTAGAAGCACTAAACAATGCTGTGGTAGATGTTTGTACTTGAACTTTGGAGCCATAAACACTCGGATTTTGCATTGTGCGGTGAGCCCTAGAGTGTTCCTTTTTCTTGATGGAAACATCATAATTTTGAAGCTTATTGAATAAGTCTTCAAGTTCCATGGCACCAAGTTGTTCCTCATCTTCCAACATTGCATCTACCTTACTATCCCAACGTTGAGGTAGAGCAGAGAGTAATTTTTCATTAATTTCTCCTCTTGAAAGCTCCATACCATGTCTTTTGAGTTCACTAGTAAGTTGGGAATACCGAACTATTAAATCCTCAAATGATTCATTAGGTAAGGTAGTGAATGCATCAAATTCCTTCTTTATGAGATCACACTTATTCTTCTTATATTTGTCATTCCCAGCAAATCGTTTCTTCATTGCTTCAAACAATTCAAAAGCAGTTGCTAATGATTTCCATCCAGACATAACTTCTTGTGGAAGTGCCATTGAAAGAATAGATTTTGCTTTTTGATCTCTAGCATATTCTTTCTTCTCCTCCGTATTAAAGAACTTGACAGGTTTGGGAGGAATAGGTTCTCTTTCCCCAAAATTTCCTTCTAAGCGTGGCTTGATATATTGCTCCGTAAGTGGGATCATGAGTTCCGGATCATATAGAGCAATAAAGGATTCAAACCTATAGAGCCAATCATCAAAATCCTTGAGCATAAACCTCGGTGGTTTGCTCGTGGTGCCTGTCTCTTGTTCGTTTTTAATCATGGCTTGAAATTGAGCAGTTGTCATAGACATGTTTTCTGCAAGGGATTAGAAATGCAAACCCAAACACAAAAACAATTCCAAGAATCTCAAGTTCAAAGTTAATCCGAAAGTATACTCAGCAAGTATACTCCGTATATACCAAATAACTCCGTAAGTAGTATTCAGTAACTGAGTTCCGTAGCTTTGAATTAAACCACGGAAGTCAAAACTACCAACTGTTTTCAGTATCTAGTATTCAGTAGCTAGATTCAGCAAGTAGCACAATCTGGAAGTGTTATCAGTAATTACCAACTTTTATGCTCAGTATCTAATTCTCAGTAACTAGATTCAGTAACTAGCATAAGTCCGTAACTAACACTTAGTATCTCAATCCGAAACTAGATTTACCAAGTAATGAGTTGGCAAAAATCAAGTTTATCTTTTCCGAAACAACAATTCAGCAACTAAGCAAAAAATTAATCAGTCCGAAACAAGCACTCAGTATCTAGACTTCAGTAAGTAGAAACTTTTCCGTAACTAAAATTAGTTTCGGAACAAAAGTCAACAACAAACTTCTAACAAACTCGTAACAGAATTTCGCGCCAATCTAGATACTGACTAAAACGGTTATTTTTTGCTAGTTTCGGACAAACAAACAACTAGATACGGACTTAGAATCCCAGATTTGCAAAGTGAAATTACTTTCTCAATACATCTTCAATTTTAACGATCAAGATATGTATGCACTCGTAATTGAAAACCGAACACTCATGTATTATTAATTTCAAGTTTAAACGTGTTAATCAAAATCCGTACAAAATGAATTTGAAACAGAATGAGATTTCAACGAATTGAACAATGAATTTGATCAAATTGAAAGTACAGAATGATTCGGAATCACTTACAGTGATGTTTTTTGATGAAATTTAGACTGCAAATGATGAAATTGATCAAAATGAACTTCTGATCAAGTATTCCGTATAATCAAACACTCCGTATATCTCTTTAATCACTTCTGAATCAATCCAGAAGTAATCCATATCAAACTAATCACCTCCGATCAATACACTCGGTCAAATTCCTCAAAAACACACTCTAAATCAATCACGAAGCTCACTAAGCAGCTCTGGTGGCTCTGATACCAATTGAAAGTCCACGATCTCAGAACTAAAACTTAGTAATCAAGTATAAATTTCAGCAGATAACAATATACTTGAAGTAAATGATCTAGAGAAGAGAAATTGCTTTGGTAAACTGATTGTATTAATGTAGCTCAGATAATACAAAAACCAAAGACTTAGAGAATTCTGAACATCAAACACCTATATATATAGGCAGAATTCTCTAGTCAATATAAGTCAAACATCAAAAATCCGAATCTATCTACTTACTGACTTCTACTTACGGACTACCAGACAGTCCGTAAGTACTACATACATACTGACTATATTAGTTACGGACATACATACTTAGCTACTTTCGGACACTTGACTTGTACAGTTTCAGACTTACAAAATTTATCAAAACTTAACATATTAAGCTTTAGTCATTATGCTCCAACAGTACGTATCTTCGAGCAGTGAGTGAACAGTTAGCGTGTTTGTCCACTACTGTTCAGCTCAAAATTGTAATAGTTTAGCAAAAGTGTTTGATTTAGATTAGCCTTGGCTAGTTCATTCCGCAATCAACACTTAGTGAGTTTATGATCAATAAAATCATATTTTCAGCTACTATCTATTACTTGCTTTGATATTGTCATATCTATCTCTTACATACTCTGTTATTATTAAACAATTAAAAACTGTCTAAGTAACTTGATTAAAACCCGAGTAAAGTTTTTAATTATATTCAACCCCCCTTCTACAATTAAACTTTACTTATTGCTATTCCATTTCACTAAGCAATAGTGAATTCGGGACTCTCAATTAGTATCAAAGCGGAGTTGGTTTAAATCAAATAACCAGATCTGCAATGGAATCAGTAAAGTACAGTTGTGTTGACTTTGAGTATTAAAAGGGAAATGGTTCTACTACCAAACCTCCAGCGTTTGATCCCTCTAGGATTGAAACATAGATGTCCCGGATGATGATGTTTTTGGACCTCGTTGATGACCGTCTCTGCAATACAATAACTAATGGTCCCCACATTCCAACCACAATTGTTCCTGCTGTCATTGCTATAGCTACTACTCCTGCTATACCAGAAATGGTTGTGCCCAAGAGAAAGGAACAGTGGTCGGATGAGGATAGACGATTGGTTAGACTGAATAAACAAGCTAAAATCTACATAGGCATGACACTCCCTGATGAAGTCTTTGAATCTGTTAGACTTTGTAAAACTGCTAAAGACATGTGGGATACCCTGAGAAATATCTATATTGGAACTCCCGATATTATTCGATGCAGGGAAGTGAATCTCACTCGCCAGTACGAGTTGTTTGCCATGGAGCCCAATGAGTCTCTATCCTCTACTTATACCAGATAAAAGTCAGTTTACTACATTGTAGATTAGAATTGAATAAGTCAGATAATGAATATTGAAAGGGAAAGGATGAAGTAGAGAATTATTTTGAAATATTGGTTATTGTGGGTTTATGTGTCAGTATAAACAGTGAATCAGAAAGGTATAGGAGAGGTATGGTTTTGGTAGTCGCTGATGAACAAAATGGAGAAGGCTGGTATAGGTAAGGAACAGAGATTTGTTGTTGAGAAGTTTCAAGAGTTGCTGCCAAGGAAAGTCTGGGGAACCATTGCAACATGCACCAGACAGAGGAATGATTATACAACACTGAATTTTACTCAAGTATATGGTATTCTACTCAACTGGGAGCAGTCTGAGAAGCAAGCTGTTCAGAGTGAGCATATTCGTGCAACTCTTGCAAGTCAGAAGATATCAAATGTGTAACACCCCCCAATTTATTGTTTAGCGGAAGCAAGATTTGGGTGTTACTAATCAATAACAAAACACATAAGATAAAGCGAACGACTCTAAATGCGTCGTTTAAAACCATTACATAGATAATATAAAAGTTTTACATTGTTGTTCTTGTTACAAAAGCTCATAGCTAAATGTAAAAGATTCTAAGGCATATCTAATTGTACAATATGTAGAAATGCATGTGAATCTTCTGTAATCTGAATGCAACTCGAGCTAAAATATCCTGAGCAGATCTACTTCTGCTGGGCACCTGAGAATACATGCTAAAAGGTCAGGTAGAAAGCTGGTGAGCTCACAGGTGTAAATCAATGAAATCCAAGTTATGAACCACAAGATTTAGTTTAGTGATTTGCAAACATGCAAATAAAATATGAGTGTATATAATTGCCATGAGCACATAGTTTGAGCTTAACTGAGTGTGCCAGGATCCACGTTCAAGGACCTGATCGAGTTTGCCCTTGGCATGTGCCTAATCTACACATGTATGAACAAATGAAAATGCGTCCGTTCGACCGCAGTCGTGGTAGCGCGACTACCCCGGACGGGGATTGTCAATCCCATATGGTACCATACACTAACATTCACGCTATCACAATATAAACAAACTATGTTGTGAGGGACTTCATGATTAGATAACACAACTCATGCAATCAATATATCGAGGTTTTGTACTTGTGTTCATATGTAAAACAAAATCGAGCATGTAATCCCACCCCTGGGTAAAAACAGTAAAGAGGGGCTATGAGACTCACCTGAGTCTTCGCGTTTATATCTATAAACGTAAGTAGAGTGCTAAACAGCTGGTAGGTTTTCCGAACCTGTAACCTTCTAATGTCCTAGACATATAAGGTTATATAAGTAGATGTCCCGTAAGACCATCCATGCTAGTGTTCATTCCACTAGTTATGTCCAATGTTTCGTTATCGTTGCGTTTAGTAGCATGTGTGGCCCGTTGGTGATTGTTTAGGTACGTAATAATAGTTTCTGAAGTTATTATTATTATGTTTCGTTTTATTTTATTACTTCCTCGTATAGTTCCTGTGCTGGTGTACTTGTAGGTATATAAATATATATTGTTTCGAGAATACCGTATGCGACAATAGAGACATACATTTATGTAACTATATTTATCCGACAATTGTGAGTTCATTCATCTTTTTGATTTCTTACGAAAATATGGTATTCACGGAAATAATAATATACGATAATAACATTTCGACAATCCAGTAATTCATCCGATAACATGATAATAATAGTATCCGACAATATGCATTTCGACAATATAGTAATTTATCCGATAATATGATAATAATAGTATCCGACAATATGCATTTCGACAATATAGTAATTTATCCGACAATTACTATTCCGACATTAAGAGTTTAAATTCTTCCGTGATTAACTCCGACAATAATAGTATGCGATAGTAGGGCAATGCGTCAATAGGATTCTCGAACACTGTTCATGCGAGAATGGGAATTCACGGGCACTGTTCATGCGTGAATGATATTCACGGATCTTGTTTATATGTTAATGAGATTCACGGGTTTTTGTTTATGCGTGAATGACTATTCACGGATTTTGTTTATGAGAATGATATTCACGGAATGCATTATCCGACAATAGGCATTGTCGGATAATGGGATTCACGGACAGAAAGTCGTAGTCCAGTTATATTTTTCATCTGACTTCAATTAATTATTTGACCAAGTAAAATTTAGCTAAAATTCATGAAATTTTTATATGACGTTCCTCTATGTCTTAGCTTTCTAAATCATATTTTTACATGTGAACTGGATAAACAGAACTCGAGATAAAAATTTGGAAAGTGTTGGGTGTCAAACAAGTAAGTTCAGTGACATGCATTCACTTGAAAATTCATAACTTAAGTTTTATAAAACTTCACAGAATGTGTGACTAGGGAAATCAAAGCTAACACAATTATCTATCAATTCCAACTGGTCTCACTCGTTTTTTGGCTTAGTTTACGAGATATCCCATTTACAAGTGTACACAGGTTTCTGGTCAGGAGGTACAGAGAGTACATGTACTTTTATTTTGTTTCTTAAAAATATTAAATGGATGAATTAACACAAGAGGCTTACGGATTATGAAACTAGACATCTCAAACTTCGTTTTGGGCTTAAGAACTGCAAGATTTCGTTAAGAAATGGTCTCGTTATGTTCGATCTAAACCGATCTATTTTATTGTCCTGTGGGTAAAGCTATTATCCAGTGGTCCTTAGCATGTTCATCCGATTTTTAAGCATGTTTTGGACATAAATCAGTGGATACGAAGCACCAACATGTTTATAAACTTAATCCAAGTAAATCAAGGGAAAAAGGAAGGATTTATACGAAGCCAAAGCTGAGTTAGAATCGAAATGTGGAGATGTGTAGCTGCAGCGCGTTATTCTGACTTCTCCTTGCAAAACCGATGAAGGAGGGTGATGGAGGGTGATGGTGGTTGCTAGATTTCCTTGGAAGAGGTGGATGAAAGTGTTGTGGTTGTGGTTTGGTCGTTTTCCAGAGAGAGGGCAGAGAAAGAAAAAGATTTGTGTGAAAGTGAAGTGAGAGTGAAAGAAATGAGAAGGGGGTTAGGGTATTCAAGGGAGAAAGGGCTTGGGCCGACCCATGGGATGGGCTCGGGCCTTCTCTGGGCCAAATTGGGTTTGATCCAACTGTGGGTTGGGCTCGGGTCTTGTCCCTCGAGTTCGGGTTACGTTTATTTGTCGGTTAAAGTTAATTTGTGCGTTTTTGTCACGTTTATGACGTTTTATAGAATCGTATTTGTTTATTGCATGTTATTATCATAATATTCATAAGTTTTGATTTAGTAAGAAATATTTAAATTTAAATATTTTGTTTACCAACGTCCATATTTGAGGTGATTTGGATTTCATCCGAATCGCACGATTTAATCAAATCGCGTACGTGTGTACATATATTAAAATATATCAATACACATAATGACACACATAATTAATCCTAATTACATGTATTTACACTTATGATTAGGCACTAATTATAGTCCTAATTTGTCGGGTGTTACATTCTCCCCTTGTTAAAAGAATTTCGTCCCGAAATTTAGTTCTGAGTCGTGGTATGAGGGGAGTCTGTGAACAGGTGTGGATATTTGAGTCGCATTTGGTCTTCCCATTCCCAAGTGAATTCCGGACCACGCCACGAATTCCACCGGACTCTAACGATGGGAATACGACTTTGTTTAAGTTGTTTGACCTCACGGTCCATGATTTCAACAGGTTCTTCAACAAAGTGAAGCTTTTCGTTGACGCGAATCTCGTCGAGGGGGATAATAAGTTTCTCATCAGACAGACATTTCTTTAAATTTGAAATGTGAAAAGTAGGGTGCACACTGCTGAGTTCGGACGACAGTTGCAATCGATAAGCCACGGGACCAATCCTTTCGAGGATCTCGAAGGGTCCAATGTATCTGGGGTTTAACTTCCCGCGTTTGCCAAAATGAATCACGCCTTTCCAAGGCGATACTTTCCAGAGTACTCGATCCCCAACCTGGAACTCGAGTGGTTTGCGTCTCACGTCAGCATAACTTTTCTGACGATCACGGGTGGCTTTGAGTCGGTTCTAAATTTCAGAGATTTTCTCTGTGGTTTCGTGTATGAGTTCGGGACCAGTGAGTTGGCTGTCTCCCACTTCGGTCCAGCAAATCGGTGATCGGCACTTACGACCGTACATTGCCTCGAATGGTGCTGCCTTTATGCTGGCATGATAGTTGTTATTGTAGGAAAATTCGCACAATGGCAGATGTCTTTCCCAGTTGGCACCGAAATCAACTACGCAAACTCGTAGCATATCTTCCAGTGTCTGTATGGTCCGTTCACTTTGGCCATCAGTTTGAGGATGGTATGCGGTACTCATATCGAGACGAGTACCCAATGATTTCTGAAGTGATTGCCAAAAGTGAGATGTGAAACGAGCGTCCCTGTCGGAGATAATTGAGATTGGGACACCGTGTCGGGTAACGATCTCCTTGACATAGATTTGCGAAAGGCGCTCCATTTTATCGGTTTCCTTGATTGCAAGGAAGTGAGCGGATTTAGTGAGACGATCGACGATCACCCAAATGGTATCGCAACCGCTTGGTGACTTTGGCAACTTAGTTATGAAGTCCATAGTGATTTGCTCCCATTTCCACTCGGGAATACTGGGTTGTTGGAGCAATCCGGAAGGTTTTTGATGTTCAACCTTGACCTTGGAACAAGTAAGGCACTTGCTGACATAGCCGGCAATTTCGGCCTTCATGTTCGGGCACCAATAGAATTCCTTGATGCCGTGATACATTTTATCGGATCCAGGATGGATAGAATATTTGGACTTATGAGCTTCATCCATCACTAAGTCTCACAGGTTTCCAAAGGCGGGTAACCAGATTCGGTTCACGAAGTACCTAACTCCGTTAGGCTTGATTTCAAATTGCTTATCCATGCCTCGCAAGGCTTCATTCTTAACATTCTCGGGTTTCAAAGCTTCGAGTTGGGCAGCGTGGATCTGAATGGTGAGGTCATTATGAATAGTCATACTGAGAGCTTGGACTCGAAGTGGTTTTACACGCTCCTTACGGCTGAGGGCATCGGCAACAACATTTGCCTTGCCAGGATGATAGCGGATCTCGCAGTCATAATCAGTGAGTAACTCGACCCATCGACGTTGTCTCATGTTGAGATCCTTTTGGTCAAATATATGCTGAAGGCTCTTATGGTCGGTAAAGATTGTGCACTTAGTGCCGTAGAGGTAATGCCTCTAGATTTTGAGAGCAAAGACAACAGCTCCTAATTCGAGATCGTGGGTGGTGTAGTTCTTTTCATGAGTTTTGAGCTGCCGCGAAGCATAAGCGATAACTTTGTCTCGTTGCATCAGTACGCAACCGAGACCTTGATGAGAACCGTCGCTGTATACCACGAAGTCATCGGTGCCTTCGGGTAGAGATAGAATCGGAGCACTGCAAAGCTTGAGTTTTAATAGCTGGAATGCTGACTCCTGTTTATCAGTCCAATTGAACTTCTTGTCCTTCTGAGTCAGTGTCGTGAGAGGTTGAGCTATTTTGGAGAAATTCTCAATGAATCGCCGATAGTACCCGACCAATCCCAAGAATTGGCGTACCTTAGTGGGAGTGGTTGGCGCTTGCCAGTTTTTGATGGCTTCTATTTTCGATGGATCAACATGGATTCCTTGACTATTGACAACATGTCCAAGGAATTGAACGGATTTTATCCAGAATTCACACTTGGAGAATTTGGCATATAACTCCTCGTGTCTGAGTAGTTCTAGAATGGTTTTGAGGTGTTGCGTGTGTTCTTGTATGTTGCGCGAGTAAATTAGAATGTCATCGATAAAGACAATGACAAACTTGTCAAGATACGGTTTGCACACCCGATTCATCAGATCCATGAATACCGCTGGTGCGTTGGTTAAGCCGAATGGCATCACTTGGAATTCGTAATGCCCGTAGCGAGTTCGAAAAGCTGTCTTCGGGATATCGGTGTTGCGAACTCGAAGTTGATGATAACCTGACCGAAGGTCAATCTTCGAATAAATACTCGACCCCTGCAGTTGGTCAAATAGGTCATCGATACGAGGGAGTGGATATCTGTTTTTGACGGTCAATTTGTTCAACTCCTGGTAGTCGATACACATTCGGAAGGAACCGTCCTTCTTTTTCACAAATAAGACCGGGGCTCCCCAAGGTGAGGAACTCGGCCTTATGAATCCTCGATCCAGGAGCTCCTGTAGCTGGGTGGAAAGCTCCTGAAGTTCAGATGGGGCTAAGCGGTAAGGTGCTCGGGCTACTGGCGTGGCACCCGGCACAAGATCGATTGAGAACTCAACCTGTCTGGGTGGAGGTAGACCAGGTAGTTCTTCTGGAAAGACTTCGGGAAAGTCTCTAACGATTGGCACATCCTCAAGTTGTTTATCTTCTGACTTTTTCTCTGTGATGTGTGCGAGGATGGCAATATACCCCTTTCTGAGAAACTTTCGAGTTTTCAGACAAGAGATGATTTTCAGTCCCGTTCTGCTGGTCTCCCCTTGTATGACTAAGGTTCTACCAGCAGCGAGGGGAATACGGACGACTTTTTCAAAACAAACGATCTCAGCTCGGTGTTTGGACAACCAGTCCATTCCGACAATGTTGTCAAAGCTCCCGATCTCGACGGGTATAAGGTCGATAGAGAAAAGTTCATCGGCGAGGTTTAGAGTACAATTAGGTATTACACTGTCGGTCTCAATGAGTTTACCGTTAGCTAATTCAACAATATACTTATCGTTTAATGCAACAGGTATGATGTCAAGCAGTGGGCAAAATTCATGGGAAATAAAACTCCTATCAGCACGGGTATCAAAAAGAACAGAGGCAGTAAGATCATTGAGGAGGAACATACCCGTGACCACGTTCGGGTCTTGACGGGCATCTCCCGAATTCAGAACAAAGGCTCTTCCCCTTGCATTGTTGTTGCTATTGTTTCCATTCTTCAGTTTCGGGCAGTCATTTCTGAAGTGCCCGGCGAGACCGCATTCAAAGTAGGCTTTGGGTTGGTTGGAGTTGTTATTGTTGTTGCGGTTGTTGTTGTTGGTTCTGGGGGCTCGGCAGTCCTTGCTAGAATGCCCGTACCGCTTGCAGTTGTTGCAAGGAGTACTGCAAGGACCTTCGTGATGACGGTCACACTTCGAGCAATGAGGTTTGCTCCCAGTGTAACCTTTCTTGTCCCCAAGTCCAGAGGAGTAAGCCCTGACAGTCTCGGGCTTTCTGAAGGTTGGTGGGTTGTTAGAGTTTCCAGAAAATTTCCTCTTGTTGTTAGAGGAGGTAGTTGATGTTTCACGGCTGACTATCATCGCCATGAGTTCATGTGCCAGCCGAATGGCACAGTGGATGATGGTTGGCCTTGATGAGGCGACATTTCCCTGAATGCTTTTTGGGAGGCCGCGGATATATTTCTTGGTGCGTTTTTCGTCCGTGTCAACCAAACCCGGACATAGAAGGGCAAGTTGCTGGAACTTGGTGGTGTAACCAGCAATGTCGTTTCCTTGCACAGTTAAGTGCCAGAATTCTTCCTCCAACTTGTGGAGCTCTTTAGTGGGACAGTATTCATCCCTAAGCATTTTCTTCAGCTCTGCCCATGGGAGTTGGTTAGCCACCTCGATTCCCACAGAGCTGGCATGAGTGTTCCACCAGGTGAGAGCACACTCTTGGAAAGTGTATGCAGCAAATTTGACATTGTTGTCCTCCGTGCAGTTGCACAAGCCAAAGACAGACTCGGTCCTTTCAATCCATTTGATTAGACCGATGGCACCTTCCGTGCCCTTGAAGTTTAGGGGTTTGCAGCTAAGAAAGTCCTTGTAAGAACAAGGCTTGACAACCGGTGTGACTTCCGGTGCATCAGTATTCCTGCTTGAGTTTTGAGGGGAGTCTTTAGTAGCTAAGGCTTCGACCACAGCTCGGGAAACTATGGCAGCAAGCTCAGCATCACTATAACTCTTCTTCTTTGGTGGCATAGTTCTTCAAAAGATAAATGAAAGGTACATGAGAAATAGTACCAAAATAATAGCTCGATAGATGTACACATATTTAAGCGGTAATGTGCAACATTGTAAGAAATAATCATAAAGCAGAAACAGTGAAAGAAATTGTCAATACATGACACGAAGTTGAATGATTATAGAAAATCTCTAATTAGAGTCTCGGGAATCATGATTTAGAAGTTTTACATAGATAGATATAGATCACAAGATGATGGTCACCCTAGTTCTAACGCAGGTCTATCCTTTCCATTAGAGTGACAAGTCGGTCCACAGTGGTGGCAAGTCTGCTGGTTTGTTGGGCGTTGTCTTCTGCTAGGGTCAAACGTTGTACCAGCATCCTTGAGTATTCTTCGGCTTCTTGCAAGCGTTGTTCACATTGCTCTACTCTGTGCCGTAAGAGTCCCTTTTCCACCCTTGATTCCACTACTTGGTTGTAGAGTACGTTCGTATTGTTAACAGTGTTCTCGTGATCCTCGGCGACTTGGTTGATTCGTTCGAGTGCTGTGAGTCTCCAGTTTTCGTTAGTTTCCTGCAAGGTGATATCCATGGTGCGGAGTTGTTGTTCATGACGGTCTAGCCTAGCGGCCAAGGCCGGCAGAGTGAGGTTGTTTGGATACGGGCCAGCTCGAGGCAACCTGTTGTTCCTCCTAGCTACCCTCGGGTTCTGCGACCCAGATTGAGTGTGTGATGAATTGTGTGATGAGTTTGCCATTCTGAGACAAGTCATAGAAAGAGTGAGGCCTATCTATGTATATATAAGTATATCACATAATAGCCTAGGGTGTCTAACACGTACAAGTTTAAGTCCCGATTTCTCTCGTGGTCAGAGTCTACTAATGAGTCCAGTTCGGTCATGATTCCTTTCAGATCCCACGTCATATTCTTTTAATTATACGTAGTTGATCAGGCTATGTAGAATTAACCCAATATCATGTGGCCTCTGAACCTCATCATACCTAATAAGGAACACTGCCTAATGGTCATAATCTAGGCTCACTAAATGCAACCTAGTTCACTATAACCTTAGGCTCTGATACCAATCTCTAACACCCCCAAACTTATTGTTTAGCGGAAGCAAGATTTGGGTGTTACTAATCAATAACAAAGCACATAAGACAAAGCGAACGACTCTAAATGCGTCGTTTAAAACCATTACATAGATAATATAAAAGTTTTACATTGTTGTTCTTGTTACAAAAGCTCATAGCTAAATGTAAAAGATTCTAAGGCATATCTAATTGTACAAAATGTAGAAATGTGTAACAACTCGCAAATTTAAACGTAATTACGAGCTTTAAACATTTGCATTATTAGGCTAATTCCCTACTTGAGTGAATTCACAACTACTTTTAGAGGTAAGTCTAGCAAAGCCCGACTAGTTAATACGCATAGTATTACATATTTCATAATTAGTATAATTTCGTACAAAACATTCAGAACAAATACAACAAAATATACGACCGTTGGTGAACAAATTATGTGATAATATGAAATTATTAAACAACCTTATTTAATTATTAAATATTATGTTGATAATATTTACAATGTATTTTATTACAATTAACATTTATTTCGTACAACTGAAACAATTTGAAACCCATTTGTAAAATTTAAAATAAAATTTAGTTATAACTTTATTACTCAACTACATTGTTTTAAATAAAATAATACAACTAAAAGAATAATCGAAAACGTATTTAAAAACCTATGGTTTAAAAACGTTTGAACATTTAGCGATCGGGTAAATGAACACGGGTAAAATACCACAAAATTAGGATAAATCCCCCTCCCTTTTTGGTTGAGAAAAATCTGCCCAAACACCCCCCAAACCCCAATCCCATCCTCATTCTATCTCTTTTCTTCTTCTTTCCCTCATCTCTTTTCTCTCTAACTCACTACCAACAACAACAACAAAAATCAACAACAACATCACCACCAACACTTGTATTTTCGGATTCATCACCAACAAGAGCAACAACAAGCATCCATCATCATCATCTTCATCTTCTTCATCTTCAAGACTCACCATCTTCATCCTCAAACCCCAAATCTTCAAATCGTAAGGATTTCTTCACTTTTTCTTATGATTTCTTGTTAAAAACACTTAATATGCCATGTATTAGTGTTATATCAACTTATTATGCCTAAAAATCCCTTGAAAAACACTTTAAGAGTCAAAATCCACACAAAAATCACGAACAGCTCGTTCTGCGGATCGAGATCGATTTTCACGAGTCGAGATTTGGACTTGCGGGTCGACTTGACTTGCGGATCCACTTGACTTGCGGATCCACTTGCGAGTTGACTTTTTGACTGCGAGTTGACTTTTTGAAAAAAATGCATTTTTGACCCTAAACGATGAATTTTGTCACATTCGGACATATATACATATATATAATTATATATATGTGTGTGTGTGTACTTTCGGATAAAATAACAGAAAATTTAAGGATATTTTCACGCTAATCATTAAACATCTTCAAGAATCAACCCTTTATGATATAACTCGCACATGAAACACATATACTGTGGGAAGTATACAACACGAAATATATAATAATAATAATACTTTAAATTATTATTACGAAAACTCACCAACGAGCCGTACATGTTTTTCAAAACATAAAATGTATAAACAAACATGTGGACATAACTTGGTTGTACAAACACTAGCATGGATGGTTAAACTTAGACCTCCACATACTTATTAAATTTCATACGTTTAGGACGTTAGTGACTTACCCGGACTACGCTTTGCTAGCACTCGCACTACTACTTAACTCAACAGGTGAGTTCACAGCCCCTACTTTTACTGTTTCAACTGCTTTTGAACAGGGGTGGAAAATATAGTCAACTGTTTTACTTATTGCCACAACTGCTTTTACTCATATGATTGTTTATCATACTTGTTTGCTCACATGATTAGAGTGCTTAAACTGTTAATCTCATACACAAAACTGGAATTTATGATACAACATTTTCATACGAATGTCGTGTTAAACTTTGTTTGGTATACCGGAGAACGACCGGTACTTTTATAAAAATGCTGGAGAACGACCAACTACGTATTTTAGTGCCAGAGAACGACTGGCCAAGTGGACGGGAGAACGACCCGTGCGTATTCTGGACCGGAGAACGACCGGTGCGTATTTCGCTGGAGAACGACCAGCAGTGTTTGGACGGGAGAACGACCCGTACGTATCTAGACCGGAGAACGACCGGTACTGTTTTGGAAAATGCTGGAGAACGACCAGCTACATATTTTAAACTGTATTTGGGTAACATCCCACGTAAACTGTATTTTGGGTAACATCCCACGCGAACTGTATTTTGGGCAACAGCCCAACCGACTATATTTTGATAGCATTCCACAAAACGTTTAGTCAACTATTATGGCAATACTACTTGTGAACATATTTGATATTCAACAACTGTTTACGAACGTATTTGGTTAAACAGACTGTATCTGCAACATGAAACCTGTGAATTCACTCAACTTCGTTGTTGACTTTTACTATGTTTTTCAGGGAATTAGCTGCGCATGTAAGAACCGCCTGCACGTTGGAATTTAGGCGACCCACGAAGAATAGGATGCCAACTTTTGACAATTGGATTTCTTTTATATAACTGAAACTGTTTAGTCATATTTACGAAATCTACTTTTGTAAACATAATACTTTTTATTTGTACGGTTCGAGAAATCGTAAACTTGGTAACTAATACTTTGGCATCTTAATATATTTGTTCTGTTGTAATCATATGCTCTGATACGTATGCATGTTCAGTATATTGTGGCACTCCCCATACTTAACTAAATGCTTCCGCTAATCCAAATCGACAAATTTGGGGGTGTTACAAAATGCATGTGAATCTTCTGTAATCTGAATGCGACTCGAGCTAAAATATCCTGAGCAGATCTACTTCTGCTGGGCACCTGAGAATACATGCTGAAAGGTCAGCTAGAAAGCTGGTGAGCTCACAGGTGTAAATCGATGAAATCCAAGTTATGAACCACAAGATTTAGTTTAGTGATTTGCAAACATGCAAATAAAATATGAGTGTATATAATTGCCATGAGCACATAGTTTGAGCTTAACTGAGTGTGCCAGGATCCACGTTCAAGAACCTGATCGAGTTTGCCCTCGGCATGTGCCTAATCTACACATGTATGAACAAATGAAAATGCGTCCGTTTGACTGCAGTCGTGGTAGCGCGACTACCCCGGACGGGGATTGTCAATCCCATATGGTACCATACACTAACATTCACGCTATCACAATATAAACAAACTATGTTGGGAGGGACTTCATGATTAGATAACACAACTCATGCAATCAATATATCGAGGTTTTGTACTTGTGTTCATATGTAAAACAAAATCGAGCATGTAATCCCACCCCTGGGTAAAAACAGTAAAGAGGGGCTATGAGACTCACCTGAGTCTTCGCGTTTATATCTATAAACGTAAGTAGAGTGCTAAACAGCTGGTAGGTTTTCCGAACCTGTAACCTTCTAATGTCCTAGACATATAAGGTTATATAAGTAGATGTCCCGTAAGACCATCCATGCTAGTGTTCATTCCACTAGTTATGTCCAATGTTTCGTTATCGTTGCGTTATCGTTGCGTTTAGTAACCTTCTAATGTCCTAGACATATAAGGTTATATAAGTAGACTTCTCCTTGCAAAACCGATGAAGGAGGGTGATGGTGGTTGCTAGATTTCCTTGGAAGAGGTGGATGAAAGTGTTGTGGTTGTGGTTTGGTCGTTTTCCAGAGAGAGGGCAGAGAAAGAAAAAGATTTGTGTGAAAGTGAAGTGAGAGTGAAAGAAATGAGAAGGGGGTTAGGGTATTCAAGGGAGAAAGGGCTTGGGCCGACCCATGGGATGGGCTCGGGCCTTCTCTGGGCCAAATTGGGTTTGATCCAAGTGTGGGTTGGGCTCGGGTCTTGTCCCTCGAGTTCGGGTTACGTTTATTTGTCGGTTAAAGTTAATTTGTGCGTTTTTGTCACGTTTATGACGTTTTATAGAATCGTATTTGTTTATTGCATGTTATTATCATAATATTCATAAGTTTTGATTTAGTAAGAAATATTTAAATTTAAATATTTTGTTTACCAACGTCCATATTTGAGGTGATTTGGATTTCATCCGAATCGCACGATTTAATCAAATCGCGTACGTGTGTACATATATTAAAATATATCAATACACATAATGACACACATAATTAATCCTAATTACATGTATTTACACTTATGATTACGCACTAATTATAGTCCCAATTTGTCGGGTGTTACAAAATGCCCTTGTAGCTGAACTGGATGAAATCAATCAGAGACAGAAGTCAAAAGCCTCCAAGCTGAGCTCTAAGTCGCTGAAAGTTGATGAAGAAGGTGATCAGGTTGATGATCAACCAGAGTATGAATATGATGAGGGTCTAAATAAGCTGGAAAGAGACATGGCCATGATGGTTGCTAATTTTAGAAGGAACACCATATCAAAAAGATTCGCTGGTGCTCCATCATCTGATAATTCCCAATCAAAAGGTGAATGCTACAAGTGTGGCAAACCTGGTCATTTTGCAACTGATTGTAGATCAAAGTCAGTAAACCCAATCTCTGAACCAAAGCCTAACTTCAGAAATGAAAAGTACAACAAGTTCTAGAAGCTGAAGGCAATGTCCAAATATGGGAAAAAGAAGGGAAAAGGTTTCATCGCTAAAGAAGGTTCATTCAGTGACTCTGACTCATCCTCATCATCTGACGATGAAGAAGCAATGGTTTGCTTGGACAAGGATTACTGTTTGATGGCTGATGACGCTGAATTCCATGAAGATATCAAGGAAGTAGCTAAAAAATGTTCAGCATCTGGATGGGATCCTGAAACTCTTTATAAAGGCATTCTTAGAGAGACTATCTGGTATCTGGACAACGGATGTTCCAGACACATGACCGGGTGTAAGTCTTTACTCAATGACTACTAGGATGAAAAAGGTCATGATGTAGTATTTGGTGACAACAAGGTTGGCAAGACGAGAGGGTATGGTGTCTTGTCCAATGGTAATGTGATGTTTAAGTGATTAGCATATGTGGAAGGACTGAAGCACAATCTATTGAGCATCAGTCAGTTTTGTGACTCCAAGAACAAGGTACTATTTGATCATGAGGCTGGTGTTGTTTATAACAAGAAGGGAAGTGTTGTACCTGCTGCTAACCGAAAAGGGAATGCTTATGTGGTCAACATGGACTCGGCTCAGTCAGGAACATGCTTTTATTCTAGAACCGTTTCAGAAGACAAATGGTTGTGGCATAAGTGACTTTCACATCTGAACTTAAAAGCTATCAATAAATTAAGCAAAAATGGACTAGTCACTGGACTTCCAAAATTGTCTTATTACAAAGATAAGCTATTTGCAGCATGTGAGAAGGGAAAGCATCACAGCTCCTCATTCAAAAGTAAACAAGTCTCATCAGTGACTGAATGTTTTCACCTACTTCACATGGATCTGTTTGGTCCAGTGAGTACTCCAAGTCTTGGTGGGAAGAAATACTGCTTGGTAATTATAGATGAGTATTCCAGATACACCTGGGTATTCTTTCTTAAAGCCAAGAGTGATGCTGTCAGCGAGATCATATCCTTTATCAAGAAAATGGAGAACTTAAATGGTAGTCTGGTGAAACATTTAAGATCTGATAATGGTACTGAATTTAGAAATATTGACCTGGAAAGTTTTTGTAATTCAAAAGGTATTTCTCAAAAAATTTCAGCACCTAGAATACCCCAACAAAATGGGGTGGCAGAGAGGAGAAATAGAACCTTGATTGAATCTGCCAGGTCAATGCTCATTGATGCTGGTCTTAAGACCTACTTTTGGGCTGAAGCAGTGAGTAATGCTTGCTACACTCAAAATAGGTCACTGATTGTCAAACGACATGATAAGATAGCATATGAAGTGTTAAGGGGGAGAAAACCGGACATAAGTTTTCTCCATGTTTTTGGTAGTACTTGCTACATCTTAAACAAAAGAGATCACTTAGGAAAGTTTGATCCAAAAGCCGATGAAGGAATATTTGTTGGCTACTCAATCATCTCTAAAGGTTTCAGAGTTTACAATAAACGAAGAGAATGCATTGAGGAGTCAATGGATGTTACTTTTGATGAGTCATATGATGAGTCACTCACTGATCCAACAGAATATGAAAAACTTGTTTTTAATGAAATGGATAGTGACTCATCAGTCAAAGGAACGTTAATCAATGAGAAATATAAAAAATTCTCATCTGATTCTGAGGATGAAGGTAATGTCTCTGAAAACATCTCTAACTCTACTTCAGCTGAGAATATTTCAGGAACATCACCCTTACCCGCTAATAATCAACCATCACCACCTCCATGTTCAAACCAAAGTTCACAAAGTAATAATAATTCTCACAATTCTAATACTGATCTGCCACCTGGACCATCAATGGATAGGCAAGTCGCTGCTGAACCTCAGCGAATGACTAAATGGACCAAACATATCGATAATCAATTGATTATTGGTAATCCTCAGTCCAAGGTCCAGACGAGATCAGCAACTGCTAACTTCTGTCTGTTTGTTAGTTTTGTGTCTATGATGGAACCAAAGTAGGTTGATGAAGCACTCACTGACCACAACTGGATATCTGCTATGCAAGAAGAATTGGCACAATTTTAAAGAAACAAAGTCTGGAAGCTAGTGCCGCAACCTGCTGGTAAATCAGTGATTGCAACAATGTGGGTATTTAAGAACAAAAGGGATGCTGATGGAGTCGTGGTCAGAAACAAGGCAAGGCTGGTTGCTAAAGGTTATTGTCATCAAGAGGGTATTGACTATGTCGAAACCTTTGCACCAGTGGATAGACTTAAGTCGATCAGACTATTTTTGGCATATGCAGCTCACAAGAAATTTAAAGTCTATCAAATAGATGTAAAAAGTGCCTTTCTGAATGGCAAGCTGCAGGAAGAAGTTTATGTCAAACAGCAACCTGGATTCATTAATTCCAAAAACCTTGGTTATGTGTATAAACTTGAAAAAGCTCTTTATGGACTAAAACAAGCTCCTAGAGCCTGGTATGATACTCTCTCTGATTACTTGATAAAGTATGGCTATGTCAGAGGTAAGATTGACAGCACACTATTTATCAAAAGAGATAAGAGAGATGTCATATTAGTTCAAATTTATGTGAATGATATCATTTTTGGGTCTACTAACAGTGACATGTGCAAGGAGTTCTCTGATGTTATGACAAAAAGTTATGAAATGAGCATGATGGGTGAATTAACATTTTTCCTTGGTCTTTAAGTAAAACAAACCAAAGCTGGAATTTTTATAAACCAAGGAAAGTATGTTAAAGATTTATTAAAGAAATTTGAATTCACCAACTGTTCATCCCTTGCTACACCCATGTCACCTGCAGTGAAACTACATGCTGACCCTGAAGGTAAATCTGTAAACATTACTACTTACAGAGGTATGATTGGGTCGCTGCTGTATCTAACTGCAAATAGACCAGACATTATGTTTGCTACATGTCTCTGTGCTAGGTATCAAGCTGGTCCAAAGGAATCTCATTTACTCTTTGTTAAAAGAATATTCAGATATCTGAAGGGTACACCCAATCTTGGTCTCTGGTACCCATCTGGTTCAGATTTCTCTCTGAAAGGATATTCAGATTCTGATCATGCTGGATGCAAGCTGGATAAAAAAAGCACTTTTGGTAGCTGTCAATTTCTTGGAGAAAAGCTTGTAAGCTGATCCAGCAAGAAACAGAATTCTGTTTCAACCTCAACCGTTGAAGCTGAATATGTTGCTGCAAGTGCCTGCACAGCTCAAATTCTCTGGATGAGAAATCAGCTCGCTGACTATGGATTTGACTTCAATGAAATACCAATCTATTGTGACAGTCAAAGTGCAATAGCCATTGCCAATAATGCAGTGATGCACTTAAGGACAAAGCACATTGATGTACGATATCATTTCATCAGGGACCATGTGATGAAAGGAGATATTGAACTTCATTTCATTCCAACTGATTATCAACTCGCTGATCTGTTTACAAAACCTCTGGATGAGAAAAGATTTAATTATCTCATCAGCGAGCTTGGTATGTTAAACCTCAATGAATAAATAAATTCCCTGAGCTCATTTATTTATCATTGTTTACATTATTTTTATGCTTTTTAATAAAATGAGTGTGTGAAATATAGCTTTAGCAGAGCACATTCACTGATCGATTTACATCAAATGATTCAATCAGCAAGTGTAATTGTAAGTTAGGTATGTTCAGCTAATTTTATAATTTAGACAGTCGCATGAGTATTTATTATGTTTTTATATGAGTTTTATATCATTGATCTATGTTTTCTCTAACTGATCTTGTTAGTATTCTAAGTTGTAACTAGATCAGTGAAAGTTAATGTAGTAATATGCTATACAATTTACAATCAACATAATCTATACTCATTTCTGCTTAATAAATAATGTAAGTATTCAAAAATGATAATTTTGATTTATATCAATGCTGTGACTACATCTCAATGATTTATTCAGTATTCTAAGTTGTGTTTAAATCAGCGAGTTAGACTCTCAGCCAGATAGAAGATTATTTTTATTTTACTTACATTTCTTTTTGGTAGATAATCAACTCTTGTTGATTATATATATCAGCGACTCCCTGATATATTGGCTAATGGCGGTTTGATTACGGATTTCAAAACTAATCATTTTAAGGTACAACGCAAAAGTCGCACATTCTTACATTCTCTCTCTTATGTCAGTGCATTTTTCCGGCACACCTCTCCAATCACCATTAATGCAACCAGTCCACCATCATTACCCCTACGCCACTACCACCGCTACTCACCATCATCATCGACCACGTTGATTAAGTTTTAACCACAAGAAAATCAAGAAGTGCCTCTATAAATCAGATGCTTAATCCCATCTTAATCTTTACGCCTTCTTGATTTTCATAAAACTTTTTCTCTCTCCAAAAAAAAAAAAAAAAATTTAAGCGGAAATTCTTCTTTTCTGTAATGATGAAATCAAAATCTTCTAACAACACTTAGTGCCACTGCAGAAGTTAAAACTTTTCGAACTTCTGCGGTGTGTGAGGATTGTGTCAGTATCAAAAATGATAATTTTGATTTATATCAATGCTGTGACTACATCTCAATGATTTATTCAGTATTCTATGTTGTGTTTAAATCAGCGAGTTAGACTCTCAGCCAGATAGAAGATTATTTTTATTTTACTTACATTTCTTTTTGGTAGATAATCAACTCTTGTTGATTATATATATCAGCGACTCCCTGATATATTGGCTAATGGCGGTTTGATTACGGATTTCAAAACTAATCATTTTGAGGTACAACGCAAAAGTCGCACATTCTTACATTCTCTCTCTTATGTCAGTGCATTTTTCCGGCACACCTCTCCAATCACCATTAATGCAACCAGTCCACCATCATTACCCCTACGCCACTACCACCGCTACTCACCATCATCATCGATCACGTTGATTAAGTTTTAACCACAAGAAAATCAAGAAGTGCCTCTATAAATCAGATGCTTAATCCCATCTTAATCTTTACGCCTTCTTGATTTTCATAAAACTTTTTCTCTCTCCAAAAAAAAAAAAAAAAAAAACTTTAAGCGGAAATTCTTCTTTTCTGTAATGATGAAATCAAAATCTTCTAACAACACTTAGTGCCACTGCAGAAGTTAAAACTTTTTGAACTTCTGCGGTGTCTGAGGATTGTGTCAGTATCAAAAATGATAATTTTGATTTATATCAATGCTGTGACTACATCTCAATGATTTATTCAGTATTCTAAGTTGTGTTTAAATCAGCGAGTTAGACTCTCAGCCAGATAGAAGATTATTTTTATTTTACTTACATTTCTTTTTGGTAGATAATCAACTCTTGTTGATTATATATATCAGCGACTCCCTGATATATTGGCTAATGGCGGTTTGATTACGGATTTCAAAACTAATCATTTTGAGGTACAACGCAAAAGTCGCACATTCTGACATTCTCTCTCTTATGTCAGTGCATTTTTCCGGCACACCTCTCCAATCACCATAAATGCAACCAATCCACCATCATTACCCCTACGCCACTACCACCGCTACTCACCATCATCATCGACCACGTTGATTAAGTTTTAACCACAAGAAAATCAAGAAGTGCCTCTATAAATCAGATGCTTAATCCCATCTTAATCTTTACGCCTTCTTGATTTTCATAAAACTTTTTCTCTCTCCAAAAAAAAAAACAAAAAAACTTGAAGCCTAAATTCTTCTTTTCTGTAATGATGAAATCAAAATCTTCTAACAACACTTAGTGCGACTGCAGAAGTTAAAACTTTTCGAACTTCTGCGGTGTGTGAGGATTGTGTCAGTATCAAAATCATTTTTACCCAAAAACAGAGTATGTGGAGATACTAATCTTTTTGAACAAACATTTTATTCTCCGTGCTCTTGCAAATCACCAATGCCCTGCTTTCAAATATTATTCATTTTTTGGGCACAGATTAACTGGTCACTAATCAACACTCTTAGAGTTGATTATGCAAGTATGGCTTTTGAAAAACTGATTGATAGAGTCACTGAGTCTACCATGGTTAAATATGCACTTTATTTTAAGACTTTTGATAAAATTTCATTCAAATTTTCTGAAACAACCCTGGTAGACAATCAAAACCTTTCTAAACCAGTGATAGTGTCTCTATCTGCTTTCATGAAACCACAGTGGATACTTGCACCCCAGCCTGTAACTGTTGAACAACTGTCAGACCCTGCCCCCCAATCGACCATGTCACTGACAACACCCCCAGTGACCATAGTTGGTCAACCATCAAAGAAAAATCCACCTACCACCAAACGAAAATCCAAACTAAGGTCCCTAACATTAAAGGATCAGGGACATAGCAAAAAGAAGACGTCTAAGGATGCCAAGGGTGAAACAGAGACTGAATGTTTAGTCTCTGCGGGCACTCTTGCTGACCCTAAACCTTCAACTACTTCACTGAACTCCCAAAAGTTCAATGACTCTAAAAAGGGAAACTTACAGATAGCTACAATGGCTCAACCCATTGTTAGCAGTGATTCGGGTGCAACCCACACCCCCTTATCGAGTCAACCCATTAGCCACTCATCATTCTCACAAAAGGATGGTGTTGTAAACAAAGGGCAAGTGGCATCAGTGGGTGATAACACACCCATCGCTGATGTCACATCACTGGCTACAGACCCAAGCCACCTCTCATCTAGCACTGCACCAGCTGTCAATGTCTCTCCCCAATCACAGGGAAAGATACAGGCTGACCTTTCTGTATCCGATGATCCATCAGCTAAAACACAAGCTGGTGATGACGAGGATACCCAATCCAATGATATAATTCAACAAGTTATTAACAAAAGCATTTCGTGCTACCATAAGGGGGGAGAAAACGTGCACATGAATGCAAAAATCAATGTTGCCCATGAAAACGTGCAAATGAATGCAAAAACCAATGTTGCTCATGAGCAAAAGGCTGGTGATGTTACCAGAAATGCTGATTTGGAACCTTGGATGTAGAAACCACTAGAAACATGTTCATCCTTAGGCTCTGGTTTGCATTGTGACAATCCTCCATTTAGGGTATTAATCTTTACCTAACTTCATGCATTACCTAGAGTAATTCCCTGATTAGTGAATTCAAAACGATTTTTATGTGTTAAGTTTTGTGAAATTACTATGTGATACGTGATGTATTAGATTCATAGTTTTATGTATATATAATTACGTACGAAATGAACATATTAAACTTGATAAACTAAATACAATAAAGTTGGTGATACGAAATAATTAATAGTTCGAAAATTATTAATTACAAATATTATTAGCTTATATTATTGAAATAATATACTATATTATACGTTTTATATTAAACGTACCGAGCGCGTCATACACGAACATAAACAATTATAAAACGTGCCTAAAGGTCAAATAAAAGTAACATCTTGTCTAATCCTGTTTTAGTATTTGGAACATTACCTCAAAATATAATTTCCAAATTCAACTGAAATCTGGCACGCAATTTAACTGTACAGTCCCACTACTGTGAATAATTTTATTAATCATTTTTAAATAAAATTATTTTATTTTGGTAATTGTCAATTATAATGTTTAAAATAAAATTTAAACAAACGAATAATTGAGTGGGACACGGGGTACAAATAATTGGACCCGTACACGGAATTAACAGGTTAAAAACCCAAACAAACAAACCAAACTAAATATCAGTCGACACATATATGCACCACCTTACCTCCCTTTGAAAATCTTAAACCAAAAACTCATTCTATATACTCCCTCACTTGATCACCAATAATTGCATCCTACCTATATTTTCATCTGAGTTTGTGTGTGTGCGTCTTGGAGCAGGAGCAAGAAGCAGGGAGAAAACACATAACCATCTCCATTTTCTTCAAAATCTTCAAACATCAAACCTTCAAACTAACAACAAAATGGTTTCTTAATCATCATTGTATCATCATCATCCGAAGCATCAATCATCATCCAACCTATTGTGAGGAATTTAAACTCTTGAACTTCATATTTAAATTTCATACTACTTTGATCATATAATTTTTAATGTATAATGTTAGTATTGGATGTAAACATGTTATAGTAGTGTTTGAATGATATATTATAGTGATTAGTAATGTGCAAAAATGTGGAAATCAAACACCCAAATATTATATATATACATCACAGACCAAGAACCAGGGGACGAACAGAGGTTGAACCGGGCAAGGAACCAAACTGATCGGTTGGTTTTAACCAGCTGATCGGCTTAGTGAGCCGATCGGCTCATCAACTTTAGCCGATCGGCTAAGTGTTGTTTGAGCCGAACGGTTTGTTAAGCTTATACCCGATCGGCTAGGCTGTTTGTGTACTGACTTTTTTGATGCGTTTAATTAGTTCATTGTCGACATACATTTCGTAGTACAAATATATTAACGAGTATGAAATACAAATATTAAAAGCTATAAAAGTTATGAAATTTAATAATACAAAGTTTGGTACAAAATTGTACACGACCGCAGGACATTATTTTGACACGGACAACTAACAATATAACTTTTTGGGCCAAACGGGCCAAATCTATATTGGGTCAAATTTGTATTTGTTAACGGGCCAAAATAGATTTTTTTTTTTTGGGTAAAGGGTTACCCCGGTGAACTTTTATTAATAAAAGATGAAGTACAAAACGATGTGACAGAGTATCACACCAACCTCGATGCTACAAGATCAACAAGGACTAAACTATATGTATACGACATGCCATATACATATTACAATGATAACAAGCTTTAAACATGAAAAACAGCCAATATAATGTAAATGAGCAATCTATAAGTAAAGAATCACTATTTCCCATCCCTAATGCACGATTGGGGTAATCTCCACATATCCAGAAATTCCAAGACCGAATCTGATTTCTTGAATTTGAGAGTTAACAGCTTTAAACGAACAGTAGAAAGAATCACTTGTTGAATTTGCAAAGCTGATCGGCCACCTTGATTATACAGTCTGTTATTCCTCTCTTGCCAAATAAAGTATGAAGTTGCTGCAAGGAGAATACGACCTATATGTGACACCTGTCAAATTAGGGCTAGTAATTAGTGCCTAATCAATTATTAATACATGTAATTAGTTCTGTGTTAGGCTAATTAATGTACCGATATATATATTATTGAATATATACAATTATGCGATTCGATTAAATCGTACAAGTTTCAAATCGAATGTATTTCGGTTCAATTAAATAAGGACGTTGGTAAAACAATTTTATTAAATAATATAACATTATTTAATAACACTATCTTTCCCAAAATATTATCTTGATAATAATACTTTGTAATTAATTCGTGTCGTACAAACAACGGTTACGTGATTTAAAATCCGTACAACGAACGAGCAAATCGAGATTCCTAAATTAACGAATCATCTATATAAATGTTTTTCCAAGTATTTAGAAAGAACACTTCAAGTGAAAGTATTGAAATCTAAATCGTTACTTAAAAACGCGTAATAAACGTTTAAACACCAAACCGAACGAGAAAACGAACACCGCACGAAGCACAAATCGAATAAATGAGAAAATGACCAAAATACCACTGAGTGGGCCCCCTAGGCCGGCCCCCCATTCCCCATGTGACCCCATGTGGTCACCACCCACATGACCCACTAACACTTCATGCAAGTGTTGAGTTAGTGGAATACTACATCACCCTCCACTCATCTCATTTCCATTCAACACTTCAATCTCATTTCTCTCAAAAACACACACAATTATCTCTCAAAATCCAGAGAAAACTCAGCCTTTTCTCCACCCTCAAACCACCACAAGACCACCATAAACCACCATAGCACCACCACCATCAAAGTCACTATTCTACAAAGAACACAAGCTCAACAACAACTCCTCTTTCTCCTCATCTCATTTCCATCAAAATCTTTGTAAGGAAACTCTTTCTTACTTTCATATTGTTTATTTACATGTTATAAAGCTCAACTAACAAGATTATGTCCAAATATAAGCTTAAAATACGTTTTTATGAATTTTTCACAAAGAACACACAATCTGTCCAGAAAAACACAGATTACTAAAAATGTCATAACTTGAGTTCTAGGTAGAGTTAGAAGATGCATTTTTTTTAAAATTTGCGTATTCAAAAGATCTACAACTTTCATGTTTTACGTTTTTACCAGATCCGAACGTATTTTTCTCTATTTATCAATCTTTGGGACTGACCTGACTAAAAGCAGAAACTGAACTATGTATGACTAATTAAATTGTTTCTCTATGATCATGGACTTAAGACTCTTGGAAAAATATATGTTAGACACTACACACATAAAAGATCAGTTGATAAAAAGTGTGAGACTTGACTTGGACCAGAAATTGGTAAAACATTTGGCGAAATAAACCGACAAAAAGTCGAAAATGTGAAATCTTAGAATATTTGGAACTTTTATAAGAACCGACACTCTTGGTGAACTTGGACACAAAACGACAATTTATTTAGACTCTATAAACTAATATTTGGGTTGGGTGAAAGTTTCGGGTCAAACCGAGTAAGTTTGACCAAGTCAACAAAAGTGGCTAGTTTTCGAAAAACTTACTATATTTGGAAAGTGGTAACAAAAATGGGTTTGGTTGAATTAGTTAATAACTTGGACCAAAAACTAATTTTGGAAAGTTTCCCGAATGAAAAACCGACACTTGGATACACTTGGGCTAAAAATAGAAATTTGGCCAGACGCTAGTGTCGCATGACCTGCGACACTACCTGCGACACTACCTGCGACACTACTATAGTGTCGCTATTAGTGTCGCTACTTATTGAAAATTTGTTTGAACATGCGACACTGACCTTAATGTCGCATAACCTCACTGCGACACTGACCATAATGCGACACTGATCCTAGTGTCGCATAAACTCACTGTAATATTGACCTTAGTGTCGTATGACCTGCGACACTCGCATACACTGCGACACTTACCCTAGTGTCGCATGACATGCGACACTGACACTAGTGTCGCTACTAGTGTCGCTAAAGACAGAATTTATGGGATTTGTTTCTTCACTAAGTATTGAACATGGGTAATCACTTATAACCACACATGATACATAATGTAACAATGTATACGATGACACATAATTAATGATAATATCTTAAAGAATTATTATTACAAACTTTCACCAACGGGTCGTACACGTTTTTGATAAACCAAGTTGAACAATCAAACATTTGGACATAACAAATTGTTGGACAACAAACATAGATGGTCTGTTGAGACATCTACTCACTCATATAACATTATGCGTTTTGAACGCCCGACAGGTTACAAGTCTTCGGACATCAATTCACAGTTAATCAATTCAAGTTATTTTAATAGACACTCAAGGCTCAGGTGAGTCTCATGGCCCCTATTTTACTGCTTTTCAAACAGGGGTGTGATATTATTGCTCGTTTTATTTTACAAGTTGAACGCAAGTACAAATCAATCAAATACTACATGAGTTGTTTTTAACTAATCACTAAAGCCCTCCATAGCATAGTCTGGTAATACATCTGTAGCGTGAATGTTAGTATATGATATCATATAGGATTGACAATCCTCGTCCGGGTTAGCACGCACTAACTGGTCAAACGGACGTATTAGCATTTGGGAAGACGAGTGTGGATTAGGCACTCGTAGGAGGCAACTCAGTTAGGTTTCCTTAATTGGACCTGACACTCAAGTTAAGCTCAGACTATGTGCTCATGGCTGTATAACTTTTATTTTGCTTAATTGCATTTTAAATTCAATTATAAAATCTTGCGGTTCATACAAATATATGTTGATATACAAACCTGTGAGCTCACCAGCGTTTCGCTGACCCATTTTAGCATGTATCACAGGTGACCAGCAGTAGGTTGGACTGCTTAATCAAGATCCATTAGCTCGAGTCAGCATGCAAACAATCAGAGATTTAGCTGCATTATTACATTTTGTATAGTTTAATTATGTACTTAAATCTCTCAATTTCAAAAGGAGCTAATGTAAACGATACTTTGATGTAAACTTTTATTTTATCAATTTAAATGTAAAACGACGCATGTAGTGGTCGTTCATTATATCTTTTGTGCTGTGTATATTGATTAGTCGCGCCCCGACCCGATTCGCTTCCGCAACCCGAATTTGGGGGTGCGACAGATTGGTATCACAGCCTAAGGTTATAGTGAACTAGTTTGCATTTAGTGGGCCTAGACTATGACCATTAGGCAGTATTCCTCATTAAGTATGATTAGGTTCAGTGACTGCATTGTATTAGTTTAATTTAACATAGCCTGATCAACTATGTACAATTAAAAGAATATAATGTGGAATCTGAAAGGAGTCATGACTGAACAGGATATACTAGTTGACTCTGACCACGAGAGAAACCGGGACTCAAACTTGTCTGTGTTAGACACTCTAGGCTATTATGTGATATATATATATATACATAGATAGGCCTCGTTCTCACTCTATATCTTAGGCTATATTATATATGTATTATATGAATATAGGCCTCACTTTTTCTAACGCTTTGTCTCAGAATGGCAAACACACCTCCCAATTCATCACGCTCTCATCCGTATGGATCGCGTAATCCAAGGGTAGCTAGGAGGAACCCAGGTTGCCTCGAGCTGACCCATACCCCATTCATTTCACTTTGTCAGACTTAGCCACTAGGCTGCACCGACACGAACAACGACTTGATACTATGGATATCGAACTCCAAGAAACCAACGAAAACTGGAGACTCACATCACTTGAACGCATCAATCAAGTCTCCGAGGATCACGAACATACAATCAACCACGTGAACACCCTTGACAATCGTCTGGGTGAAACCATCGAAACCATGGAGATTGTCCACAATCAAGTGATTGGCAACCGAAATGAAATTTCCGTTCTACAATCAAGGATGAACCAGTGCGAGACACGTCTAAGGGAAACCGAGGATGCCCTCCGCATGGTTAGCAGACTTGCAGAATCTATGGACCGTCTCACCACATTACTGCCACAACTCAATCTACATCAGGATTAACTTAGGCTAAATCTGTACTTTATTATGCTTTCATAGGACCTATGTAATTCGACCGGATGTAACAATTCCCGGAACTTTCGTAAAACTTCTAAGTCTGTAACTTTTGAAACCTCTAACTAGAAATTGTCTGTAATCGTTTGACTTCGTATCATGAATTGACAATTTCTTTCGTTATTTCTACAATATGATTGTTACTCTGTGATGTTGTATATTACCATTCTTACATATATACATCTATCGTAATTATCATCCTGGTACAATTTCTTATGTACCTCTCGTTCTTTCTTGAAGAATCATGCCGCCAAAGAGGAAAAGTTACAGTGATGCCGAACTTGCTGCTGTCGTATCTCGAGCTGTGGCCGATGCATTGGCTGCTCGGGATTCACCCCGAAACTCACGAAACAATGACGAAACCCCAGTCAATACTCCTGTCATCAAGCCTTGTTCCTACAAGGATTTTCTCAGCTGCAAACCACTTTACTTCAAGGGCACAGAAGGTGCCATTGGTCTAGTCAGATGGATTGAACGTATGGAATCCGTCTTCAACCTCTGTAACTGCACGGAGGATAACAAAGTCAAATTTGCTACCTACACCTTTCAGGAAGGTGCACTTACGTGGTGGAACACCCACGCCAACTCTGTAGGCATCGAAATAGCAAACGAACTCCCCTGGGCTGAATTGAAGAAGAAGCTAAGGGAAAAATACTGCCCTGAAAAAGAACTACATCGGTTGGAAGAAGAGTTCTGGCACCTGACTGTGCAGGGAACTGACATCGCTGGATATACCACCAAATTCCAGCAATTTGCACTGTTATGCCCGGGTTTGGTTGATCCGGAGAAGAAGAGCATCAAAAGATACATCCGCGGCCTCCCGGAAAATATCCAAGGGAACGTCGCTTCATCCAAGCCAACCACTACTGAAAGTGCTATCCGGCTAGCACATGAACTCATGGCAATGGTTATCAGCCGTGAGAAATCCAATACATCCTCATCCAACAACAACAAACGCAAACCTTCCGAACACCAAAACAACCAGAACAAGAAATCAAACACCATCCAAGTTTACAATACCAATTCTGAAACCAAACGTGCTTACACTGGGGACAAGCCATATTGTTCCAAGTGTAACTACCACCACGATGGTCCATGCAGTACTCCCTGCAACAACTGCAGGAGGTACGGGCACTTGACCCGGGATTGCCGAGCCCCCAAATCCAACAACAACACCTCTCGCAACAATTCCAACCAACCCATATCCTGCTTTGGGTGTGGAGAAACAGGACACTTCAAGAACGAATGTCCTCAAAACAAGAACAAGGGCAACAACAACAACAACAACAACAACAACAACAACAACAACGCAAGGGGAAGAGCGTTTGTACTCAATTCTGGGGATGCCCGTCAGGACCCGAATGTGGTCACGGGTATGTTCCTCCTCAACAACTTAACTGCTTCTATTCTATTTGATACTGGTGCCGATAGAAGCTTTATTTCTGATGAGTTTTGCCCACTACTTGACATCACCCCAATTGCCTTAGATGTTAAGTACACCGTAGAACTTGCAAATGGTAAACTCATAGAAACCAATAGTGTGATACCTAATTGCACTTTAAACCTAGCCAACGAAATCTTTTCAATCGATCTTATGCCTGTTGAAATTGGAAGTTTCGACGTCATCATTGGAATGGACTGGTTGTCCAAACATCGCGCTGAAATCATTTATTATGATAAACTCGTTCGTATTCCTCTCGCCGTCGGTAGAACCTTGGTCATACAGGGGGAGACCGGTGGGATGAGACTAAACGTCATATCTTGCTTAAAAACTCGGAAATTCCTGAGAAAAGGTTATCCAGCAATCCTCGCACACATCATGGAGAAAAAGTCGGAGGAGAAGCGACTTGAGGATGTACCCATCGTTTGAGACTTCCCAGAAGTCTTTCCCGAAGAACTGCCTGGTCTGCCACCGCCAAGACAGGTTGAGTTCTCAATCGATCTCGTGCCAGGTGCTACACCCGTGGCCCGAGCACCATACCGATTAGCCCCATCCGAACTTCAGGAACTGTCCATCCAATTACAGGAACTCCTGGATAGAGGATTCATTCGACCGAGTTCTTCACCTTGGGGAGCTCCGGTCCTATTTATCAAAAAGAAAGACGGTTCTTTCCCAATGTGCATCGACTACCGAGAGTTGAACAAATTGACCGTCAAGAACCGATATCCACTCCCTCGTATTGATGACCTGTTTGACCAACTCCAAGGGTCAAGCATTTATTCAAAGATCGATCTTCGGTCAGGTTATCATCAACTTCAAGTTCGCGACACCGATATCCCGAAAACTGCTTTCCGAACTCGTTACGGGCATTATGAATTTCAAGTAATGCCATTCGGCCTAACTAACGCACCGGCTGTATTCATGGACCTTATGAATCGGGTGTGCAAACCATATCTCGACAAGTTTGTCATTGTCTTCATTGACGACATCCTCATATACTCGCGAAATGAACGAGAACATGCTCAACACCTCAAAACCATTCTAGAACTACTTAAACACGAAGAGCTTTACGCCAAATTCTCCAAGTGTGAGTTCTGGATACAATCCGTTCAATTCCTTGGACATGTTGTTAATAGTCAAGGAATCCATGTCGATCCATCGAAAATCGAGGCCATCAAGTGCTGGCAAGCACCAACATCTCCAACTGAAGTACGTCAATTCTTGGGTCTTGCCGGGTATTATCGGCGATTCATTGAAAATTTCTCAAAAATAGCTGAACCACTCACATCCTTGACTCGGAAAGACAAAAAGTTCGATTGGACTAATAAACAAGAGTCAGCATTTCAACTTCTGAAACAAAAGCTTTGCAGTGCTCCGATTCTATCATTACCCGAAGGCACTGATGACTTCGTGGTATACTGCGATGCTTCTCATCAAGGTCTCGGTTGCGTGCTGATGCAACGAGACAAAGTTATTGCCTATGCTTCGTGACAACTCAAAATTCATGAAAAGAACTACACCACCCACGATCTCGAGCTAGGAGCTGTCGTCTTTGCCCTTAAAATATGGAGACATTACCTCTATGGCACTAAGTGCACAATCTTTACCGACCACAAAAGTCTCCAACACATATTCGATCAGAAGGATCTCAACATGAGACAACGCCGGTGGGTCGAGTTGCTCACCGACTATGATTGTGAAATCAAATACCATCCGGGCAAAGCAAATGTTGTTGCCGATGCCCTCAGTCGAAAAGAACGAACGAAACCACTTCGAGTCCGAGCCCTCAGCATGACTATTCACAATGATCTAAACATTCAGATTCTCACTACTCAACTCGAAGCTCTGAAACCTGATAATATCAAAAATGAAGCCTTGCGAGGCATGGACAAACAATTTGAAATCAAGCCTAACGAGATTAGGTATTTCTCAAACCGAATCTGGTTACCAAGTTTTGGAAATCTACGAGACTTGGTGATGGATGAAGCTCACAAGTCCAAATATTCTATCCATCCTGGATCTGACAAAATGTATCACGGCATCAAGGAATTTTATTGGTGGCCGAATATGAAAGCTGAAATCGCTACATACGTCAGCAAGTGTCTTACTTGCTCGAAAGTCAAAGCTGAATACCAAAAACCTTCTGGTTTACTCCAACAACCCAGCATTCCTGAATGGAAATGGGAACAAATTGCCATGGAGTTCATAACCAAACTATCAAAGTCATCGAGCGGTTGCGATACCATTTGGGTGATCGTCGATCGTCTCACAAAATCTGTCCATTTTCTGGCAATCAAGGAAACCGACAAAATGGAACGCCTCACACAAATCTACATCAAAGAGGTTGTTTCTCGACACGGTGTTCCAATCTCAATTATCTCCGATAGGGATAGTCGCTTCACGTCTCACTTTTGGCAATCACTTCAAAAATCATTGGGTACCCGTCTTGATATGAGTACCGCATACCATCCTCAAACCGACGGCCAAAGTGAACGGACTATTCAAACACTGGAAGACATGCTACGAGCCTGCGTAGTTGATTTCGGTGTAAACTGGGAAAAACACTTACCGTTGTGCGAGTTTTCGTATAACAACAGCTATCACACCAGCATAAAGGCTGCACCCTTTGAGGCACTTTACGGTCGTAAGTGCCGATCACCTATCTGTTGGACCGAAGTGGGAGACAGTTATTTTGGTAATTGTCAATTATAATGTTTAAAATAAAATTTAAACAAACGAATAATTGAGTGGGACACGGGGTACAAATAATTGGACCCGTACACGGAATTAACAGGTTAAAAACCCAAACAAACAAACCAAACTAAATATCAGTCGACACATATATGCACCACCTTACCTCCCTTTGAAAATCTTAAACCAAAAACTCATTCTATATACTCCCTCACTTGATCACCAATAATTGCATCCTACCTATATTTTCATCTGAGTTTGTGTGTGTGCGTCTTGGAGCAGGAGCAAGAAGCAGGGAGAAAACACATAACCATCTCCATTTTCTTCAAAATCTTCAAACATCAAACCTTCAAACTAACAACAAAATGGTTTCTTAATCATCATTGTATCATCATCATCCGAAGCATCAATCATCATCCAACCTATTGTGAGGAATTTAAACTCTTGAACTTCATATTTAAATTTCATACTACTTTGATCATATAATTTTTAATGTATAATGTTAGTATTGGATGTAAACATGTTATAGTAGTGTTTGAATGATATATTATAGTGATTAGTAATGTGCAAAAATGTGGAAATCAAACACCCAAATATTATATATATACATCACAGACCAAGAACCAGGGGACGAACAGAGGTTGAACCGGGCAAGGAACCAAACTGATCGGTTGGTTTTAACCAGCTGATCGGCTTAGTGAGCCGATCGGCTCATCAACTTTAGCCGATCGGCTAAGTGTTGTTTGAGCCGAACGGTTTGTTAAGCTTATACCCGATCGGCTAGGCTGTTTGTGTACTGACTTTTTTGATGCGTTTAATTAGTTCATTGTCGACATACATTTCGTAGTACAAATATATTAACGAGTATGAAATACAAATATTAAAAGCTATAAAAGTTATGAAATTTAATAATACAAAGTTTGGTACAAAATTGTACACGACCGCAGGACATTATTTTGACACGGACAACTAACAATATAACTTTTTGGGCCAAACGGGCCAAATCTATATTGGGTCAAATTTGTATTTGTTAACGGGCCAAAATAGATTTTTTTTTTTTGGGTAAAGGGTTACCCCGGTGAACTTTTATTAATAAAAGATGAAGTACAAAACGATGTGACAGAGTATCACACCAACCTCGATGCTACAAGATCAACAAGGACTAAACTATATGTATACGACATGCCATATACATATTACAATGATAACAAGCTTTAAACATGAAAAACAGCCAATATAATGTAAATGAGCAATCTATAAGTAAAGAATCACTATTTCCCATCCCTAATACACGATTGGGGTAATCTCCACATATCCAGAAATTCCAAGACCGAATCTGATTTCTTGAATTTGAGAGTTAACAGCTTTAAACGAACAGTAGAAAGAATCACTTGTTGAATTTGCAAAGCTGATCGGCCACCTTGATTATACAGTCTGTTATTCCTCTCTTGCCAAATAAAGTATGAAGTTGCTGCAAGGAGAATACGACCTATATGTGACACCTGTCAAATTAGGGCTAGTAATTAGTGCCTAATCAATTATTAATACATGTAATTAGTTCTGTGTTAGGCTAATTAATGTACCGATATATATATTATTGAATATATACAATTATGCGATTCGATTAAATCGTACAAGTTTCAAATCGAATGTATTTCGGTTCAATTAAATACGGACGTTGGTAAAAAAATTTTATTAAATAATATAACATTATTTAATAACACTATCTTTCCCAAAATATTATCTTGATAATAATACTTTGTAATTAATTCGTGTCGTACAAACAACGGTTACGTGATTTAAAATCCGTACAACGAACGAGCAAATCGAGATTCCTAAATTAACGAATCATCTATATAAATGTTTTTCCAAGTATTTAGAAAGAACACTTCAAGTGAAAGTATTGAAATCTAAATCGTTACTTAAAAACGCGTAATAAACGTTTAAACACCAAACCGAACGAGAAAACGAACACCGCACGAAGCACAAATCGAATAAATGAGAAAATGACCAAAATACCCCTGAGTGGGCCCCCTAGGCCGGCCCCCCATTCCCCATGTGACCCCATGTGGTCACCACCCACATGAGCCACTAACACTTCATGCAAGTGTTGAGTTAGTGGAATACTACATCACCCTCCACTCATCTCATTTCCATTCAACACTTCAATCTCATTTCTCTCAAAAACACACACAATTATCTCTCAAAATCCAGAGAAAACTCAGCCTTTTCTCCACCCTCAAACCACCACAAGACCACCATAAACCACCATAGCACCACCACCATCAAAGTCACTATTCTACAAAGAACACAAGCTCAACAACAACTCCTCTTTCTCCTCATCTCATTTCCATCAAAATCTTTGTAAGGAAACTCTTTCTTACTTTCATATTGTTTATTTACATGTTATAAAGCTCAACTAACAAGATTATGTCCAAATATAAGCTTAAAATACGTTTTTATGAATTTTTCACAAAGAACACACAATCTGTCCAGAAAAACACAGATTACTAAAAATGTCATAACTTGAGTTCTAGGTAGAGTTAGAAGATGCATTTTTTTTAAAATTTGCGTATTCAAAAGATCTACAACTTTCATGTTTTACGTTTTTACCAGATCCGAACGTATTTTTCTCTATTTATCAATCTTTGGGACTGACCTGACTAAAAGCAGAAACTGAACTATGTATGACTAATTAAATTGTTTCTCTATGATCATGGACTTAAGACTCTTGGAAAAATATATGTTAGACACTACACACATAAAAGATCAGTTGATAAAAAGTGTGAGACTTGACTTGGACCAGAAATTGGTAAAACATTTGGCGAAATAAACCGACAAAAAGTCGAAAATGTGAAATCTTAGAATATTTGGAACTTTTATAAGAACCGACACTCTTGGTGAACTTGGACACAAAACGACAATTTATTTAGACTCTATAAACTAATATTTGGGTTGGGTGAAAGTTTCGGGTCAAACCGAGTAAGTTTGACCAAGTCAACAAAAGTGGCTAGTTTTCGAAAAACTTACTATATTTGGAAAGTGGTAACAAAAATGGGTTTGGTTGAATTAGTTAATAACTTGGACCAAAAACTAATTTTGGAAAGTTTCCCGAATGAAAAACCGACACTTGGATACACTTGGGCTAAAAATAGAAATTTGGCCAGACGCTAGTGTCGCATGACCTGCGACACTACCTGCGACACTACCTGCGACACTACTATAGTGTCGCTATTAGTGTCGCTACTTATTGAAAATTTGTTTGAACATGCGACACTGACCTTAATGTCGCATAACCTCACTGCGACACTGACCATAATGCGACACTGATCCTAGTGTCGCATAAACTCACTGTAATATTGACCTTAGTGTCGTATGACCTGCGACACTCGCATACACTGCGACACTTACCCTAGTGTCGCATGACATGCGACACTGACACTAGTGTCGCTACTAGTGTCGCTAAAGACAGAATTTATGGGATTTGTTTCTTCACTAAGTATTGAACATGGGTAATCACTTATAACCACACATGATACATAATGTAACAATGTATACGATGACACATAATTAATGATAATATCTTAAAGAATTATTATTACAAACTTTCACCAACGGGTCGTACACGTTTTTGATAAACCAAGTTGAACAATCAAACATTTGGACATAACAAATTGTTGGACAACAAACATAGATGGTCTGTTGAGACATCTACTCACTCATATAACATTATGCGTTTTGAACGCCCGACAGGTTACAAGTCTTCGGACATCAATTCACAGTTAATCAATTCAAGTTATTTTAATAGACACTCAAGGCTCAGGTGAGTCTCATGGCCCCTATTTTACTGCTTTTCAAACAGGGGTGTGATATTATTGCTCGTTTTATTTTACAAGTTGAACGCAAGTACAAATCAATCAAATACTACATGAGTTGTTTTTAACTAATCACTAAAGCCCTCCATAGCATAGTCTGGTAATACATCTGTAGCGTGAATGTTAGTATATGATATCATATAGGATTGACAATCCTCGTCCGGGTTAGCACGCACTAACTGGTCAAACGGACGTATTAGCATTTGGGAAGACGAGTGTGGATTAGGCACTCGTAGGAGGCAACTCAGTTAGGTTTCCTTAATTGGACCTGACACTCAAGTTAAGCTCAGACTATGTGCTCATGGCTGTATAACTTTTATTTTGCTTAATTGCATTTTAAATTCAATTATAAAATCTTGCGGTTCATACAAATATATGTTGATATACAAACCTGTGAGCTCACCAGCGTTTCGCTGACCCATTTTAGCATGTATCACAGGTGACCAGCAGTAGGTTGGACTGCTTAATCAAGATCCATTAGCTCGAGTCAGCATGCAAACAATCAGAGATTTAGCTGCATTATTACATTTTGTATAGTTTAATTATGTACTTAAATCTCTCAATTTCAAAAGGAGCTAATGTAAACGATACTTTGATGTAAACTTTTATTTTATCAATTTAAATGTAAAACGACGCATGTAGTGGTCGTTCATTATATCTTTTGTGCTGTGTATATTGATTAGTCGCGCCCCGACCCGATTCGCTTCCGCAACCCGAATTTGGGGGTGTGACACTATAACACTTCTAGCTTTCCTCGAATTCAACATAGGCTGAAAATATGCAAGAATATCATCCCAACTCGCTGAAGTCCGCTGCATTCCTCCAAGATTTTTGACCAAAGACCACACCTGTGAAGAAAAGGTACATTCAAAGAAAAGGTGGTTATGAGAATCTGGAACCATCTTACATAAAGGACACCTGAGCAGGTTTAAGTCAGTAGAAATACCAACATCCCATTGCTTTAAGGTATCCTGTGTTTTTAACTTTCTCCGCATCACAAGCCACATATGAAGTCTTTAAGTAACTGAAAACCTTAGAGACCTAGACTATATCCTTGGCTAACACACTCATGCATTCATACCTTTGCATACGTCTAACACAACACACATAATTTCCTTTGTCACTAGAAGTCTTGGCAATTTCCGATCTACATCTCAGAGTCAGAGGAGGAGCCTGACTATGCTAGTGATGACCCTTCTGTGTGAGCGTCCTTGGATCAGAATACGCAAACTAGAACGTATGTATATTCGTGCGGAAAACAAATATACGTAATCACAATATGAATTGTAGTAAAGATGAGAGATGAATGTATCCAACAAGAAACCTTGATTATATTACAATATCAATCTTTCATATACAAGTGAATGTCTACAAGTGATCTCTCAAAAAGCTCTCCAAAAGAACACACCAAGAACGTACAAAATGACTTCAACTGACCTATTTATAGACAAGTTATTTATGCGACAATACCAAGTGCAATCCGTGAATAAGTATTCACGGATTCACACCGTCCGTGAATTCATACTATTCACGGAATACAAATGTCGGATTCTTGACTTTCACGGACAATCAACTATTGTCGAATTCCTATTTCACGGATACAAGACGATTGTCGATTCATAGTATTCACGGATACAAAGACTTATTGTCGAAAACATTATCATTCACGGACAACGTCTATTCACGGATTAACACTTAGACATAAATAAGTATTAATCAACTTTTGTCTCTACAAACTCCCCCTTTGATAATACTTGATTCTTTTCTTCAAATCTTCAAGCATATCCAGGAAGATTGCATCCAGCAAAAATACCTTTTGAGCAACATACTTCTACAACCCGTTGAAATTTCAATGCCATTTTTTCATCGTCATATGCATCATCATAAACAATAGGATTCACGAGCAACACTTCAAGATCATCTTTTGAAAGATTGATTAAGCTCAGAGGATCAAACACATATACAATTGACTCTCTATTCCACATCACTTCTCCATTCAAATCTCTATCATAACAAGCAATTTCTGCTTCTCCAGTTGATCCGTTATATCTCCAATGACTCACAAACTTAGAAAAATTCACAGGCAATTTCTCAAGTGGAATCTTTGTCATGCATTTAACTCGAGGATATGTCAAAGTAACTCTTGGTTGATTGGAAATAGGATCGATATCAAAATAATCAACGGTTCTCAATGGGAAAGTTTCCTTAACCCATGTGAATTTCCCATTATTACTTTCTCTTGTTAAAGTGTCTGCCATCCAATTTATCAAACCATGTCTTGAACGATTAATGATATCCACTTAAGCCAAATGATTGATTTCACACTTAGGCAATTTTTCTAAGGCTTTGAATGTAGAGTGGAAGTATTGAAGTCCATCAGTCCTTTTAATGATGAATACTTTGTTGTCATTATCATACTTCCATCTGATAATTCTACCAACGCATTCATATCTTGGTATTTTAAAGAACTTTCGAACTGTAACCACTGGAGTTGGTTGTTCAGGAAACCACCAAGAAACCTTGTGCTCTGGCTCTTTATCATCATCAGAATCTTTCCATAACCCTTCTTGTGAACACATATCTGACTGAACATTTTCCGGATGAAGTTCATCTTCAGAATCTTCCCAGTCTTCAACGTGAACATAATCAAAATCAGGTTCAAATCCCGGAGGATATTCTGGATCGAAATCTTCAAAATCATAATCACCATCATTGCAAAGTTCAACAAATGGTATTAGATCTTCAATAATCACATTCAAAGGAGTTGGACAAAGCACCTCTTCATCTTCAATGCTATCCATTAATTCCTCCTGATCAAAAATACGAGATGATTCTCCAAGCTCAAACATTCTTGACTCATGTATTGCATTTATTGGATCAACTTCTAATGGTTCATTTTCTTGAAATACAACCAATGCTTGTGAGAAATTTGGTTGATCACTATCATTTCCATCATTTGTATCATTTCCATCATAAGTGTCATCAGCATTTTCAGTCATATCATCACCATGATCACCATCATCATCATCACCATCACCATCATCACCATCATCACCATCACCATGATCACCATCATCATCATCACCATCACCATCATCACCATCATCACCATCATTACTATCATTACCATCATCATTACCATCATTATCATCATTGACATTATTCTCCCCCTGATCAACCAACATTTCTTTCAGAAGAAAAACGTCAAGTTCCAATTCTTCTATTCGATCATTCTGAGATAGAATTTGCTGTCGTTGTTCCTCGAGAAGAATGTCTTGAGTATTGATTCGTTGTAAAGCATTAAGTAAATCCAATTGTAGCTTTTCAACAAGAGTCATCAACGGTTTTACAGCTCGTTGTAAAGATGCATCAAGGTTAGCCATGCTAACACTTGGTCCAGGTGAAGAAGAAGATATGCCAGCTGCAACAGAAACAGCAACAGGAATTGTAGGAGTAGCTGGAACAGAGGCAGGAATACCTTGTGATGACATAAAAGACATAGAGGTAGAAGAAATATCAGCAGATGAACGAGGTTCAGAAATTCTGCGTCTTTGAGATGGACGAATATCAGGTACATATTCAGGATCTTGTGCCTCTTCGCGTTGACGTCTTAAATCCTGTCGTTCTTTTTCAATATTTTCAGCAACAATTCTTTGAGTGACTAAAGATTCTTCAACAGTTTGTAGACGAAAAGATTGATCATCTTCAGAACTTGAAGATTCCACTTCCTCATGATCAATCAAAGGCACCTCCTGCTCCCCCTCAGATGATTCACTATCAGTAGTAGAATCAGCAGGTTGTACAATCTGTGACAATGCAAATTGTGGTGGTTGAAAGTCAGCATCAATGATATGGCCAAACAAATCAACAGTAGGCGGCACTGGTTTGCCCCTATATCCATTGCAATCTGCAAACACTCTTTTGGGAATAGGAGTGTAGTGTAGAATGCTTCCATGATAAGTAATCTCGTTGACATGATTATCAAAAATATGCTGAAGAAACCGAGGATACATGAAGAATCCATCATCATTAATGTTGCCAGCCAAATTCTCAAAGATGTATCTCGAAAAATTAAATGGGATATTTAGAACAAGAGCCGTCATTATCCCTGCAAGCTGATAACTCATTGAATCAAAACCAGCTTTCCTCGGAGAGATGCACCCGGTCAACATATGTGCCAAAAACTTCCAGTGTGGACAAAAATGATTTTTCAAGATTTGTACATCATGAGGTCCTTTAGTACATCCCATTTGATGAAGACATTGATCAATGACGTTTCGAGGAATGTCATTTGATGCATTCAAAGTATCTCCAAATTGGAGAGTATGACGAATCAGCTCTTCAGTCAGCAACAAAGGTTTTCCATCAACCGTAGATGTAATACATGGAGGATTAACATCTGTTTGATACACAGCTGAGGTCCAGAAGTCTATCATGTGGTCTTCGTACAGATTGGGAACAGATACAGTCAAGGCATACGATATGCGTGATCGTAGAAGAAACCTTATCATAGGGAAAACTTCCTATTTTCAGGTTTATCAGGTTGTTCCAGAAGATATGCAGTTGCATTGTGTCGTTTTTCAAACACGACTGCTCGATGTCTAACCTCAGGTTGAACAGCAGCAATGGGATCTAAATCTGCCATTTAGAAATAAAATCTGCACCAAGAGTTTATTAGACACACAAAATTTAAACAGAAAGTTTATTTGAAAAATTTTCAACACTTAGAAAAATTTTCAAACATTCAAGTATCCGACAATAACAAAATGAATACTGTTCATGCGACAATGATTAATCTTATGCGACAATATGACTTAGCTATGTACTATTCATACGACAATCATGTATTTATCCGTGAATCATATTGTCCGTGAATAATATTCATGCGACATTTCAAAATAAAATAATATTTAAAAATTTTGTCCGTGATTCATATTGTCGTAATACTATTCATCCGTGAATAATATTGTCGAAGTACTATTCATCCGTGAATAAGTACTGTTCATACGACAATATGATTGTCGTAGTCAAATAGTCAAACAAGTCAAATTAGTCAATCATAAGAATAAATCACGGAGTACTGTTTATCCGAGAATTCAATATTCACGGATAACCAATACACTGTTCATCCGACAATACTGTATTGTCGGGTGGTCCGACAATTCGAATTGTCGGGCGATTTTATTGAACAGTACCAACAGTTATTGAAGTGATCGATTAAGCATGAAATCCTTAACAATAATGAAAGAAATTTATACCAGTCGATGCGGAATACAAAAACGAGTAAGTCTGTCGGATTGGTTTTTAATGAAACTTAGTAATCAGAAAGAAATCGAAGAAAAGGTGATTGTCGGATTTTTGGAATTGTCGGAGTAATAATCACGGAAAAGGAAAAAGTAAAAGTTTTTTAAATTTTGAAATTACTTATAATTTTTTCGATTACTCCGTGAAAATAACATTCCGTGAATATACATCTTTATCCGTGAATAAAGAAATATATACATTCGACAATTCTTTTATTTTTGTGAAAAACATTTGTATCAAATTAAACTAACTTTGGATAAAATTTTCTAACCTATTTAAAAATGAAAAATGAAAAATTAATAAACTAAATATGTACAAAAATAAAATCTTTTTGTTGGAGTAATTTTCGTGACTTGGGATCATATTGGGATAAATGAATGTATTTAATTTGTAATTTTTAGAAATGAAAGTCTATTTTGATTGCTAATATTTTTAACCAATTTAAATCTACATAGCATTAATAAAACATACTTTCTAAAAATCATTTTATATATGATTTTTGGTATGTGTTATACACTTAAACACTTTGGCATCTAAAATATCCCTTTTTTATTATTAATATGCATATCATTTTATATAACCAAAATAGAAATATACTTTCAAATTCATAATATATTAATATTTTCATATAAAGAGTGAAAATATGATGATATCTTTAGAAGTACATACATATGTTGGAATGACTTTTAGTCACATATGTCATACTTCGGGTTGGACTAATAAACTGGATCACAGGTCTATACATCGTATAACAAAGTGATAAAGTTTATTATGATAGATATTTGTATCTTTATCAATATTTGTATGTCCGTGTATAAAAAATATACCGACTAAGGTCTGTACACCGTACAACAAATAGTCAATACATTTTTCCCAGATATCATAATATAAAGACCCTAAATCATGAATCATAATATATTAATCCTTCAAAATTTAAGACTTTTATTATCATTTTGATAATTTTATTGTCATATACTAAGATTTTGGAAGATATAAAATAATATGCAAATATGTTTAGACATTTCTTAGACTAGATATGATAGACCCACAAATGCCTACCAATAAATCATATTTAAAATTACATTAGTAGAAAATTTGGTTTAAAAATGCTATATAAACCTATTAGCATATCAAAAATAGTACGTAACATTCTTTTTTCAGATTTATATGTAAATACAATTCCCAATGTACTATCATTTCCCAACTTTTACACAAAAAATCTCCCCCTATTTTTTATTTTTCATATGTTTTTGAATTTTTGTTTAAAGAAAAAGTAAGAAAGTAAACAACAAAGAAAATTTAAAAAGATCCAAAGTTTATTTAATTTGATCTAAATGCTTCATTCCGAGCATCAAGATTAATTCTTCAAAACGAGGTTTAGAAAACGCTTTTGTAAACAGATCAGCTCGTTGTTTCAAAGTATCAATATGGACTAAGTTAATCAAGTGTTTCTCATAGCAATCCCGTATAAAATGAAAACGAATTTCGATGTGTTTCGTTTTAGAATGCTGTACGGGATTACGTATGATACTTATGGCAGCAGTATTATCTATATGCGAAGGAGTTTGGTTTAGAAGAAACCCATAATCTCTAAGTTGTTGTTGAATCCAAAGGATTTGGGAACAACAACTTGCAGCAGAGATATATTCTGCCTCTACAGTAGAGGTAGAAACTGTATCCTGTTTCTTACACTGCCATGTCACAAGACGTTCTCCTAGAAATTAACATCCACCCGATGTGGATTTGAAGTCAATACCGCATCCGCCATAGTCTGAATCGGAATATGCAGAAAGAGAAAAGTCATCATCATGTGAATACCAAATGCCTAAATTAGGCTTTCCTTTCAAGTATCGAAAAATAGGTTGAACGGCCTTCAGATGAGAAACTTTAGGATTTGCCTGATATCTTGAACAAATGGAGACAGCAAACATAATATCTGGACGCGAAGCTGTCAAATACATAAGAGATCCAATCATGGACCGATATTCCTTTTCATCGGTTGATTGGTCATCAAGAGCAGGGCCAATCTTTTCAACAAGATCAATGGGTGTAGAAATGGATTTGACATCTGTCATCAGAAATTTCTTTAAGATTTCAGTAACATACTTTGTTTGATGTATGAAAATGCCTGAATCAAGTTGCTGGACTTGCAACCCAAGAAAAAATGCCATTTCACCCATTGAACTCATTTCAAATTTTGATTTCATAATCTGCTCAAACTCTCTGCATAAGCTTTCATTTGTCGATCAAAATATGATGTCATCTACATACACTTGAACAAGCAACAAATTCCCTTTTACTTTTCTGATGAAAAGAGTGCTGTCAATCTGACCTCTAGAAAACCCATTTGCAAGCAGATGTTGAGATAAAGTTTCATACCAAGCTCTGGGAGCTTGATGTAAACCATACAAAGCTTTATCCAACCGATACACATAATCTGGGAATTTAGAGTCTTCAAAACCCGGTGGTTGTTTGACAAACACTTCTTCATGCACTTTCCCATATAAAAATGCGCACTTGACGTCCAACTGATATACTTTAAACCTCATGAAGGAAGCATAAGCTAGAAATATCCTTATTGATTCAAGTCTAGCAACCGTTGCAAACACTTCATCATAATCTAAACCTTCGATCTGAGTAAAACCTTGAACGACTAATCGGGCCTTATTTCGGACCACGATTCCTCGATCATCTTTCTTATTACGAAAAACCCATCGAGTGCCAATCGGATGCACATCTTTAGGTGGTTTCACTAAAGTCCAAACTTGTAATTTCACAAACTGTTGTAATTCTTCTTGCATTGCTTGAACCCAAGAGGATTCAGTCAAAGCAATTTGAACATTTTTCGGTTCAATTTGTGATAAAAAAACAAGAAGAAGAATCAGACTTAAGTTGATGCCGAGTCTTAATTCCTTCTGACACATCTCCAATCACATTCTTTAGGGGATGTCGATACTTAGAATTAATTCGCAATGTAGGAACCGAATCTACATGCAAATTATTTCCTAAGTTGGAATCTTCAGGATTACTAACTACTTCATCACTAGAGTCATCAAGAATTGGTTCTTCCAGTTCAGCAGAAGGTTCCTGAAAATTTTCAGTATCGTCAGGATTGGAAGTTGTATCTTCATCTACATTTGTCAAAAGAGGAGAAATCTCATGAGCAATTAAGTCATCAGAAGATTGTGGTGGAGTAAGATGAGAAGTAGAAACTAGTGGAGCTGAAGTAATAATCGGTTCAGCAGGAACAGATGTAATTGGAATAACAAAGTCATCCAAATCTGTAGCAGAAGAAGACACATCATGCTGAAAAAGAGCAAGAGAATTAAAGAACGTGTCATAATCGAATAACCATTTTGGACCTATGCCATTAGAAGAAGGAGAATGCCGAAGAAATTCAACTTCATAGCATTCTTCTATTCGATGTGATGCCGTGTTATAAACTCTCTTGTTGTGAGAATTGGTAGAATATCCCAAGAAAAATCCAGATTCAGATTTTTCAGCAAACTTAGGAAGGCGATCCTTAGTCTTTAACAACAAACACGGACATCCAAAAGGTTCCAAAAAATGAATATTCGGTTTCCGATTATTCAGTAATTCATAGCTCGTTTTCTGCTTATCTTTGACCACAAGAACTCTATTTAATACGAAACAAGCCGTATTAACTGCTTCTGCCCAAAAAGTTGTTGGCAACTTTGCATCTGAGAGCATTGTTCTTGCAGCTTCGATCAAAGTTCTGTTCTTCCTTTCAGCAACTCCATTTTGTTGTGGAGTTCGAGGTGCACTAAATTGTTGAGTAATTCCGTGCTGAAGACAAAACATTTCCATTAAGTAGTTCTTGAATTCTGTACCATTATCACTTCTCAAAATTTTCACTTTCAGAGAAAACAAAGTTTCTAATCTCAGAATTAGATACTTAATTTTCTCAGCCGCCTCATCTTTTGTACTAAGGAAGTAAACCCATGAAAATCTGGAGTAATCATCAGTGATTACTAAACAATAGGATTTTCCCCCAATACTCCTAACACTGACGGGTCCAAACAAATCCATATGGAGAAGTTCCAAAGGAATGTTAATCGAATTCATCAATTTAGGTTTATGAGACTTCTTAGTTTGTTTTCCCTTTTTACAGGAAATACAATGATCATTTAGTGAAAAGGTTTGTTTAGGAACCCCAATCACTAAATAAAAGTATATGTGTTTCGTGTGTAAGTCGTATCGTATGAGTTTAGTTGTTACTCAAGTTCGTTATATCCGTTACATTTTATTTCATAGGCTACAAAATTTGGTACGGGTCCTAAAACTGAAATATGCCATTTTCGACCTCTAGACGACCCCGAAAGGCCTAAAACCGCCTAGGCTATGGTACATAGTCTTGATCATTGGGCCGATTTCGAGTGACCGTGTGACTTTTAGCCCAATCCGTTATAATAAATTTTTCATCGAGAAGCTACCCTGAAAACACTTGTGAAATTCTTCGGCATTTTTACAAAAATTGTTCCGTTTGAGTAATCTAGCCGTTCGGCTATGGAGCACCTAGCCGTTCGGCTATGGAAGCCTAGCCGTTCGGCTATGGAGGACCTAGCCGTTCGGCTAAGGGAAACCTAGCCGTTCGGCTGATCTAATCCAGCCGTTTGGCTCATCAATCCAGTTTCAGGTCTGTTCGCGAAATCAGTTGGGAAGATGAGTATAGGTTCAATTTTCGGACATAATCTACTTGATAGAACACTAATACATGATGATATATGTTATTTAAACACGAAATTTTAAAGAAAAGTGAAAGATTTCTTACGAGTAAAAATGAGGAACGGATGATGGTGATGATGCCGAAGAAGATGATGAAGATGGGGATGGTGATGATCCTTTGTGGTTGTTGCTTATTGTTGTTGTTGTTGTTGTTGGTACCCAAGAGAGAGACTGAGAGATAGAGAAGAGATGGAGGAAATGGAAGAAGAAAATGAAGAAGAAGGAGAAGAAGTAGAATAGGCCGGCCAACTCCAATTATTGGAGTTGGTTGGCTCCCACGCGTAGCATAAAATACCCGTATTTTTGTACCTGATCGTAAAAGTAGTATAATATTTTCAAATGATAAATTTCTAAAAATGAAATCGTATATACTTTTAATCGAAGTATTTTATAAAAATACTTTTAGTGAGATATAAAAATATATCTTTGTTTCAAGTTTGAATGACGGATATGGTTCGAATGGTTTCGTCGCGCTTGAGTAAGATTATATAAAACGAATATGTTTTTTTTGTCTAATGTAAATAATAATTATTATTTTCAATAATAATACATTATTTATAAGTTTTGTCGCGAATGTTTTTACTTTGTACGATACAAATACTTTATATATTATCGAATTAATATATAATAAATACTGAGTATATTAAATAATAGTTTCATATTACTTAATATTTGTTTTCACCAACGCCCGTGTAAATGAATCGGATTTTGACTGATTTGAAAATGCACGATTTAATTTAATCGCGTATTGATATATATTCAACAATATATATATTGATACATACAATTAGCCTAATACATAGTACTAATTACATGTATTTCGAAATGATTAGGAACTAATAACTAGTCCTAATTTGACGGGTGTCACAATTAGCCCATTGGACAACTCTGTATAAATCAGTTGTTAGTTTTTCAAACGTTCTACTGCAAGAGAATTGGTTATTAAATAAATTAACTAGATGAGCAAATGAAGTAATGGTGTCACACTCCCAATTTCATGCTTTGCGGAAGCGATTGTTTTTGGGCGTGACTAATCAGATATCAAGCACAAAGATTAAGCAAACGACTCTAAATGAGACGTTTTAGAAAATACATTATTGTACAGTACATTACATAAGTTTCAAAAGTGAACATAGCTTGGAGTTCGACTAATAGTATCTAGAGATTTTAAAACATAACCGTTAGTACAAGAGTAATGCAATAAAATCTCCAAGTATGTTTGCATGCGACTCAAGCTATCAAGCTGTCCTGCTGGGCATCCCTACTGTTGACGCGTACCTGAGAATGCATCACTAAAAGCATCAACCAAAAGGTTGGTGAATCTCACAGGTTTGTAGTAAATAGTAGTAGCAAGTTTAGTACAGCATCAGTAAGTAAGTAATGAGTTCAACAAGAAATTCGGAAAGGTAGGTATCAATTACATACAAGTAATTAAGTAATAAATTTCAATTACACCCAGGTAATTTAGTAAGTAATTCCAATTACACATCGGTAATTAAGTAAGTAATTCCAATTACGCACAGGTAATTAAGTAAGTAATTCCAATTACACATCGGTAATTAAGTAAGTAATTCCAATTACGCACAGGTAATTAAGTAAGTAAGGTCGGTGTATCTTGCCATGAGCCATCATAGTCGAAGCTTAACCGTAATTTTGCCCCTCGTGAGTGCAACCCAAAATCACTCATATGAAACGAGTAGAAAACACCTGTTTATACGAGTAACGGTTCGTGGTGGCGCTACCACCCCAGGTGGGGATTATCAGTCCCATATGGATCCATATACTAAACTCGCGCTTATCCCATAGTTAACTACTATGATTTCAGAGGCCTTCATTGGATTAAACGGAAACTCATGCAATTTGATATACCGGTAAGTAGTAATTCAGTATCGTAGTAGAACAACGAGTTTGTAAGTTCGTACAGTAGCAAAGTGGTAAATCAGTAACGCAGTAAAACAGTGGCTCACTTCGTTTGTAAAGTAGCAAGGTATCAGTATCGTAGTAAAACAGTGAGTCACTAAGTTTGTACAGTAGTAAAGTAGTTCATCGGTAAAATAGTAAGTTCATGGAGTAGTAACTCCGTAAAGTAATAAACCCCGAGGGTCGCCAAGTCGTAATCAGTAAGTTTGTAATCCAGTAAGTACAAGTAAGTAATCAATACATTTATACATGTATTCAAGTAAAACAAGTAATGCATCTCCCCCAAAACAGTAAAACGGTAAAAAGGGGCTGCGAGACTCACCTGAAGAGCAAGCAACCCTAAAGTGCACGCGTGTACCAAAGAAATCTCCTAGTGTCCTAAACACGCGAGATTAAGATAAGTGAATGGATGTTTGAATAAACCATCCATTTTAATGTTTGTTCGATAAGATTATGCCCAAGGTATTCAATAATTGATTACATTTGAAGTTGGTAAAATGGGTACGGCCCGTTGGTGACAATTTGAAATCACATACAAAAAATACAATTTGATTTGTTTTCGTGAAAATATTCATCGTGTATATATATATATATATATATATATATATATATATATATATATATATATATATATATATAATGTTCTAAAACATAAGGTAAGTCCGTGTATCGGTTCTCAGAACCCTGCAACCTTCTGGCGTCCGAAACACACAAGGTTGTAAGTAAATAAGTAATTAAGTTGGTGTCCTGAAAGACCACCCATGCTAGTTGTCCACTCAAATAGAAAATGTCCAAGTGTTTGTTTGTATGTTTGTAATCGTGTGAGTTTGAAATCAATCATGGCCCGTTGGTGACGGTTTGTAACAATAATTCAAGTATTATCATTGTTTTGTATTTCATTATGTCGTTTCTTTGTAAAGTGTATTTATAAGTCGGTCATTCATATCGCGATGTGAAGGTGTTATCGAATGTAGGTTCGGACAACACTTTCACTGTTTTAATTTCTACTACATCGCTTTAATAAAAATCGCATCTGTAATTTAAAATTCGGGGAAAGTTGACCTAGTCTGGCTGCGGACTAAGATTGTGTTGCGAACTGAGTTCGCGATGCGAGCTGAGTTCGGCTCGTAGGGTAGCAGGCTGCGAACTAAGTTCGTGATGCGAGTTGAGTTCGGCTCGCAAGGCAGTAGGCTGCGAACTGAGTTCGGTTCGCAACATAAGGTTCGGTTCGCAAACGTCGACTCGCAGGTCGGTTCGCAGGTCAACTCGCAAGTCAGTTCGCAGGTCAGTTCGGTTCGCAGTTTGGGTTCGCGAGTTCAATCTTTGGTAGGTAAATCTCGGTTCGCAGCTCGATCTGCGAGCTGAGACGCATCTCAGTTCGTAGACGCTGCTGTAAGTATAAATCGGTTTTTAAATGCATTTCGACTTGGTTTTTGAACATAATCTTGTTGGGTAAATGTTCTAGCATGAAAATCTAAGCTTTACAAGTAATTTAAAAGAGTTTTAAGTTTCCATACCACAAAATGAAAAACGAAGAAGATGGAGAGGTAGAGCTCGTGATGGTGATCCTCGTGCTTGTTCCCGACGATGATGATGAACGCTTTTTGGTGATGTTTTTGGTGGTTTGGGGCTGCGGTTTGAGAGGAGAAAGAGAGAGATTTAGGTGTAAGTGTGTGTGTGTAAAGTGAGGTGAAGTGGGGAGGGGAAAGAGATTAAAAGGGTTGGGTCTTGGGTTGGTGGGTTGGGTCCGCGGGTCTAGGCCAACCCACTCGGGTCTCGGTTTCGCGTATTTTAGTTTTCGAATGTCGTGTTATGACCTGTAGTTGTTTAATTGCGAAGTCTTCGTAAGATTTGTAAATATGTCAAGTATACCCGCAATATTTATTTAACCGAAGTATTTTATCAGCATACTTTATTTCAAGTTGTAAAATTATAAAACATAATTTTTGTTACTAATTGCTCGTTGGGGTGCGTTTCGTGCGGTTTCGTCGCGTAGGATATATCTTAAACAGTATGTTATTGCGTAATATATTATCATAATATATTATAGTAAACCATGTTTGTTTGGATAATTCCACATTATTTATAAATTTTATCACCAACGCCCTAATGTAGATGTGTCGGGTTCAACCCGGTACATTGTTAGCACGATTTAAATGAATCGTGTATGTGCGTATGAATTTTCACTAAGTCCCATGTATATTCGGCCCATCGTGACTAAATACACATAATAATCTCGCGATTAGACACAGTAATGATAGCCTAAAATGCCAGGTGTTACATTCTCCCCCTGTTGGGAGAATTTCATCCCGAAATTTGTTCGAGGTAGTAGTATGTACGTTTTCTAAGAAGGCCTTGAAGTATGCCAAGTGTTGTCATGAATGTCTCTGGTTGCCTTCCTCCCCCTTGTTAGAAGAGGAAAGAGAGAGCTTCTAATGTGTGTTGGCCATTACGCCCAATGGACGGGGTCGGTCGGTAAATCAGTGGGGTGTAGCTACAATTTGCACTAGTAGCCTAAGGTAGCTTGTAAATTCTACTGTGTTTATAACGGTGGTGACAGTCTGTAGCGTCAGAGAGTGAATTATTTCCAAAGGTATAACGTACCCGCAGTATGGTTCGAGTCATGCTTCGCCTCATGGATGCCGTATGTAGTAGTTAGTAGTGGATAATTAATCTTTTTATGCCCAGTATTTCCACACTTGAAGCATAATCTCAATGCTTCCGTGTTTGTGTCCTTTTGAGGGGATTTGCAATTCTGGACCTGGTGTCCAAACGTGTTGCATCTGCTGCAAGGAGAGATGCATGGTCCCTTATGATGGTGTTTGCATAAGGTGCAGTAGGGTAGATTTCCCTTATATGTTCTCCCCTTAGATCCAGTAGTGGGAGTTTGAGTTATTTTTTCCCTTTTTGTTCGGGGCTGAGTAAAGTCTGTGTTGGAGCTCCCTCCCGGGTTCCCTTTGAGGTTTGTCAGTTGAGCTTCGGTATCCTTTTCCATAGGAATATTAGCTTGAGCTTTTTGTGATACCGAGTTAGAAACTAACTGAGGTACATCTCCCAGAGTTGGGCACAAGTGTCTTAATTGTTCCCAATAGAATTCTAAAGTTCGCAGGCGCAATCCCTGCTCGCGGGTGAGTCGGCGTAGATCGGTGATTTCCTCCTGAGCAGTAGCTAGTTGATTGCATAATGCCTTCATTGTTTCGTATGTATGCTTAGAGTTTTCAGTGTTTACATTGACAATGATCAGAGCGGTAACAGTAGGAGGAGTGGTGATAGTGGTGGCCGTGATATGGTTATCAGTAGCAGGATTTGAAAAGGAATTTGCTCGGGTTATTCGAGTAGCTTCTGTAACTACTGTTTGAGGTGGAAAGTCTCGGATTCCTCCTGGGTGTGCCATTTCTTCCAACGGTTCTTCACTCACTGGCTCGGTGTCGCCTTCGAGAGTAAGTAGGTAAGGAAACATTGACTGATCCTCACCGTGTTGGTCATCATTCGGCATGTGGCTGCCAGTGGAGTAGCCTGTCATTTCCTACGAAATGGGTGTTTCATCAAAACAATGTTTTGATGTTGGCATTAAGTATTGTATAATAGCAATTATGAGGTTGAGAGTATAAAAATTGAATTCTAGTGAAGACAATAAAAGTACAAACAGTTCTCTCCGAACAGACGATTCGCGGAGTAGAGTTCTGGCAGACGACATATAAAGATAATAGTTCCATGGGTCCCGGCCTCAACCAGTGTGAGATATATGGGAAAGAGTCTGTTTGTTAAGTTTATAATGTAATTAAGTATTACACCTGTCAGCCTATCTGGGGTTTGCTTATCCTAGGTCATGCCTAAGATCTATAACAATGAGTGGATCATTAAGCAGTCAGCAAGATTTATCAGTCAAGTAGTATAGAGTAATCAGGTTGATTAGAAGTGAACTGTAATCGCATCTAGGTTTGGGTCTTGATGATTGTTTCCAGCGTTGAGGATATAAGCTCTGCCCCGTGCATTGTTGTTTTGGTTCTTCGGTTTTGGGCAGGCTTTCCTGAATTGCCTGGTACCGTTGCACTCGTAGCAGGTTTTGGGTGCACTAATGTTGGTACCAGTAGCGACTGTTTTGGAAATCCTTAGCTAGATGTCCAAATCGTTTGCATTTCGTGCAAGGACATGAACTATCACGATGAAGATTAGATTTAGAGTAGTATGGCCTGCTCCCCTTGTACACCTTCGAGTCGTCAGGGTTTTGGAGCATAGGTCTTAGTAGTCACGGCTTTTGTCGAATTGGATCTGGAGGTTAGGGTTTCCATCAGATTTTTTTTATTGTTACTAAGAGATGGGGCTGGTGTCTCGAGGCGAATGATCCTAGCCATGAGTACGTGTGCCATACGGGTAGCACTCTAGATGTTTGTAGGTTTGGATGAGACGACATTTCCCGGGATATTCTCCGAGAGTCCACGAATGTATCTCTAGATACGTTTGTGTTCTGGGTCTACCATAGCAGGGCAGAGAAGAGTTAGTTGTTGAAACCTAGTGGTATATCCAGCGATATCGTTGTAAGTGTGTGTCGTCGTGGAGGCATCGTGCTTGAATAATTAAGAAAAATAGATAAGTGGATGGTTTGTAAGAGGTTACGGCATATCACATATGTGTATATAATGAGGTAATCTGCAACAGCACTAAGTGGTGGTCATATTGCGGAACGATAAAATCAAAAGCCCTTAAAGGCATGAGTTCGAAGGTCCTTGAATTTTGAAGTTTAAGAGGGTGTCGAGAGTTCGTTAACATTCGAACGATTTCCAAAAGCTTTATGCTAGACGAGATGGGGATCCTGTATACCTATTGAGGTCAGGGTGTTTTAGTATCGCTCATGGCAGGTGATTTAGTACAGATAGTAAATCTTATAATCAGGGTGGTTCGTAGTCATTACATCCGATTGTTCGTTTACAAAATTTGTCGGGTAATACTATACCCGAACTAATACCATAACGTTTTACAAAATGTGACAGTGCATTCATCTAGTTATGAGTTTTCAATATGTTTTGTGGTTCCTACAACCCTGCTTTACGCAGATTTGGCAAAATGGTTATAGTCACTATCTAGCTAGTCCTAAGTAGGCTTCTGATTACTTGGAATTTCATTCCACGTACATGTCGCGTGGGTAATAGCATTCGGCGAGCAAGTCCCGGTAACACGGTGGTGCACGGTTGAGTGCATCCCCTTCCACCGGCTTTCCTCCCAGCCGTTTGACCCACTTTTTTGTTTTCCTAGTGAAGTTTGCGGCCACCCTTTTCCAGTGGTGTAATTTGTCCTTAACCTTTTGGGTGACGGATCTTCTCATGATTCTCAGCTCTTTCTCATAGTCCTGACACTTGTATTTCAGCTCCCTAGTATGATTGTTCAGTTCGATTGTCTGCTCCATGACCCGTTCATAAGCCTCTACGTCGATTATCCCGAATTTTTGGTTCTAGTTTTCCTCGACCCCGAATTCCTCTACAGGTGCGTAATCTCCGTCGAGGTTACCTGTATTGTACTTGTTCCTCCTGAATCTGGTCAGAGTCGGATGGGTAATCCTCCATAGCTGTGCTTGACCTCTTGCTGAAGAGATCCTATAAAGCGCAAAGAGGATAAAGAAAGTCTCAGTGGTTATATTCCTGGCTGGCACTTGGTGTTCCGTTCATGTGAATGATGAAGTTTTATTCTAAGATATTGGAGAGATTTCGCGGAATCTGTTGGGTCGCCGCTGCTATAAACGCATGGGCGTGTTTATACTGTGAGTGCCACTACTGTTGTCGGTAAGTGTTAGATTTTTCTGTCGAAATAGTGAGTCGTTTTAGCAGGACGTTGATTGCCAATTCCATGGCTGTAGTGGTATCAATTGAGGCCTATACATACATATATCGTGCTTATTATAGCCTAGAAGATAGCACATGTGTGAGGCCTATTTATTTATATACACGGTACATATAATAGCCTAACAGCGTAGCAAGTAGCATTTGGTCCCGTTTCTCTCGTGGTCAGAGTCAACTAGTGTATTCTTGTTCAATATAACCTCTTTCAGGCTTCACATCATTTTTCCTTAATTGTACATAGTTGATCAGGCTATGTTAAATTAACGTCGTATGATGCAATTCCTGAACCAGTCATACCTAATAAGGAAATACTGCCTAACGGTCATAGTCTAGGCCCACTAAATGCAACCTAGTTCGCTATAACCTTAGGCTCTGATACCAATCTGTAACACCCCCAAATTATGTGTTTAGCGGAAGCAAGCTTTGGGGTGCTACTAATCATATATCAACAACACAAAGATAAAGCAAATGACATCTATATGAAACGTTTGAAAAATAGTTACATTTCATAGATACAAGGTTTGAAAACATAGTGTTTTCGGTTACAAAATGAAGTTCCCTAGAGTCCGCACGGTTAGCGGGAGATTCTATTACATAATTACAGCATACAAAAGATAATGTTATAAATCTCCGTTAAATGCAGTGTGGAAAATCATGCGACTCTAGCTAGTAAGCAAACCCTGCTGGGCGACCCTAATATTGCTGTATACCTGAGAATGCATCACTAAAAAGGTCAACCAAAAGGTTGGTGAATCTCACAGGTTTATAGTAAGTAGTAAGTTTGAACACATCAAGTAGTGAAAGTATTTGTACAGTTTTAACCAAGTAATGAGTAATGATTGCACGAATGCAATCGGGTTGATATACATTGCCATGAGCATCATAGTTGAAGCTTAACCAGTCTGTAAGGTACAACTAAGTACCAGGTAAGTGCCCCTATGAGTGTTAATCCAAAACCCCTCACATGTAACGAGTAAGAAACGCCCGTTTATACAGTACGGTTCATGGTGGCGCTACCACCCCGGGCGGGGATTGTCAGTCCCATATGGATCCATATACTAAAACTCGCGCTTATCCTATAATTAACAACTATGATTCAGAGGACTTCATTGGATTAAACGTAACCCATGCAATCAATATATCAGTAAGTCTGTAAGTCTGTAAAACAGTAAATCTGTAGATGTGTCCAAGTAAAACAAGTAATGCATCTCACCCCAGAGTAAAAACAATAAAAATGGGGCTGTGAGACTCACCTGAGTCTAGCAAGTATGTAGGTGAAATCAAGTATGTAACGCAGTTGTAAGTCCGTGTATCGGTTCTCAGAACCCTGCAACCTTCTGGCGTCCGAAACGCACAAGGTTGTAAGTAAATAAGTAATTAAATTGGTGTCCTGAAAGACCACCCATGCTAGTTGTCCACTCAAATAGAAAATGTCCAAGTGTTTGTTTGTATGTTTGTAATCGTGTGAGTTTGAAATCAATCATGGCCCGTTGGTGACGGTTTGTAACAATAATTCAAGTATTATCATTGTTTTGTATTTCGTTATGTTGTTTCTTTGTAAAGTGTATTTATAAGTCGGTCATTCATATCGCGATGTGAAGGTGTTATCGAATGTAAGTTCGGACAACACTTTCACTGTTTTAATTTCTACTACACCGCTTTATTAAAAATCGCATCTGTAATTTAAAAATCGGGGAAAGTTGACCTAGTCTGGCTGCGGACTGAGATTGTGTTGCGAACTGAGTTCGCGATGCGAGCTGAGTTTGGCTCGCAGGGCAGCAGGCTGCGAACTTAGTTCGTGATGCGAGTTGAGTTCGGCTCGCAAGGCAGTAGGCTGCGAACTGAGTTCGGTTTGCAGCATAAGGTTCGGTTCGCAAACGTCGACTTGCAGGTCGGTTCGCAGGTCAACTCGCAAGTCAGTTCGCAGGTCAGTTCGGTTCGCAGTTTGGGTTCGCGAGTTCAATGTTTGGAAGGTAAATCTCGGTTCGCAGCTCAATCTGCGAGCTGAGACGCATCTCAGTTCGCAGACGCTGCTGTAAGTACAAATCGGTTCTTAAAACGCATTTCGACTTGGTTTTTGGACATAATCTTGTTGGGTAAATGTTTTATGATGAAAATCTAAGCTTTACAAGTAATTTAAAAGAGTTTTAAGTTTCCATACCACAAAATGAAAAACGAAGAAGATGGAGCGGTAGAGCTCGTGATGGTGATCCTCGTGCTTATTCCCGACGATGATGATGAACGCTTTTTGGTGATGTTTTTGGTGGTTTGGGGATGCGGTTTGAGAGGAGAAAGAGAGAGATTTAGGTGTAAGTGTGTGTGTAAAGTGAGGTGAAGTGGGGAGGGGAAAGAGATTAAAAGGGTTGGGTCTTGGGTTGGTGGGTTGGGTCCGCGGGTCTGGGCCGACCCACTCGGGTCTCGGTTTCGCATATTTTAGTTTTCGAATGTCGTGTTATGACCCGTAGTTGTTTAATTGCGAAGTCTTCGTAAGATTTGTAAATATGTCAAGTATACCCACAATATTTATTTAACCGAAGTATTTTATCAGCATACTTTATTTCAAGTTGTAAAATTATAAAACATAATTTTTGTTACTAATTGCTCGTTGGGGTGCGTTTCATGCGGTTTCGTCGCGTAGGATATATCTTAAACAGTATGTTATTGCGTAATATATTATCATAATATATTATAGTAAACCATGTTTGTTTGGATAATTCCACATTATTTATAAATTTTGTCACCAACGCCCTAATGTAGATGTTTCGGGTTCAACCGGGTACATTGTTAGCACGATTTAAACGAATCGTGTATGTGCGTATGAATTTTCACTAAGTCCCATGTATATTCGGCCCATCGTGACTAAATACACATAATAATCTCGCGATTAGGCACAATAATGATAGCCTAAAATGCCAGGTGTTACACAAATTAATAGCATTCCAGGATCTTGGAAGTAGGTCTCCATCCATATTAGCCAACCAGTATGCCCCCTTTCTAGCATCTGAATCTATTAAATATGGACCTTCCCACTTTGGTGCTAGCTTTCCTTCCTCAGGATTCTTAGTATTTTGAAATACTTTCCTTAGTACCAAATCTCCTAATTGAAACCTTCTTATCCTAACATTCTTGTTATAGGATCTTGAAATCCTCTGTTGGTATGCGGCAATCCTGAATTTAGCATGATCCCTTAATTCATCCACAGTATCTAGGATAATGCCAAAACAAATGTTTGTAAATAGGATTATGCCAAAAGTCTAAGTAAAATGTAAAATACTTTGAAGATAATAAAGTTATACAATCAACAGACTAGTAACGTGCAAATTAAACGATGAAAATATGAAATGAATGCAATCGACATAAGGATATACGAGGAAAGCCCTTGATCAAGGTTGATCGCCGGCACAAAACCCCGGGAAGGATAAAATGATCCTTGCCTTTGTTAATCTTATTAAAATAAAAGAAATCAATTACAAACTAAGAGCACAAGGATGATCGGCTATGTGATTTGACTAAGTGTTGGTGAATGTGTTTGAGAGTAATTGAGAGCAGAGTATAAGTGTTTTCTCAGGTGTAAATAGTGATTATCCATCCTCCTAATCGATCATCCAGGCCTCATTTAAATACTAGAGGCATATAACAATATTTCCGAGATCTTAGGGATCCTCCGATGAAGGGTGAAAACCACCAACGTCTCTCTTGACTTTATTTTACACGTGCAGTGGACTCCGTCTTCACATAATCATATCAAAGCTTCTTCACATAATCCGGAGCATATCTCATTAACGCGTTTTATCCATGACCTGGTCAATACTCAAGAAAAACAAACGTGTTATACAGCACATGATCCTGAATTAATACAGGTCCAAGATCCTGAGCTATGCATATTCCATAATAAATATAGGATCCTTGCTTAGCTATCTCACTTGTCCATTATCCTACATAATTATGTTAGATAAATATATCCTGAGTAGGATCCTACAGAATAAATAATAAGGATACTTCTAGGATCCTTAACTATAACTGTAATCCTGAAAGCAAAGTCATAAAATATCATTATCCTGGGATACGAATATAAAACATAAATACTTTTCATACCTGCGTGATGATACTATTGTGATAATAAGGATCCTGCAGTATTAGTTAAAAATCTGCCCACAACACATGATCCTGACTTGCCCCCAGAACCTGATGCATTCGAATAATCTCCAGACTGATAATACTCAACTTCACATACTTGTTCTTCATTGTTATCCTTATCAGCAATAGCAGGTGTTGCAATATGTATAATTGATATCTTTACATCTGGTGGTATCTTTAAGCTTGATCCCAAGTTAGCCAGAGCATATGCTTCAGTATTATCCTCACGTGGCACCTGTTGAATGTTGAAGATCTCGAAGCTACCTGTAAGATCCTTAACAATCTCCAAATACAAAGCTAATCTATCTACTTTTACGGTATATGTTCCATTATAATGATTCGCAATTAACAATGAATTAGCATACACATTTAAATACTTTATACCAATATCCTGAGCCTGTAAACCTGCAATTAATGCTTCATATTCTGCCTCATTATTTGTAGCCTGAAATTCACATCTTATAGCTTGAGGCATAATATCACCTTGAGGTGATTTTAATACAATTCCTGAACCAGTTCCTTTTATATGAGAAGCACTGTCAGTATATAGTGTCCACTTTTCACTTATTTGATTTAATTCGTGCACTTCTAAATCTACTTCATTTTGAAGGTCACTAGTAAAATCAGCAATAAAATCCGCTAAGGCTTGTGATTTAATTGCATTCGTAGGTTCGTAAATCAAATTATAAGCACTTAACTTAACAGACCATTTAGCTAGGCGTCCTGACGTTTCGGGTTTTCTTAATACATTTTTAATTGGATAATTAGTTTTTACATGAATCAGATGTGTCTCAAAATAATGCCTAAGTTTGGTGGACGCCATAACTAACGCAAGTATAAGTTTTTCAAGATGAGAATACCTGGTTTCAACATCTAGTAGGCTTTTACTTACATAGTAGACTGGATGTTGTTGTCCTTCATGATCCTTCACAAGTTGTTGGTGCATTTGGTGTGTCAGTCAGTTGGTCAAACGTTTGAAATTATCAAAGTCAATTAGTCTGCGTATGTATAATATTTAGTGTGTATACGCGAGTCTGTAAACGAATAGTGAAACAGAAAATATACACAAAATAGTGTTTATGCGACACTAAGAAAGCGTCGCATAGTGCGACACTTAGCAAGTGTCGTAATAGGGTTTTAACCTGCGACATTTAGCGAGTGTCGCATAGTCAACAGATTACCCTACAAATAGAGAGTTATATTTCAGTTTTAGTGGTGTGTTAGAGAGGAGAGAAACGAATTTGAGTTTGTATCTTGTATAATCTTGATTATTGAATTGTGAATATATACAAAGATTATATAGAAATCGTGTGCTCGTGATTCGTAAACGTTTATATACTCGATTATTTGATTTCGCACCTACAATAGATTGAACGATCCAATCAGATCTACGCTCAAGGGACTTACACAAGTACTGCACTTACGCCACTTCTTGATAACGAAAGGTACAGGAATAGTGGCTCGCCATTCTCAGTCTTCATCAATAAAGGAACTGATGATAAATAATTCTTCAAATCTTGAAATGCAGTTTCGTGTTTTTCTCCCCATTCGAACTTTTTGTTTTTCTTCAGGATATCATAGAATTCCTTGCATCTATATGAGGATCTTGAAATGAAACGATTCAAAACTGCTATTCTCCCCGTCAATCTTTGTATATCCTTAGGGCTCGATGGGGATTTTAGGACAAGCTTCTATCCCTCTCTTAGTCACCATGTATCCTAGAAATTTTCCTGCCCCCACTCCGAAGTGGCATTTCGCAGGATTAAGCTTCATGTTGTATTGATCCAGGATGTCGAAGGCCACCTTAAGATCCTGAAGATGATCCTCAGTTTTCTTCGACTTTACTACCATATCATCGATATATACCTCCATTGTGCTTCCCAATTGGTCTTTGAACATCATATTGACCAGTCTTTGATATGTCGCACCTGCATTTTTAAGACAAAAAGGCATCGCAATATAACTATATATACCTGTGGGAGTTATGAAGGTTGTGTCGTCCTGATCTGATGGTCCCATCTGAATTTGTTGAAATCCTGATGAAGCATCCATGAAGGTCAGGATCTCGTGTCCAGCTGTAGCTTCTACCATTGAATCTATATGAGGCAATGGAAAAGAATCCTTGGGGCAGGCTTTGTTGAGATCCGTATAATCCACACATACTCTCCATTTCCCATTCTTCTTTTGTACCACCACTAAGTTTGCCAACCATCTTGGAAACTTTACTTCCCTTCATGCCAGCAGCAAGTAGTCTTTCAACATCTGCCTGGATAATAGCATTTCTTTTCGGCGAAAATTTTCTTCACATCGCTAGTCTTTCAACATGTTTAAAATCATCATCCGAGTATTATCATCTAAACAAATGTATTAAAAACTTAGCCGACGTTAACTTTGTCAATTTTGAGATAAAATCTGTACATTTTCTTCTTTGTTGATGGTACTTCTCGAAGAGACTCATTAGCCCTTTGGACAACTCTGTATAAATCAGTTGTTAGTTTTTCAAATGTTCTACTGCAAGAGAATTGGTTATTAAATAAATTAACTAGATGAGCAAATGAAGTAATGGAGTAAGGGGAACGTTTAACAACCATTTTAGTGCGGATCCTGTAAGAGTAGAGCCGAAGCCCTTGCATAAACATGCTTCTTTAAGATCATAAGGAACTGAAATGATCTCCATTCTCTCCCTGTATTGCGCAATATGCTCCTCGGGATCCGTTGTTCCATCATATAACTTCATATTTGGTGTTTGAAATCTTTTCGGGATCTCAGCATCACAAATAGGTGGTGCAAATCTCGAGATCCTATGGGTTGTTGGAGCAGCTTCAGGAATCGGTTGCACAACTCCAGGGACACTCGATATCATATCCTTCAACTTTTGTATTTCCCTTGCCATCATAGGGCTAACCCCGGGATCCTGAAAATTATTAGTCCCAACAGTATTATTAGAAGTATAATTACTATACATGTTACCACTGTCAGGGGTCCTATATGAGGATCCTGGATTAGATTGTTGACCCCTTGACGTAGAAACTCCTATAGCAAATATTGGATCTGGGATCCTAATGCTCCCTTGCATAGATACGAAATGTCCTTGATGTTCCGTAATTGGGGGAGTGCCAAAATTAAGGATCCTGCTTCAGATATGGGTAGTGACTTGAGCAGCAGGAGTCCTGTCTCTTGCCCTCAAATTCTCCATATCCTTCCTCAGGATTTCATTGCTTCTCTCCACTCTTTGAAGCTGCTCCTTAACCTACGTGAACATAGACGCAATATCCCGGTTAGCAATCATAACGGGGTCCGGATCTGAAAAGAATCTGACCCCTGTAGAAGTGGATCCAGCCGATGATAGTCTAGCATGGACATTTTGTGGCTGTTGTTGTGTAACACCCCCAAAATTCGTTGATTTAGTTTAGCGGAAGCATTTAGTTAAATATGGGGAGTGCCACAATACACAGTACATGCATACGTATCAGAGCATATGATTACAACAGAACAAATATATTAAGATGCCAAAGTATTAGTTACAAAGTTTACGATTTCTCGAATCGTACAAGTTAAAAGTATTAAGTTTACAAAAGTAGATTTCGTAAATATGACTAAACAGTTTCAGTTATATAAAAGAAATCCAATTGTCAAAAGTTGGCATCCTATTCTTCGTGGGTTGCCTATGTTCCAACGTGCAGGCGGTTCTTATATGCGCAGCTAATTCCCTGAAAAACATAGTAAAAGTCAACAACGAGGTTGAGTGAATTCACAGGTTTTATGTTTGCAATAGTTGAATCAAGTTTGTAAGCACAGTTGTTAAAACCAATACGTTCACAAATAGTTATTGCCATAATAGTCAAGTAATCATTTGGTGGAATGTTATCCAAGTATAGTTCGGTTGGGATGTCACCCAAAATACAGTTTGCGTGGGATATTACCCAAAATACCGTTTACGTGGGATGTTACCCAAAACACAGTTTGCAATACGTGCTGGTCATTATCCAGCGTTTACAAAATAGTATTGGTCGTTCTCCGGTCTAAATACGCATGGGTCGTTCTCCTGCCCAACTCGGCAAGTCGTTCTCTGGCAATAAATACTGCTGGTCGTTCTCCGGTCAAAAGACGCATGGGTCGTTCTCCCGTCCAAATACGCACGGGTCGTTCTCCCGTCCACTTGGCCAGTCGTTCTCTGGCACTAAAATACCTTGCTGGTCGTTCTCCAGCGTTTACATAAAAGTACCGGTCATTCTCCGGTATACCAAACAAAGTTTAACAAGTTTATAGTATCAAAATGTTGTTTCATAAATACCAGTTTTTGTGTAAGAGTTCAACAGTTCACAGTACTCTAATCGTTCAAGTAAATAAGTATGATAACAATCATGTAAGAAAAAGTAGTTATGGCAATCAGTAAAACAGTTGACTATGTTTTCCACCCCTGTTCAAAAGTAGTAAAGCAGTAAAAGTAGGGGCTGTGAACTCACCTGTTGAGTTAAGTATGTTCGAGTGCTAGCAAAGCCTAAAGCCTAAGAAGTCTAGTCGAAATCTCCTAACGACCTAAACGTATGAGATTTAGTAACTATGTGGAGGTCTAAGTTTAACCATCCATGCTAGTGTTCGTACAACCAAGTTATGTCCAATTGTTTGCTCGATGTTTAAGTTTGAAGTTTGAAAATGTATACGACTCCTTGGTAATAATAATCTCTGAAAGTATTATCATATTGTTTCATTGTGTTTCATAAAGTATGAAATTGTGTACGGGGGTCCGGGGGCAGCGCCCCTGGTAGCGGGGTCCAAGGGGTGGCAACCCCTGGCGGGGTCCAAGGGGCAGAGCCCCTGGCTGGGGTCGAGCTGCCAGGTCAGATTGGGAAATTTTTATTCTACTATGTTGCTGTGGTGAAAAACGCATTTGAGATTCGAATTCGGGTAAAAATCATGTTGTAAAATACTTAGTGAAATCATGTGTTTTTAAGGGTCTGTTTTCTGCGACATTAGGTGTGACGTAAGGCTTGATGTCGCAGGTCATTACTGCGACATTGATCATGGTGTCGCTAAATACGACATCCGCAATTTAGTGCGACATTAGGGGTCATGTCGCTATATGCGACGTTGTGGCTGATGTCGCACCATGCGACATCGTGATGGGTTTTTGCGACATTGAGGCTGATGTCGCAATTGGCCTAAGCCAAATGCGACATCACGAACTGTTCGATGAAACTTTTGCAAAAACGAGCTTTAGGTTCGATTTTGGACATTTTCAATTGTTAGGAACACTAAAACATGTTATATTAAGTATCATAAACAAGAAACATCAAAGAAAATAGCAAAATCTAAGAGTTTGCGGGATTGTCGGGTTCTTACAAAGTTGTCGCCGTGAAAATCTGAGAAGATAGGAAGGTAGAGCTTGACTCCGTGATCGTTTTTCTCTAAAGGAGTTATGCTATTCGATGCGTTTTTAATGTAGTATTTGTGTGATTTTTGTTTGGTTTTTAGAGAGAAGATGGAGAGAAAATAGAAGTAGAGAGAGAGAGATGAAGTGAAGAAATGAGGATGGTGGGGTTGGAAGTGGGGGTGGTGGCTGCCCTTTTGAAGCCAAAAAAAGGAGGGGACTTTGTCCCGATTTGTGGTATTTTACCCGTGTTCGTTAATTATCAAATCGTTCTTAAATTATATATATACAAATACGTATTCTATTATATTTTTAAATTGAGATATTTTGTAAGAACTAATTTAGTTGAGTCACTAAAAAGATTAAACTTTGTTTCTATTTTAATTGTACAAAATAAACGTTACTCGTTACGAAATACTTGTAAATATTATCAACATAATATTTAAATAAGCGTTTAATGCTATTTAATAATATTGTTTCATTAAATAAATTTTTGTTCACCAACAGTCGTATATTTTTGTAGCGTTTGTTCCAATTCGTTTTGTACGTAATTACAACTAATTATGAATATGTAGTACTTCGCGTTTTAACTAGTTGGGCTTTGCTAGACTTACCTCTAAAAGTAGTTGTGAATTCATTCAAAGTTAGGAAATTATCCTAATATGCAAATGTTTAGTGTACGTAATCGCGTTTAAATTTGCGGGGTGTTACATGTTGGGATGATGTGAGAGGTGGAGCAGGAGGAAGAGTGGTTCTCGTAAATGATGATGTTGGCACGGTGGATGATGTAGATCGTCCTTGGCTCGACATTCTTAACAGAAATTTTTGAAAAGATGACTCAACAGTTCTCAAAGTGTGAGTTTTGGTTGCGAAGAGTGCAATTTCTAGGACATGTTATTGATAGTCAAGGAATACATGTCGACCCTGCCAAGATTGAGGCTATCAAAAATTGGGAGACGCCTAGAACACCAACAGAAGTACGGCAATTCTTAGGTCTTGCTGGTTACTATAGACGATTCATTGAGAATTTTTCTAAAATAGCCAAACCCTTGACACTGCTAACTCAGAAAATAGCAAAGTATAATTGGAGTGATGAGCAGGAGGAAGCTTTCCAATTGTTGAAGCAAAAACTTTGTAGCGCACCAGTATTATCATTGCCGGAGGGAACCGAAAATTTTGTAGTCTTTTGCGATGCATCACGACAAGGGCTAGGATGTGTGTTAATGCAAAAGGAGAAGGTCATAGCTTATGCTTCTCGTCAACTTAAGGTGCATGAGAAAAACTACACAACCCATGACCTGGAATTGGGAGCAGTGGTGTTTGCACTCAAGATTTGGAGGCATTACCTCTATGGTACAAAGTGTATCGTGTTTACAGATCATAAAAGCCTTCAGCACATTTTCGATCAAAAGGATCTGAACATGAGACAGCGTAGGTAGGTTGAATTGCTCAGTGATTACGATTGCGAAATTCGTTATCACCCGGGCAAGGCAAATGTTGTAGCTGATGCTTTGAGCAGAAAAGAACGGATGAAACCACTACGAGTTAGGGCTTTAGGTATGACCATTCATACGAACCTTACCTCTCAAATTCGCGATGCTCAACTCGAGGCAATCAAGGAGGAGAATGTAAAGGGGGAATCTCTACGCGGTATGGATAAGCAATTTGAGGTTTAGTCCGATGGAATCCGATATTATATAAATCGCATATGTATACCAAGTTTTGGTAACTTGAGGAAGTTGGTAATGGACGAGGCACATAAATCTAGGTATTCCATCCATCCGGGTGCTGACAAGATGTACCATGGGCTTAAGGACTTGTATTGGTGGCCTAACATGAAGGCTGAGGTGGCCACCTATGTTAGTAAATGCTTGACGTGTGCCAAGGTAAAGGTCGAGTATCAGAAACCATCAGGTCTATTGCAACAACCCGAAATACCCCAATGGAAGTGGGAGCAAATTATCTTCACTTGCACATGTTAATCAGATGATGAAGAATATCCTAAAATGAGTCTCTTTGATAATTACATCAAGTATCCGCTCAAATTAATTATTCGACAGATTTAACTTGATGTTTTTAATGCTTATTTCAAGACGTCAAAGTTGATTTTAAACCAAATACCCTAATCTTAGATTTCAGATGTAAGGAACAAGACGTCAAAGAAATGCCGCTGGACTCAAAGGATCCTGGGGAAAAGGTGCTTATAGGCTCGGGGATCCCAGAGGATCTTGAACAGGATCTGATGAAGTTCTTGAATGAAAGAAAATCAACTTTTGCCTAGAAACCAGAAGACATTACAAGTATATGTAAGGATATTATAACTCATAAACTTGGAATTGATAATAGTTTCAGGCCAATTCAACAAAAGAGAAGAAAATTTGCACCGGAAAGAAATGCTATTATCCAGGCAGATGTTGAAAGACTACTAGCTGCTAGCATGATAAGGGAAGTAAAGTTTCTAAGATGGTTGGCAAACGTGGTGGTGGTACAAAAGAAAAATGGGAAATGGAGATTGTGTGTGGATTATACGGATCTCAACAAAGCCTGCCCCAACGATCCTTTTCCATTGCCTCATATAGATTCAATGGTGGATGCTACAGCTGAACATGAGATCCTAACCTTCATGGATGCTTCATCAGGATTTCAACAAATTCGGATGGAACCATCAGATCAGGAAGACACAACTTTCATAACTCCCACATGTATATATTGTTATATTGCGATGCCTTTTGGTCTTAAAAATGCAGGTGCGACATATCAAAGGCTGGTCAATATGATGTTCAAAGACCAATTGGGTAGCACAATGGAGGTATATATCGATGATATGGTAGTAAAGTCGAAGAAAACTGAGGATCATCTTCAGGATCTTAAAGTGGCCTTCGACATCCTGGATCAGTACAACATGAAGCTTAATCCTGCGAAATGCCACTTCGGAGTGGGGGCAGGAAAATTTCTAGGATACATGGTGACCAAGAGAGGAATAGAAGCTAGTCCAAAGCAGATCAAAGCTATTCTAGACTTAAAATCCCCATCAAGCCCTAAAAATATACAAAGATTAACGGGGAGAATAACAGCTTTGAATCGTTTCCTTTCAAGATCCTCAGATAAATGCAAGGAATTCTACGCTATCCTGAAGAAAAACAAAAAGTTCAAATGGGGAGAATAACACGAGGCTGCGTTTCAAGAATTGAAGAATTATTTATCATCAGTTCCTTTATTGATGAAGACTGAGGATGGTGAGCCGCTATACTTGTACCTTTCGGTGTCCAGAAGAGGTGTAAGTGCAGTACTCGTAAAGGATCATGAAGGACAACAATATCCAGTCTACTATGTAAGTAAAAGCCTACTAGATGCTGAAACCAGGTATTCTCATCTCGAAAAACTTATACTTGCGTTAGTTATGGCGTCTACCAAACTTAGGCATTATTTTGAAACACATCCGATTCATGTAAAAACTAATTATCCTATTAAAAATGTATTAAGAAAACCAGAAATGTCAGGACGCCTAGCTACATGGTCTGTTAAGTTAAGTGCTTATAATTTGATTTATGAACCTAGGAATGCAATTAAATCCTAAGCCTTAGCGGATTTTATTGCTGATTTTACTAGTGATCTTCAAAATGAAGTAGATTTAGAAGTACACGAATTAAATCAAATAAGTGAAAAATCGACTTATTTTGGATGCTTGAGTTACGTGGTTTCTTGTGGATCGGATCCTTAAACCTTGAAATAAGCACACAAGGCATACAATTTAAGTTAACGTCGGCTAAATCGACGACTAGCGATGTGGTGTTTCCTTATATTGAGCCATGTATTTTGGATGAGTTAAATGTTTGTTCAGTAAACGAGGAAATTAACGAGATGAAGTCTATAATAGGCCTCATTGCTCGCAATTGCACGGATGTAAGGGTTACATCTGGATGTGACATGTATGGTTTATTTCAAGGTGATGTTCCTTATGACCCAGGTGGTTGTGGTTCAGATTCCTGTTCCTAAGCTTGCGAAAACTCGAGGATGAGTTTACTTAAAAGAAGGGGAGAATGATGGCGATATTCCAGATTTTCATGTTTTTAGGATATTCTATTTAATATTAGTTTGGAATAAATAATGATTTGTTTCCTTATCTAATTATGAATATTAGTTAGGAAATAAGAGTCTTTCTCTTCAAGAAAACTCTTATAAATACTAGGGTATTTGGATCATTATGAATGGTGGAGAGATTATTAATAAAACTTATTGTGGGAATTTACACTTGAAATTCCATTTTAGTTATTCGATTATTCCTTAGTGTTTAAGCCATTTGATTGCTAAGAAAAACTGCATCAGTTGGTATCAGAGCTTTGATTAATTCAAATGGCTCTGCGTGATGAGAACTACCTTTTTACTCGCCTAATCGCCGATCGAGGCAGCGATAAATTCGTGTTTGATTCGCAAGATCGCATGATCCAGGAAACTGACCCAAAGGATGTCATCAGGGATGAGATCGATGGGAAAGAGGAGCATCCTGAAGAAGGCGATGGTTACAAGTTTCAGGAAACCGACTCAGAGGCTTTCATCCGGGATGAGAACTATGGGAAGGAGGAGTATCCTGGGAGTTGTAGCACCCTATATTCATCACGTCCTTGTTTCGATTGTTATGGAGATGAAGAGGTGAGCAACGAAGATTATTGGTGGGTTACACGAGCCATGAACGTGGTTGCCGTTCAAGAAAAGATTACCATAGGTAGTCTCGAGTGTGTGAAGGTATCAGCTGGTATTTTGAATGATTTCATGATTGGTGAAAAGATCGAGATCGGTGGCGTTAATGATCTAGTTCTGTTGGATGTGGTGGCTTCTGGTGGAGCGGCAGTGGTTAAGATCTGTGATAGGGTGGCTAAATCGACGACTAGCAATGTGGTATTTCCTTATATTGAGCCATGTATTTTGGATGAGTTAAATGTTTGTTCAATAAACGAGGAAATTAACGAGATGAAGTCTATAATAGGCCTCATTGCTCGCAATTGCACGGATGTAAGGGTTACATCTGGATGTGACATGTATGGTTTATTTCAAGGTGATGTTCCCTATGACCCAGATTATTAATAAAACTTATTGTGGGAATTTAGACTTGAAATTCCATTTTAGTTATTCGATTATTCCTTAATGTTTAAGCCATTTGATTGCTAAGAAAAACTGCATCAGTTGGTATCAGAGCTTTGATTAATTCAAATGGCTCTGCGTGATGAGAACTACCTTTTTACTCGCCTAATCGCCGATCGAGGCAGCGATAAATTCGTGTTTGATTCACAAGATCGCATGATCCAGGAAACTGACCCAAAGGATGTCATCAGGGATGAGATCGATGGGAAAGAGGAGCATCCTGAAGAAGGCGATGGTTACAAGTTTCAGGAAACCGACTCAGAGGCTTTCATCCGGGATGAGAACTATGGGAAGGAGGAGTATCCTGGGAGTTGTAGCACCCTATATTCATCACGTCCTTGTTTCGATTGTTATGGAGATGAAGAGGTGAGCAACGAAGATTATTGGTGGGTTACACGAGCCATGAACGTGGTTGCCGTTCAAGAAAAGATTACCATAGGTAGTCTCGAGTGTGTGAAGGTATCAGCTGGTATTTTGAATGATTTCATGATTGGTGAAAAGATCGAGATCGGTGGCGTTAATGATCTAGTTCTGTTGGATGTGGTGGCTTCTGGTGGAGCGGCAGTGGTTAAGATCTGTGATAGGGTGGCTAAATCGACGACTAGCAATGTGGTATTTCCTTATATTGAGCCATGTATTTTGGATGAGTTAAATGTTTGTTCAATAAACGAGGAAATTAACGAGATGAAGTCTATAATAGGCCTCATTGCTCGCAATTGCACGGATGTAAGGGTTACATCTGGATGTGACATGTATGGTTTATTTCAAGGTGATGTTCCTCATGACCCAGGTGGTTGTGGTTCAGATTCCTGTTCCAAAGCTTGCGAAAACTCGAGGATGAGTTTTTTTAAAAGAAGGGGAGAATGATGGTGATATTCCGGATTTTCAAGTTTTTAGGATATTCTATTTAATATTAGTTTGGAATAAATAATGATGTGTTTCCTTATCTAATTAGGAATATTAGTTAGGAAATAAGAGTCTTTCTCTTCAAGAAAACTCTTATAAATACTAGGGTATTTGGATCATTATGAATGGTGGAGAGATTATTAATAAAACTTATTGTGGGAATTTACACTTGAAATTCCGTTTTAGTTATTTGATCATTCCTTAGAGTTTGAGCCATTTGATTGCTAAGAAAAACTGCATCAGTTGGTATCAGAGCTTTGGTTAATTCAAATGGCTCTGCTCCACAACTATCGTTTGTAGATTTCAGAGTCTTTCAGATGAGATGACGTTATAACTTCTCAAGATAACCGCTTAAATTGTTAGTTTGATTTTTGAAACATTGTACGTAAGAACAGATTAACTTGATGTTTTTAATGCTTCATATTCCATCTGAAATCTAAGATTAGGATACTTGACAAGTGTCAAAGAAATGTATAGTTTATTTGATTATAAATCAAATAATGAGTCATATTCCATCTGAAATATAAGTGTCAAAGATTAGGGTATTTGAATATTTGTTATTAAACTTTGCCTCATTAGGGTATTTCAGATGGAATAATTAGTTAGGAAATAGGATCTCCAACAACAACAACACCAGGCCGCCTAGAGCCTGCTTCGAATGTGGGAATACCGGTCACTTCCGGAATGAATGCCCGAAGCTGAAGAACAACAACAACAGCAACAACAACGCTAGAGGTAGAGCCTTCGTACTCAACTCTGGGGACGCCCACGAAGACCCAAATGTGGTCTCGGGTATGTTCCTCCTCAACAACTTAACTACTTCTATTCTATTTGATACTGGTGCTGATAGAAGCTTTATTTTTGATGAATTTTACCCATTGATTGACATCACTCCTGTTTCTCTAGATGTTAAATACACTATAGAACTAACGAACGGTAAACTCATAGAGACCGATAGTGTGATACCTAATTTCACTTTAAACCTAGCCAACGAAAGCTTTTCAATCGATCTTATGCCCGTTGAAATTGGAAGTTTCGACGTCATCATAGGAATGGACTGGTTGTCCAGAAACCGAGCCGAAATCATTTGTTACGATAAGATCGTTCGCATCCCTCTCGCCACCGGTAGAACTTTGATCATACAGGGGGAGACCGGTAGGACGAGACTAAACATCATCTCTTGTTTGAAAACACAAAAATTTATAAGAAAAGGGTGTCCGGTAATCCTCGCACACATCATGGAGAAAAAGTGGGAGGAGAAGCAACTTGAGGATGTGCCCATCGTTCGAGACTTTCCAGAAGTCTTTCCTGAAGAACTGCCTGGTCTGCCACCGCCAAGACAGGTCGAGTTCTCAATCGATCTCGTGCCAGGTGCTGCACCCGTGGCTCGAGCACCATACCAATTAGCCCCATCCGAACTTCAGGAGCTGTCCACCCAGTTACAGGAACTCCTGGATAGAGGATTCATTCGACCGAGTTCTTCACCTTGGGGAGCTCCGGTCTTATAAGTGAAAAAGAAAGACGGTTCCTTCCGAATGTGCATCGACTACCGAGAGTTGAACAAATTGACCGTCAACAACCGATATCCACTCCCTCGCATCGATGACCTGTTTGACCAACTACAAGGGTCAAGCATTTATTCAAAGATCGATCTTCAGTCATGTTATCATCCACTTCAAGTTCGCGACACCGATATCCCGAAAACTGCTTTCCAAACTCGTTACGGGCATTATGAATTTCAGGTGATGCCCTTCGGTTTAACAAACGCACCGGCTGTATTCGTGGACCTTATGAATCGGGTGTGCAAACCTTACCTCGATAAGTTTTTCATTGTCTTCATCGACGACATTCTCATATACTCGCGAAATGAACAAGAACACGCGTAACACCTCAAAACCATCCTAGAACTACTTAGACACGAGGAGTTATATGCCAAATTCTCCAAGTGTGAGTTCTGGATACAATCCGTTCAATTCCTTGGACATGTTGTTAATAGTCAAGGAATCCATGTCGATCCATCGAAAATCGAGGCTATCAAGTGCTGGCAAGCACCAACATCTTCAACCGAAGTACGCCAATTCTTGGGTCTTGCTGGGTACTATCGGCGATTCATTAAAAATTTCTCGAAAATAGCCCAACTACTCACAACCCTGACTCAGAAAGACAAAAAGTTCGATTGGACTAATAAACAAGAGTCATCATTTCAACTCTTGAAACAAAAGCTTTGCAGTGCTGCTATTCTATCATTACCCGAAGGCACCGATGACTTCGTGGTATACTGCGATGCTTCCCACCAGGGTCTCGGTTGCGTGCTGATGCAATGAGACAAGGTCATTGCTTACGCCTCGCGACAACTCAAAATCCACGAAAAGAACTACACTACTCATGATCTCGAACTCGGAGCTGTCATTTTTGCTCTCAAAATATGGAGACATTACCTCTACGACACTAGGTGCACAATCTTCACTGACCACAAAAGTCTCTAACACATCTTCGATCAAAAGGATCTCAACATGAGGCCACGTCGATTGGTCGAGTTGCTCACCGACTACGATTGTGAGATCAAATACCATCCGGGTAAGGCAAATGTTGTTGCCGATGCCCTCAGTCGAAAAGAACGAACGAAACCAATTCGAGTCTGAGCCCTCAGTATGACCATTCACAATGATCTAAACATTCAGATTCTCACTGCTCAACTTGAAGCTCTGAAACCCGATAACATAAAAAACGAAGCCTTGCGAGGCATGGATAAACAATTTGAAATCAAACCTAACGGAGTTAGGTACCTCTCTAACCGAATCTGGTTGCCTAGTTTTGGGAACCTGCGAGACTTGGTGATGGATGAAGCTCACAAGTCTAAATACTCTATCCACCTAGGATCCGACAAAATGTATCACGGCATCAAAGAGTTCTATTGGTGGCCGAACATGAAAGCTGAAATCGCCACATACGTCAGCAAGTGCCTTACTTGCTCAAAAGTCAAAGATGAGTATCAGAAACCTTCTGGTTTACTCCAACAACCTGAGATTCCTGAATGGAAATGGGAGCAAATCCACATGGATTTCATAACCAAACTTCCTAAGTCATCGAGCGGTTGCGATACCATTTGGGTGATCATCGATCGTCTCACAAAATCTGCCCATTTCCTTCCGATCAAGGAAACCGATAAAATGGAATGCCTTACCCGAATCTACATCAAAGAAATTGTTTCTCGACACGGCGTTTCAATCTTGATTATCTCAGATAGGGATAGTCGCTTCACGTCTCACTTTTGGCAATCGCTTCCGCGATCATTGGGTACCCGCCTTGACATGAGTACCGCATACCACCCTCAAACCGACGGCAAAAGTAAATGAACGATTCAAACACTGGAAGACATGCTACGATCCTACGTAGTTAACTTCGGTGTAAACTGGGAAAAACATCTACCATTGTGCAAGTTTTCGTACAACAACATCTATCACACCAGCATTAAGGCGGCTTCCACTCGTACTCGATACGAACAGTATACAATGTTTTACCATTGCCATCAATCTTAGGAATAGAAACCACCACACTCTCTTTCAAATCAGTTCCCGAATCAACTTCAATCATAGCACGAGCAAAATTCAGGCGGCCCCACGATTCCATACACATGGTACTAGTATACGAGTCTAACATTAATGGAGTGCCCACCTTTGTGGCAATGCCACTTAAACCAACCTCGTTGAATGCAAGCAAAGGAACATTATGCATTTTAATCCAAACCGGGACTCTAGTTAAATCTTCCTTAGCCAAATTAGCATCCGCCGTCCACCTTCTAAGAATTATCGGGATCAACCGAATCATCCATGGACCACCCTCTAGAACCTGGTTCATTCCATATTCCGAGTTGAACTTAAAGAAAAAGAAACCATTTGCGTGCATCATTACTCGTTCAATACCAAACTTACGCCAAACATTCATTACATAATTCTGAACAACTGGAAAGGCTAACCTTTTTCCAATAAAGTATCCATATAGCGTGTTTTCATATCTCTTACTAGCCTCCCTAACCGTAGCAATTGGTATTTCAATATCAGCATCCACACCAGATGGTGGATCCAAATTCAACGTAGAGAATTTAACCTTACGATTAGGAGCCAAGTCCGCCACCTGAGCATAGGATTTTGAAGTCTTACTGGAACCACTCGGTACAGTGACAGGAACCGTAGCTGCCATTAGACGATCCAAACCTCTAGTACCAAAACTCATATTCACATTCAGATTAGCATGATTTGGATTCTCGTTTGTATGATTGGCATGATTTGAAACTATACCTACATTAACATAAGGATTTTCCTTCATACCATGAAGCTCATCATCACTTACATCCGTATCATATGCTTCATCACCCTTCACATCCGTAATTGCATTAACATTATCATAAGTTGACGATCGAGTATTCGAATCAGGAATGGAGACAGGAACATGATGAGTTGGAGCAAGCTCCACCTGCTCGTCGACCAAAACGGTACCCTTATCAACCTTATGATCTTGCAAACCATGGACTGAATCATAGTCATCTTCCTTGTCATGAGATTCTGGCGCAACAGACATTGATTGACCAGGGATTTTAATAGGCAAAGATTGCCCAACCTGATCAACCCCATCCTTGTGATCAGCTCCTACACTCTGTCTCGGAATTCTACTAATTAACGGTTCATAAACATGAGAAGAGGGTAAATCCCCCAACGCATCCTTACTCAGAACATTGGAAAACCGAGGACAATCGTCCTTATTAGAAGCAACATTGATCACCCTAGCCGCATCTTTAGTAGAAGCCACATTGACAATCACCCTAGCTGTATCGTCTTCCTTCTTACTCGAATCTAAAACCCTAGACGCAACCATCATATCATGATTAAGGTACATACCAAGATCTGAAGTAGGGTTTATACCTGAAACTGGATTAGGGTTTAGGTCAGCCACCGGAATGCCATCACCACCTTGTATGGGCTGCGCAGAATCAGAATCAGACGAAGAAGCATTACCACCATGATCCCCAACACTTTTAGTACCATGAATCGTTGAACCAGAAACCCTAACATCCTTCTTTTTCTTTTTCTTGCTTGCCGAAGATGTCCTCTCTCTTAAAAATGAAACAAAGACCTAAAGTGTCTCACCCCCAAATTTGTTAATCGTGGTTAGCGGAAGCATTAGTATAGTCGGGGGTGCCGACGTTAACGCTGGACAATCACGCATATCAGAGCGTATGATTATTGCTCAACAGTAGCTAAGATGTCATCCTATTTCGTCGTGGGTCCCTTAGTTCCATATGCATGCAGTCTTACTGGTGCTACTAGTTTCCTGAAAGACATAGCAAAAGTCAACAAAAATATTGAGTGAATTCACATGTTTTAAGTTTATGAGTATAGTTCGTTAAACCAGCTTGTTTGTAAGTTTGTTGACTCAAAAGTCAAATAATGTCAAATAAGGTTTCATTTTGTTGGAACGTTATCCAAAAGTGTCGTTTTGTTGGGATGTCACCCATAGTATAGTTTAGTTGAATCACTATCCAAAATGTAGTTTCGTTGGGATGTTACCCAAAATACTGTTTAGTTGGATCACTATCCAAAAGTATCGTTTCATTTTCGTGATGTCAACACATTGTTTTGTATACGTTTGGAAAACCAATCCAGTTGTATAAATAGTAGGAACGCATTCCTATGTAGTCAATCGTAGGAAAATGTTATTTCTCAAAAAGTATGTAATAGTAGTAGGGAAACATAGACGGTGATCCCTCAAAGGTTAGCTAGACCTTATGATTTAAAGTAACGACCCCTAGTGCTATAACCAATCCATGACATTTTACGTTTTTGCCACAGTAACATTTTAAATATACGCTCCTCGTTACGACTGCCGTCGTGCGGTTGGCGCGACCAACAAGTTATAATAGTGGGAGGGCTGTCAACTCGATAGTACTATCCGTATATCTAGTGGCTAGAGTCACCTAGCTAATGGTTATATGCTGCGTACACTGGGACTTTTGTGCACACAACTACCTCTCGTAAACCTAGGTCCGTACCAAGATTCGTTGTCATGTTCCCAAAATAGTGTGAAAAGTTATTTCGTAAACAATTCAAGTAATAGTATAAAAGCATTTATAATAATCGGTGTACGTTTGTATCAAAACAATAAAGTAGTAGCTATGTCCTTCACCCCTGTTAGAGAAAAGTATTGAAAACAGTAAAAGTAGGGGCTATGAACTCACCTGTGGTTGCTAGTGTCTCTAATGCAATTATGTTTCGAGTCAATAATCTTCTAACGTCCTAAACGTATGAGATTACAAGTGTAAGTATGTGGATGTCGTAGTTGACCATCCATGTTAGCGTTCATCAACTAGTTATGTCCAAATAAGTTTTTCAAGTTCGTTTATTAAAACATGTACGACCCGTTGGTGAAAGTTTGTATAATAATTCATTTAGACATTATTATTAAGTTTGTTTTGTTGTATACCATTTATTAGTACATATCTTATGTTGCAAACAGATTATTTAGTTTGTAAAAACCTTAAACCGTTGGTCAAAGTTGGTCAAACTGGTCAAAGGTGGTCAAACCTAGTCAAAGTTGGTCAAACTGGTCAAAGATGGTCAAAGTTGGTCAAAGGTACCAACTAAGTCACCCAAACCCATTTTTGTTACCATTTTCCCAAAAATAGTAAGTTTTTAGAAATCGAGCCACTTTTGTTGACTTGGTCAAACTTACTCGGTTTGACCCGAAACTTTCACCCAACCCATATATCAGTTTATAGAGTCCAAATAAATTTTCGGTTCATGTCGGAGTTCACCAAAAGTGTCGGTTTTTACAATAGTTCCAAAACAGTCCCTAGTTATGTTTTCGGTTTTTGTCAGTTTGTTTCGCCATAGTTCTTACTAACTTATGGTCCAAATCAAGCCTCACAAATTTTACCAACTGATTACCATGGTTTATAGACTAACATATAACTTTTATAGAAACTATAGTGTCCATTTACATAGGTAATTAATTTTGCTAAGGAATCGAACTCGGTTTTCGAAAACCTTCAGACTAGGCTCAAAGATCTGGTTATATCTAAAAATACGTACATTTCTGGAAAGAGCCAAAGAAGAAATTTTTGTAGATATTTTCAATACGCAACTTTTAAAAAAAAATTCGTTGTCTAACTCTTCCTAGAACTCTAGATATTGTCGATTTTGTGGGCTGATTTTTCTGGACAGAATCTGTCACTTTTAGATCTTTATGAAAAACGTGTTTTAAGCTTTCTTTTGGACATGATCTTGTTAATGGAGCTAGATAACATGTAAATAATCAACATGCAACTGAGTTTTAGAAAGAAAAGTTGTGGATCCTTACAAAACAATGGTGAGAATGAAGAAGATGAGGAAGATGATGATGGTGAATGAACTTGTGCTACTTAGCTTCTTCTTGTTCTTGTATCTTGCTCCTTTTCTTTAATAATCAAGGCTGTGTTTTTTTGTGTATTTTAGAGAGAGAGTGGCAGATTCTAGAGAGAGGGAGGAGAGATTCTTTGGGTAAAGTGAATGGTGAAGAAATGATGAATGAAATGAAATGAGGGAATAGAAGGTGGAGTGTAATATGGTTTAGGGGAGTCAAAGAAGTAAAGTGGAAGTGGGGGCAGCATGGGGGCCCACAGGGGCTGGGTTTTGTTTAAATTTCGTTCCCTCAATTCGCGCTCCGTGCAGTGTTCGTTTCCTCGTTCGTTTTGACGTTTATTTATACGTTAAACGTTTAATACGCGTGTTTAGTTAACGGTTTAAATTTCAATATTTTTATTTGAAATGCTTAGTCTAAATATTTAAAAACACTTATAAAAATGTTCCGTTAATTTATCGGTCTCGATTTGCACGTTTGTTTTACCAGATGTTACATCGCGTAACGTTTTAACTAGACGTTTTTCGTTAACGTTTTAAAATGCGATATTTTAAGTGAAAGTTTTACTTGAAATAATATATTTTAAATTTATAATATATATTTGGGTTCTCATTCGATTGTCGGGCGCATTCTGCACGTTTTCGTCGCGTTTGAGTTATTTTATATGATGCGAATGATTCGTTAGATATTATCGGCATAATATTTATAAGTTTTTGAGTTTATTAAATAATTTCGTATTATTTAATATTATGTTCACCAACGGTCGTGTACTTTTGTCGGGTTCGTTCCGAATGTTTTATACGTAATTATAACTAATTACGAATTAAGTAATACTAAGCGTATTAATTTTTTTTTGAGGGGTGTCACATTCTCCCCCTGTTAGAGAAATCTCGTCCCGAGATTTAAATCGTGTCGGCGTTAGACGCGTGTGTTTCCGAGAAGTCGTGTTGTTACCATAGTAGCTTTAGGTTGTTGTAAATGTTCTAACGGCTTAAGTATACTCGTCGTATAGTTCAATAAGTTATATGTTCAACAACAGTCCATGTTCACTAAGCGCTAAATTCAAGACGTTCGAATAATGTAACGTTAAAGAGTAGTAGGAGTTTACTAAGATGTATCAATGTTGACGTAGGGATCCGGTTGTGTACCCTTTGATTTAAGAATGTTCGTGCATCCAGGAGCTGTTGGAACGTTAACGTTGCGTTGTTGTTTAAAATAAACAAATTGTTGTTAAAACAGTTGGCAATTCGAAACAGTTAAATTATTGTTCAAATCATGGTCAAATCATGATAGAGTAGTTGTGTAAAATAGTTGATAAACTTACTTGTAAATCTTTCATTGTTTAAATATAAACAAGTTATGTATAAATCGTTGACATTCAATCGAAATAGTGATCAATTCGTATATGTTTTAGAAAAATCTTTTCAGTGTATAAATAGTAGTGTTCGTTTGGAAATCAATCCGGTGAATAAATAGTAGGAAAACCTTCCAGTATAGTTGTTTGTTGAAATAACCGTTTCAAAATATAATTTGTAGGAAATTATTCTATAAGGTTTGCTATTCGAGGGAGAATTCGTTCCGTGTAGTACTTAAGAAGGCTCGTTACTCGGATACGTCTCGCGATCTCCATTTGTTTCATCCGTCCATTCGATTGATGAGTTGTCGGTCCTAATCGTTAAACTAGTATGAATTCGCTCGGTCCGTTCGAGAATAAGAGTTTGTTTACACAATAGTCAAGCTGAATAGAGTAGTCGTTCAGATAGTAGTAAATGCCAAAGTAAGGAATGTGAAGAATGAAGTCTCACATGTTTCTATTATCGAGCATTAAGAAGAATTAGCGATATCCCCATCACGTATCTTACGACTATGAAACGCCCATATGTACTTAGTATTATATAATCACGTTGGCCAAGCGTCATTATATGATGCCAAATACATACTTCTTTTCATCAACCGTTCAATACGATCAGGTTCACGCGAAGTCAAAGCAGGAATGAACGAATTGAAAGTAGTATGGTTCAAGGAATACAAGGTAAAACCAACCATACATTTGTTACACAAGAGTTGAAAATGTCGTATAGTGAATAAATAGGTTGAGTGTATGATAGAGTCGTGCGGCGGGTTCTCATGTGCCGATGTGTCATGATTAACGTGGGTGTGATGATAGTTGTCGTATAGTGAGTTAGACGTATGCAAGTGTATGTATGCCTGAGTGTCCTAGCCAAGGCTATAGTCTAGTTCTCTAAGGTCTCTAGGTCACTAAAAGACTTCTAGTTCTCTATAACCAATGGCTCTGATACCAATCCGTCGCACCCCCAAATTTGTTAATCGTGGTTAGCGGAAGCTTAGTACAGTCAGGGGTGTCGACGTTAACGCTGGACAATCACGCATATCAGAGCGTATGATTATTGCTGAACAGTAGCTAAGATGTCATCCTATTTCGTCATGGGTCCCTTAGTTCCATATGCATGCAGTCTTACTGGTGCTACTAGTTTCCTGAAAGACATAGCAAAAGTCAACAAAAATGTTGAGTGAATTCACATGTTTTAAGTTTATGAGTATAGTTCGTTAAACCAGCTTGTTTGTAAGTTTGTTGACTCAAAAGTCAAATAATGTCAAATAAGGTTTCATTTTGTTGGAACGTTATCCAAAAGTGTCGTTTTGTTGGGATGTCACCCATAGTATAGTTTAGTTGAATCACTATCCAAAACGTAGTTTCGTTGGGATGTTACCCAAAATACTGTTTAGTTGGATCACTATCCAAAAGTATCGATTCATTTTCGTGATGTCAATGTCGCACCCCCAAAACACGTGGTAGCGGAAGTGAAAGGTGTCACGGGGGCGCCGACCAAATCCAATATCATCAACACAAAGATCAAGCAAACGACCTCTATATGAGACATTTGAAAATATTACATTTACCATAATTCAAATGTTTACAAAAATAATTCTTGAGTTCGCATAAACCGATTAGAGATTTCTAATACATTACTGAATTTACAAAATACAGCTACATGCAGTCTAATCTCTTGATGTTTTGAAAACAATGCGACTCGAGCTAAGCTTTCCAAAAGCTTCCTACTGCGGCGGGTTACCTGAGAAATACATACTAAAAGGTCAACATAAAGTTGGTGAGTTCATAGGTTTGTTAAGTAATCAGTTGCTAAAATGATCCACAAGATTTCATAAGTATGTATCATTCATCAATGATAAGTAAAAAGTATCGTTATCAAACGATAAGTTAACGTATTGCTTCCTGCAATATAGGTATACCATTGCCATGAGTCTCATAGTCAAGCTTAACGTTGTTTGCCTCCGGTAAGTGTACTAATCCGATACACTTCTAATTCACAAGTAATACTGCGCCCGTGGGTTGGCTAGCGCGACTAGCCCGGACGAGGTTTGTCAAACCCTGATGGTACCACCCAATAATACTCACGCACAAATTTTAATGACTATGATAAGTAGAGGACTTTAGTGGATTATTCAGGTCTCATGCAATGCGTATCGAAAAAGTTGCTACCAGTACTTGTGATCATAAAGCAGTTTATAAAATAGTTGTATGTATTCTCACCCCAGTGAAAACAGTAAAAAGGGGCTATGAAACTCACCAGAGTTGAGCAGGTAGCAAGCAATATCAAATATTAGCAATTAGCGGGTGTTCTCGTTCCCGCGTGCAACCTCCTAACGCCCTAAACGTATGAGGTTGTATAAGTAGATGTCTCAAAAGACCATCTATAGCGATTGTATAAGTGGGGGTTAATGTCCACTTAAGCCAATCGGGTAGGTGGGGGTTTTATGTCCACCTAAAGCTAGTTCATCAACTAGTATGTCCAAATAGTAGTTCAAGTTCGTTTATCGAAAACGTGTACGACCCGTTGGTGAAAGTTTTGTAATAATAATTCTCTAAGACATTATTATCAAGTTTGTGTCATCGTATACTTGTTACAGTATGTATCATGTGTGGTTATAAGTTGTTACTCATGTTCGATACTTAGTGAAAAACAAGTTTAAAATATTCTGTCATTAGCGACACTAGTGTCAGTGTCGCATGTCATGCGACACTAGGGTAAGTGTCGCAGTGAGTGTCGCAAGGTAGCCACTGTTAGTGTCGCAAGGCTAGCCACTGTTATTGTCGCAAGGCTAGCCACTGTTTGTTATGCGACACTTAGGCAAGTGTCGCAGGTAGTGTCGCATAGTTACCACTGTTAGTGTATTTTGTAGTTCCCACTGTTTGTTATGCGACACTAGGGGTAGTGTCGCACAACCATGCGACACTAAGGGTCTGTTCGAAAATTACATTTTAGTCCAAGTGTTTTCAAGTGTCGGTTTTCGTTCGGGAAACTTTCTAAAATTAGTTTTTGGTCCAAGTTACTAATTAAGTCAACCAAACCCATTTTTGTTACCACTTTCCAAATATAGTAAGTTTTTCGAAAACGAGCCACTTTTGTTGAATTGGTCAAACTTACTTGGTTTGAACCGAAACTTTCACCCAACCCAAATATCAGTTTATAGGGCCTAAATATGTTGTCGGTTCATGCCGGAGTTCACCAAAAGTCGCGGTTTTTATACAAGTCTAAAAACAGTCCATGTTCATGTTTCTCGGTTTGTCGGTTTACTTTCACTATTTTTCTTAACTAGCTATATTCCGAGTTAGAGTCCAAGATTTTTACCAGCTATTCTACCATATGTCTAGAGGTTAACTTAATTTTTCCATTAATTATGGTGTCCATCTTGTTAGGTATAAAATTTATGGATGAATCCATACACAGTTTTCAATGTCATGCAGGCCAGTCGCATAGATTCATATTTCTAAGAAAATACGTAGGTTTCTGGAAGGCGACATAGAAGAACTTTTTGTAGATCTTTTCAATACGCAACTTTTAAAAAAAATGCATCTTCTAATTCTTTGTAGAACTCAAGTTATGGTCAAAATCATATGGTTCAAGTTTCTGACTTTCAGTACCAGAAAGTCTATGTGTTTTCATTTAAATTATTAAAAATACCAAACGAGCTCAAAAAGGCATGAGGTTTGCGGTGTTAGAAAGATAACATCTTGAGCTTGATTTTAACCTATAAAAACGACCATTTTCATGAAAGGATGAATTTTATAAAATTCGTGTATGTGAAGAAAGTTTCTGGACAGATTCATACCTGTTCATATAGATGTTATAGAAAACGTATTTTGATCAAGATTTTGGACATATTAATGTTAGATGAACTTTATAACATGTAAATAAATCATATGAAATCAGTTTTAGAGAGAGAAAGTGTTGGTATCCTTACAAAGGAGGTGGTGAAACAAAGGAACAAGATGATGATGATGATGATGCTCTTGGTGCTAGCTTCCTTCTCTTGCTTGATTAATGGTGGTGTTTGAGGTGGTTTGGTGGTGGTTTATGGTGGTGGAAGAGCTGAGATTTCCTCTGGATTTTAGAGGGAGAGAGAGTGTGAAAAAGTGTAGAGAGAATGGAGAGAAAAGAGGGGAAAGTTGGAGTGTGAAATGGGAAGTGAGGTAGAGTGTTAGAGATTAATGTTTGCATGAAATATGAGTGGGGAAGGGGAATGGTCAGCCAAAAAGGGAGAGGGGAGGTGGGGTGGCCGGCCCATGGGGGGTCCCACAAGGGGTATTTTGGTCATTTTTCCTTCCTAGCTTAATTTGTTGCGTTTTTCGTTCGTTTACTCGTTCGGTTTGGTGTTAAACGTTTAATATGCGTTTTTAAGTAACGATTTAAGTTTCAATGTTACCATTTGAAGTATTCTTATAAAATACTTGAAAAACATTTATAAAAAATGTTTCGTTACTTTATCGATCCCGATTTGCGCGTTCGTTGCACGGATTTTAAATCGCGCGACGTTTTATTTGGACGTTTTTCGTTATCGTTTAAAGATACGATATTTTAATTGATAACTTTTCACTAATTAATATATTTTAGATTCAAAAAATGTATTTTGAATTTCGTTCGATTGTCGGGCGCGTTCTGCGCGTTTTCGTTGCGTTTGAGACGTTTTAATCGAAACATCTAGGTTTTTCGGGTATTATTATATTAAAATAATAATATATGATAAATAACTTCTAAAAATAGATTTAAGTTATTTATAGAAAAGTTTTCACCAACGTCGTATTTTCTGTCGGACTCCGTCCGGTTGTTTTGCACAATTTAACCAAATTGCGTGAGCGTAATTACAACGAATTACGTAGCGTAATATAAATCAATTACGGAAGTGTATATTCATATAAATATACAAATAGTTTCAAGTAATTACAAGCATTTAGCCTAATACAAAACTAAACACACGTAATTAGGGTTTCTAGAGGGTTAATCAGTAACCCTAAATCGTCGGGTGTTACAGTCAACACATTGTTTTGTATACGTTTGGAAAACCAATCCAGTTGTATAAATAGTAGGAACGCATTCCTATGTAGTCAATCGTAGGAAAATGTTATTTCTCAAAAAGTATGTAATAGTAGTAGGGAAACATAGACGGTGATCCCTCAAAGGTTAGCTAGACTGTAAAGACAAAAGTTGATTAATACTTGTTTTTATTATTTTGTCTAAGCGTTGTCCGTGAAGTGAATTAGAAGAATCCTTTAGTTCGACAATAAGTGAGTTGTCCGTGAATGATAAGGATTCGACAATAGTGTAATTATCCGTGAATGCTTGATCCGACATTTGCATTCCGTGAATGCTTGGATTCACGGAAGGTGTAATTTCGTGAATGTCTATTCACGGATTGCACTTGGTATTGTCGTATAAAATACTTGTCTATAAATAGGTCAGTTGAAGTCATTTTTGTGTGTGTTTTTTTTGAGAGCTTTTGAGAGATCACTTGTAGACATACACTTGTATTTTTGGACTTCTTGTATATGAAAGATTGATATTGAAATATAATCAAGATTTCTTGTTTGATATATTCATCTCTCTCTTCTTTACTACAATTCATATTGTGATTGCATATATTTGTTTTCCGCACGAATATATGTTCGTTCTAGTTTGCGTATTCTGATCCGAGGACGCTCACAAGTGGTATCAGAGCAAGAACAATAAGAAATTAGAACATTTGCGTGAATTAAAGTTGAAGATTGAGGATTTGAAGAAGCTGTAGTGATGTCTAGTGTTACGATCATTTGAGAAAGTGTTTGATTCATTCTGAAGTTGTTAATGAGTGATGTCTACAATTGAATTTATTCTGAATTCATTCACTTTCACTCTATGATGACGAGTTGATCAAGAAGCATACCAAAAGTTCACGACTTTTCTGCATGTTTGAAACTTTGACGTTCAAAGTTCAAATTGATCGTTTCTGAGTGTCGGAAATTGAATTCCGAGCACATTGCATCAAGTTTCATCAAGAACAAGTCTGTTTTGAAGAATCTGGATCATTTTGAAAATTCTGGAAATCGTCTTCCGTGAATTAACGTTTTCAGTGAATTCAGAATTCCGTGAATATATATACTCCGTGAATATTACTATTGTCGCATAAACAGTAGTATTACATTCACGGATTGAGTAATTTTCTGTGAATTATACTATTGTCGCATAAACAGTGGTATTACATTCACGGATTAAACATTATCAAAATATTACTAACTGATTTTTCATATTCACGGATATTAGTATTATCGGATATTAATATTCACGGATATTTGTATTATCGGATATTAATATTCACGGATATTAGTATTTGGTTATATATTAGTATTCTCGGATATTGTATTCACGAAGAAAGATTAAAGAATTTTTAGTGTGATTCACGGATTTAGTTTTCACGGATTTCATCTTAGAAGATGGCTCATGTTAACTGGCAAACGATGATGAAAAATGATCAAGAGACCGGAACAACTACAAAACCACCCAAGTTTCTTTGTCAAAATGATTACGATGACTGGAGATATCGTTTTGAATCGTTTATTGCTTTGTATGATCCTGATTTGATGATTCCAATATTGGAACAATATATACATCCGAGAGCAGAAGGCATTTATCGAGATAATCCTCCACCTAAATCATTAAAGATGATGAATTCGGAAGAACGAAAAGAATATGATCGTGATAAGAAGGCTAAATCCATCATTTCAATGAGTCTTCCAAGTGATGTTTTAGCAGGATGGAAAGATTTGTCTACTGCTTTTGAATTGTACAAAGCAATGGAAAAGTGGTTTGCTGGTAATGATAAATTGAAAAAGAGCAAACGCGATTTACTAAAGAAACAATGGGATGTTTTCATCTGTATTCCCAATGAGTCTTTTAACGATTTGATTGTTAGGTACTCACAGCTTATTAGTGAGTTAAAAAGACATGGAATGATTCTTGAGCGTCTTGAAATCAATGAAAAATTGATTGAAGCTTTGCCTTCTTGATGGGACATCAAAGCAAATATCTTGATGGAAGATGAATCATTAGGGGAATATGCTTTTGAAGATTTGATAAATAAACTTCAGGTGTATGATGTGTCTCTCCAGAAAAAGGAGACAGGAAAAATGATGCAGTTTACTCAATTTGGTACTACCAAATCTTCTGAAACAACAGCATTATATTCAGGATCTGAAACTTATTCTGGTGGAAATTCAAGTGGAACCACATCTGGTGGTTATTCAAGTTTTGGTTTTTATGGTTCTGGAAGTTCTCCAACTTCTAGCCATCAACAACAACAGAATTCTAATCCACAAGTTTCAAGAGTGACTGAAGACCATGCAAATGTTGTTACTGCATTTTTGTCTTCATATGAAGCTTTTATTTCTGGAAGAGTTGGAAATGTTGAGTTAGTTGAAGAGGATTATGATCAATTGCATCCAGATGACCTAGAAGAGATGGATTTGCAATGGAATATGGCTATGCTTACCAGGCGGGTTAAAAAGTTTTTACAGGGAACTGGTAAAAGTAAACTGGGAGGTAAATCAGGTATTGATAAGTCAAGAGTTCGTTGTTACAATTGTCAAAACCTTGGTCACTTTGCAAGAGAATGTGAAAAGAATAAAGCTCCAACTTCTGGTTTTACTAAGCCATCAACCTCCAAGACATATTCTTCATCTGTTCAGTCTCAAACAAAGGAGACATCTGCTACTCCCACGTCTTCTGCACTTATTTCTACTTCTGATGAGTTTTATGATTGGAGTGCACACGTGGATGAGTATTCCCATAACCAAGCATTTATGGCGAATGTTTCCGAGGTCGATTCTTCCCTTGCTAACCAAATTTGCTCAAATTGCACTGATTTGAATAATCAAATCAGCATTTATCAAACTCAAAATGCTAAACTTTTAACTGACAATGAAAAGTTAAAAATACAGAACAAGGAATTGGTTGAAAATAATAATCTTTTAAATAAACGTTTTGAGTCAACAAATGTTGAAACACATGATTTAAAAGCAAAAATCTTCAATCAGCAATCCATTATCAATAGCTATTTGGTTGAAATGGAATTACTCAAGAAAGAAAAATCTAATGCTGATTCTATGCTTTTAGATCTTGAAAGAAAATTGCTAAACGTGTCAACATCTGCTGTTGTTTTTGATGAGATAATCAATAACCAACGTTTAGATACTAAATCTAAATCTGGGATTGGATATCAAGATGATTCAAAAACAAAAGACTCAAAAGTTGAATATCATTTTGTTCCTCCACCAACTACCTATTCTGCATTGCCAGTTAAAGATGAAGCAAATGTTGAGTTTGCTTATGGGAAGGGCAAGGTTGATAAATTAAAAGACATACCTCAAAAGATGTCATTTAGTGAGACTTTAGAATCATCTTCCAAAGATGATTCCAAAGTTGATGATTCACCAACTGATGAATCCAAAGTTGATGCTTCCAAAATGAAGAAGCATGATTGTGAGTGTAGTGACAAGATTAAAGATTGTGTTTTGAAAAAGTTGAAAGAAAAATCAAAAGCTTGTAAAACACCATCACAAGTTAAACAGATTTTGAAACAATCTTTTTCACCACAAAAATCACAATCATCAACTTCTTCATCAACAGCTAAACTTCCTTCTTCTCACTTTGTTTCTACCAAATGTGAAGTTTCTACGAGTAGAAAATCACATTCTAAATGTGAGGCTTCTACAAGTAAGACTTCACTTCATGTTTCTGATAAAAGGGTTACTTCTCGGAAACAATATGAAACAAGAAAATGTTTCTATTGTAGTGTTTGTGGACATCTTATCAATGAGTGTCACAAGCTTGCTAAAAAACGTTCAAGAGATATTTCGAAGCAAGCTAAACATTCTGAAATTAAAGATGATTTAAAAACTATCCACGAAAAATCATCAAAACCGAAAGTAACATCTTTTGTTTCTTCAAAGAAGAAAACAAAATCTCATGATGCGTCAATCAAAAGGAATTTCAAAAGGAATTTGAAACAAATTGACGTTTTCATCATGGATGTCATTACTGGACGACCCATAGCCTCAAAGGCTTGGTCTCCATTAGCAACTAATCCGCTTTTGATCAAATGTCTTACAGTCTTCCCGAGCTATTGATAACATATGGTACATCGATAGTGGCTGTTCAAGACATATGACAGGGAATTTCTCTCTGCTTGAGGATGTTAAGGTTAAAGACGGAGGGTTTGTTGCATTTGCCGGAGACAAAGGTGGCATGATTTCTTGTGAGGGAACCGTTTCAAACGGGGAAATCAGCTTTGATAAAGTAAATTATGTTGAACAACTTCAACATAATCTACTTAGTGTTTCCCAAGTTTGTGACAAGAAACTGTCAACTTGGTTTAACGATGAAGAGTGCTTAATTCTTAAACCAGGGTTTGTGGTACCTCAAGAGTGGATTCTTATGCGAGCTCCAAGGGTAAAGAATATGTATGTCTTAGACATGCGTACCATTACTCGATCTACAGAGCATACTTGCTTATTGTCAAAAGCTACAGAAAAGGAATCAATTTTGTGGCACAGAAGAATGGGTCACATTAACTTTAGGAAAATGAACTTCTTAGTTAAGAATAATTTAGTGATTGGGGTTCCTAAACAAACTTTTTCACTAAATGATCATTGTATTTCCTGTAAAAAGGGAAAACAAACTAAGAAGTCTCATAAACCTAAATTGATGAATTCGATTAACATTCCTTTGGAACTTCTCCATATGGATTTGTTTGGACCCGTCAGTGTTAGGAGTATTGGGGGCAAATCCTATTGTTTAGTAATCACTGATGATTACTCCAGATTTTCATGGGTTTACTTCCTTAGTACAAAAGATGAGGCTGCTGAGAAAATTAAGTATCTAATTCTGAGATTAGAAACTTTGTTTTCTCTGAAAATGAAAATTTTGAGAAGTGATAATGGTACAGAATTCAAGAACTACTTAATGGAAATGTTTTGTCTTCAGCACGGAATTACTCAACAATTTAGTGCACCTCGAACTCCACAACAAAATGGAGTTGCTGAAAGGAAGAACAGAACTTTGATCGAAGCTGCAAGAACAATGCTCTCAGATGCAAAGTTGCCAACAACTTTTTGGGCAGAAGCAGTTAATACGGCTTGTTTCGTATTAAATAGAGTTCTTGTGGTCAAAGATAAGCAGAAAACGAGCTATGAATTACTGAATAATCGGAAACCGAATATTCATTTTTTGGAACCTTTTGGATGTCCGTGTTTGTTGTTGAAGACTAAGGATCGGCTTCCTAAGTTTGCTGAAAAATCTGAATCTGGATTTTTCTTGGGATATTCTACCAATTCTCACAACAAGAGAGTTTATAACACGGCATCACATCGAATAGAGGAATGCTATGAAGTTGAATTTCTTCGGCATTCTCCTTCTTCTAATGGCATAGGTCCAAAATGGTTATTCGATTACGACACGTTCTTTAATTCTCTTGCTATTTTTCAGCATGATGTGTCTTCTTCTGCTACAGATTTGGATGACTTTGTTATTCCAGTTACGTCTGCTCCTGTTGAGCCGATTATTACTTCAGCTCCACCAGTTTCTACTTCTCATCTTACTCCACCACAATCTTCTAATGATTCAATTGCTCATGAGATTTCTCCTCTTTTGACAACTGAAGACGAAGATACAACTTCCAATCCTGACGATACTGATAATTTTCAGGAACCTTCTGCTGAACTGGAAGAACAAATTCTTGATGACTCTAGTGATGAAGTAGTTAGTAATCCTGAAGATTCCAACTTAGGAAATAATTTGCATGTAGATTCGGTTCCTACATTGCGAATTAATTCTAAATATCGACATCCCCTAAAGAATGTGATTGGAGATGTGTCAGAAGGAATTAAGACTCGGCATCAACTCAAGTCTTATTCTTCTTCTTGTTTTTTATCACAAATTGAACCGAAAAATGTTCAAATTGCTTTAACTGAATCCTCTTGGGTTCAAGCAATGCAAGAAGAATTACAACAGTTTGTGAAATTGCAAGTTTAGACTTTAGTGAAACCACCTAAAGATGTGCATCCGATTGGCACTCGATGGGTTTTTCGTAATAAGGCCCGATTAGTCGTTCAAGGTTTCACTCAGATCGAAGGTTTAGATTATGATGAAGTGTTTGCAACGGTTGCTAGACTTGAATCAATACGGATCTTTCTAGCTTATGCTTCCTTCATGAGGTTTAAAGTATATCAGTTGGACGTCAAGTGCGCATTTTTATATGGGAAAGTGCATGAAGAAGTGTTTGTCAAACAACCATCGGGTTTTGAAGACTCTAAATTCCCAGATTATGTGTATCGGTTGGATAAAGCTTTGTATGGTTTACATCAAGCTCCCAGAGCTTGGTATGAAACTTTATCTCAACATCTGCTTGCAAATGGGTTTTTCTAGAGGTCAGATTGACAGCACTCTTTTCATCAGAAAAGTAAAAGGGAATTTGTTGCTTGTTCAAGTGTATGTAGATGACATCATATTTGGGTCGACAAATGAAAGCTTATGCAGAGAGTTTGAGCAGATTATGAAATCAAAATTCGAAATGAGTTCAATGGGTGAAATGGCATTCTTTCTTGGGTTGCAAGTCCAGCAACTTGATTCAGGCATTTTCATACATCAAACAAAGTATGTTACTGAAATCTTAAAGAAATTTCTGATGACAGATGTCAAATCCATTTCTACACCTATTGATCTTGTTGAAAAGATTGGCCCTGCTCTTGATGACCAATCAACCGATGAAAAGGAATATCGGTCCATGATTGGGTCTCTTATGTATTTGACAGCTTCGCGTCCAGATATTATGTTTGCTGTCTCAATTTGTTCAAGATATCAGGCAAATCCTAAAGTTTCTCATCTGAAGGCCGTTCAACGTATTTTCCGATACTTGAAAGGAAAGCCTAATTTAGGCATTTGGTATTCACATGATGATGATTTTTCTCTTTCTGCATATTCCGATTCAGACTATGGCGGATGCGGTATTGACTTCAAATCCACATCGGGTGGATGTCAATTTCTAGGAGAACGTCTTGTGACATGGCAGTGTAAGAAACAGGATACAGTTTCTACCTCTACCGCGGAGGCAGAATATATCTCTGCTGCAAGTTGTTGTTCACAAATCCTTTGGATTCAACAACAACTTAGAGATTATGGGTTTCTTCTAAACCAAACTCCTTTGCATATAGATAATACTGCTGCCATAAGTATCATACGTAATCCTGTACAGCATTCTAAAACGAAACACATCGAAATTCGTTTTCATTTTATACGGGATTGCTATGAGAAACACTTGATTAACTTAGTCCATATTGATACTTTAAAACAACGAGCTGATCTGTTTACAAAAGCGTTTTCTAAACCTCGTTTTGAAGAATTAATCTTGATGCTCGGAATGAAGCATTTAGATCAAATTAAATAAACTTTGGATCTTTTTGAATTTTCTTTGTTGTTTACTTTCTTACTTTTTCTTTAAACAAACATTCAAAAACATATGAAAAATAAAAAAATGGGGGGAGATTTTTGTGTAAAAGTTGGGAAATGATAGTACATTGGGAATTGTATTTACATATAAATCTGAAAAAGGAATGTTACGTACTATTTTTGATATGCTAATAGGTTTATATAGCATTTTTAAACCAAATTTTCTACTAATGTAATTTTAAATATGGTTTATTGGTAGGCATTTGTGGGTCTATCATATCTAGTCTAAGAAATGTCTAAATATTTTTGCATATTATTTTATATTTTCCAAAATCTTAGTATATGACAATAAAATTATCAAAATGATAATAAAAGTCTTAAAATTTTGAAGGATTAATATATTATGATTCATGATTTAGGGTCTTTATATTATGATATCTGGGAAAAATGTATTGACTATTTGTTGTACGGTGTACAGACCTTAGTCAGTATATTTTTTATAAACGGACATACAAATATTGATAAAGATACAAATATCTATCATAATAAACTCTATCACTTTGTTATACGATGTATAGACCTATGATCCAGTTTATTAGTCCAACCCGAAGTATGACATATGTGACTAAAAGTCATTCCAATATATGTATGTACTTCTAAAGATATCATCATATTTTCACTCTTTATATGAAAATATCATTATATTATGAATTTGAAAGTATATTTCTATTTTGGTTATATAAAATGATATGCATATTAATAATAATAAAAAAGGTATTTTAGATGCTAAAGTGTTTAAGTGTATAACACATACCAAAAATCATATATAAAATGATTTTTAGAAAGTATGTTTTATTAATGCTATTTAGATTTAAATTGGTCAAAAATATTAGCAATCAAAATAGACTTTCATTTCTAAAAATTACAAAATTAAATACATTCATTTATCCCAATATGATCCCAAGTCATGAAAATTACTCCAACAAAAAGATTTTATTTTTGTAAATATTTAGTTTATTAATTTTTCATTTTTCATTTTTTAAATAGGTTAGAAAATTTTATCCAAAGTTAGTTTAAATTGATACAAATGTTTTTCACAAAAATAAAAGAATTGTCGGATGTATATATTTCTTTATTCACGGATAAAGACATATATTCACGGAATATTATTTTCACGGATAAGTAATTTCAAAATTTGAAAAAACTTACACTTTTTCTTTTCCGTGATTATTACTCCGACAATCCCAAAAAATTCCGACAATCACCTTTTCTTCGATTTCTTTCTGATTACTTGGTTTCATTAAAAACCAATCCGACAGACTTGCTCGCCTTTGTATTCCGAATCGATTGGTATAACTTTCTTTCTTTATTGTTAAGAATTTCATACTTAATCGATCATAACTTAATCTTTTGTTACTGTTCAAAATCGTCCGACAATTCGAATTGTCGGACCAACCAACAATACCGTATTGTCGGATGAACAGTGTGTTGGTTATCCGTGAATATTGAATTCTCGGATAAACAGTACTCCGTGATTTATTCTTATGATTGACTATATTGACTTGTTTGACTATTTGACTACGATAATCATATTGTCGTATGAACAGTACTTATTCACGGATGAATAGTATTACGACAAAATGAATCACGGACAAAATTTTTGAAATATTATTTTATTTTGAATTGTCGCATGAATATTATTCACGGACAATATGATTCACGGATAAATACATGATTGTCGTATGAATAGTACATAGCTAAGTCATATTGTCGCATAAGATTAATCATTGTCGCATGAACAGTATTCATTTTGTTATTGTCGGATACTTGGATGTTTGAAAATTTTTCTAAGTGTTGAAACTTTTTCAAATAAACTTTCTGTTTAAATTTTGTGTGTCTAATAAACTCTTGGTGCAGATTTTATTTCTAAATGGCAGATTTAGATTCCATTGCTGCTGATCAACCTGAGGTTAGACGTCGAGCAGTCGTGTTTGAAAAAAGACACAATGCAACTGCGTATCTTATGGAACAACCTGATAAACCTGAAAATAGGAAGTTTTTCCCTATGATAAGGTTTCTTCTACGATCACGCATATCGTATGCCTTGACTGTATCTGTTCCCAATCTGTACGAAGACCACATGATAGACTTCTGGACCTCAGCTGTGTATCAAACAGATGTTAATCCTCCATGTATTACATCTACAGTTGATGGAAAACCTTTGTTGCTGACCGAAGAGCTGATTCGTCATACTCTTCAATTTGGAGATACTTTGAATGCATCAAATGACATTCCTCGAAACGTTATTGATCAATGTCTTCATCAAATGGGATGTACTAAAGGACCTCATGATGTACAAATCTTGAAAAATCATTTTTGTCCACACTGGAAGTTTTTGGCACATATGTTGATTGGGTGCATCTCTCCGAGGAAAGCTGGATTTGATTCGATGAGTTATCAGCTTGCAGGATTAATGACGGCTCTTGTTCTAAATATCCCATTTAATTTTTCAAGATATATCTTTGAAAATTTGGCTGGCAACATTAATGATGATGGATTCTTCATGTATCCTCGGTTTCTTCAACATATTTTTGATAATCATGTCAACGAGATTACTTATCATGGAAGCATTCTACACTACACTCCTATTCCCAAAAGAGTGTTTGCAGATTGCAATGGATATAGGGGCAAACCAGTGCCGCCTACTGTTGATTTGTTTGGCCATATCATTGATGCTGACTTTCAACCACCACAATTTGCATTGCCACAGATTGTACAACCTGCTGATTCTACTACTGATAGTGAATCATCTGAGGGGGAGCAAGAGGTACCTTTGATTGATCATGAGGAAGTGGAATCTTCAAGTTCTGAAGATGATCAATCTTTTCGTCTACAAACTGTCGAAGAATCTTTAGTCACTCAAAGAATTATTGCAGAAAATATTGAAAAAGAACGACAAGATTCAAGACGTCAACGCGAAGAGGCACAAGATCCTGAATATGTACCTGATATTCGTCCATCTCAAAGACGCAGAATTTCTGAACCTAGTTCATTTGTTGCTACTGCCTCTACCTCTGCTGCACAAGGTATTCCTGCCTCTGTTCCAGCTCAATCTACAATTCCTGTTGCTGCTTCTGTTGCAGCTGGCACATCTTCATCTTCACATGGACCAAGTGTTAGCATGGCTAATCTTGATGCATCATTACAAAGAGCTGTAAAACCCTTAATGTCTATCGTTGAAAAGCTACAACTTGATTTACTTAATGCTTTACAACGCATTAATACTCAAGATATTCTTATCGAGGAGCAACGACAGCAAATTATATCTCAGAATGATCGAATAGAAGAATTGGAACTTGATGTTTTTCTTCTAAAAGAAACTTTGGTTGATCAGGGGGAGAATAATAATGATGATGATGGAGATGATGATGGTGATGATGGTGATGATGGTAATGGTGATGATGGTGATGGTGATGATGGTGATGATGGTGATGATATGACTGAAAATGCTGATAACACTAATGATGGAAATGATTCTAATAATGGTGATCAACCAAATTTCTCACAAGCATTGGTTGTATTTCAAGAAAAAGAACCATTAGAAGTTGATCCAATAAGTGCAGTACATGAGTTACGAATGTTTGAGTTTGGAGAATCATCACGTACTTTTGATCAGGAGGAATTAATGGATAGCATTGAAGATGAAGAGGTGCTTTGTCCAACTCCTTTGAATGTGATTATTGAAGATCTTATACCATTTATTGAACTTTGCAATGATGGTGATTATGATTTTGAAGAATTCGATCCAGAATATCCTCCGGGATTTGAACCTGATTTTGATTATGTTCACGTTGAAGACTGGGAAGATTCTGAAGATGAACTTCATCCGGAAAATGTTCAGTCAGATATGTGTTCACAAGAAGGATTATGGAAAGATTCTAATGATGATAAAGAGCCAGAGCAAAAAGTTTCTTGGTGGTTTCCTGAACAAACAACTCAAGTGGTTACAGTTCGGAAGTTCTTTAAAATACCAAGATATGAATGTGTTGGTCGAATTATCAGATGGAAATATGATAATGACAACAAAGTATTCATCATTAAGAGGACTGATGGACTTCAATACTTCCACTCTACATTCAAAGCCTTAGAAAAATTGCCTAAGTGTGAAATCAATCATTTGGCTTCAGTGGATATTATTAACCGATCAAAACATGGTTTGATAAATTGGATGGCAGACACTTTAACAAGAGAAAGTAATAATGGAAAATTCACATGGGTTAAGGAAACTTTCCCATTGAGAACCGTTGATTATTTCGATATCGAGTCGATTTCCAATCAACCAAGAGTTACTTTGACATATCCTCGAGTTAAATGCATGACAAAGATTCCACTTGAGAAATTGCCTGTGAATTTTTCTAAGTTTGTGAATCATTGGAGATATAACGGATCAACTGGAGAAGCAGAAATTGCTTGTTATGATAGAGATTTGAATGGAGAAGTGATGTGGAATAGAGAGTCAATTGTATATGTGTTTGATCCTCTGAGCTTAATCAATCTATCAAAAGATGATCTTGAAGTCTTGCTCGTGAATCCGATTGTGTATGATGATGCATATGATGACGAAAAGATGGCTTTGAAGTTTCAACGGGTTGTCGAAGTATGTTGTTCAAAAGGGATTTTTGCTGGATGTAATCTTCCGGGATACGCTTGAAGACTTGAAGAAAAGACTCAAGTATTATCAAAGGGGGAGTTTGTAAAGACAAAAGTTGATTAATACTTGTTTTTATTATTTTGTCTAAGCGTTGTCCGTGAATCTATTAGTCTGTGAATTAGAAGAATCCTTTAGTTCGACAATAAGTGAGTTGTCCGTGAATGATAAGGATTCGACAATAGTGGGTTGTCCGTGAATGATAAGGATTCGACAATAGTGTAATTATCCGTGAATGCTTGATCCGACATTTGCATTCCGTGAATGCTTGGATTCACGGAAGGTGTAATTTCGTGAATGTCTATTCACGGATTGCACTTGGTATTGTCGTATAAAATACTTGTCCATAAATAGGTCAGTTGAAGTCATTTTTGTGTGTGTTTTTTTTTAGAGCTTTTGAGAGATCACTTGTAGACATACACTTGTATTTTTGGACTTCTTGTATATGAAAGATTGATATTGAAATATAATCAAGATTTCTTGTTTGATATATTCATCTCTCTCTTCTTTACTACAATTCATATTGTGATTGCATATATTTGTTTTCCGCATGAATATATGTTCGTTCTAGTTTGCGTATTCTGATCCGAGGACGCTCACATAGACCTTATGATTTAAAGTAACCACCCCTAATGCTATAACCAATCCACTACGTTTTACGTTTTTGCCACAGTAACATTTTAAATATACGCTCCTCGTTACGACTGCCGTCGTGCGGTTGGCGCGACCAACAAGTTATAATAGTGGGAGGGCTGTCAACTCGATAGTACTATCCGTATATCTAGTGGCTAGAGTCACCTAGCTAATGGTTATAGGCTGCGTACACTGGGACTTTTGTGCACACAACTACCTCTCGTAAACCTAGGTCCGTACCAAGATTCGTTGTCATGTTCCCAAAATAGTGTGAAAAGTCATTTCGTAAACAATTCAAGTAATAGTATAAAAGCATTTATAATAATCGTTGTACGTTTGTATCAAAACAATAAAGTAATAGCTATGTCCTTCAACCCTGTTAGTGAAAAGTATTGAAAACAGTAAAAGTAGGGGCTATGAACTCACTTATGGTTGCTAGTGTCTCTAATGCAATTATGTTTCGAGTCAATAATCTCCTAACGTCCTAAACGTAGAATGAAATGAAATGAGGGAATAGAAGGTGGAGTGTAATATGGTTTAGGGGAGTCAAAGAAGCAAAGTGGAAGTGGGGGCAGCATGGGGGCCCCACAGGGGCTGGGTTTTGTTTAAATTTCATTCCCTCAATTCGCGCCCCGTGCAGTGTTCGTTTCCTCGTTCGTTTTGACGTTTATTTATACGTTAAACGTTTAATACGCGTGTTTAGTTAACGGTTTAAATTTCAATATTTTTATTTGAAATGCTTAGTCTAAATATTTAAAAACACTTATAAAAATGTTCCGTTAATTTATCGGTCTCGATTTGCGCATTTGTTTTACCAGATGTTACATCGCGTAACGTTTTAACTAGACGTTTTTCGTTAACGTTTTAAAATGCGATATTTTAAGTGAAAGTTTTACTTGAAATAATATATTTTAAATTTATAATATATATTTGGGTTCTCATTCGATTGTCGGGCGCATTCCGCACGTTTTTGTCACGTTTGAGTTATTTTATATGATGCGAATGATTCGTTAGATATTATCGGCATAATATTTATAAGTTTTTGAGTTTATTATATAATTTCGTATTATTTAATATTTTGTTCACCAACGGTCGTGTACTTTTGTCGGGTTCGTTCCGAATGTTTTATACGTAATTATAACTAATTACGAATTAAGTAATACTAAGCGTATTAATTTTTTTTTGAGGGGTGTCACACAAAGAAACCACAAGAACAAATCTAATGCATAAGTAAAACACGAAGAACTCAAAAATCAAATCAGAATGAGCGTAGGATGAACAGATTAATCAATCGATTACAGCTTCCATAAGAGAACCGTAATCGCCTTTAGAGAGACAGGTTAGTATTGCGGTTCATACATTATACTTTATCATTAAACCTGTGAGCTCACCAGCGTAAGCTGACCAATTTAGCGTGTATTCTCAGGTTCGCAGCAGCAGTAAGTCTGCTCACTCAGGATGCCCATTAGCTCGAGTCTCATGACAATTCGAGCTTTTGTAAACTATTATAATAGTGTAAGACTTTTATAATATCAATGTATTGTAAACGACGCATATAGAGTCGTTCATTATATCTTATGTGCTTTGTTTATTGATTAGTCGTGCCCCGAACCGACCCGCTTCCGCATCATAATTTGGGGGTGCGACAGATTGGTATCTGAGGCTAAGGTTATAGTAACTAGGTTGCATTTAGTGGGCCTAGACTATGACCGTTAGGCAGTATTCCTCATTACGTATAACTGGTTCAGGAATTACATCATACGAGTTTAATTTAACATAGCGTAGCTAACTATGTACAATTAAATAAAGATGATGTGATATCTGAAAGGGGTTATGCTGAAACAGGGATACACTAGTTGACTCTGACCACAAGAGAACCTAGACTTATACTTGGTTTGTGTTAGACACACACTAGGCTATTATGTGATATAGGTGTATATACATACATAGGCCTCACGTACGTACTACTCTCTAGGCTATTATATGTATTGTAGGTATATATGAATAAGCCTTATCCATGTACGACTCTCTACGTTATTATATATATCAAATATATATATAGACCTCACATGATAATCACTCGTTAATGCTCACGTCATTGAAGCTGACACGTCTTACTAGTATCATATCACTAGATATAAAGAACGAGACTTGTTCTCATCTACCACCGTCTATCTATTTATATACGCGTAAGGAATAACTAAACGTCTCGTGTACCATCACGTACACACTTGAAATATATCGCTTCGCATTCTTTCCACCATAGTATCCTTCGGGATCGCGATCGAAACGTACTACTAGGAAAACTGCTACACTTTTGGCTATATTATATGATATGATATGATATGAATATAGGCCTCACTTGTTAAATGCTCTTGCCATAGAAGATGGCATACTCATCGTCTATCTCTCGCTCACGTCGCAGCCACTCAGAAGCACTCGTGGCTAGATGCGCTATTAGCTCATATCGAGCCAGACCATATTACAACCCAACCGTCACAGAAAACGTATCTGCGATAGATTGCCATCGAGTTCTTGCAAATCAGTGGAGCTGGTTACCAACGGCTGTTGCTACATGGAGAATTGAGAAAAACATTGAAATCCCTGATGATGTTGGAAGATACTCAGCTATGGATCTTACCCCTTATACTCAAGAACCGACACATCTCACCATGCCTGTATTAACTGCCCGCTTTCATCGTCACGAACGCAGGTTACACTACTTGGAAATCGAACAACACGAAACTCATTTAAAATGGATGGAACTAGCTCAAGGCCGCATCGCTCAAATGTACTTTGATCAGGAAGACATCTTCGAAACTATCCATCATACTCACGATCAAATGGAGGAAACCACCGCAACCACGGAGAGCGTTCATGATCAAGTAATTAGTAATTGAAACAAAATCTTGCACATACAAGGACTCCTCTAACTGCAAGTCTAAAAAATTTCAAAGGGCACTGAAGGTGCTATTGGGTTGTTACATAGGATGGAAACAACTCTGGGGATAACAAAAGAAAGTAGTCTGGAAACCTCAATCAAAATCAACCATCATTCAAGAGGTCTGATATTGTTAAGACCTACATCTTTGGTTCCGAAACCAAGAAGGGTTATACTGGGAATAAACCCTCCTGTTCAAAGTGCCGCAGACATCATGAAGGTCCTTGTGGTACTCCTTATGGAAAATGTCAAGGGTATGGGCATCTGGCCAAAGATTGCAGATCTACCAATGCCAACACCACCACTGGAAAACCTAAGTCCTGCTATGAGTGTGGAGACACATGGCACTTTAGGAATGAGTGCCCAAAGCTGAAGAACAAGGGAAACAACACTGCTAAAGGAAGAGCTTTTATGTTGAACTCCAAGGAAGCCCGTCAGGACCCGAATGTGGTCTAGGATGACAAGTACATGGTAGAGTTAGCTAATGGTAAACTCATAGAGACCGATAGTGTAATCCCAAATTGCACTTTAAACTTAGCTGACGAGCTCTTCACCATTGATCTCATTCCTGTTGAGATTGGAAGTTTCGACGACATTGTTGGCATGGATTGGTTGTCCAAGCACCGCGCTGAAGTTATCTGCTACAATAAAGTTGTCCGCATTCCTCTCGTCACTGGTAGTACTTTGGTCATACAAGGGGAGACCGGTGGGATGAGATTGAATATCATATCATGCATGAAAACTAGCAAAATACCTGAGAAAGGCAATCCTCGCGCACGTTATGGAGAAAAAGTCGAAGGAGAAGCGACTTGAGGATGTGCCCATCGTTAGAGACTTTCCAGAAGTCTTTCCCGAAGACTTTCCTGGTCTTCCACTACCGAGACAAGTTGAGTTCTCAATCGACCTTGTGCCCGGAGCAACACCCGTGGCATGAGCACCTTATCGCTTAGCTCCATCCGTATTGCAGAAGTTGTCCACCTAGTTACAGGAACTTCTGGACAAAAAGAAAGACGGTTCATTCAGGATGTGTATCGACTACAGAGAGTTGAACAAATTAACCATCAAGAATCGCTATCCACTACCCCGTATCGATGATATGTTCGATCAGCTTCAGGGGTCAAGTTTCTATTCGAAGATATATCTACGATCAGGTTATCATCAGTTACGAGTTCGCGACATCGACATTCCGAAGACCGCCTTCCGAACTTGCTATGGGCATTACGAGTTCCAAGTGATGCCATTCGGATTAACAAACGCACCGGCTGTATTCATGGATCTTATGAACCGAGTGTGTAACACCCCCAAATTATGTGTTTAGCGGAAGCGAGCTTTGGGGTGCTACTAATCAAATATCAACAGCACAAAGATAAAGCAAATGACATCTATATGCAACGTTTGAAAAAATAGTTACAATTCCTAGATACAAAGTTTGAAAACATAGTGTTTTCGGATACAAAAATGTAGTTCCCTAGAGTCCACGCGTGTAGCGGGAGATTCTATTACATAATCATAATATACAAAAGACAATGCTAAGAATCTCCATTAGATGCAATGTAGAAATCATGCGACTCTAGCTAGTGTCCAGGGGTAATCCTACTCCGTCTGTGTACCTGAGATACAAAGCTAAAAAGGTCAACCAAAAAGGTTGGTGAATCTTACAGGTTTAGTAATAAGTAATCATTATGAACCACAAGTATGTACCAGTATTGCTATCAACAAAATAAGTAAATCAGTAAATCATCACAAGTGCCATGAGCTCACAAGTTGAAGCTTAACAGTGCAGTGTGAATGGCACAATCAAGTACAGTATCACGTACCCCCGTGAGTGCTATCCGAACACTCATATGTAACAAGTATCAAACGCTCGTTTCTACGGAACGGTTCGTGGTAGCGCTACTACCCCGGGCGGGGATTGTCAGTCCCGAATGGATCCATCCTACTAATACTCGCACTTAAGTCTATAACTAACAACTTATGATAGGAGAATGGTGATTTTTTCCCTTTCTTCTATGTTCATTCGATTTCCTAGTATGGTTTGATCTTCTAGCTTATTACTGAATCTGTAATCATCATTGAAACACCCTCCTTTGATTGATACGAATTTCATTAATAGGCCAAGGGGTTTGATCCCAGCTAGGTTTCGTTTTGTTTTGTGTTAGGGTTAATGTTAATTTTTTGTTTATTGGACGTGTAATTCTGGTTCTGTTATCTACTTGTTGATCTTTTGTTTATCATGACTAAAACGAAGAAGAAGAAGAAGTCTGTCCATTCTCCCTCTGGTTCGCCTAGTTCATCTGATTCTGATCGTTTGAAAAACATACAATCTGATGATGGAAGTGACAAGATTGATGAGCAGCTTAAAGTGCCGCATGTAGGGTCATTAAACCCTAATTTGTTAAATACTAATTCGGCTAAGGGTTTTACGGGTGTTGATATTGATGCTATGACTACTAGATTGGAAAGATTAAGGAGAGAGCATGGATTCACTACAGTTAATGCATCTGAAAGCAATAAGCAACATGGTGCGGCCAACATTCCTAACCCTAAAGCTGATTTGCAAAAACCTTGGAGCACAAGTTATGTAGCGGCTAATAAGGAATCTGAATTTCCTGCGAATTTGGGTGATTCTGCCAATAATACAAGTAATAATCCAATGCAATCTCAGCCAAATATGGTTAAAAACGATGCGCTAGATAACCAGGTTGTGGATTCAGTCCATTGTAAAATCCCTGGTTCGATACATGAGGCAAGTAAAGAGCAGAATCGGTCCAATTATTCTGTTCATGCTGATATCATTGACGAACCACAGGTTAAGCTTAATGCTTGTAAAATCCCTGAGAATTCTGATCAACGTGATGAGGATAAATTGGACATGGCGTATGACACGGATGTGAGTGAGGATGAGATGGAACGGAAAGATGGTAATTGCCAACAATCTTCCTTTGCTCCTAAAGGGTTGGATCGACTTTATGCAGCCACTGTTCCTGTTATTAACCCTATGACATCGCAGCCTCTTAATGGAGGTAAATCATATGCCCAAGTAGCTAATAAGAGTACAATGCAAAAGGTGTATTTCAGGAAGCTGAATTTAGAAGTACCAACAGGAATAGAAGCAGATATTGAAATCCCTTTGGAAACCGTTAGAGAGGCAAGTAAAAAGTATGCTAATACATTTTATGGGTACTTCATAGGTAAACAATTGGCGTTCCCGGTTGTTCAGAATTATGTCATGAACGCATGGAAGAAATTTGGTATTGAAAGGGTTATGATGCATGCTAATGGTTTCTTCTTCTTTAAGTTTAACTCTGAGCACGGGATGAATCAGGTGATAGAAGGTGGTCCTTGGATGATTCGGTTAATTCCCATTATTCTAAGGAAGTGGTCTTCGGATGATGATTTGACGAAGGAAGATCTCTCTAAAGTTCCAGTGTGGGTAAAATTCCACAACGTTCCATTACTTGCTTTTAATGAGGTTGGGCTGAGTGCCATCGCCATGAAAGTTGGCAATCCTTTAATGCTAGATTCTTACACAAGCACAATGTGTATGGAATCTTGGGGGCGCCCGAACTTTGCTCGTGCAATGATTGAGGTGGATTCGGATCTGCCTTTGAAAGAGAATGTGGTTGTGTCAATTCCGAAGGTTGAGGGCAATGGGAAGACGTTGTATACAGTCCGGGTTGAATATGAATGGAAGCCACCAAGATGTAACTTGTGTCGGATTTTTGGACATCGTGATTCTGAGTGCCCAAAACAGGTTGCTAATGAGGCTGTCCCGAAAGCCATTCCAGAATTTCAAGCTCCAAAAAAGGTTGCTAAAGGAGCCGTGAAGGTGACTAAATTAGCTGGAGGTTTTCTTATGCGAAATCAGCAACCAAAAATGGTTTATAAACCCAAGGAGACGGGACAAACATCCAAATCTAGTATTCCGAATACCAAACAAGCTGTTCATATAAGTAATAGATTTGATGTGTTAAATGATGAATCAAATGATATTGGAGGACCTGATTTGCATCAATCTAAACCGAGAGCATCTAATGATAAAGCAAAGCAGGTTGTAGATGAGATGGGTGAACATAGCGATGTGGAAGCTGTTTTCAATGAGACAGCAAACTTCGTTGGTAATCCACAAGCTTCTTTTAGTTCTGAGGGGGCAAGCACTCCCGGTTTGAATGGTTCTAATGACTAGTCTCGCCTCATGGAATATTAGGGGTATGAACCGCATCCCTAAACAAAGTGAGGTTCAGTATGTGGTTAATGAAAATAATTTAAGTATTTGTGCTGTTTTGGAATCTCATATCCATGCATCTAAGCTTCACAATATTTGTTCAAAGATTTTCTTCAATTGGAATTGGATTTCAAATGCGGCTTATTGTGTCGGGGGTACTAGAATCATAGTAGGTTGGGATCCGGGTGTGGCTGATTTGATGTATCTCCATGCCTCGTATCAGGCTCTACATTGCCAAATTGGCATTCGTGCGGTAAATAAAACTTTCTTTTGCTCTTTCATCTATGCGGCGAATGCTTATGGTAATAGAAGGGAATTATGGTGTGATTTACGCAAACATAGCCAATTTGTTAATGGAAGACCGTGGGTTCTTATGGGTGATTTTAATGCTCCTCTTAATCTAGAGGACTCTTCTTCTGGCTCATCTGGTTTTTCTATAGCTATGCGAGAGTTTAAGGAATGCGTTGCAGAAATTGATGTCATGGACATGAACAGCTCGGGTTTCCACTATACATGGAATCAAAAGCCCAAAACTAATGATGGAATTCTTCGGAAGATCGATAGAGTGATGGGAAATGTGGAGATGTCTAATATGTGGCCTGGTTTAGTTGCTTTATTTCAGCCTTACCGCATATCCGATCATACCCCGGCTGTGTTGAAATTATCTACTTCTATTGGCAGGAATCCTAAACCGTTTAAATTCTTTAATTTCTTAGCTCACAAGGCTGATTTCCTCAAGATTGTTAGTGATGTTTGGAAGAATCCGGTTCTTGGTCATAATATGTTTCGTATTACTAGCAATCTGAAATTATTGAAGAAACCATTACGCAAGCTTATGTGGGATCAAGGTAATCTTCATGAAAAAGTGGCTAAACTTCGAGTGGAGCTTGATAAGGTCCAGAAGGACCTTGATGATAACCCTGATTCAGTTGAGTTAAGGGAAGAAGCGGGTCACTATTTGGAGGTATTTAATCAGGCAATCATTGATGAGGAAAGGTATTTAAAGCAAAAGGCGAAGATTGATTGGCTTCGTGAAGGGGATAGCAATACCAAATACTTTCACAATGTTGTGAAAGAGAAGGCAAGTCGGAATAGAGTTAATGCTGTCCTCGACATCCAAAATAATCTTTGTGAAGGAGATCAAGTTCCTCTTGCTTTCGTGAATCATTTTCAGAATTTCTTGTGTAAAACCGATGTAGTTCAACCTCTTGCTGATGAGGGGCTGTTTTATAAAAAGATTTCAAGACAGAAAGCTTTTGATATGATTCGCGAAGTAACTAAGGAGGAGGTTAGAGCTGCGATGTTCTCAATGGGGGATAATAAATCCCTGGGTCCGGATGGCTATTCTGCAGCTTTTTTTAAGAAGGCATGGGAGATTGTGGGCAACGATGTTTATCTTGCTGTTAGGGACTTCTTTTCGAATGGCTGTCTTCTTAAGGGATTGAACCACACATCGATTGTCTTAATTCCTAAAATCCCTACTCCTGCTCATATTAATGATTTTCGTCCAATATCTTTATGTAATGTCTTGTACAAATGCATCAGCAAGGTTATTACTAATCGAATTAAAGATTCATTGGGCGATATTGTTAGCGAGAATCAATCGGCTTTTGTTCCTGGAAGATCTATTTCTGATAATATTCTTTTGACACAGGAATTAATGCGAGGATATCACCTTAATAAAGGACCTCCTAGATGTGCTTTTAAGGTGGATATTCAGAAGGCGTATGATACGGTTAATTGGAGTTTTTTGCAACGCATTCTCCATGGCTTTGGGTTTCACTCGCATATGATAAAGCTGATTATGGCTTGCGTCACCTCGGTGTCTTTTTCTATTAGTCTTCACGGCCATTCCCATGGGTTCTTTAAAGGAGGTAGGGGGCTGCGTCAAGGTAACCCGCTTTCCCCTTATCTCTTTACTTTGGTGATGGAGATCTTGACTTTGCTAATCAGAAAACGGGTCCATGATTCTGAGAGTTTCGCTTATCATCATCTTTGTGACAACCAACAAATTGTAAACATTTGTTTTGCGGATGATCTATTTCTGTTTTGTAGGGGCAATACTAGATCGGTTCAGCTTATTTCGCAGGTTTTGGATGAGTTCACTCTGGTCTCGGGCCTTGCTCCTAGTATTCCCAAGAGTACGGTTTTTCTGTGTAACGTGCCGGTGGCTGTCCGGAATAGCATTCTGTCCATTATGCCTTTCTCGGAAGGGCAGCTCCCGGTTCGTTATTTAGGAGTGCCCTTAATCTCAACAGGTCTATTATCGCGACATTGCAAGCCGTTAGTTGAGAAAATTCAGAATCGAATAGGGAACTGGAAGAACAAGTGGTTGTCGTTGGCAGGAAGACTTCAACTTGTTTCCTCAGTGCTTTCGTCACTTCAAGGTTATTGGGCTGCTCTATTCATTCTCCCAGCAAATGTTGTTAAAGATATTGAAGGCCTGATCCGAGGCTTTCTTTGGTGTCAAGGTGAGTTAAAGCGAGGTAAAGCCAAGGTTTCTTGGAAGGTAGTTTGTCTTCCAAAAAATGAAGGTGGTCTTGGAATTAAAAGATTGGACATTTGGAATAGAGCTCTAATGACTAAGCATATTTGGAACCTTTTAACTCGTAAGGATTCTATGTGGGTAAGATGGATATATTCTCATAAACTTCGTGATAGAAGCTTTTGGGATGTCTCTCCTACAGGTGATATGAGTTGGTGTTGGAGGAAAATTCTCCATATGCGGGAATCTATCCGAAAACACTTTTGGTTTCGGGTAGGAAATGGTAAATCTATTTCAGCTTGGTTTGATACATGGCACTCTGTTTGCCCTTTATATCGATTTATATCCAGGTATTATATTTCAGAGAATTCCAGATTTCAGATTCGATTGCGGACATAATTGTCAATAATGCTTGGAATTGGCCATCCTCTTGGAATACTAGATTTCCGTTACTAAACCAGCTTCCGCACTTGTATCTTTCTAATGAACCGGATAAGCTGTTTTGGAAGCTATTAGATGGAGATTTGGTTGACTTTAAAATCAGACATGTGTGGGATTCCATTCGACCAAGGGCTGACCCGGTTGAATGGGTTTCGGTTGTGTGGTTTTCGACTTGTATTCCTCGTCATTCTATTCACTTATGGCTGATTTTAGGTGAAAAGTTGAAGACTCAAGACCGTTTGAAGCAATGGGATGTTGGTTATTCAACCAACTTAAACCTGCTTCGATGCCCTTTTTGCAACACTCAACCGGATTCACATTCTCATTTGTTCTTTGAATGTTATTTTTCGTCTCAGGTTTGGAAGAAGGTTCTTAGCTTTGCAGGTTATCATTTTCAATCTTCTAGTCTGGTGGATTGTGTTGCTTGGATTACTCCGTTTTCTAATAGGAATCTGATTAGAGTTATCATCTACAAGCTTCTATTGGGTGCTACTTCGTACTTTATTTGGAATGAACGGAATTTACGTTTGTTTCAGAAGGAAAGTAGATCTGTTGACCAGGTGGTGAACTTTATCATTGAGACAACTCGTTTAAGGCTTCATTCGTGCAAATTCAAGCCTTCTTCTTGGGTTCATAGGGCTGTGGAGAATTGGAAGCTTCCATGCTCCCTTATTAACAAGGTCTGATTCTAGTTGGATGCGGTTGCGGTGGTTAATCCCTTGGAGGTTTTGTTTATAGCAGCTTGGTTGTTTAGGTTGTTAAAGTGGTTGTCATATACTTGGCATGTCAAGTATATGTGCTTAGTCTTTCTTTGTTTAGGCTAAGCTTTGTGGTTTTCCACATCCTTGTACTTGTAATGTTATATCTTTTAATAATATTTACCGGGGTATCCCCATTTACCCACAAAAAAAAACTCATGCGTTGTGTGTAAAAAGTAATGAAATCAGTTTAGTACATCGTGTTCATATGTAAAACAGTTGCTAAGTATCTCACCCCAAAGTATAAAAACAGTAAAAGTGTGGCTGTAAGACTCACCTGAGTCTAGCAAGTATGTAGGCGAAATCAAGTAAGTAAAGTGGATGTAAGTCCGTGTATCGGTTCTCAGAACCCTGCAACCTTCTGGCTTCTGAAACGCACAAGGTTGTAAGTAAATAAGTAAATAAGTTGGTGTCATGAAAGATCACCCATGCTAGTTGTCCACTCAACTAGAAAATGTCCAAGTGTTTGTTTGTATGTTTGTAATCGATTAGGGCCCGTTGGTGACGGGGTGTAATAATAATTCAAGTATTATCATTGTTTGGTATTTTGTTATGTCGTTTCTTTGTAAAGTGTATCTAAGTCTGTCATTCATATTGCGTCGTGAAGGTGTTGTCCGAATGTAAGTTCGGACAACCCTTTCACTGTTTTATTTCTAACGCATCGTTTATTAAAAGTCACATCTGTAATTAAAAAAATCGGGGAAAGTTGACCTAGTCTGGTTGCGGACTGAGTTAGTGTTGCGAACTGAGTTCGCGATGCGAGATGAGTTTGGGTTCGCAAAGCAGGGTAGGCTGCGAACCGAGTTGGGTTCGCAGAGCAAGGTTCGGCTCGCAAAAACTCGAATCGTAGGTCAGTTCGCAGGTCGACTCGCAAGTCAGTTCACAGGTCGACTCGCAAGTCAGTTCGGTTCGCAGTTTGACTTCACGACTCAAGGTCAACTCGCAAAACTTAGTTCGCAGATCAGGGTTGCGAACTGAGTTGGATCTTGGTTTGCAGAACGAGCTGTTCGTGAATTTTGTGTGGGTTTCGGTTTTTAAAACGTTTTTGATGAGGTTTTTGGACATAATCTTGTTGGGTAAATGTTCTAGCATGTAAATCAAAGCTTTACAAGTAATTTAAAAGAATTTTCAAGGATTCTTACCAAGAAATCGAAAATGGAGGAGATGGGGGAGATGAAGATGATGTTCTTGATGCTCCTTGCTTCCTTGTGATGATGATGGCCGATTTAATTACATACTAACCACAGATAGTTACACATAATTAGGCATAATTAATTATCCTAGTTAGGCAGGTGTTACAGAGTGTGCAAACCATATCTCAACAAGTTCGTCATTGTCTTCGTAGATGACATCCTTATTTACTCGCGCAATGAACAGGAACACGCGCAACATCTCAAAACCATTCTAGAACTTCTTAGACACGAAGAGTTATATGCTAAGTTCTCCAAGTGTGAGTTCTGGATGCAAACTGTTCAGTTCCTTGGTCATGTAATTGATAGTCAAGGAATTCACGTTGATTCATCGAAAATCGAGGCTATCAAGTGCTGGCAAGCTCCGACAACACCGACCAAAGTACGCCAATTCTTAGGACTGACTGGTTACTATCGGCGATTCATAGAAAACTTCTCAAAAATAGATCAACCTATCACGACACTGACTCAGAAAGAAAAGAAGTTCGATTGGACTAATAAGCAGGAGTCAGCATTTCAGCTATTGAAGCAAAAGCTTTGCAGTGCACCCATTCTATCGTTACCCGAAGGCAATGATGACTTTGTGGTATACTGCGATGCCTCACATCAAGGTCTTGGTTGCGTGTTGATGCAATGGGACAAGGTTATTGCCTACGCCTCCTGACAACTCAAAGTTCAGGAGAAGAACTACACCACTCATAATCTTGAACTAGGAGCCGTAGTGTTTGCACTCAAAATCTGGAGACACTATCTGTATGGCACAAAATGTACCATCTTCATCGATCATAAAAGCCTCCAGCACATATTCGATCAGAAGGATCTCAATATGAGGCAACGTCGCTGGGTCGAGTTGCTCACCGATTATGACTGCGAGATCAAGTACCATCCGGGCAAAGCAAATGTTGTTGCCGATGCCCTCAGTAGAAAAGAACGAGTGAAACCACTTCGAATCCAAGCCCTTAGTATTACCATACATAATGATGTTATCATTCAAATCCGTGCTGCTCAACTCGAAGCATTGAAACCGGAAAACATCAAAGATGAGGCCTTGCGCAACATGAAGAAACAATTCGAAACCAAACCCAACGGAGTCAAATAATTCGCAAACCGAATCTGGTTACCTAGCTTTGGAAACCTTTGAGACTTGGTGATGGATGAAGCTCACAAGACCAAATACTCTATTCCTTCGCCCACGAGTAAATGTGCTCAATAACAAGGGCCACTGACTCCCTCATAGGAGAGTGTGGAGAGTTGAGCATTGTCTGTCTGATCAGAATCATGACACCGTGGTTCCTCGTGACATATTAGTTGATAACCGACTATTAGGGAACCTATCGGTTATACCATAAACTATCAAGTCTAGTGAACATTCCAAATTTAGTAAACGTTTTCCCTATAAGTCATCGTCCCACATTATAAGCTAACGAACTCACAACAAATACTCCTTTTATTATCTGATTTACAATTATCTTTTATTCGCTTTAATTAGTTTATTTAATTAACTGAACCAAAAACCCCCAACGCACTCTTTTAACCTTTACTAGAAAAGAAAGATTGATTGGATCACTTCTGTTTCAATTCAAGATCTCTTTAAGAACGACTCTAGGTCATACTTACCATCTACTAGCCTTTTGGTTCATTATCAGTAAGTCACACTTAGACCCCAGCAAATACAAATTTAAAACAAACCGATTGCGGTCCAAGCACCGTCTTCATACGGACGCTCGGGCAGCACATCAAGTTTTTGGCGCCGCTGCCGGGGAGACTAACTGTCCGATACAGAGGCCCAACCAATCCCTATTCTAGTAAACCCTTAGGATAAAACCTTCTAAAAAAAATATGTTCTTTATTATTAGTTTCACTCTATTTTCTGTTTCTCTTTAGTGTATGACCTGTTCCCCTAGAACTACACCACTGTTTAATTTCCCTGATCCAGAACTTATAATACGTACTATTCGACGAGAAAAGAAGCAATCCGCGCTTGAACAAGCAATGGATGAACGCATCACTCTCGCTGACAACAGTAAACCCTCTATCGAAGGAAGAGGAGGACCAATTCTCTACCCTGAAACCCCTGGTCAATCTTTCGAGCTTAAACACCACATCATCCAACTAATCCAAAACCACTGTCAATTTCATGGATTGCCAAGTGATGATCCCAACTCTCACCTCGACAAGTTCATATCTCTTTCAAATTTCTACAAACAAAACGGAATTAGCCAAGACACGATCCGCTTGTATCTTTTCCCTTATTCGCTTACTCATCATGCGCAAACATGGTTTGAAGGTTTAGAGACCGGTTCTATCCCTTCATGGACGGTAATGGCGACAAAGTTTCTAACCAAATACTTTCCGCCTTCTAAACAAACCAAACTTCGAAATGACATCATGAATTTCCGACAAGCTTTTGATGAGTCATTATACACCGCATGGGAACGATTCAAAGGAGCCTTGAAGAAGTGCCCCAATCACCGTCTCGACAAATCCACACAATTGTGTACCTTCTACAATGGTTTAGACCCCAACCACCGAACCACCCTCGATGCTGCTGCACAAGGAAGCTTCATGGCAAAGACCGACAAAGAAGGATGGAACCTAATAGAGAATATGACTATGCATCACCATGATTGGAACTCTGGAGAACACTCAACATCTTCAGCACCTATCGCTGCATCAAATCCAGTTCCAGTCGAAGCACTTAAAGTATTGACGGAGAAAATGGACTCGCTTGTCAAACAGTTTGGAGAACTTAAGAAACAACAGCACCAAGTACACCAAGTGCAAGTCTGTCAACATTGTACCAACCCACAACCATCTGGTGAATACCAAGTGGAATACGAAGAAGCAGACGGCACAGTCTACTATGCTCAGTTTCCCGCTCGACCACAGAATTTTCCACCCGGTTTCAACCAAAACAATAACCAACCTAGAGGACCTCCATTCCCACAAAGAACCAACCAACCATACCAACCCCGATACCCACCTTACCCACAACAATCACAACCTTCTTATAACCAACCCCTTGCACTTCCTGCACCCACTTCCGATACAAACCAAACCGCTGAACAACCTGCAAAGACAAATGCCCCAACTTCAAGTTTAGATGACGCCTTCACCCAATTCATGCAAGGTCAACACATACTCAACCAAAACACATCCGCTAGACAAGATCAAGCCGACCTCTTTATGAGAAACCAATTCCGTGCTAAAGAATTTGGAAGCCCAAATTGGACAATTGGCACAACGTCTTGATAACAGACCCAGAGGAAGTTTGCCTAGCAACACGGTTCACAACCCACATGTTGAGGAAGCAAAGCAACTCACTACCATAAATGAGGCAACCACTCCACCCCCTGCTGCTGTACCAGTAAAAGAAGAACCAGAAATCAAGATACCAGCTGTGGAAACCACTCCGACCATGAACAAAGAGGTCAGGATCCCTTATCCCGCTAGACTTAAAGCCTAACCTAAGAAATTATCATCCTTTAAGCTAGACGGAAAATTTCTCGATACCATGTCTAGAGTCCCCGGTCGAAATAAATATATGAGGAAATTGCTATCCACTAAGGATAAACTGCCCGAAGTAAACAACATTCCCCTTAGTTCTGAAACATCAGCCCTACTTAAAAATAGCCTTCCAGAAAAACTAGGAGCTACCGGTAGATTCACACTCCCTTGTTCTATTTATCAATCCGGAGATATCAGCGCCTTAGCCGACCTAGGAGCTAGCATTAACCTTATGCCCTACTCCCTGTTTAAGAGGCTAGAAGTTGAAAATTTGAAACCCACTAAGATGACTGTCCAGCTAGCTGACCAATCTGTTAGATACCCAAAGGGAATAGCTGAGAACGTCTTAGTTCAAGTTAACAAATTCTTCTTTCCGACGGATTTCGTGGTAATGGATATCCACGAGGACATAAACATCCCAATTATCCTTGGAAGACCATTTATGAACACAGCCAGAGCAGTGATTGATGTGTATAACCATACGATTGTTCTACGAGCACATGGTGAAAGCATCACTTACAAGATCGACCAACCGGACTATACACCAGAGCAAGAAGAATGCCACGCTATATCAACAGGCAGAATATGTTCTGATGACGAATCAGACCCCGAAGAGGAACGATGCTTCACTCGACCAACAACCTTGATCTACGATACTGAGACAGACTGAGATGAGGACGAGGAGTATCAGGACGCTGAGGAAGAAGAAGAATCCGAGGAGGACGAATCAGAACCTGAGGAAGAAGAGGAAGAACTTGCTGAGGAAAATGAAAGAACGGAAGAAATGGAAGAAGAACCTGAGGAAGAGGAAGAAATGGAGGAAGATGAATATCAAACTGATTCACCACAGATGGCTAAAGTCAAGAGAATACAAGATTGCAAAGACTACACTTCATCGGAAGAATCCTTTGATTACGGAGCCATCCATCAAGAGCTTAGATCCACTCATCTCAAAAGAATGGGAAACATTCTCGACTCTTATCTCGATCCATCGAAGCCCTTCACCAGAACCCGACTCCGAGACATAGATACTTTCGAAGAAGAACTCCGAACATCACAGCACCCTGACCAGTATGCTAAACTCCTACAGAGAATTTCTGCATATAAGGCACGACAACCAGGAAGCTTTGCTGAAGAAAACCTTCAAAACACCATCACGGAAGTCAGAACCGTCAAAGTCGACAGCACCCAACCTTTCAACAACGCACCCTCAGATGAAGAGTTTCACCAATTTCCAGATTCACAAGACGAAGATTCTGACTACCAGAGTGTCGAATTTGACGGTGATTTTGTTGACGTCACTATCGATGAATGCTCTATTCCAAAAACTCCTCTTGTTCCACCAAATTCACCCGTCATCACAGCTGAGAGATTAGAGATTCCCCTCATCGACACTCACGAAGAGATGATTGACCTGATTGATAAAAACGACGATGTACGCATCATTGTGGAGGCTATCAAAGAGTCAACCAATGAATACAACACCGCTCAGAGACACCTGATAAGGCAGATTGAACAAGAATACGATTCATATCTCGCCAACTATGGAGAACCAGTACCCCAGACTTTGCTCAGACATATCCAAGAATTCTCCGATTCCCTTCAAGAACAAGTCACCAGAGAAGCTCAACAGCTAGAAAGACCAGACTACCCAATGGGAGAAATCGAGTTCTGCAACAACCAAAGGCAAATATACCAAAAAGTATATTGTGCCTTGGCCGGATCAGCCTTTCCCTACTCATCAAGTCAAAAGGCTACACTAGCATCAATGAGGACCCATCTTGAAAGAGCTACTAGAAATCCACAGAATTATGCTGACATAAGAATGGTGGGAGATCTTAGAACCCTTCTAGATCTCATCGAAACTGGAGAACATCTTACAACTCCAGAAAACTTCAGGATCGTCATTCACTCCACCATTGGTCATCACGTTGAACTAATAGTTGATGAGCTAAATCAGGCAGCATTTGAAGAAAACACTCGTGACATTCCAACACGATATTGGAACATGTCACCAGTCAATTTAGCATCCTATGTAATAGATCGACTGCGTGGAATGTATGAGGAAGAAGACATAGAAATTGACGCTAACCGCAATGGATATCGTGAAATATTCAGCAAGTTAATCTACGTCTTCACAGACTCAGATTTTCCCTTCGACCGTGAGCAACATCAACTCATCAGACAAGTATGCCAAGCAACCCGATCTTTTGGAGGAGACCCTTTAGCTGAAGACTTTCAAGAAGTAAAGACTCAATTCATGGCTTTGATCACCTCAATAGGCAGAAACCACCCCCAGCGTGAAATTGTTCGAACTCACACCTGCACTCGAATCGATCCTAACGGACCAATCACAAGGGCAGTTCGATACATCAGCTATGGGATGGCAATCCTCGACAGACTGGCCACTGATCACTTCAAGAGCTTCAGGATGGAATCCACCACTCCGCCAACTCTCATTGCCGACATGATAGAGCAATTCCTGCGATACTTTCCTCCACGCTACAGCTTACCTAGGAACCACAGTGACCACTCCAGCACCACGGACACATCCAGCATCATCTGAAGTAGAGAGTACTAAGTCGAGCTCTCGACTTTAAAAGAGCGCTTCTCGGGAGGCAACCCGTGTTTTTACATTTCTGCAATTTTACTTTCCAAGAAGTGATGAAATCTCCGACTATCTTTCACACTCGGATCATACAAAGCATGCTCCAGCCTGCAAGGAAGCATCAACACCAGAATAAAAGTATATCCGACGTGTTCACACCTACGAGACCAATCACGAGAAGACTTGATCAAGACTGCACCAAGGAAGACGAAATCCGGCACATGCACCAAAGGAACACTGCAACCACCGGGGAGTACTTCTATACCGTCTTTTTCATTCGTTTTAAATATACCATACACTAGTACAAATTTGGGCTTTCGTCACACATGGTCTATTTGAAATGGTCACACATTCCAATATTTATGTGACCAAAGGGCCAAAAAAAAACTGGACGTTATTCTTTAGCCACACATGAACTCCAATCGTGTGACCATTCTGAAACGTATTTGCCACACCTTTGAACATTTATGTGGCTAAAGGGAACTGCAATTTTTTTGCATTTCATTTAGTCACACATGAAGTTGGAACGCGTGACAAATCTTGTCACACACTTGAACATTGTGACCAAACGCCACTATATGGTCACATGGAGTAATTGTTTATGTGACTAAAGCATAGAGTCGATTTTGTCATACATGATTAAAGTGTAGCCAAAGCCAGGTACATATGGTCACATAAGTATGTGACCATATGTTTAGTGTCTGTTAGAATGGCAAAAGGTAATGTGTTTAGTCACACTAATTTCTAGCCCGATCATGTGACTATATCGCATTAGAATAGCCACACCATATCACAAATGTGTATCGAAACGATGTTTATGGCCACATGTTAGGTGATTATATGTGACCAATATATTCACAACAGTCACGTTTTTAGATATTCATGTGACTATTTTTTAAAGCGAAAATGGGCAAAGACGATTATCATTAAATTTGATATTAGTCACATTGAGTGCTGTTTGTGTGGCTATATCATGAGACCTTATTGGTCACATGGAGTAATGGTTTGTGTGACTATAGCATAGAGTCGATTTTGTCACACATGATTTAAGTGTAGCCGAAGCCAAATATGGTCACATAAGTTATTATGTGTGTCTAAAGTTTAGTGTGTGTTAGAAACTTAGAATGGCAAAACGTAATGTGTATAGTCACCCTAATTTCTAGCCCGATCATGTGACTATATGGCATGGTAATAGCCACACCATATTACAAATGTGTATCCAAAAGGATGTTTATGGCCACATTTTGGGTGATTATATGTGACCAATGTATTCACAACAGTCACGTTGTTAAATATTCTCGTGACTATTTTTTAAAGCAAAAATGGGCAAAAACGATTATCATTAAATATTATATTAGTCACATTCAGTGTTGTTTGTGTGGCTAAATCATGAGACCCTATTGGTCACATGGAGGAATTGTTTATGTGACTAAAGTATAGAGTCGATTTTGTCACACATGATTTAAGTGTAGCCAAAGTCAGGTACATATGGTCACACAAGTTATTATGTGTGTCTAAAGTTTAGTGTGTGTTAGAAACTCAGAATGGCAAAACGTAATGTGTATAGTCACCCTAATTTCTTGCCCGATCATGTGACTATATGGCATGGTAATAGCCACACCATATCACAAATGTGTATCCAATAGGATGTTTATGGCCACATTTTGGGTGATTATATGTGACCAATGTATTCACAACATTCACGTTATTAAATATTCTTGTGACTATTTTTAAAGCTAAAATGGGCAAAAACGATTATCATTAAATTTGATATTAGTCACATTCAATGCTGTTTGTGTGGCTAAATCTAATGTATATTGTTATATTAAAAAGCATTGGAATTCTAACAGATATAACATTTAGCTACATTGGTTAACATGTTTCTTTGTAGGTGTATTGGCTGGGACCCAAGTTCGAACCCCACTCTCAGAATGTTTTTTAATATAAATGTCATTTTGACCAAAAGGTTTACTGTATGCAAGAAGACTTAGTGGTATGGTCAAATTAAATGGTTATTGTAATATGCCCGTGATTAGTTATTGGTTACGATGTTATATATGACATTTATCCATAAGTATTTATGTTGTAATTTACAAAGTTAATGCATGTACTAAAAAAAATGGAAGTCATAGAAATTAAGTTACAAGTAATCATTCCATAAAATATTCAAAAGGTAATTTACAAGGTTACTGTACTAAAATTAATATAGCTAGTGTTCCAGCATTACATATATGTTGATCACTTGGACTTTGGTATAACAATACCCAAACTCTAGTTGGTTCGAAAGTAATCATCTCGTGATTCATTACCCAAGTCACGTTTATCCACACGTGGCAATATGTTATCATTGTGCGGGTGAATGACCGTGCTAAATTCCTCATCGATTTCATCATATGTATCTCTGTAATTCTTGGGAGGTGCTTTCAGGACAATAGATAAATTCCTAGTTAGCTGGTCTTTCACATAAAACACTTGTCATGCTTGTGAGGCTAACACGAATGGATCAACCTTGTGGCCTACATTATTCAGGTCAACCAATGTATAACCAAGATTAGTATCGCGTTGGACCGCGCCATCTTTACGGTTAACCCAATCACATTTGAAAAGAGGAAGTTTGCCTGAAGCGGTAATCCAGTACCCATATCTCTTGCAAAACCCCATAATAAAATGTGCGTCTAGTGGTTGCAACTTCTTTGGATATGTGAATATCTTCTGTCTCAACACTAACCCCACTATTTTGGTAAACTCTGCCATCACTACATTTTGTACGAAATGTATAACCATTGATGTTATATGCAGTGTATTTCACTACGCTGGCTCGTGGTCCATATGAGATCCACCTTACGGTTTCGGATACACTGTCTTTGGAGATCGCTAACTCTCTCTCAACCTGCAGAATCTCATTACAAGTATAATATATATATATATATATATATATATATATATATATATATATATATGTGTGTGTGTGTGTGTGTGTGTGTGTGAGCTTGAAATTGAACGAATTAACAAAACACAAATAGTGATAGAAAAAAACAATTGTCCAACTTTTAGTTTGACTTTATTCTTCAACTCTGACAGTACATACTAACAGGCTTAATAGTAGTAACTTTGGTTAATGAAACTACAGTTAATTAAGTCGATCTCTAATTGGTAAAAACTGGACAATTGTAAGGAGTAAATAATATACGATTAAATAACAATTACCTCTTCGCGTAACCACTTATCAAAAGATTTAACGTGCTCATTCTGCAGCCATGCTTTTCGTTTACCCGAGTTTTGTGTTACCAAAACCTCCTTGTGTCGCCTGAAACAAGGTATTTTGTTATTATATTTGATTGAACATTAACTAAAGTAACGAAATAGGTAGACATGTGTTAGTAATTAATACTTACTCGATATACGGTACAATCTCATCTGTATTCAGTATTATATACAAATGTGCTTTCTGAAAGAGTTCTGCAGAAACTTCACTTGATTTGCCAGCCGACAGTGGCTTTCCGTCCTTGTTTTCATCAGTTTCATGTGTATCATTTGGGATACCAATAGTTTTCATGGATTTTTGATATTCTCCGAAAAACTCTATTGTTTCTTCTGCAATAGTCTCCTCAGCAATGCATCCCTCTCGTCTATTTCTGTTTCGCACATGTCCCTTAATAACCTTCATACATCGTTCGAAGGGATACATCCACCGAAAGCATACAGGACCACATAATTTTACCTCCCTAATTAGGTGCACAGTCAAATGGACCATAATATCAGAAAAAGAGGGGGGAAAGAACTTTTCGAGTAGGCACAGTGTGACACAAAGTTCTTCGTGCATCTTATCTAGTTCCTCTAATATGATCTCTTTGCTACATATAGATTTAAAGAAAAAGCAAAACCTGATAATAGCCTTGCGTGTGGGTTCGTCCATTATCGAACGTATTGCAATGGGCAAAAACTCCTGCATTAGCATGTGATAGTCATGTGATTTAAGGCCGATGAGCTTCCTATCTGTGAGGCTGACTAAACTATAGAAATTAGAACAATATCCTTGCGGTACCCTCATGTTGTATAACGTCTGACAAAAGATGTCCTTTTCGGCATTCGTTAGCGTGTAACCTGTTGGTGGTATTACTGTTATTTCTCGGTCGTCTTTCCTAACAAACAACTCTGGTTTGTCTATTCCCAACTCTTTAAGATCCAATCGAGCATTCTCTCCATCTTTCGTCTTTCCCGGCACATTTAGCAAAGTCCCGACTAGACTCTCACCAACATTCTTTTCTATATGCATGAAATCGATACAATGTTGAACTTCATTGTGCCTCCAATACTTTAGCTTTCGATACCAAATGTTGAATTTCTTCCAATACGCACCATTCTGTTCATTTGATTTGCTTGAAGTACCATCTTCTTTTCCTGATCTTTTCCTCTTCTCCTTTTGGATCTTCCCACCTCTGCCTCTGGCATCTTCTTGGTTTGCTTGTTTTACGCGTCCCCACTTATTTTCAATATGTTTTACCTCGTTGTATATTTGTTCACCGATCATTGGAATTGGAGCCGTGCCAAATTCTTGATTTCCATTAAACGCCTTCTTTTGCTTTCTGAACGCAAGGTTATATGGTAGATATCTTCTGTGACCTACATAGCTCTGCTTGGATGACGCAGGAAGTCTAATACAATATGTATCTTTCCCACATACCACACAACCTTTGTATCCACTGGTTGGGCAGCCACATAAAGTACCAAGTGCAGGGTAATCATTTATTGTCCATAACACCACCGCACGTAGATTAAATATTTGCTTTGTTGAAGCATCATATGTATCGACCCCTGTCTCGAATAAGAGTTGCAGATCATCAACCAACGGTTCTAAAAAAACATCGATATCATTTCCCGGGTATCCCGATATCAGTACAGATAGCATGATAAACTTTCTTTTCATACACAACCATGGAGGAAGGTTGTAGATGACAGATAAAACTGGCCACACACTGTGATGCTTATTTCCTCTGTTGACATCAACACCATCAACAGATATTCCTAGCCTTAGATTCCTTGGATCATTTGCAATTTCGGGGAATTCGTTATCTATGGTTCGCCATGCCTGTGAATCTGCAGGGTGACGTAACACACCATCTGTTTTCCTCCTTGTCACGTGCCATCTTAATTCTTCTGAAATACTTGTTATCTTAAGGAGACGTTGCAGCCTTGGTATTATTGGAAAGTACCACATTACGTTTGCTGGAGTCTTCTCATACACTTTTTTTGTCTTCTTATCCACCTTCCATCTTGATGTCCCACAGGTACGACACATGGTCAATTCCTTGTCCTCTTTCCAGTAAAGAAGGCAATTGTTGATACATACATCTATCTTTTTGTATCCTGATCCCAGCAATTTCAAAATTTTCTTTGCATGATAAGTATTTTCCGGCAATTCGTTACCATCAGGTAGCATCTTTTTTAACAATCCTAGCAGTTCAGTAAAGAATTGATCAGAACAGCCATACTTACTCTTTAAGTTGAGTAGGTGAACTATGGCTGACAACTTTGTGAAGTCAGGACACCCACTGTAAAGTGGCTTCTCTGCATCTGATAGCAGTTCTAGAAGCTTGACATGGTCATCCGGATCCTCATCATCAAAATTATCTTTTGTAGCATTAACCATTTCCACTGTTTCACTCGCATGTGTTGGGAGTTCTGCATCAAAATCCATATGGTTGTCACCATATTCTGTTGTAACAATTGGCTCCATGATAAGTCCATTGTGTGTAGTTTTGATCAATGCCATTGCTGAATAAATGGAAATGCACTTCCTCCGTTTTACGAACTACATGGTTTAAACATTTGGTACATGGACATGGGATTAGAAGATGTGGATTATTACCCTGTGGGTCGATGTTACTCATCTTCTTCAAGTTGACTACCGCATAATCAATAAATGCTTCTACTCCGTCTCTATAAATTCTTCCCAGCCTGTTTGTTCCCATCCAAGACTTGTCCATTACTTAGGGTTTGAAAAATCCAATTAGGTGTGTCGGCGTGTTATGTACTGTAATTGATTAGGGTATGAAATATTTTAGGAAGTGCCTTGATTAATTCAATTAGGGGAATTAATTCGGATCTCATAAATGCAATTAGGGAATCTGAGTTGAGGAGTGCCACTCTTAGGTATTTTACATACCTTCCCACTGTCAGTTATTCTTGACAGTGCCACTGTTAGTTCTATTTTCTAGGGATTGGCACTGCTAACAGTATATAACCTTAAAACACTTCAATTTTTCATTACGCTCTCATCTAACCACTGCAACTACAATTCAAAATACAACCGCCTCTTCTTCTACAATTAATTTGACGATCATGGCTTCTTCTTCTTCATCTGATTTGACCCTTAGTGTTCATGAAGAACACAATATGATCGCTTTTCTAATGAAACCCCCATCTGCAAAGAATTTCACTCAAATAGTTGATTTTCTTCGTGCTAGTTATGTTTATCATGCGCTTACAGTATCTCCGAGGGTGTCAAGTGGTCATCTGAATGAATTCTGGAAGAATGCACGGTTAGAAGTGGTTGCTGGTGTAAATCAATTGGTTTCAAAGGTTCAAGAAACCAAAGTGGTGGTTACTGAGGAAATTTTACGAGATGTTCTTTTACTTGATGATGCCACAGGTATAACTTCCTTAGATGACACAGAATTGTTTGATAATTTAAGATTAATGGGGTATGAGGGTGATTATACACGTTTTACATTTTTTAAATCACTCTTTAGCCCACAATGGAAATTTTTAATTCATACAATTCTTCATTGCTTGTCATCTAAGAGAACTTCTTACAATGAATTTGGAACACAATTAGCCTATTTTCTTGTGTGTTTGGCTAAGGGTCAGAAATATAATTTTTCCAAATACATACTTGATGGCATGATCAGAAACATCACAAAGGGTAAAAAGGATCTTTTTATAATCCAAGATTTGTGCAACTTGTTTTAAACAAACAAATTACTGATTTGGTTGCACAAAAAGTTGTCATTGGTGTTGGTACTCTCTCTGCTAGAACATTCAAAGAGATGAGTAAAAATACCAATAAGAAGTTCTCAGGGAAGGAAACAGCATTGTTTCCAACAATGCTTCCTGCTCCTTCCACCACAGATGTAGTACCACCAACTACATCTAAACCACTTGGTGACAGGCCAGCAGAACCAGTTGTGCCTGAACACACACTAAGTGGGGGTAAAAAGAGAAAACAAGGGACCAAACAGCCTACCACATCTAAGCCTAAGAAAAAGAAAGTTAAACAGGCAAGTGAGGCTCCTACTGCTCATTTGTCTCAGTCAAATGTACCACCACAGCAGGTGTCTCAGTCAAATGTACCTACCATTGAATTGGCGAATGTACAACTGACAGAAGCTGTGGATAAAATTTGGGAGAAATTAAAGAAGGAGAAACAGATCAATCGAGCTCAAGATGAGAAAATAGCAGAGCAGGCTGCTAAGATTGATGAGCAACAAAAAGTGATTGAGGATCTCAAAGACAGGCTTGCTGCACTTGAAGCTTTGCTGGTTAAGACCACTTTCAACAAGGGGGAGAATAATGATGATGATGAAGGCAGAAATGATGCAAGCAATGATGAAAAAGTGGTGCAGAATGATGATATGGCTGAGGAGACTGCAAAGGCACCTGAGGTCAATATGGATGATGTGCAGCCTAAGGATGTTGAAAGTGTTGAAAATGTTGATCAACCAAAGAATGTAGATGAAGTTAGTGTTGAAACTGAGAAGGTGGAAGGTGATGGAGATGATGCAGAGGCTGAGGGGGAGTCAAAGGTTAGAACAGAGCCTAAGATGACAATGGGAAGAAAGAAATCAATACCATATGCAAGTGCAAAAGCTAGTAGAATTGAAGAACTTAAAAGGGCTAGGAGTAAACCTACCACTGTTATACCAACTGAACCTACCATTGTTACAACACCCACTACCACTGTTCCAACAGAACCTCAAGCCCCTGCTACCAAAGAACCAGAACTTCAACCTACTGTTATAAATTAACCCACTGTTGATATACCACAACCACCCACTGCTACAAAATCAACCACTGCCAGGAAGCCTGAAGGACCATTTAAAATCAATGAACCTAGTAGTGTGCCTAAACCTGATTCCAAGCCACCTATTCAGAGGTCAGTACCTATACAGAAATCTGCATCTGAATCTGATGCAGTAGATGTTTTGCTACCATCTGGAAGAATTGTGAAGATGAGCAGAGAAGCTAGCAGAGTGTATGCAGAAATGAAGTCAAAGGGTTTGAAAGTAGAGGATGACATTATGTATGATGCTTATGTTGAAAAGACCAAGGGTAACCCTCTGCAAGTTGCAATTGATAGGATCAGAAAGAAGGATGCTGAAGAGAAAGAAGCTAAGAGGAAAGCTAGAAAAACCAACAAGAGGTGAATTGAAAAATCAATTGGTTTGCAAGTTAAGAGGAGATAGATATTTTACAATGGAGTTGAGGAGAATGACATTAGAGGAATTGCAGGAATTGTGGGATAACAATCCAATTGTTAATCCTGAGGCAAGAGAAAGAATTGAAAAGAAAAGGAGAGAGGATGAAGAGATACAGAGAAGGCTGAAATTAAGGTATCAACAGATTGAGGAGGAGCTTGAACAAAAGAAAATCGAAGCCCAAAAGGCTGAAGAGTTGAGATTAAAAGTTGCAAGTCATAGAAGGTCATTTCAAATGATTCAAGACTCTGATGATCAGATATATGATTTGGATAGAGATGAAGAAATCTTAGAAGAGATGATGGTTGAAAAGAGAGATAGGAATGAAAATACAAATCTTAATGATGAAGATCTCTCATATATTGTTGAATGGCAAGGAATGTTCATAGAGTCAAACACTGTGTCTTATGAACTAAGAATTAAAAGAAGAAATGGAGATGTGAGTTTTCATAAGTCTATGGGTGATATTTTGAGAAAAGTAAAGAAAATGGATGTGTATGATATGTATAGAGTTGGAATGGAAAAGGATATGAAGCTTGTGAATATTCATATTGAAAGACACGTATGGGAATGGTTAAGAATGATGTTTGAACCAGAACAGTATGGTGAACTATTTTTGGGTATTGAAGCCGTTACTGATTGGAGACATTTTGCTAGAGCAGAAGTTCATTGCATACGACTGAGGAATGGTAAATACATCTATATGTTGGAAGAAAGATATTATGTTCTGAGCCAATCACTGTTGAAACAGCTAATTGAAAGAAAGTTACTTGTAGCTATCAAAACTGATAAAGGAAAGGATATAATCTATAAAATCATGAATCAGTACAACAAGAGGGTAGAATCAAGCAAGAAAGGGTCCAAATCTTCTAAAGAATCTGAGGCTGAATGGAGAAACTTAATGTAATTAATGATATATGATTACCACTGTTAGTGTGGAAGTGTGGAAGTGCTTACCACTGTTAGTATATTGTGCTAAGTATATTGTAGCCACTGTTAGTGGAAAGCATGGCGTAGCCTGTTAATGTAATTAATGATATATGATTATATGGCACTAAACGGAAAACGAATTCGATTAACCATAAGGATTCATCATTTTGAACACTTTTATAAACTTTAGTTATCATTAAACACATTTTATAAACTTTGGTAATTCTTGAACACATTGCGTATAGTTATGGTTGATTTACGTACAATTTTTTATCCGAGTTTAAATTGGTAGCATTGAATTGATTATTAATATTTTATTTGATTTTATTATTCAACCTAAAATAAGATTTAGGCGATTTGAGTTATATATATATTTTTTTCGTAAGTTGTTTAGTAAATAATTATGAACTTTAAAGGAATATATCTTTAGACATTTGTCACATATTGTTTAATTATATTGTTCTAATAACAGAAAACTATGCCTCCGAAATCTCTATCCGGATCTGAAAAGCGAAAAAGGATTTACGTCTTCGATAAAAAGTTTTATCATTTCACTTTTTACGTCTTTAACAGATTCGTCGTACTAAACCAAATGAATTTGATTGAACAGATTCTACGTCTTTAACAGATTTACGTCTTTATGTGACTTTAGCCTAAGTTTAATAGTGAAATGTATGATATATGGCACTACCGGTATCACACATGAGGGTATTTAGGTAATTTCCTTTCCTACCCACCTTTTAAATCCCCTTTCTTCCCCATTCCTTTACATCGTACAGTTTATATTTCCCTCCATTACCATCCCCATTTTATTCCCGCTCATTTTTCTCCCTGTAACATGGCGTCATCATCATCTTCTCAAAATCAAGTTTTGGAACCACAATTTTATTACTGTCATCGCGGAGCCAAGATGTATGTTCGCACATCATGGACTGAGATCAACCCGGCACGCAGATTCGTAAAATGCCCAGATGTTAGTTTTAACCTTATTTTTTAATTGTTGTTGGTATCTGCAATTGATGATGCTATTAGGTTAAATATTGACTCAAAAATGCTTTAATTTTGTTATTTTGTTGTGATTTAGGTTAAAACCAGTTTTTGCACAAGATATCGCTTTCTTGATTCGGAGCTTCCAGAGTATTACAGGAAGATTATGTATCAATTAAGAATGGAATGCAAAAACAAGTCCATCAGGAATGAAACGGAAGAAGATTCAGACTCAAAGATGGTGTTGATGAAGATGGTTGAAGAGTTGACTCTCATGAAGTCAAAACTGAAGATGTTTGACCAAGTGTTTGCACTTTTAATTGGTGTTGTAGTGATGTTGTGTGTAGTTATACTTGTTCTTGTTATGAACTAAGTTTCATTTAATAGTGTGATTAAATTTAGGGGTGTTCGTGGACGGTTAACCGGAGACTCGGTTAACCGGAGACTCGGTTAACCGGAGACCGGTTAACCGGAGTCTCGGTTTGTAATATTTTTGAACCTAAACCGAAACCGAAAAAATCGGTTAACCGGAAATCAGTTAACCGTTTTTTCGGTTCGGATAATCGGTTAACCAAATGAATCGTTAATTAATTAATACTTACTTAAAAGGTAATTAATAACACACATATAAATATTTATTTTTCAATGTTCACTATATTTAAAATACTTTGATAATAGAAGTATCAAACGATAACTATTTTACTCTTTATAATTGTGTATTTATGTTATACGTACGTAAATCATTTCAATATAATTAGAAACTTAGTAGAAGTAATTACCATATTAGGCCAAAATTTAACTAGTACATTACATTAAAATGAGTGAAAAAGAAATAAAAATAATTTTATCAAAATAAAAGTGTAAATATTTATATATAAATATAATATGTACACTATATATACATATATTTAAAACTATATATAAAGTTTTCGGTTTTTTCGGTTAACCGTTTATAACGTTATCTCAAAATCATGAACCGAAACCGAAATTGAAAAACCGAAAAAAACTCGGTTCGGTTAAATAAATTATTATATAAATGTAACCTCAACTAATAAATAAATTAATCAAAGCAGAATGAACAAAAAACCATTTGTGAAATATTATATGCAAATTATATGTAATTCGTCATTTCGGCATATGTATGTGACATTGCCCTAAGGTTAATAGTCAAATGTACGATATACGGCAGTTGCGGTATCACACACGCCACTATTGAACTTAGGGTGTTATGTAATTCGTCATTTCGGCATATGTATGTGACATTGCCCTAAGGTTAATAGTCAAATGTACGATATACGGCAGTTGCGGTATCACACACGCCACTATTGAACTTAGGGTGTTATGTAATTCGTCATTTCGGCATATGTATGTGATATTGCCCTAAGGTTAATAGTCAACTGTACGATATACAGTAGTTGCGGTATCACAAACGCCACTATTGAACTTAGGGTATTATGTAATTCGTCATTTCGGCATATGTATGTGACATTGTCCTAAGGTTAATAGTCAAATGTACGATATACGGCAGTTGCGGTATCACACACGCCACTATTGAACTTACGGCCGGGTGTTATGTAATTCGTCATTTCGGCATATGTATGTGACATTGCCCTAAGGTTAATAGTCAAATGTACGATATACAGCAGTTGTGGTATCACACACGCCACTATTGAACTTACGGCCGGGTGTTATGTAATTCGTCATTTCGGCATATGTATGTGATATTGCCCTAAGGTTAATAGTCAAATGTACGATATACGGCAGTTGCGGTATCACACACGCCACTATTGAACTTAGGGTGTTATGTAATTCGTCATTTCGGCATATGTATGTGACATTGCCCTAAGGTTAATAGTCCACTGTACGATATACGGCAGTTGCGGTATCACAAACGCCACTATTGAACTTAGGGTGTTATGTAATTCGTCATTTCGGCATATGTATGTGACATTGTCCTAAGGTTAATAGTCAAATGTACGATATACGACAGTTGCGGTATCACACACGCCACTATTGAACTTACGGCCGGGTGTTATGTAATTCGTCATTTCGGCATATGTATGTGACATTGCCCCAAGGTTAATAGTCAAATGTACTATATACGGCAGTAATTGCGGTATCACACACGCCACTATTGAACTTAGGGTGTTATGTAATTCGTCATTTCAGCATATATATGTATGTGACATTGTCCTAAGGTTAATAGTCAAATGTACGATATACGGCATAATTCTACTTATTATAAGTATAAGATTTTCATACTTTTGTTTGTGTGTGTATAAATAAAATAGGTTATTGTTAAATTGTGTACCGATTAAAAATATAATTTATCTTCTTACCATATTTGTTTATATAAATACGTTTTTATAACATTTTTATAATATTGTATATAAATATGTTATTGTGAAATTGTGTATATCAAGAGTAAAAATATTTTATCTTTCTACCACATTTGGTGATTACGTCTACTAATACTAACCCTTAAAGGTTGAATGACATAAATACCCTTAATAATCAATTACCAATACAATAAGAAGGATTTTAATAGTAAGGGCATTTAGGTAATTTACTTAAAGACTTGGAAGTAGGCGCGTGAGCCGTAAACTTTACGAGTAAAATTCAGACATCAGATCAACACCTTCCAATTCCCGGCGTACCAACTTCGAGAGAAACTCAAAACAGAGCATCAACAAATCATCTAAACAAGATATAAACCATGGATTCCCAAAGCTCTAAACGACAGAAACCTGCTATGGAAGATGATCGAACTCTTGCTGACCTTCCGGACGGCGTCGTTAGTCAAGTACTAGCCCGTGTCGGGGCTTGCAACGCCAAGCAAGTTTTTAAAATGAGGACTCTGTAAGTCTCCATACCCTAGTTTCTAGTTTGGATTCTCGTTTCAACCTAAGGTTATATTGACGTTTTGTCAGTATAAGCCTTGTATTTTCTGTAATTTTTAAAAAATGTAGCGCAATTATTAATTAGGGCTTGATTTAGGAATATTTAAATTATATTGTGCATGTACAGTATTTAAGAAATCACCTTTTAAGATCAAGGGACTTACATTGTGTTTATGACGTCGTTTATATATATGCATTACAGGTGCAAGACCTTCAGACGTGCAGTTGATTCCACTGAGGTTTATCGCCAGCTGGATGATGATTCCCTCTATCCTCTATTTTCTACGAACTTGCACAAAAATGATGTGCTATCAAAAATGAGGGAGAATCGAAACCCTAACATGCTGTTTAGGGATGGCATGGTAATGTTTATTTTACATTTTATTGAAGTTTTTACTTGTACTCTGTCACATACTAATTTACTTTTCTTAAATGTCTTGATCAGAACAAGTTCTTCTCATTTGGTGATGAGGCTGCTGGAAAGGAGATGATGCAACAGGCATCTAATTTGGGACAATGTGATGCAACGTTTGTGCTTGGGATGCTGGTGATGGGGGAAAGTCAAGAGAGACAGGCAGAGGCCAAGCAACTGTTGACCTCTACCAGAACAAGGTTAGCAGGTCTGTGGGATGTGGCCCGGACAGCTAACAAGGTACGTCGATTGTTGGCTGATCCCCGTATCTTATGGCAAGCAAAAAGGGAATACACTAACTGCATTCTTTGTTGTCCTAAGCACAAGGTATTGCACGGGCAGACGTTACGCGATGCCTTGTTTCACAGACGGGCTTGGTTGTTCGATTGTAATGTATGCTTGTGGGATGCTTGCTACATTAACTTTGTATCTACTTTTGGTATTTTTTACTTTTGATTAACTATATATAGTTAGTTATAGACAGATGTATGTCAGATACTTATAAATATGTACTTATTTTTTGTAGTTAAGTTAATGATGTGTTATATATATGTGCATTATATGCTTTTGTTAATGGAAGGTCAGGAAAGGAAACAAGATGCTAGGAACCTGTGGGTCATTTCACTTTAGGCTTTAGGGCTAGCGTTTAGGGTTTAACAACATAATATTATATATTTATCGTGGGAAAAGTAAATCAATTATATTCATAGCTGAGTTGGTCATTTCGTTGAGGAGCTAACCTAGCAATCCCGGGTTCGAGTCCGCTAACCTACATTTTGTTTTTTTAGCTCAATATTGTTTGATTTGCTGTTTTCCCTACAATCAGAATTCACTAGTATAAAAACCCGCGCAATGCAGCGGAAATCAATAATAAGGTTATGTGATTCGATAATGTTTTTTTTTCGGAAAAAACATAGTGAAATCGTTTTGAACGCTTTTTTTTATTAGCATCCTAGGTCATTATATGTCAATGTATTAGAAAGATATGAATATATAATTGGTAAAAGTACATTACATAGAAAGTAATTTGAAATATATTATGGTATGTATTAATGTACATTAGTGTTATAATTGACAAATTAAAAGTATGGGCATTTAAGTAATGATATCCTTCAATTTAATATTGATTATTCTTTGATTTAGGATTAAATACAGGGGCAATATTGGTATTTCCCATATGATTTAAGGTCAACATACTGAAATGCTTAATAAGGGGTATAGATAATTAACCTTATTCATAATTTTAACTCTAAATATTATTTCATTCATTTTGGAGCCAAATTTTTCACCAAAAAATTTAAACTGACCAATTAGAGCCAAGCAGAAAAATTTGAATTTCAAGTGACCTATTTACATTCCAAAACATCTTAATAAAGAATTTACAACTCTCAATTAATCTCCAACCAAAATATCAAAGAATTTACAACTCTCAATTAATCTCAATTAAAGTATATATCATGGATAACGAAGCCGATCATCCTCTAAATAATTATAATGATGACGACCACGATTTAGGATATGAATCGGAGGGTTACGATCATGTACAAGATGATGAAGCCGATGAAAACGACAATAATGCAAATCACAAAATAGTTCCGCCGAGGGGCATAACAAGATTATTTGCGTTTCACAACAAGTATGGCAGACCCGGTTCACAAAAGCTCAAGGTAACCTTCGATCAAATGGATCGGCTAATAGGGGACAATAGAGCCTTGTTTTCGAGTTTTTTGGGAGACATTGTTCGTGAGCATATTGGTTTGAAGATTCTATCCTGGAAGAAGCTCGATAAAGAAGAAAGAGATAAACTGTGGGATGAAATCATGGTATTTGTAACCCACTCCATGCTCCCTTGATTAATTTCCTTTATTAATTAAAATTGTTTACAATACATTATATATGCAACTGGATGTATATATATATATATATAGATAGATAGATAGATTTAACTTGTTAATATTGATCTTGCAGCGATATTTTGATGTTGATGAGACACACAGAAAGCTAGTAATGAATCGTCTTGGTGCCCATCTTAGGAATTTCAGAAGGAAATTGAGGGAATCCTACATATTGCCCAACCTAAACACACCAATAGTAAATGAAGTCCTAATGAAATATAGTGCATTTGTCCATGCCCCAGAATGGAACTCTTTTGTAGAGTATACGAGCATGGAGGATTACCAGGTTTAGTCATTTATATTAGAGTGCTTATATATATATATATATATATATATATATATATATATATAATTTCAAATTATTGTGTTTGCACATTAATGCCATCTAATAATGATTTTGTTCTCTAATTAGAAAAAGTCAGATGCATCAAAAGAGGCGCGCTCCAAGTCAGTTTATCCGCATACCATGGGACGAGGTGGCTACGTACATGTGAAAAATAAATTGGTAATTACATTTACATATATAATGTATGTTTCTATTTTGTACATTTTATGTATCAATTAAATATAAGATCAAAGTAAAATACACAGAAAGCTAGTGTACTTTGTTTCTGTTGTCAATTTTATATGCTTACATGTTAATTGGTAATTTGACTAATTTACATGTGTGTTGATTTGATGATTACAAGATCGAAGAAAAAGTAATTGAAGCACATGAAGAACCCCCACGTGGTATATTGTGGTTGAGAGGAAGGCAAAACAAAGCCGGGTTATTTCTAGATGAAATGACTAAAGATAAGGGACAACAACTAGTAAGCATTAATTTGACAAGCAAATTTTCCGTTTAAATAGTTCATGTAGTTTACTTTCCATAAATCAATTAACTACTGGATGTTGGAATCTATAATGCAGATAGACACTCACGAGAAGATCAAAACCGGAACCTTACAGCTTGCTCATGGCAACGATGCAATGACAGAGGTATTTGGAAAGGAAAAGGGAGGGTATGCCAGAGGAGTAGGAAGTGGAGTGACAATCAACTAGTATTTTCATCTTCCAGCAGCTCGAAGCAGAAAAGCAGCAGATGCCGAACAGATGAAATTACTTCAAGCAGAACTTGCAGCTGAGAGACGTGCCCGTGAAGACAAAGACAAAGTTATAGAAACGTTGTCCAACCAGGTGTCAGAAGTGATGGCCAAGTTGACTGCACAAGAGGCGAAAATTAATTCAATGTCAACTCAAAACCTGCCATCAGAGGAAAGACATTTATTCTTGTATTAATTAAGTAATTATGCTAACATATTATTCATTAATTTATATTGCAGCTAACGGATATATGTATTTCTTTATATATATTGCAGGTGTCTCCATCAGTGGACGTTAATCCTAAAGCAACCATTGAAACTGCAGATCAGGAGTGCCAAATAAGGACACAAGTGTGGTTGGAAGTGGGCAGGAAGCTAGTTTTGACAGGCCTAAAGGACTTGCAACTAGCATGATCAACCAAAAAGACAAAATGGTAATTAAGTAATAAAACATTAGAATTACATTGATTTTGCAGTGGCATTGAAGAACTTAAAAGGGCCAAGTCATGTACTCCCACTGCTAGTTCAAGAGTCACTCCCACTGCTACTGCAAAATCAAGCTAGTTTTGCCACTGCTAGTTGTATTCAAAGTACAGCTAGTAATTCAAAGCACTGCTAGTTCAAGAGTCACTCCCATTTACAATAATTACTTGTTTGCCTTGTTTTATATAGGAGACTGTTGAAAAAGCAGTTAACAAGTCCGCAAACAGGACGTCTGATTCGCGAGAGAACACGGTTGAACCTAACCGGTCGTCCCGATCACAAAATAAACGGTCTCCAACACCACCAATGCTGCAGGTATATATATATATGTATTTCAGCATGTTGAAACATTATTCAATTAAGTTTCATCTAATTCTGATATTGCATACATACATACATATATATATATATATATATATATATATATATACATGATATGATGCTGCTGGAAAATATTGAAATCGGTAAATATGAAGTACGTGCTATTAATTATTTGTTGAAATATTGGTTTATACAATTCTGAATTTAATTAGAATGCAATTACAGGGTATTTATTGTGAGTTGTACTCTGTGCATATCTGAAATCTTCACCGTTTAAGACAGAGGCTTATGCTTTAGTTATAATTAGTATATATATTTATATTAATCGTCATCATTTCATTTTGTTTAGGTATTCAAGTGTAAACTGTGGAACCTAAAGAAGTCAAACACTATTGCTTTGGGTACCGTACACGTGTCGAGTGGAAAACAGATGCTTCATAGCAAAGTAATCCCAAAGGATTGCTACAAAGTGTCTGTTGGTACATCGTTGGTGGATGCAGCTTTTTTACTGGACGTTGGAGACAATGGTGTCAAAACTGCTTTGCAGGCAGTAGGTGGTTTTTATGCATGGCCCAAGGAGCAAGTGGTATTTGAGGAGGAGGTACATACAGTGCGTATACGTTTTTAACAACCTATATCTACCTACGTATACATATATAATTCTTCATATATTAATATTGATGTTTGATACATATATATGCGGCTTTTGTCTTTTACAGGTAACACCACCTACTTCAGGTCAATTGGCGTATGTGGAAAACAAAATTGCACCAGAAGTATCAAAGAAAAGGCGCAACAAATCGGTTTTTGTAACTAGTGATACCGTGCAAAAGCAAGCGAGGATGAAACTCAAGAGTCAAAAGGGCTTGCAACTGTGATCATGTATAATTACTTTATCATTTTGATACATTTATTCGGTTATTATTATCATGTAAAACAATATTCCAATATTAGTTTGGGTACATGTATGGAGTTAATTATGTACATATATATTATTCCAATTTTAATTTGTCGTGTTATATAATATATATATATATATATATATATATATATATAATTCCAATTGTCACACGAATTATTGATTTGTTATATGTGACTAAATGATGCGCTAACATAATACGGTCACACTTTGATTGACTCGTTGTGTGACTAAATGATACCAAACGTCACACAAAAAAATAATTCTTGTGGCCATTGGATGAACAATAGTCACACAAAAAACATGTTCACGTGACTTTAAAGATCATATGGTCACACATATTAACACCTACGGCCACATTTGGTTTAATTATATATATGTCACCAAATCCAAAAATAAAACACTTGTGTGTGTGACTAAATGATACCAAACGTCACGCAAACATAAAATTCGAGTGGCCATTGGATTAACAACAGTCACACAAAATACAGGTTTTACGTGACTTTAAAGATCATATGGTCACACATATTAACACCTATGGCCACATTTGGTTTAATTCTATATATGTGACCAAATCCAAAAATAAAACACACGTTGTGTGACTAAATGATACCAAACGTCACACAAACATAAAATTCGAGTGGCCATTGGATTAACAATAGTCACACAAAATACAGGTTTACGTGACTTTAAAGATCATATGGTCACACATATTAACACCTATGGCCACATTTGGTTTAATTCTATATATGTGACCAAATCCAAAAATAAAACACTCGTTGTGTGACTAAATGATATCAAACGTCACGCAAACATAAAATTCGAGTGGCCATTGGATTAACAATAGTCACACAAAATACAGGTTTACGTGACTTTAAAGATTATATGGTCACACATATTAACACCTATGGCCACATTTGGTTTAATTCTATATACGTGACCAAATCCAAAAATAAAACACTCGTTGTGTGACTAAATGATACCAAACGTCACGCAAACATAAAATTCGAGTGGCCATTGGATTAACAATAGTCACACAAAATACAGGTTTACGTGACTTTAAAGATCATATGGTCACACATATTAACAACTATGGCCACATTTGGTTTAATTCTATATATGTGACCAAATCCAAAAATAAAACACTCGTTGTGTGACTAAATGATACCAAACGTCACGCAAACATAAAATTCGAGTGGCCATTGGATTAACAATAGTCACACAAAATACAGGTTTACGTGACTTTAAAGATCATATGGTCACACATATTAACACCTATGGCCACTTTTGGCTTACTTTTGTGTGACCAAATCCCAAAAAAAAGCACTCGTTGTGTGACTAAATGTTACATAACGCCACACAAAGATAGAGTTCACATGGCCATTGGAGGCACAATAGCCACACAAAATCCACGTTTACTTGGCTTTAAGGAGCATTTGGTCACGCTTATTAACACCTATGGCCACTTTTGGCTTCATTTTATGTGACCATATCTCCAAATTAAAACACTCGTTCTGTGACAACATGTTACATACGCCACACAAACATAGAATTCAAGTGGCCATTGGATGAACAATAGTCACATATAATACACCTTTACTTGATTTAAAAGAGCATATGGTCACACCTTTTATGGTTTTGGTCACTCTTTTTAAATGGATACCGCCACTAACGATTTAATGTGGCCGTATGCACCCTATGGTCGCGGGACCTTTAGTCACACACGTTGAAAAACAAGCATGACCGTAAGCATATCGTCACACTTTTCTGGTGTGACCAAAGCCCAAATCTGTACTAGTGATATCCAATATGCTTATCACTAAGTGTGGGATTCAAACCCAACACACACTAAAAGAATGTGCCTTAGATGTTTAAAACCCTAAGTGTGGGATTTTACCCCATTCAGAGCTTAGTATAACATCAAGGATGATGTTTCTTTAAGTGTGGGATAGCAGTAGTTGCACTACTGTAAAATGGATAATGGTATATGTTTGATTCTAAAATCGTTGCTCTTTATAAGACCATCTTTCTCCAAAAAGTAAACAAAATTTTCAAAAATGTGTTGAAAATGAAATTTTTTAGACAAAGAATGATTTACTTTGGAAAAAGGATAATTAAAATACAAATTCTTTTGAAAAAATAGTTTTGTAATCCCATAAAGAGCATCGCAAGACTAGGCACACAACAACCCAACTTTCGATTCGTGAGGTATCTTGAGCCATAGAAAAAGCATTCACTTTTAATGCTTCACTTTTTTCGATTCTTGAGTGTGCCGATGTATGCGTTTAGAATCAGAACTTGATCCTGTTATGCATTTCGAATCCAGATTGGTCAGTGAAAAGGAGATCGAATCACATCATTCTTAAACCCAGTCGTACACCCATACTCCCAAAGAAAAATAGATACGTTACCCCTCACCTACTCAAAAGCATCCTTCAAGCTTTATAAAAAAGTTTCAAAGATGAACGAAGAGAAATCGCAAGGGGCTGACGTCGAAAAAAAAATCCGAAGGAAAAGGAATTCAATAGGAGAAAAGACTCCTTCCGCAAATGTCAAAAGGTGTCAATCCCCCAAAAATCCCAACTTCGACAAAAAGAAAATCAAAAACCCAACAAAAACCCCCTCTCATACCACCAACCTTTCACTCCAAAAACCTTACATCCCCTCTCCTTGAATGATTGTGGCTAGATCGACTTCACACTCACCAAAGAGGTAACGATTTGATTCTCGATCAAGCCTATGATGATAAACGATACATGACTGGCGTTCTGAGTGATTGATAATATTAGAATAGGAAACCCTAAACACTTTGAGTGATTTGAGTGACCACCTTGAGAGGAGCGCCTAGTCATGTATCCAAGATCAAAGATCACAAGCATGCTCCTAAAGATTACAATCCTTCCTTTCCCAAGAACAAGTATTTTACTTTTCCAAAACCCCTTAGTAAAAAGTTCCACCTTAAAATTATTTTATTTTTAACCACGTTGAAAATCGAGTTTGCTTGAGGACAAGCAAAGTTCTAAGTGTGGGATACTTGATATCGCGTAAAAAGTCACGTTTTTACTACCGATATCTCTCTCATTCTGGAACGATTCTTGGCACTTTAACTCAAAAACATTACAAATCAATAGTATTATGCCAAGATGGTCAAAACAAGGTTGCACGATGAAAATCAAGCGAAACGGATGAAAAACGAAGATTCCACGCACGTTTGAAGATTCAAGACATCAAAACGAGATTTCAAGACAAAAGAGCCCATCACCAACATCTATTTGACCCATGATGTTCGTTTTCAAATTACGAATTCAACAGAAAAAGAATCAACTAAAACGGACAAAGAACGAAGATTCTACGCACTCCGGAAGATCCAAACGATTCGTACGACACATCTAAAGTTCAGAGACATAATTTTGGGATTTCTTTTCATCAAAAGCTTCGTTTTTGAATTACGAATCCAACGCAAAAAGAATCAACGCAAACGGACGCATAACGAAGAAAATACGCACGAATCGAGAAACGAAGCAACGGGCAGCGAACCGGTGCAGGTGGCAGCCAGCCGCCGCCGGCCACCACCCCACCGCCGCCGGCTGCCAGTAGGCCGCCGCCGGCCACCTGTCACCCGCACTGATTGTGCTTTTTTGTCCTTTTTCGTACCCGGTGCTAGACCTTTTCTTGTTTTTCGTACCTGGTGCCACCGCCTTTTTCACCTTTTCGTACCTGGTGCCACTACCTTTTCCACCTTTTGCTAATGTGTGCTTCCATTTGCTAAAATGCATCAAAACTCCTCTATAAATAGGAGGCATGAGGCTCATTTGAAAAACACACCAAGGGCACTAGGATACTTACATACCAAGGAACTTTCATACTTTCTTCTAGTTTTCTTTCTTTCTTTATTTTAAATTAGTATTAGGCTAGTTAAAATAGAAGCAAGGAACGTGCTTGTAATCCTTGGTGAGGAACGCATTTGTAATCGTTGGTGAACGCTTGGAGCAACTCTTATTAATTCAAGTCTACTCCTTCTCGCATATTAATCTCGGTTATTTCTATCCTTATCTATCTTGATTAAATATGTATACTTTAATTATGCTAGAGATAGTTTATGCCATGATTAGCGAGTAGATTACTATTGTATTTTTTGTGATGTAGTTAGCATATATAATTGTGGGGTGAATTTAAATACGTCGTGAAATAATATGATAGCCCCTATTCGACTGTTTACTCGGTATAGTGCTGGAAATGCTTTTAAGCAAAGTACATACGTATGGAAGCCGGTAACGACCGAAGGTAGTTGTATTATGGATCGACATTATAAAACGGAAACTTTATGAACGGACTTATTTTATGATTTTAAACCTAAAACTTACATTCGCCTTTCGATTAACAACCGTGATTGTAACCTTTGAAGATTCCCGTATCTCTGATCTAACGGATCGTTTAATCAACCAAACGTGCGGAATCCGTTTGGTTAGCGATTATTGAACGAATAAACAAACACACGATTTCTATAACGTTTTCTGTATATTAACAATTGAAGTATAAACGTTTACACACACTTTCTCTCTGCCTTACGAACTCTCTCTCACTCTCTAGGGTTTGATCACCCTACAAATGAAACCCTACATGCCTATTTATAGGCGGTCCAACCCTATAGCGACACTAGCCAAGTGTCGCTATATGCGACACTTGCTTAGTGTCGCATAAACACTAACTTGTGTATATTTTCTATTTCACTATTCGTTTACAAGCTCGCATATACACACTAAACACTATACATACGCAGACTAATTGACTTTGACAATTACAAACATTTGACCAACTGACTGACACACAAAATGCACCAACAAACTCCCCCATGTCAGCAGCTTGGTCAAATAAGTCTTCAATTAGTCTTCATCAACAAACTCTTTCATGTGTTCAACAATCGGAATCTCCCCCATTGAGATAGCATGGTCTTCAAAGAAATCTTGATGTCCAAATTCATGTGACTGACACAAATTCATCATACAATAAGATCTTCAAAATGTGTGACCATCTCTCAATCATCAACAGCTTCTCCAATAGAATTTCTCTTCACAGTCTTTGGAGAATAACCGACATCCTTTACATCTTCAATATTTGACTTTAACAAGATATGTGATGTTTGAAGAAAATAATATAGAAATAAAATCTTTTTGTATTTTCTTTATAAAGGAAAAGTAAAGAACAAAGATTAAAATAAATTTGAGGATAGGATTGTTTTACATCTGCTTAGAGATCATATCAGGCCACCATGCAATTATTAGGAAATAGTAAGTGTTATTTCGATTATCAGTATATTTGTCCACTTTAAATTTACTTAGCATATTTAAAACACCTTTTATAAAAATTATTTCAAGACGATTACTGGTATTGTTTATCCACTTAAACACATTACATTCGGGTCTGTGAGTTAACCTTTTATTGTTAGTATGAATATTTCTCCATAGTCCCCACCTATGACATACCCCTGTAACCCAGACATGAGCATAGCTTCCTATTCCAGAGAGAGTATAAGAATATCATTTTTAAGAATCAAGTCAGCGGTGACAGGTCTGTACAAACGTACAACAAAGCGACATAACTTGATTCAAGTGTAAGCAAAACCATACTTGGTCAAACCATTTTGGTGACCTTGTTAGGTATCTTATGATTTAAGACTTTTTAAAAGTTCATTGACTTGCGTTTGCTTAACTTTTAAGCATATACTAATTGAGACCAGGTCTGTACTTACGTACAACAGAGGAAACAATCAGTATAGACCCCCAAATGATTTCAGATAAACCTCAGGTATAGAAATATGTCATGCTATGTTAAGGAATTAAGACATTTAGTCGTACATCATACGGTGTTTACCACAAGATCATAGACACGTATTAGAATTACTTCTTAAGAACCCAGAAACTGGTGTGTATCATGTCTACCAGTACATCATATGATGAAGCTAATGTTTATAAAAGCTATTTTAAACATGCCAGATAAACCTACTGACACATCAAACATAAACCTTAAAATTTCCATTTTGTGCATGTCATCTGATGTACAATCATTTCTCATGTTGTTTACAGACACAATCCAATATCTTTTTGATGAATAAGAATCTTGCTATTCACATTTCTGATCCAAATAATCAGAATTTTAATTACTCCCCCTGAACAGCAAATTCTTTTCAACAATTCAATTCAAAGGTACTCCCCTTAAACATAAACATTAAACATATTTTTGTAATTTTTGATTTAAGATATTTTGCAACATTGCATTTCTTTGATACTAAAAAGTACAAAGAATGGCTGTTGCATTAATAATAAAATTTAAAAGAAAAGTATCAAAATCACATATCAAGTCAAATCAAATGCCTTTTAGCACTTTTACCACCACGAAACTTCAGAAACTTCAGAAATCATCATAACATTTTTCCAACAATATCCACATTCATGCAGTTACTAAAAGTAGTACTGTACAAGAAACTGACTGCATCACCACAAACAATCAAACATTAGTACTTATGGGACACCCAAGCCTTGATAGACTTGGGTTGTCCATGATCATCCATAATCATCACATCAATGAGTTTATGATATTTTAAAAACTCAGAAGATTTCATTGATGCGTTGTTTGTGGATTTAGGTTTCCAAACCTGTTTAGGTTCAGATGATTTGTTTTCAACAATGTTGTGCTGTTGAACTTGAGGTCTACTAGGCACAACTTTGTTTACTCTTGCCATAGGTTTTGGAGAGTTTGATGCACAACTAGATACAGGCGAATAGGAACAACGCCTTGAAAAAGGTTTTGAAAAAGAATTCCTGAAAGAGGAAGTTCTTGGCATCCGTCTACCAAACCTATCTAGGGATAATAACTTACAATCCCTAATAATATGGCCCTGTTGACCACAACGATAGCAAGAATGATGCTCCACAAAATATGTATTCCAATGAGTTCCCTCAAATCGTTTCGGTGGAGGACAGTACACAGAAGGTCTATTAGCAGGAACATTCGTTGAACATGCACTCTGAGGTGTACATGTTGAAGTAGATGTTCCTGAGGTTGAGTTAGTAGATTTAGAATCCCTTTTAACATTTTGAACTTTGAAAGATTCATTATCAACTTTAGCTTTGCCTTTGCATTTAAAACAGTCAGGTTTGACAGTTATTTTCTCAACCTTAATGGTAGACACTTCAGGTATATCTTCTACCTCTTCAATCTCCTCAACACTAACTTGAGATTGACTTTCAGGTTTAACAAACTTAGGCAAGGGATACTCTGGCCTTTTGGTTTTCTCCTTTTCCTGTTTGTTTTGCTTAGCTTCTTTAGCTTTAATACCATAAAGCTTCGTATAATCAACTGGAATCTCTTCAAGCCCTTCCTTAACGGGCGCAGGACAATATTCGGCATGGGAAGGTGGTGGTACTTGGTTATAACCAAGTCCTGCCTTCTTTTTACCGCCTGTCCCTTGCTTGTTAACGATTTCATTAAAGACAAAAGTTGCGGATGAAGAACCTAAAATTTTGCTTTTATGGTTATCGTACTCACTTTTTAAATCAGAGAGCTCCTTTCTTAACAGGTCTATTTTAGTAAGATAACTGTAGATAGCATCTTGTTGACTAAAAACTTTTGATTTGTAAGTCTGTGTGTCTAACTTATATGCCTCAATTTTCTTATCATAAAGTTTTCATTTTCTTTCAAAAACTTGTTAGATTCTGTAAGTTTTACAACCTTTTCCCGCAACTCTAAATTGTCCTTTTGATAAACCTCAAGAGATTCAGTCAATTTAAAACAAGTAACACAATTAAAAGGCTCAATAGGTTCATTTTGTACCTCGGGTGTGATATGAGCCATCATTGGAGTATGTTGATCCTCTTCTTTATTTGCCACTATTTTCTTTTGACCATAATCCTCTATAAGAGCGTCCCATAACTCTGTAGAAGTTGCTTGATTTTCAAAGTTACTTATCACAACTTCTGGCAAACACATGGTAAGCATCTCATATGCTCTATTGTTATTGTCAAACTCCTCCCGTTCCTTGACTGACATTTGTGCTCTTGACTTAAGCACCCCATTGAGTTTTGGTTGCTCATATCGATCAATAGTATTAAACCAGTTCCACAACTTTGGATCTTTGTGTTCAATGAAATTGCATAGCTTAATCTTCCAATTAGCAAAATCACTATAGAACAAAGATGTAGAAGGAGGCATTTTCGTACCGAAAGCCATCACCGAATTTTCCCTCCAAAAATTGAATTCGAAAATTTCATAAACTTTCCGAGTATGCGAAACTTTTCCGACACTAAAATTAAGCTCTTTTAAGCTTAAAAACAAAATTTAAAATTATCAAATTTTTCGCGTTTTTCCCGCCAAAATTTCGTCCGAAAACGTCAAAAATGACCGGGTAAAATGAAACTTTTTCCAGGCTAAAATTGAACACTTTTAAGCCTAAGGAAAAATTTTGAAAACGCAAATTTTTTTTTTTTTTCTTTCGAATCTAGAGCGGCGACACTAGGTAAGTGTCGCTAAAAATCACAAGTGACGCTATGAAGTGACGCACTGAAGTGACGCTAGAGGGTAAGTGACGCAGGTAAGTGACGTATTAAAGTGACGCTAGGGGGTAAGTGACTCACGGAAGTGACGCTCTAAGTGTCGCTATCAAGTGACGCTATCAAGTGACGCAGCGAGTGACGCAAAAACGCGGCTGTCAGCTCCAAAAACCCTAAAAATCGAAATTTTCGAAACCCTAACGAAAATTAACGAACGGCATATGAACTTGCACCAAAAAACAGCCCAAAACTCAATATAATCAACACAAATAACCTAGAAACTGATTATAATCGATTAATACCTTTGCGAATCAACCGAAAACGTTCTAAACACGATCCGAAACCGTCGAATCCTTGATTCACGGCTCTGATACCAATTGAAGATTCCCGTATCTCTGATCTAACGGATCGTTTAATCAACCAAACGTGCGGAATCCGTTTGGTTAGCGATTATTGAACGAATAAACAAACACACGATTTCTATAACGTTTTCTGTATATTAACAATTGAAGTATAAACGTTTACACACACTTTCTCTCTGCCTTACGAACTCTCTCTCACTCTCTAGGGTTTGATCACCCTACAAATGAAACCCTACATGCCTATTTATAGGCGGTCCAACCCTATAGCGACACTAGCCAAGTGTCGCTATATGCGACACTTGCTTAGTGTCGCATAAACACTAACTTGTGATGGAATCAAAAGCCCAAAACTAATGATGGAATTCTTCGGAAGATCGATAGAGTGATGGGAAATGTGGAGATGTCTAATATGTGGCCTGGTTTAGTTGCTTTATATCAGCCTTACCGCATATCCGATCATACCCCGGCTGTGTTGAAATTATCTACTTCTATTGGCAGGAATCCTAAACCGTTTAAATTCTTTAATTTCTTAGCTCACAAGGCTGATTTCAAGATTGTTAGTGATGTTTGGAAGAATCCGGTTCTTGGTCATAATATGTTTCGTATTACTAGCAATCTGAAATTATTGAAGAAACCATTACGCAAGCTTATGCGGGATCAAGGTAATCTTCACGAAAAAGTGGCTAAACTTCGAGTGGAGCTTGATAAGGTCCAGAAGGACCTTGATGATAACCCTGATTCAGTTGAGTTAAGGGAAGAAGCGGGTCACTATTTGGAGGCATTTAATCAGGCAATCATTGATGAGGAAAGGTATTTAAAGCAAAAAGCGAAGATTGATTGGCTTCGTGAAGGGGATAGCAATACCAAATACTTTCACAATGTTGTGAAAGAGAAGGCAAGTCGGAATAGAGTTAATGCTGTCCTCGACATCCAAAATAATCTTTGTGAAGGAGATCAAGTTCCTCTTGCTTTCGTGAATCATTTTCAGAATTTCTTGGGTAAAACCGATGTAGTTCAACCTCTTGCTGATGAGGGGCTGTTTTATAAAAAGATTTCAAGACAGAAAGCTTTTGATATGATTCGCGAAGTAACTAAGGAGGAGGTTAGAGCTGCGATGTTCTCAATGGGGGATAATAAATCCCCGGGTCCGGATGGCTATTCTGCAGCTTTTTTTAAGAAGGCATGGGAGATTGTGGGCAACGATGTTTATCTTGCTGTTAGGGACTTCTTTTCGAATGGCTGTCTTCTTAAGGGATTGAACCACACATCGATTGTCTTAATTCCTAAAATCCCTACTCCTGCTCATATTAATGATTTTCGTCCAATATCTTTATGTAATGTCTTGTACAAATGCATCAGCAAGGTTATTACTAATCGAATTAAAGATTCATTGGGCGATATTGTTAGCGAGAATCAATCGGCTTTTGTTCCTGGAAGATCTATTTCTGATAATATTCTTTTGACACAGGAATTAATGCGAGGATATCACCTTAATAAAGGACCTCCTAGATGTGCTTTTAAGGTGGATATTCAGAAGGCGTATGATACGGTTAATTGGAGTTTTTTGCAACGCATTCTCCATGGCTTTGGCTTTCACTCGCATATGATAAAGCTGATTATGGCTTGCGTCACCTCGGTGTCTTTTTCTGTTAGTCTTCACGGCCATTCCCATGGGTTCTTTAAAGGAGGTAGGGGGCTGCGTCAAGGTGACCCGCTTTCCCCTTATCTCTTTACTTTGGTGATGGAGATCTTGACTTTGCTAATCAGAAAACGGGTCCATGATTCTGAGAGTTTCGCTTATCATCATCTTTGTGACAACCAACAAATTGTAAACATTTGTTTTGCGGATGATCTATTTCTGTTTTGCAGGGGCAATACTAGATCGGTTCAGCTTATTTCGCAGGTTTTGGATGAGTTCACTCTGGTCTCGGGCCTTGCTCCTAGTATTCCCAAGAGTACGGTTTTTCTGTGTAACGTGCCGGTGGCTGTCCGGAATAGCATTCTGTCCATTATGCCTTTCTCGGAAGGGCAGCTCCCGGTTCGTTATTTAGGAGTGCCCTTAATCTCAACAGGTCTATTATCGCGACATTGCAAGCCGTTAGTTGAGAAAATTCAGAATCGAATAGGGAACTGGAAGAACAAGTGGTTGTCGTTGGCAGGAAGACTTCAACTTGTTTCCTCAGTGCTTTCGTCACTTCAAGGTTCTTGGGCTGCTCTATTCATTCTCCCAGCAAATGTTGTTAAAGATATTGAAGGCCTGATCCGAGGCTTTCTTTGGTGTCAAGGTGAGTTAAAGCGAGGTAAAGCCAAGGTTTCTTGGAAGGTAGTTTGTCTTCCAAAAAATGAAGGTGGTCTTGGAATTAAAAGATTGGACATTTGGAATAGAGCTCTAATGACTAAGCATATTTGGAACCTTTTAACTCGTAAGGATTCTATGTGGGTAAGGTGGATATATTCTCATAAACTTCGTGATAGAAGCTTTTGGGATGTCTCTCCTACAGGTGATATGAGTTGGTGTTGGAGGAAAATTCTCCATATGCGGGAATCTATCCGAAAACACTTTTGGTTTCGGGTAGGAAATGGTAAATCTATTTCAGCTTGGTTTGATACATGGCACTCTGTTTGCCCTTTATATCGATTTATATCCAGGTATTATATTTCCAGAGAATTCCAGATTTCAGATTCGATTGCGGACATAATTGTCAATAATGCTTGGAATTGGCCATCCTCTTGGAATACTAGATTTCCGTTACTAAACCAGCTTCCGCACTTGTATCTTTCTAATGAACCGGATAAGCTGTTTTGGAAGCTATTAGATGGAGATTTGGTTGACTTTAAAATCAGACATGTGTGGGATTCCATTCGACCAAGGGCTGACCCGGTTGAATGGGTTTCGGTTGTGTGGTTTTCGACTTGTATTCCTCGTCATTCTATTCACTTATGGCTGATTTTAGGTGAAAAGTTGAAGACTCAAGACCGTTTGAAGCAATGGGATGTTGGTTATTCAACCAACTTAAACCTGCTTCGATGCCCTTTTTGCAACACTCAACCGGATTCACATTCTCATTTGTTCTTTGAATGTTATTTTTCGTCTCAGGTTTGGAAGAAGGTTCTTAGCTTTGCAGGTTATCATTTTCAATCTTCTAGTCTGGTGGATTGTGTTGCTTGGATTACTCCGTTTTCTAATAGGAATCTGATTAGAGTTATCATCTACAAGCTTCTATTGGGTGCTACTTCGTACTTTATTTGGAATGAACGGAATTTACGTTTGTTTCAGAAGGAAAGTAGATCTGTTGACCAGGTGGTGAACTTTATCATTGAAACAACTCGTTTAAGGCTTCATTCGTGCAAATTCAAGCCTTCTTCTTGGGTTCATAGGGTTGTGGAGAATTGGAAGCTTCCATGCTCCCTTATTAACAAGGTCTGATTCTAGTTGGATGCGGTTGCGGTGGTTAATCCCTTGGAGGTTTTGTTTATAGCAGCTTGGTTGTTTAGGTTGTTAAAGTGGTTGTCATATACTTGGCATGTCAAGTATATGTGCTTAGTCTTTCTTTGTTTAGGCTAAGCTTTGTGGTTTTCCACATCCTTGTACTTGTAATGTTATATCTTTTAATAATATTTACCGGGGTATCCCCATCTACCCAAAAAAAAATAAACACTAACTTGTGTATATTTTCTATTTCACTATTCGTTTACAAGCTCGCATATACACACTAAACACTATACATACGCAGACTAATTGACTTTGACAATTACAAACGTTTGACCAACTGACTGACACACAATATGCATCAACAACCTTGTAAAGAGGAGTCGCGAACCTTACTACTTGGTCAATAGTTATCTGTGTAAAACTATGGTTTCGATTGCAACATTATGCGAGCATCATAAAATGCAATGTGATTACGTGGAATTACCATGAGTATTGTACACTTGAAATCACAATGTACTTATCATGTAAACATCGTGAAGCAATTGAATCCACAATGGAAATATCGAAAAACGATTAAATACATTGTGGACTACCATAGCATTTTCTGACATGGTCTGGGTTTAACTTTATGCAAAAAGCCGTCAGCATTTTAATTATTGCTTTAATTAGATTAGATTAGTTTAGATTAGATTAGGTAGGCTATAGGCTAAATAACCATTTACGAAAACCTAGGGATTTGTTAATTGTATTGAGAAAGGCAAGTTTAAAATCCAACCTAAAGATACTTTTTCCTTAACCTATGAAACATAAAGTAAGGTACGCAAGAAACCTCAACACTTTCCTTCGCCCACGAGTAAATGTGCTCAATAACAAGGGCCACTGACTCCCTCATAGGAGAGTGTGGAGAGTTGAGCATTGTCTGTCTCATCAGAATCATGACACCGTGGTTCCTTGTGACATATTAGTTGATAACCGACTAATAGGGAACCTATCGGTTACACCATAAACTACCAAGTCTAGTGAACATTCCAAATTTAGTAAACGTTTTCCCTATAAGTCATCGTCCCACATTATAAGCTAACAAACTCACAACAAATACTCCTTTTATTATCTGATTTACAATTATCTTTTATTCGCTTTAATTAGTTTATTTAATTAACTGAACCAAAAACCCCCAACGCACTCTTTTAACCTTTACTAGAAAAGAAAGATTGGTTGGATCACTTCTGTTTCAATTCAGTTTCTCTTTAAGAACGACTCTAGGTCATACTTACCATCTACTAGCCTTTTGGTTAAGTATCAGTAAGTCACACTTAGACCCCAGAAAATACAAATTTAAAACAAACCGATTGCGGTCCAAGCACCGTCTTCATACGGACGCTCGGGCAGCACATCACATATCGACTGCAGCTGCCACCCGAGCTCAGCAGCGTACACCCCACTTTTCACATTTCTAATCTAAAGAAATGTCTGTCTTATGAGATACTTATCATTCCACTCGATGAAATTCATGTTGACGACAAACTTCACTTTGTTGAAGAACCCGCTGAAATCATGGACCGTGAGGTCAAACAACTCAAACAAAGTCGTATTCCCATCGTTAAGGTCAGGTGGAATTCGCGGCGTGGGCCGGAATTCACTTGGGAACGGGAAGACCAAATGCGACTCAAGTATCCTTAGTTATTCACTGAAGCTACACCAAACACGACTTCGAACTAAATTTCGGGACAAAATTCTTCTAACAGGGGGGAGTATGTGACACCCGCCAAATTAGGACTAATGATTAGTGCCTAATCAACTATTAATACATATAATTAGTTCCGTGTTAGGCTAATTAATGTATCAAAATATATATTGTTGAATATATACAATTATGCGATTTGATTAAATCGTACGCAATTTAAATCGAGTGTAATTCGATTCAATTAATACGGACGTTGGTGAACTATTTTATTAAATAATATAACACTACTTAATAACACTATTTTAATCAAAATATTATTTTGATAATATTTCGTAATTAATTCGTATCGTACAAACAAACTTCTACGCGATTAAAATGTAAACGCGCAAACAAACGAAACAATTTAAGATATGTCTTATAACTTAACCACAAATTATTTGATGAAATACTTAAATAAAAATGTCGGGAAATTATTATTATTTTAAAACGTGTAATTAATCGCATATAATATTAATTAAATGTGTAAACGAACGGGAAAACGAACGCCGCACGGAGCGTAATCGCAGGGAACTAAAAAAAAGGGTGAAGCCCCTACACCCGTGGACCCCACCCAAGCCGGCCCAAGGGAGGGGACATCACCCCCTCACCTCCTTCATTTCTCATTCCATCACCATCTCTCTTTTTCTTTTTCTTTTTTTCTCTCTAAACAAACACCACACCACCACCATCTTAAATCATCAAAAAGCACCACCAAATTCACTCGAATCATTCTACTCGTTTGGAAGAAAACGATCACGGAGTCATGATCTACATTCCTATCTTTTCGGATTCTCCTCGCGTTAACTCGTAAGTTTCCTACAATTCTCAAAATCTCTTAAATCTTTAATAATTTACTTAAAATTTGGTTATTTTAGCTTGAAATGTCCAAATATGGGTTGGGTAAAAGCTTCAGACCAAACGGAAACCGGAAAACACATTTTCGGCTCAAAATCCAGCCAACAGACGTAAGTGTCGCATAGACCAGTGCAACGTAGCGTCACTTAATGCGTCACTTAAGTGACGCACTGAGTGTCTCTAAAAACCCAAATCTTGCGTCACTTGCCAAAGTGCCGCATGAAACCCCTTTTTCCCGACACTTGCTTAAGCGTCGCAAATTCAATACCCAGCACTCCAAACCGACACTTTTAGCATCATTTGCCTAAGTGACGCCTATAATCGAATTATGATTTGATCCGTCACTTTCCTAGTGACGCTTAACACCCTTATCCGACACTTACATCCGACATTTGTTTAAGTGTCGCCCTTGATGCGTCACTTCCTCAAGTTGGGAAACACTAAGTAGATTATGTTGAAGTTGTTCAACATAATTTACTTTGTCAAAGCTGATTTCCCCATTTGAAACGGTTCCCTCACAAGAAATCATGCCACCTTTGTCTCCGGAAAATGCAACAAACCCTCCGTCTTTAGCCTTAACATCCTCAAGCAGAGAGAAATTCCCTGTCATATGTCTTGAACAGCCACTATCGATGTACCATATGTTATCAATAGCTCGGGAAGACTGTAAGACATTTGATCAAAAAGCAGATTAGTTGCTAATGGAGACCCAAGCCTTTGAGGCTATGGGTCGTCCAGTAATGACATCCATGATGAAAACGTCAATTTGTTTCAAATTCCTTTTGAAATTCTTTTTGATTGACGCATCATGAGATTTTGTTTTCTTCTTTGAAGAAACAGAAGATGTTACTTTCGGTTTTGATGATTTTTCGTGGATAGTTTTTAAATCATCTTTGATTTCAGAATGTTTAGCTTGCTTCGAAATATCTCTCGAACGTTTTTTAGCAAGCTTGTGACACTCATTGATAAGATGTCCACGAACACTACAATAGAAACATTTTCTTGTTTCATATTGTTTCCGAGAAGTAACCCTTTTATCAGAAACATGAAGTGAAGTCTTACTTGTAGAAGCCTCACATTTAGAATGTGATTTTCTACTTGTAGAAACTTCACTTTTGGTAGAAACAAAGTGAGAAGAAGAAAGTTTAGCTTTTGATGAAGAAGTTGATGATTGTGATTTTTGTGGTGAAGAAGATTGTTTCAAAATCTGTTTAACTTGTGTTGGTGTGTCACAAGCTTTCGATTTTTCTTTTAAATTTTTTAAAACACAATCTTTAATCTTGTCACTACATTCACAATCATGCTTCTTCATTTTGGAAGCATCAACTTTGGATTCATCAGCTAGTGAATCATCAACTTTGGAATCATCTTTGAAGGATGATTCTAGAGTCTCACTTGAAGACACCTTTTGATGTGTGTCTTTCAAATCAACCTTTCCTTTTCCATAAGCAAACTCAACATTTGCTTCATCTTTAACTGGCAATGCAGAATAAGTAGTTGGTGGAGGAACAAAATGATATTCAACTTTTGAGTCTTTTGTTTTTGAATCATTTTGATATCCAATACCAGATTTAGATTTAGTATCTAAACGTTGGTTATTGATTATCTCATCAAAAACAACAGCAGATGTTGAAACATTTAGCAATTTTCTTTCAAGATCTAAAAGCATAGAATCAGCATCAGATTTTTCCTTTTTTAATAAATCCATTTCAACCAAATAGCTATTAATAATGGATTGCTGATTGAAGATTTTTGCTTTTAAATCATGTGTTTCAACATCTGTTGACTCAAAACGTTTATTTAAAAGATTATTATTTTCAACCAATTCCTTGTTCTGGATTTTTAACTTTTCATTGTCAGTTAAAAGTTTAGCATTTTGAGTTTGATAAATGGTGATTTGATTCTTCAAATCAGTGCAATTTGAGCAAATTTGGTTAGCAAGGGAAGAATCGACCTCGGAAACATTCGCCATAAATGCTTGGTTATGGGAATACTCATCCACGTGTGCACTCCAATCATAAAACTCATCAGAAGTAGAAATAAGTGCAGAAGACGTGGGAGTAGCAGATGTCTCCTTTGTTTGAGACTGAACAGATGAAGAATATGTCTTGGAGGTTGATGGCTTAGTAAAACCAGAAGTTGGAGCTTTATTCTTTTCACATTCTCTTGCAAAGTGACCAAGGTTTTGACAATTGTAACAACGAACTCTTGACTTGTCAAAACCTGATTTACCTCCCAGTTTACTTTTACCAGTTCTTTGTAAAAACTTTTTAACCCGCCTGGTAAGCATAGCCATATTCCATTGCAAATCCATCTCTTCTAGGTCATCTGGATGCAATTGATCATAATCCTCTTCAACTAACTCAACATTTCCAACTCTTCCAGAAATAAAAGCTTCATATGAAGACAAGAATGCAGTAACAACATTTGCATGGTCTTCAGTCACTCTTGAAACTTGTGGATTAGAATTCTGTTGTTGTTGATGGCTAGAAGTTGGAGAACTTCCAGAACCATAAAAACCAAAACTTGAATAACCACCAGATGTGGTTCCATTTGAATTTCCACCAGAATAAGTTTCAGATCCTGAATATAATGCTGTTGTTTCAGAAGATTTGGTAGTACCAAATTGAGTAAACTGCATCATTTTTCCTGTCTCCTTTTTCTGGAGAGACACATCATACACCTGAAGTTTATTTATCAAATCTTTAAAAGCATATTCCCCTAATGATTCATCTTCCATCAAGATATTTGCTTTGATGTCCCATCGAGAAGGCAAAGCTTCAATCAATTTTTCATTGATTTCAGGACGCTCAAGAATCATTCCATGTCTTTTTAACTCACTAATTAGCTGTGAGTACCTAACAATTAAATCGTTAAAAGACTCATTGGGAATACAGGTGAAAACATCCCATTGTTTCTTTAGTAAATCGCGTTTGCTCTTTTTCAATTTATCATTACCAGCAAACCGCTTTTCCATTGCTTTGTACAATTCAAAAGCAGTAGACAAATCTTTCCACCCTGCTAAAACATCACTTGGAAGACTCATTGAAATGATGGATTTGGCCTTCTTATCACGATCATGTTCTTTTCGTTCTTCCGAATTCATCATCTTTAATGATTTAGGTGGAGGATTATCTCGATAAATGCCTTCTGCTCTCGGATGTATATATTGTTCCAATATTGGAATCATCAAATCAGGATCATACAAAGCAATAAATGATTCAAAACGATATCTCCAGTCATCGTAATCGTTTTGACAAAGAAACTTGGGTGGTTTTGTAGTTGTTCCGGTCTCTTGATCATTTTTCATCATCGTTTGCCAGTTAACATGAGCCATCTTCCAAGATGAAATCCGTGAATCACACTAAAAATTCTTTAATCTTTCTTTGTGAATACAATATCCGTGAATACTAACCAAATACTAATATCCGTGAATATTAATATTCGATAATACAAATATCCGTGAATATTAATATCCGATAATTCTAATATCCGTGAATATTAATATCCGATAATACTAATATCCGTGAATATTAATATATATGAATATTAATATCCGTGAATACTATTATCCGTTAATACTAATATCCGTGAATATTAATATCCGTGAATACTATTATCCGTTAATACTAATATCCGTGAATATGAAAAATCAGTTAGTAATATTTTGAAAATGAGTAATCCGTGAATGTACCACTGTTTATGCGACAATAGTATAATTCACGGAAAATTACTCAAATCCGTGAATGTAATACTACTGTTTATGCGACAATAGTAATATTCACGGAGTATAGATATTCACGGAATTCTGAATTCACGGAAAATGTTAATTCACGGAAGATGATTTCCAGAATTTTCAAAATGATCCAGATTCTTCAAAACAGACTTGTTCTTGATGAAACTTGATGCAATGTGCTCGGAATTCAATTTCCGACACTCAGAAATGATCAATTTGAACTTTGAACGTCAAAGTTTCAAACATGCAGAAAAGTCGTGAACTCTTGGTATGTTTCTTGATCAACTCGTCATCATAGAGTAACTGTGAATGATTTCAGAAGAAATTCTGTATCAGAAATCACTTGTTAACAATCTTCAGAATGATTTTGACACCATCTCAAATGACCGTAACACTAGACATCACAACAACTTCTTCAAATCTTCATCTTCACACTTTAATTCACATAAATGTTCTAATTTCTTATCCTTTTGGCTCTGATACCACTTGTGAGCGTCCTCGGATCAGAATACGCAAACTAGAACAAACATATATTCGTGCGGAATCCAAATATACGCAATCACAATGTGAGTAAAGAAGAAAAAAAATGAATGTATCAAACAGGAAATATTGATTATATTGCAATATCAATCTTTCATATACAAGAAGTCAAAATGTACAAGTGAATGTCTACAAGTGATCTCTCAAAAAGCTCTCCAAAAGAACACACCAAAATGACTTCAACTGACCTATTTATAGACGACAATACTAAGTGCAATCCGTGAATAGATATTCACGGAATTACACCTTCCGTGAATCCAAGCATTCACGGAATGCAAATGTCGTATCCAAGCTTTCACGGATAATCATCATTCACGGACTATCTAATTTCATCAAATCCTAATCATTCACGGACACTATACTATTGTCGAATCCTTATCATTCACGGATACAAAGACAATTGTAATTCACGGACAAACCTAATTCACGGATTAACACTTAGACAAAATTAAGTATTAATCAACTTTTGTCTCTACAATGGCAAACCAAAAGCAGTAATAATACGATTACCCGTTGTAACCAAACCTGTTACAACTAAATTACACTGAGGATTAAGATCCACTCACCGACACCTCAGTTGTCCACTCAGTAGTCTAATGTCACTGAGTCTTCTCGAAATCTGAGAATACAATGGAATTACACAAGTTAGTCATTTGTCTCAAATTCTATATAACATCGTATCAATAGATTTACGCCAACAAATCTAAATTACTCAATTCACATGAATTAGCACAATCACCACAATTATCAATATGTTAACACATTTAGTAACTAAAATCTTCATAATTACTAATCACTATTATCTTTAGTATTTACAACATAATACTACAATGTAAACAACATGGTATTTAACTCGATCAAGTGTTCTAATTAGTAACCAATACTAATTTCATTATATAACTCTTCAAATCATCCTTAATCAACACTTATCAATCATACATCATTATTCTAAGCTTAGAAGCTTCAATTCTTGAATTATTAACTAACTCATACACTTTTATCATGAACATACGTTCAAATCTTCAATTCTAGGTTATGGCTTAACCTATAATTATGTATTAAGCAATATCTAGTAATTATATCACTAATACAAGCTTTAATTCCATGAAATTCATCCTAATTCATAGAATTACCCAAAACCCATTTTCTAGGGTTTACATGAAAATCAAGAATTAGCAATTTCAACATGTTATCATGATGATGGAATGATGAATACATATTATTGAAGCTTAACTAACATCAATTTAATCATTGGAAACCCTAATTTCGGATTTAAGGTCAAGAACATCAAAAACCCCAAATTCTAGGGTTCATATTTCATGAAATTGAAACTTACAAGTTGAATAGAAGGATTAGGAGATGATAATCCATGATCTTCAAGCTTAAATTCGATTTCTAAAGCTCCAATTTAAGATTTCTTCATGTTTGTATGTATGTTTTGTACATGTGTATGTATATCCGTACGTACGTATGCATATGATAATTTTAATTATAAACCGACTCCACATATGGAGTATATTATGTAAATGGTTAATTTTCATTCCCCGTACTTATCATTGTCTGGAACTTAAAAACCATTTGCGGGGAAATATTATTTTATTTTACCGTCAACTGAAATAAATTAAAACAGTTAATAATTTATTAACTACAATAAATTATTTGAATCTTTTACCTATTTATTTTCAATTACCAATTTACAATATTTCCTAACATTTCAATTAACCATTTCAAGTCAAGAAATAATAGTAAAATACTGGACCCATAAAGTGGGTGTTACAAATCTCCCCCCCTTTAAAAGATTTCGTCCCCGAAATCTAATCACACTTAATCACTCTAGTGTGACATAATCACCTATTCATTTCTATTTCAATTTACAGTTTTCATATACTCCTAACCACATAATTATTCATTACTCTTAATACACAAGATGTGGTTATAATTTAATTTACTTATGCATATCATCATTATGCGTATCATCATTATGCATATCTTTAATCATACAACACCAATGTATCTACATCTATTTATTTAAATATATGTTATTTCATCAACTTACACACCACCAGTGTGTATTACCATTGAATTTATATAAACACATAATATCTATCACAAAATGCAATATCCAGCATAAAGGATAGTATTATTAACTATTTGACCATAATATATACACATATCAAATGTTACTCCCATGAGAAACTTACAAATATGAATACATGTTTTCAATTCTTTCCACATGCACATATCCAACTGTACATGCTTCTGTCTTTTCCCGTGCACAAATACTGTGCATAAACCCTATTTCCATTCATAAAGTAATTACTTATATGAATCGTTTATCAATAATCAGTCATTCAAACCCTTTAAACATATAATTACTTAACAAGTGGAATATAAAACCACTTACAATCAGAAACTAACAACATGTCATAATCATTGACAATTATAAATACTTATGATATTCTGATAGTCAGAAATTAGCAATATGCTAAAATCTTTAACACTTATCTTCTTAACAACAAGAATAAAACAATATCATAACAGTGGTTATAAAACCACAATACACATATTTAACAATGAATTTCAAATTCATTTCATAACTAGTAACCAACTAGTATCCACATATCACCTTAAGTGGTGAAACAATTGGATTCAACTTTTGCAACTAGTTTATTACTAATTTACAACTTGTAATTATAAACATCACAAGGTTATGTGAACTCTTTAGTCTAAGGTAATACAAATCATATAACCATAAACACATAAGAGTAAACAATATGTAGAGGTCAAATCCAATAGGTAAAACTATTATCACATATTCAATTAGCATCCTACCATATCCAGTTGGATGCTAAATCAGCACCAGTTGATACCATGCTGCATTAGCATAAATCTTTCAACAACATAAGGTGCTGTCTTTAGTCACATATTCAACACATTGTTATTCAAAATCAACTGACCTCCACTTTGCTTAACTCTTATTTTAATTCATACTAGTTGCAATTAACCACATACACATTTCTTGTACCATAGGTACCATAGTAAAACAACAGATTAGTGGTCTAGTACTCTTTTATTTCAGTCAATCAATGACTATTTCTCCACTACAGGTCAACATATCTCACTTGTTATTTCAAAATTACTGTAAGTTCTCTGGTACTTGGTAACCTCAACAATTCCATGTAAAATGGCATAATATAAATACGTTGGCCAGACGTCGTCATATTATGTCAGGTACACTTTATTTTCAGGTTACTTTATACCATCAATCTCCAAAGTGATTAACTTTTACTTTCGCATATCTCACAAGGTGATATTAATAATTATCACACGTATAAGAACACTTTGTAGCAGTTATATGACCACTTATTAACTTGATACCAATTTCATTTATCACTTTGAACAAATAATTAATCACATAATCAGGTAGATATAATTCTTTTTACTATTTCATTATCACAGATGTAATATCCAACACAATTACATCAATCCAACACTTTTATTACCTGATTCAATATTAATCACTAATATGACAATTAATACTTAGAGTACTGGATAGAACATTTAGTATTAATATCTTGTCAATATCATGTGTATTATTCAACACATAATCATCAATCTATATACCCTTAGTTAAATCACAATTGAGCATTTCATGTTCAATTATCACATAGTTATAAGCTCATGTACTTGGTTTACAATTTCTTAAAATGCTCAATTTAACACTTTTTATTATTTTACATGATTCAAATACTTTATCATGTTTCAATTAGTTCGCATATATGATCCACATAATTTCTTACTCAATGTTTACTAACCCTAGTTAGCAACAATCAACAATACCATTTACTGGTATATTTCGGCAGTTAATTAAACCGTCTAAGAATAACTCATACACAATAACATGGGTAGATCTCTTAAAATAAGTTTTACTATTGTATATAGTCATAACAATGATTCCTGGGCTTAAAGAAACAAAGGCCCAATACAAAACGTAAGCTAGAAGTCCAAAATAAGGTCCGAAAAACAATAAAATACCATTTTCGAGCCCCAAACGACCCTGAACTGCCCAAAACTGCCAGGGCTCATGGCAAAGCGAAGAGCTTTGACCGTTGGGCCGTTTCCGAGTGGACATGTAAATTTCGTATTAATCGGACACCGAAATTTTAAAGCGGAAAATTCTACGTTAAACGTCATTTTAAACGTCGAAAAAAAAGAAATCCAATTTTCTCACCAAACATGTTATACCCGATCGGCTATGAAGCCTTACCCGATCGGCTCAACTAGTTCACCCGATCGGTTACCCTTTAAAATTTTCGAAGGTTACGTTCTGTGATGTTTTTACACTAGATTACCCGATCAGCTCATTTTACCCGATTAGCTGAATTACTAATACCCGATCGGCTCACCTTTATAGCCGATCGGCTATAAAGCCTTACCCGATCAGCTCACCACCTGACCCGATCGGCTATATTACATTTTCGAGGCTTTTTATCCCGATGCTACATTCTGTAAACATTTTTTACTATTTTAGCTGTTCGGCTAAACTTACCCGTTCGGCTATCAAGCCATACCCGATCGGCTCAACATCCTTAGCCGATCGGCTCAGTTTCTGAGCCAACATTATGTGCAGTTTTTCGATTTTCAAACGTGCATATCTCACAAACCGTAAAGAGTTAGGTCCTGAAATTTTGTAGGCACCTTTATATAATCAAAATGCAACTTTTCATTTTTCCACTTTTTCAATGTACACATTTTACGAGAAAACAGACGTATAACTCATTTTAGGCCATTTTCGACCATTTTGGTTGACATGTCAAAATGCAATCCACATGGTTTCTGGCTCTAACCTCTTAACAACATGTTTACTCATATATTTGTAACGTGTGGGCATATTCACCACCCTCATATACCCATTCTATCATGTTTTAACTCATTGACCCGTTTAAGGGTCCAATTGGACACTTTTACCCAATTCAACCATTTTGACTACCATAACATTTTCAACACACATTCCCACTATATGTAGGACTTAAGGTCACTTTGACATTGGTTATAACCAAACCACTAATCATTTTAACCGTTTAACCATCAAGTGACCCATTTGGGCACTTTAACAACCCATTTGGGTTTTAACACCTATGATTACTTTTCTAGCACCCAATTTACACTTCTTTGACTATTCTAAGTCAAACAAAACTGTTTTCACTATTGGTGTCATACTATAACTTTAAAACACCAATTCACATTAAAATCATCTTGTTAGACCAATTACCACAAGTTTCTCAAATTCATGATCACTTTGACTTTCACAACTTGTCAACTTATATAAACACTCGTTGACCACTTTAACTTTCTATTTACCACTTTTAATACCTAGATCATAATCCAACCACAATCATGATCCATATTAAACATACAAGCATCTAGCCACATTTATCATTTTATAACATTGCAATTATCAAGTTCGACACGACCACATTCAACTTTGACTTTTCCAAGTCAACAACACACATTGCAACACTAGACACTTTCCCATTTAAACAACCACATGACTCCAAACCAATTATTGGAGATATACCAACATCTCATTCATTTTATCACATGGAGTCATATAAACTTTATTCACAATTACCGATTAATATTCCTATCCTCATATTAACAAGTAATAATCATCAATGACTCGTCACTGGGGAATCATATTAGTCTGACTCAACTTACTTTACTACCAATCATATCATAGCAAAGTAAATAATTCAAGCTTATTGAAATACACCAAGCTTATCGAAAAGTACCTGATACACATAAGCCCACGAGTATTGAGGATTCATTGAGAATACCAGACGGTTCCTCATGTTCCTCCGTCTCTGCAACCAAAATAACACTTTTGCAACTTGTTATAGGTTAGTACACATTTAGTAACCACTTTCTCATACAACCACTAATCCCCACACCCTGGAATGTTTGACTTGACACAATTCTAAGTTTGGGATTGAACATCTTTAAAATGTCCAATTCACCCAAACTCATGCTCTGATACCAACTTGGAACACCCCATCTTTTTCAACATTATTTAAATGTATTTTACATCGGAAGCGTAAGTCCAAACAAACTTTAACAATTCAGTTATAACATATTATGAAATTAAACCATAATATTTCAAAAACTATAGTACATCTAAAATGGGTGTTATTTAATTCCAAATACAACTTTAAGTTATCAAAGCAATATCAGAGTAAGCTTGGTCAAACATTCCGTCCCGAACAACTTCTTGACAATCCCGTTATATCAAAACTATAACCTGCAAGAAGTGGGGTGGTGGGGTTAGCATAACGCTAAGTGAGGGAATACATAACCAACAGCCTAACTTAGCATAACAACCTTGTTTATAGCAAATCATCGTAAACAAATAACATCACAATAGATCGATGGTTCTTGGGGAAACCTTTAGCCAAGAATACCAACAGTACACATAATATCAATGAGATAATATCTCAATACACAACATATCAATGAGGATCGGTTGTTCTGGAGATATCATGATACCCGGGGATTCTCCCAGAACACTTATCGTCAATCTGTATGGCCATTACAGAATAGACCGATAGTTTGGTACTAATCTCATACGACCTAATTTCCTATTAACGATATGTACAAGGAAATTCCTGTCGTCTTACAATAGTAACCAAACCCAACCAACCTGTTGACCTCAATACTGATGCCCGAAGGCCAAATATCAAGTGATCACGTATTCACATATTCAATCAAGTCAACATATCAGACTAACCAGTCTATCAACAGTATTATTAATATTAAACCAAATTAATCATGGCTGTGAGCGTCCTCGGATCAGAATACGCAAACTAGAACAAACATATATTCGTGCGGAATCCAAATATACGCATCACAATGTGAATTGTAGTAAAGAAGAAAAAAAAATGAATGTATCAAACAGGAAATATTGATTATATTGCAATATCAATCTTTCATATACAAGAAGTCAAAATGTACAAGTGAATGTCTACAAGTGATCTCTCAAAAAGCTCTCCAAAAGAACACACCAAAATGACTTCAACTGACCTATTTATAGACGACAATACTAAGTGCAATCCGTGAATAGATATTCACGGAATTACACCTTCCGTGAATCCAAGCATTCACGGAATGCAAATGTCGTATCCAAGCTTTCACGGATAATCATCATTCACGGACTATCTAATTTCATGAAATCCTAATCATTCACGGACACTATACTATTGTCGAATCCTTATCATTCACGGATACAAAGACAATTGTAATTCACGGACAAACCTAATTCACGGATTAACACTTAGACAAAATTAAGTATTAATCAACTTTTGTCTCTACAAACTCCCCCTTTGATAATACTTGATTCTTTTCTTCAAATCTTCAAACATATCCAGGAAGATTGCATCCAGCAAAAATACCTTTTGAGCAACATACTTCTACAACCCGTTGAAACTTCAATGCCATTTTTTCATCGTCATATGCATCATCATAAACAATAGGATTCACGAGCAACACTTCAAGATCATCTTTTGAAAGATTGATTAAGCTCAGAGGATCAAACACATATACAATTGACTCTCTATTCCACATCACTTCTCCATTCAAATCTCTATCATAACAAGCAATTTCTGCTTCTCCAGTTGATCCGTTATATCTCCAATGACTCACAAACTTAGAAAAATTCACAGGCAATTTCTCAAGTGGAATCTTTGTCATGCATTTAACTCGAGGATATGTCAAAGTAACTCTTGGTTGATTGGAAATCAGATCGATATCAAAATAATCAACAGTTCTCAATGGGAAAGTTTCCTTAACCCATGTGAATTTCCCATTATTACTTTCTCTTGTTAAAGTGTTTGCCATCCAATTTATCAAACCATGTCTTGAACGATTAATGATATCCACTGAAGTGTCACACCCCGCTAAAGCGGAAACACGAGATGTAACAGCACAATGGTTTCATTACACAAAGTACAACTAATTCATCGTTTACAAAATACAGCTATTAGCACTTACAATAAGTTTACAGTACCAAATACTAAATCATACAACCGAATACATCCAAAAGATAAAACGAAGTAAGTCTAATAGCTTCAACATTAATAAAGACAAACGATGCTTCATTCCAGAACTACTGACCATTTCCTGAAAAGCATGTAAAATGAGGGTCAACTATAAAAATAGTTGGTGAGTTCACAGGTTTTGAAAATAAAATGTAAATGTGAAAACAATTTAGAAGTTATCAAACCACGTAGTAAGATTTACATTATTAGGAAAATAGTATTTATACGCAATATAAGATTCATTTAAGAATGACATGTATAGCTTGAGTCCACAACCAAACCGATTGGCCCGAAGCAACGCCCCAAAGATATGCCTATCGCAAACATATAAGATTGGTGGTATGCACTCATATGCACGAATGAGTGGGAAGGTGGCCTCCTTCCAAATAGTACTATCCATATCAACCATCGGCTCAATAATGAGTTAATGGGTTGTGTAAGAGAAACCGGGGACTTAAGACACGATAGAGTCACAAGCATACAATAAGAGCGTATAAATAGAAAAGTACATACAAGATAAGTATTTGCAACAAGATAACATGCTTTTCACCCCAAAATATTTAGTATGAACGGTAAAAAGAGGGGCTGTGAATACTCACAATTGAGCGCAAGAGTAAATTGATGGATGTAACGCGCGTGCTTGCCGTTTATGACTCCTATCCAAGACCTACGATCATGAAGGTTCTAATTAGGTTTTTATCTAGTTTTGTTTGTAAGGATTGCTTAGCTAATTATTTAGATTACAATGTGCCAATATAGTTTGTTTGCTTTGAAGTTGTTAATATCCAATAATCGCGGTTGAAAATGATAATGGTCACACGATTGTACAACATACTAAAATTATCGAACGTCACACACAAGTCGTATAATTTCACAAGATTGTTTGAGTCCGAATTTTATAGTGTTTGAGTTTTGGAACTTTGGTTCCCCACAATTTATGATTAACATACACAATAGATAATTACATCAAAAGACATTCAAACACTTTTGTTACCAATCTTTCCAAGCATAGAAAGTTTCCCGTTTTTGATACCGAGACCGATTATTGTTGACTTGTCAAACCTTCTTAGTTTATCCCGAGACTATTACCCAATCCTTAATCAGGTTTATAAGTCATAGAAGTTAGTCTTTCTCTACATAGTGAGTCCGTAAGTGTCGGTTTTTAAAGTTATACCAAAATCAGTCCACTTCTGCTATTTTCCAGAAATTACTCCTGTTAGTTGTATTTATTAAAAGTACTTCTGGTCAAAAATGGTTTAAGAGAAAAATCACAGATGTTCTAAAATATGTTATCTACTTTGTGTAATTTTTACAGAACTACTAGAAAGGTCCAAGTATTTTTAGATTTTACTTTTATCTTCTGAGCAAAATGTACATGGAATCAATAAAATTGGTCTTCTTCAAAGTTGTAGCCAAGGAAATTTGTAAACTTTTAGCGTTGGTTTCAAGTCTTTTGGAGTTGTAATGCTCCATTTATGACTAAAACACTGAGAAGAAAGTTTCTGTCTTACTGTTACAGCTTGTACATCTTTACTCACAAAAATTATTAAAAATATCAAATTAACTCGTATGAACACGAGGCTTACATGGTTGGAAAGCTTACTTCCAGAACTTAAATTTAGACTATAAAAACGTCCATTTTTATGAAGGAATAATTTTTATAAAAATCGTTGAAATATAATAAGTTTTCTGGACAGAAAGTTGTAAACTCTTATTTGAGTGTTTCATTTAAAATAATGAACACCAAACATGAAATGAAGAAGATTATCCTCTTTTGATCTTTAAATCCATGTTCTAACACATGCATGATGTTGATATACTGAAAGTCCACGATCTCAGAACTAAAACTTAGTAATCAAGTATAAAGTGCAGCGGATAACAATATACTTGAAGTAAATGATCTAGAGAAGAGAGAAATTGCTTTGGTAAACTAATTGTATTAATATAGCTCAGATAATACAAAACACCAAAGACTTAGAGAATTCTGAACATCAAACACCTATATATATAGGCAGAATTCTCTAGTCAATATAAGTCAAACATCAAAATTCCGAATCTACCTACTTACTGACTTCTACTTACGGACTACCAGACAGTCCGTAAGTACTACATACATACTGACTATGTTAGTTACGGACATACTTGACTTGTACGCTTTCAGACTTCTAAAAATTTATCAAACCTAACATATTAAGCTTTAGACATCCATTGCTCCAACAAACTCCCCCTTGGATAAAGCTTGATTTGTCTTTGTACTGATATTTCTTTATTTGAACCCTGGATGCTTGCATCCTGCATGGATTCCCTGCTCAAGACAAACATGAACCACCCTTTGAAATTTTCTTGCTTGAATCATTGATTCTTGATCATCATCATGAATAATTTGATTCTTTTCCAGCATCGACAAATCTTCTTCAGCAAGATTTATTAAACTCAGAGGATCATATACTTTCACCACATTTCTGGTTGGCCATATAATATTTCCATTTTGCTCTTTGTCATAGCAAACTATGTAAGCTTCACCAGTATTGCTCACATAGTACCATTCAATGAAGTATGTGGTGAAATTTGTTGGTAGAATCTCCAGAGGAATTTCTTTCTTGCAATGAGCTCCAGGATAAATAAGTTTCACATTTGGTTGGTTTGTTATTGGATTAATTTCCCAAGGATCAACCTTTCTCTTTGGCAATGTTCTTGGAAGATATTTCCATTCCAAATGTTTTTCTTTGTGCCAATCTGTATCCTCATAAATCCTCTGAATCATCCAATGTACGATCCCTCTTTCAGGATAATTCAAAATATTGATGCTTCCCAGATGATTTACATCACATTGAGGCAGAGATCCAATTCGTTTGAAAGATCTTGAGAAGTATTGGAGTCCATCCGTTCTTTTTACCACAAAAACTTTGTTGTCAGAATCATATTTCCAGCTTATAATATGTCCTTTCAATTTTCTGCTTTTGAACTTGAAAGTTTTCCTCTTTGACAACTTTTCTGCCTTATCAATAACCTTCTCTTTGAACCAATCTTTGTAAGGTTTCTCTTGAATTGGATCTTCAGGAAAATTTTGAAATAACGATTCCTCATGCTCTTCATTAATTCCATCTTCTTCTTCTCCCTCTTCTGGAGGTTCTTCATCTGAATCAAAGTCTCCATTTTGATTTAATCTTTGAAGATTATAATCAAATTCAGCAATATCAGAAACTTGATAATCATCCTCATCTTCATCACTGCCCCATACATATACAACTTCTTTTGTGCCCGAAGATTCTCCAACCTCCATCCGTTTACATGTAGGAGAATAACAGCCAACTGAGATATGTTTCTTGGCCAACTCTTCTTCTCCAATATCAATCATAAATCTTTGTTCACTTGGCAACAACTCCCCCTCAACCTTATCATTTTCTTTCTTTTCAGCAAAATCAAAGATATTAGTATCTAGCTCTTGTTCTTCTTCTAAGTCGTCAAATATAAGATCCTCAAACTCTGAAGTTGAAGCTAACACTGAATCATCACTGATCTGAGGAAGTGCAAAGTGTAATGGCTCTGGAGAATCAATAGGACTTGAAGATGTATCTGAAGAAAAATACTGTTGATCTTCAGGCTGAGAAAAATCTTGAGGAGGTTCATTTTGCTCAGTATCATCCTCTTTGTCATCATTAGCATGAGCACCAAAATCATATAAACCATCATCATCATTGTCATCCTCATTACCATCATTACCACCATCATCATTATCATCATCATCATCACCATCATTATCATTACCATCATTTTCATCCTTTTCTTCCTCCTCTTCATCAACTTTTTCAAACTTCTCCCCCTGATCAACTGATTTTTCTTTTAATTTTTCAATTTCAAGCTCCAATTCTTTAATTTTGTCAGCTTGTTGAGTGATCAGGTTCTTTTGAATTACAAGTTGTTGATTTTGCTCATTAAATCTATTCTCCACATTGACTGAATAATCAATCAGTTTCTGTTGCATTTCTTCAACAAGCTTTAAAACAGGTGCAACTGCTTTTATTAATTTGGAGTCCACTTCAGCAAGAGGAATTGATGGAATTGTAGTAGATGGCAAACTGAATGAAGATGGAATGCTCGAAGATGTCATAATAGCTTCAGATGAAGGCATACTAGTTGAAGTACCAGCATCCTTAGAAAATACCGATAAAGTTGTTGTTCTTCGGATCTTCTTTGGTTTGATGGGAACTTGTTCAGCTTCAGGATGATAAGATGGATCTTGAGCTTCTTCTCTTTCTTTTCTTTTCCTTTCCTCCACAACCTTAGGATCTTCTTCTTCAGAACTAGAAGACTCAACTTCATCTGCATGTTCAATCTCAGTATCAGAAGAATCAGATGATGTAGTATGAACAGCTTCAGCTATATCAGTAGCAGGTGCTTCATGATCAGGTTCATCTTCAAACAAATCAGCATTTAATTCAATATGCTCCAAGGTTTCTTTCATATCATCATTCCCTTCCATAACAGCCATTTGTTCAATTTCAACTGGTGGTTCATTAGCTACAATATTTTCTATTGCTTCCACATTAACACCTTCTTGAGGTTCATTGACAATGATATTCTGTGCATGTTCCTGGACATGTTCCTCATTTACATCTTCTCCTTCTTCTTCATCACTAGAAGATAATTCAAATTCAAATTGTGGAGGAACAAAGTTTTCATCTATCACATGTCCAAATAATTCTAGAGATGCAGGAACAGCCTTCTTTCGGTAATTGTGAACATCTGCGAATATCCTTTGTGGAACAGGAATATAAGTATATCTATCTCCTTCAAAAGTGAGTCCTTGGAGATGTTGATTGAAAATCCTTTGTAAAAACCGTGGATACATAAAGAATGCCTCTTTGCTAGAAAGATTCCCAACCAGTTGTTGAAAAATGAATCTTGAAAAATTGTATGGGATGTTCAATATGAGAGCAGTGATCATCTCAAGTAAATTGATCCCAACTGAATCATGTCCTGATTTCCTTGGTGATAAGGTGGAGACCATTGTATGTATCATGAACTTCCATTGAGGAGGAAAATGATTTTTCAAATATTGTTTGTCTCTAGGTCCTCTAGTACAACCCATCCTAGAAAGACAATCTACCACAATATCCCTTGGAATTATATTATTAACATTTTCAGCATCTCCAAAATTCCAGGTTTGTCTTATCATATCTTCTGTGAGATCTATGGGAATTCCAGTCACTGTAGCTCGAATACATGGAGGATTATTACTTGAAAGGTATTCAGCTGAGTTCCAAAATTCAAACATATGTTCTTGAAATATATGTTCAACTCCCATAGTTAAGGCATAATGAACTCTGGATCTTCTCAAGAAATTCAGAATTGAGTGAAAACAGTTGTTGACAGGCTTGTTTGGAGGATCCATAAGATAAGCAGTCACATTATGTCTAGGCTCAAAATCAATTACAACTCGAGCAATGTCAGCAACACCAGGTTGATCTGCCATAATGCGTATCACAAGCTATACAAAACAAACTGTTAAGCCAGGTACAAAACAAATAGAAACAAAATGATGCACATACTGAAAATTTTGTTAAGTATCAAGTTAGTCCGAAACTAGAAATACATAGATTTTAAGTCAGGAACTAGCTACTCAGTATTAAGTATCAATACAAGGTCAGTATGTAACACTTAACTCAGTAACTAGTAAAGACAATTTCTAAGTAAAACTAGATCAGGAACTAAATATCTAACAAAATTTCAGATTAAAAACTAAGATTACATAGTCAGTATGTACAAAATGACAATACTCTGTAACTAATACTAAGATCAAATACCTAAGTATAGTCCGTATGTATAGTCAGTATGTTCATGCTGACTTAATAATTCGAAACTAAGTCCGTATATTATAATAAGTCCGTAAGTAAACATTTAGTCAGTAACTAGATATATACTAATGGACAGAATAATTCAAGACCTAGTCAGCAAGTAAGAAATCCGTAAGTCAGTTTTTGACTTAGTCAACAAAAGTCAAATAGTCAAAGTCAGTAAGTAGGGTTGGTCAATAAGTCAATGGTCAATAGTTGACTTAAGGTCTGTAACTATGATAGTTACGGACAAAAACCCTAATCCTAGTCCGTAACTAGGAGATCCGGATAACAATGACGACTGTTCATGTGAACAGTAACTTTTCAGAAAAATTACGATTGAATCATAGATATAGAAAGATAGAGAATGAAAGTTATACCTATGAATGCGGAATCACAAGGCGCACAAATCTATCTTGATAGATTTGAAAATGATGAAGTACACAGAGAGTAAACGACAGAAAACTTGCTCGGTTTTGCAGATACTGAAAAATGCTAGTTCCGGACTAAATTTGACAAGTTTTGAAAGCGTATGTCAACTATGGTTTTCAGAAGTACATATACCTTTTCAAATATAGATCCGGACCTATTTATCAGTTACTGAAAAATTCAGTGATCATTTTGAAATTCAAAATTTATTTTGATGTTTTTCAAAAATGAATTTTGCTAAAACATATAGGATCAAAAAGATTAAACTTTGGATATTATCTATCTAAAAATGAAAAAAAACATAACAATTTTAAAGAGAAAACTACTTTGAAAAATATAAAATCTAAAAATATTTACAAGAAAATTATAACAAAATAAAATATTTTTGGTAGGGAAAATCTCATGAGATGGGATCATATTGGGATATATGAATGTATTATGTTTATTATTATGCAAGTTTATTTTGAATGTTAGTATTTTTATCCCTTTTAAATTTATATATCATTTCCAAAATATATTTTCTAAAAATTTACTTTATATATGATTATTGGTATTATTGTTTACTCAAGTACTCAAATAGTTAAGTATCTTATTGCATTATTGTTAATGTGCACATTATTCTATATAAGCTAAATATCAATATACTTCCGAATTCAAAATATAGTAATATTTCTATATAGAGGGTGAGAATATGATGAAGTCTTTAAGAGTACACACATATGTTGGAATGACATTTTGTCACATATGTCATACCCTTGGTTGGAATTACAACTATATCTCAGGTCTATACAAAGTATAACAAAGAGATATAATTAAGTAAACCTTCTTCAAAATCATACCCAAGTCTAAGGTCTGTACAACGTACAACAAATAGTGGATATGATTCCCCAGACAACATAATATAAAGACCCTAAATGATAGATCATACCATATTAATTTTCAGAATTTAAGACATTTTATTGTTATTTTGAATCTAGAAGAATAGAATCTTGATAACTTTGAGTCATTTATTTTGACTTTTGCTTAAGTCAATTGACTTTTGCTTGTCATATACAGATATTTTGGATTATATAAAATAATATGCACTAAGTATTTGACATTTCTTAGACGAGATACCTTAAATACTTGAATACCTACCAATATATTATATATAACTTAAATTTTAGAAAATTCTTTAGAAGAAATGTTACATAAATCTACTAACACATCAAATATAATACTTAGCATTTCTTTAAAAATTAATTTTAATACATTTCCCAATATACTATCATTTCCCAACATTTTCCACAAAATCTCCCCCTGATTTTGTATTTTTCTAATGTTTTTGCATTTTGAAATTTTTCTATTGTTTTTGGATTTTTATATTGAAAAGTAAAACAACTAATGACTAAAACAGCAAATAACCTAGAATTGTAAAATACAACCTAAATATCCAATTGTTTAGTCAAGATGATCCAAATGTTTCATACCGAGCATTGAGATAAGGTCCTCAAAACGGGATTTGGAAAATGATTTGGTAAACAAGTCAGCACATTGCTTACTTGTTTCGACATGAACCAAAATGATCAGATTTTTCTCATAGCAATCCCGTATGAAATGAAAACGTATTTCAATGTGTTTTGTTTTAGAATGCTGTACGGGATTGCGTATGATACTAATAGCAGCAGTGTTATCAATATTTAAAGGAGTTTTGGTCAAGAGTAAACCATAATCGCGTAGTTGTTGTTGAATCCACAAGATTTGAGAACAGCAACTAGCAGCAGCGATATACTCAGCCTCAGCAGTGGATGTAGAAACAGTTTGTTGTTTCTTGCATTGCCAAGTCACCAATCTTCCTCCAAGAAATTGACAACCTCCTGATGTACATTTGGAATCAATGCCACAGCCTCCGTAGTCTGAATCGGAATATGCTGAAAGTTCAAAGTCACCATCATTGGAATACCAAATTCCAAGATTCGATTTTCCTTTGAGATATCAAAAAATCCGTTGTACTGCTCGCAAGTGAGTTATCTTCGGATCAGCTTGGTACCTAGAACAAACAGACACAGCAAACATGATATCTGGCCTAGATGCCGTTAGATACATCAAAGAGCCTATCATGGAGCGATATTCTTTTTGATCCGTAGGAGAATCTTCAGAGGCAGGTCCAATCTTTTCAGTTGTGTCAATGGGAGTGGAAAGTGGCTTGACCTCTAACATCTTGAATTTCTTCAAGATATCATTGACGTATTTTGTTTGATGGATAAAAATTCCCTTATCCATTTGTTGTACTTGTAATCCTAGAAAGAAAGCCATTTCTCCCATTGAGCTCATCTCAAATTTGGACTTCATAATTTCCTCAAAGTCTTTGCACAAGCTGTTGTTTGTTGATCCAAAGATAATGTCATCAACGTATACTTGCACTAGCAATAAATCTTCCTTTGACTTCTTTATAAAGAGAGTGCTGTCAATTCGTCCTCGTGTGAATCCATTTTCCAACAAGTGTTGTGACAAAGTCTCATACCAAGCTCTCGGGGCTTGATGTAATCCGTAAAGAGCTTTGTCTAGTCGAAACACATGATTGGGAAATTGAGGATCTTCGAAACCCGGTGGTTGTTTGACAAACACTTCTTCATGAACTTTCCCATAGAGAAAAGCACATTTGACGTCCAGTTGATAAACTTTGAAGTTCATGTATGAGGCATAAGCTAAGAATATCCGAATGGATTCTAGCCTAGCTACGGGTGCAAAAACCTCATCATAATCCAAACCTTCAACTTGAGTGAAACCTTGAACAACTAATCTTGCTTTGTTACGAACCACAATCCCTCGATCATCCTTTTTGTTACGAAAAACCCATCTAGTACCAATTGGATGAATACCTTTTGGAGGTTCCACCAATGTCCAAACTTGTAGTTTAACAAATTGCTGTAATTCTTCTTGCATGGCTTGCACCCAAGAAGATTCTTGTAAAGCAATTTGGACATTCTTTGGTTCTATTTGTGATAAGAAGCAAGATTCCATTTGAGCTATCCAACAAGAGGTGGACACTTGTTTTGGTTGAACACCAAGTTGAGTTCGTGTCTTCACTCCGTCTGATACCTCTCCAATGACGTTTTTCAAAGGATGTTTGAATTTTGCATTGATACCCAAAGTAGGTTGTGATTCAACTTCCATGTTTGCTTCAATATTCGTATCCTCAAAGTTACTTTCCACCGCATCATCTGAATCATCATGATTAAATAATTCAGTGGAAGTTTCTTGAAATTCCTCATTTTCAGGATCTGAATGATTTTCAGCTTCAATTTCTACTTGTGGAGTAGAATGTCCTTCTTCTTCTTGATGAGTCGAAGTTGTAGGAACAGATTCTGGAGGAGTTACTTCTGATAAAACGGTTGGTGTAGGAGTAATAAGAATCGGCTCTGAAGGAGAGGATATCACCGGAATCACATATTCAACATATTGATAATGAGAATTATCTGGAGATGTTGAATCTTCTGGAAGTGGAACAAAAGAATTTAAAAATGAATCATAATCAAAGAACTTTTCAGGACCAATACCATCGGGAGATTTTGAATGCCTTAAGAATTCCACTTCATAAACCTCTTCTACCCGATTAGATGTCTTGTTATACACCCTTTTGTTATGAGAGTTCACTGAGTATCCTAAGAAGAAACCGTCACCAGCTTTTTTGGCAAACTTTGACAATCTCTCTTTGGTCTTCATGATTAAACACGGACATCCAAATGGTTCCAAAAAATGAATATTCGGTTTCCGATTATTTAACAGTTCATAACTCGTCTTCTTCTTGTCTTTGACAACATGTACTCGATTGAGTACAAAACACGCCGTATTCACTGCTTCAGCCCAGAAAGTAATCGGTAGTTTAGAATCTGATAACATAGTTCTCGCTGTTTCTATTAATGTCCGATTCTTTCTTTCTGCCACTCCATTCTGTTGTGGAGTATAAGAAGCACTAAATTGATGTGTTATACCATGTCGAAGACAGAACAATTCCATTAAATGATTCTTGAACTCCGTTCCATTGTCACTCCGAATTACCTTCACTTTCAATGAGAAAATTCTTTCCAACTTAAGAATCAGAAATTTAATTTTCTCAAATGCTTCATCCTTTGTTGCAAGGAAATATACCCATGAAAATCGTGAGTAATCATCAGTAATTACCAAGCAATAGATTTTTCCTCCAATACTCCGAATGTTTACTGGACCAAACAAATCCATATGAAGTAATTCCAATGGCTTGTTAATTGAGTTCACCAATTTTGGTTTATGAGATTTTCTGATGAGCTTTCCCTTTTTACATGATATACAATGATCATGTAAAGAGAAATTTTGTTTAGGCACACCTATCACTAAATCGTTTTTCACCAGATAATTCATTTTCCGAAAATTGATGTGACCCATTCTCCGATGCCAAAGTATAGAATCTTTCTCTGAAGCTTTTACTAACAAACATGTGTGATCCTGAGTTGTGGTACTTGATCTCATATCCAGAACATACACATCTTTTTGTCTTGGAGCTCTCATAAGTACCCATTCTTCAGGAACTGTGAAACCAGGTTTGAGTATCAAACATTCTTCAGAATTGAACCATGTTGATAGGTTCTTATCACAAACTTGGGATACACTGAGAAGATTGTGTTTCAACTCTTCAACGAAGTTTACTTTTTCAAAACTCACTTCACCATTTGTCACTGTGCCCTCACCAGTGATTTTTCCGCCCATATCTCCCGCAAACGATACACGTCCTCCATATTTATGTTTAACATCATTGAGCAAGGACAAATTCCCAGTCATATGTCTTGAACAGCCACTATCAACATGCCAAATGTTGTCAATAGATTGGGAAGACTGCAAGACATAAACATGAAAATTATTAGTTGCAAATGGACACCCAAGCCTTTGAGGCTTTGGGTTGTCCAGTAACGGGATCATCTATCCAGACATCAATCTCCTTCATTCCTTGTTTAAAGTTATGAGATAAAGAAGTTGAATCTTCAACAGGATTCTTTTCTTTTGGGACATTATTTTTAAAGATTTTCTTAAAAATATTGAAAGATTTTCCTGTTGAACCGTTTTTATCCGGTTGTTCCTTATTCATCTTCTTTTGTTTCTTTTTAAGAAGAGGAATACAATCTTTTAAAATATGTCCACGAACCCCACAAAAGAAACAACATCTATGCTCATATCTTTTGAATGATTGAGAACTAGAATGAGAACTCCTTGGAGATTTATCATTCAAAGATGTCTTTCCTCCTTTTCCCTCACAATCGTTGCATGCTTTGGATGAAAAGGTAGTCTTTGTTTGCTTCACAGGCTTAGAAGATGTATATCTTTTTAATAGATTAAAAGCCTTTTTATGAGGAGTAAAGATTTTAGCTTCTTTGTTTTCATTAAAAGAAGTTGTACCTTTATCCTTTTCACAATCATTTGTTGAAGCCGGAACAAAAACTACTTTATCATGTAAAGTCCCCTTACCCTTTTCACATGAGGTTTTAGGAATTTCAACCTCAACAGCCTTTTCTTTCAAATCAGTAGAAATCTTCTCGGGAGATGAAGTATAACAAGATGGTGGTGGAACAATATGATAACCCAACCCTGTCTTACTTTTAGTATCAGTGATTTGAGAGTGAATAATTTCATCTAAAACCATTGATGAGGTAGACATGTTGGAAAGTTTTCGATTTAATTCCAAGATTTGAGAAACTTGATCTGCCTTTTGTTTAGATAAAGATTTGATATCAGTTAAGTATTTATCAATAACAGTTTGCTGATTTAAAATCTTCGCTTTGAGATCATGAATCTCAATTTGATAAGCCTCAATCTTTTCAGAAAACTTTTTATCATTGTTTACCAGAATCTTGTTATTTTCCCGAAACATTTGTGTTTCCAAGAGTAACTCTTGATTCTGTTTTTGTAAAAGACTGATCTTTTCCCCCAGATCAGTACATTTACCACAAATTTCCTCAGAGATATTAGAGTCGACCTCATTGATCTGAGCCATAAAGGCTTGTTGATGTGAATGCTCTTCAACGTGAGAACTCCAATCATAGTAATCATCTACTGTTGAAACCATTGCTTGAGAGGTAGAGGCTTTTGATTGTGTGACAGGAGGAACTGCTTGATATTGTCTAGAAGTGGATTCTTGAGCATTAGAAGGCTTGGTAAATCCTGAGCTTGGATTTTTACCTTTTTCACACTCTCGTGCAAAATGACCAAAGTTTTGGCAATTGTAGCACTTTACCTTAGATTTATCAAATCCAGGTCTTCCTCCAAGCTTAGACTTACCAGTTCTTTGAAGAAACTTTTTCACTTTTCTTGTGAACATTGCAAGATTCCATTGCAAGTCCATTTCTTCAAGATCATCTGGGTGAATTTGATCATAATCTTCTTCAATAAGTTCCACATTTGCTATTCTATTACTTATGAAGGCTTCATAAGAAGCAAGAAAGGCTGTAAGAACTTGTGCATGTTCTTCAGTTGCCTTTGAAACACTAGAACTAGCATTTGATTGTGGAACATATTGATAAGATTGAAAAGAACTTCCTTCAGATGAAGAGCTTGGGTATTGTGAATAAGTTGGTGAAATAGGAGTAGAAGCACTAAACAATGCTGTGGTAGATGTTTGTACTTGAACTTTGGAGCCATAAACACTCGGATTTTGCATTGTGCGATGAGCCCTAGAGTGTTCCTTTTTCTTGATGGAAACATCATAATTTTGAAGCTTATTGAATAAGTCTTCAAGTTCCATGGCACCAAGTTGTTCCTCATCTTCCAACATTGCATCTACCTTACTATCCCAACGTTGAGGTAGAGCAGAGAGTAATTTTTCATTGATTTCTCCCCTTGAAAGCTCCATACCATGTCTTTTGAGTTCACTAGTAAGTTGGGAATACCGAACTATTAGATCCTCAAATGATTCATTAGGTAAGGTAGTGAATGCATCAAATTCCTTCTTTATGAGATCACACTTATTCTTCTTATATTTGTCATTCCCAGCAAATCGTTTCTTCATTGCTTCAAACAATTCAAAAGCAGTTGCTAATGATTTCCATCCAGATATTACTTCTTGTGGAAGTGCCATTGAAAGAATAGATTTTGCTTTTTGATCTCTAGCATATTCTTTCTTCTCCTCCGTATTAAAGAACTTGACAGGTTTGGGAGGAATAGGTTCTCTTTCTCCAAAATTTCCTTCTAAGCGTGGCTTGATATATTGCTCCGTAAGTGGAATCATGAGTTCCGGATCATATAAAGCAATAAAAGATTCAAACCTATAGAGCCAATCATCAAAATCCTTGAGCATAAACCTCGGTGGTTTGCTCGTGGTGCCTGTCTCTTGTTCGTTTTTAAACATGGCTTGAAATTGAGCAGTTGTCATAGACATGTTTTCTGCAAGGGATTAGAAATGCAAACCCAAACACAAGAACAATTCCAAGAATCTCAAGTTCAAAGTTACTCCGAAAGTATACTCAGCAAGTATACTCCGTATATACCAAATAACTCCGTAAGTAGTATTCAGTAACTAAGTTCCGTAACTTTGAATTTAAACCACAAAAGTCAAAACTACCAACTGTTATGCTCAGTATCTAATTCTCAGTAACTAGATTCAGTAACTAGCATAAGTCCGTAACTAACACTTAGTATTTTGATCCGAAACTAGATTTACCAAGTAATGAGTTGGTAAAAATCAATTTTATCTTTTCCGAAACAACAATTCAGCAACTAAATCAGTACGAAACAAGCACTCAGTAACTAGACTTCAGTAAGTAGAAATTTTCCGTAACTAGAATTAGTTTCGGAACAAAAGTCTAACAAACTTGTAACAAACTCGTAACAGAATTTCGCGCCAATCTAGATACTGACTAAAACGGTTATTTTTGCTAGTTTCGGACAAATAATCAACTAGATACGGACTTAAAATCCCAGATTTTCAAAGTGAAATTACTTTCTCAATACATCTTCAATTTTAACAATCAAGATATGTATGCACTCGTATTTGAAAACCGAACACTCGTGTAGTATTAATTTCAAGTTTAAACGTGTTTAATCAAAATCCGTACAAAATGAATTTGAAACAGAATGAGATTTCAACGAATTGAATAATGAATTTGATCAAATTGAAAGTACAGAATGATTCGGAATCACTTACAGTGATGTTTTTGACGAAATTGAGACTGCAAATGATGAAATTGATCAAAATGAATTTCTGATCAAGTACTCCGTATGATCAAACACTCCGTATATCTCGTTAATCACTTCTGAATCAATCTAGAAGTAATCCGTATCAAACTAATCACCTCTGATCAATACATACAATCAAATTCCTCAAAAACACACTCTAAATCAATCACGAAGCTCACTAAGCAGCTCTGGTGGCTCTGATACCAATTGAAAGTCCACGATCTCAGAACTAAAACTTAGTAATCAAGTATAAAGTGCAGCGGATAACAATATACTTGAAGTAAATGATCTAGAGAAGAGAGAAATTGCTTTGGTAAACTAATTGTATTAATATAGCTCAGATAATACAAAACACCAAAGACTTAGAGAATTCTGAACATCAAACACCTATATATATAGGCAGAATTCTCTAGTCAATATAAGTCAAACATCAAAATTCCGAATCTACCTACTTACTGACTTCTACTTACGGACTACCAGACAGTCCGTAAGTACTACATACATACTGACTATGTTAGTTACGGACATACTTGACTTGTACGCTTTCAGACTTCTAAAAATTTATCAAACCTAACATATTAAGCTTTAGACATCCATTGCTCCAACATATACAATCAAGATGTGTTAGAGATGATTATTTATCACAAGAACACTTTTTACATAAAGATAAACAATATTCAACAAAGTTACAAGTATTAACACCAAGTTTCACTTGATTTTTGGTTTGATCATGGGTTACTCTTTCTTCTAACACATAATGATGTGAAAAGATATAACCTACAAACATCAAGCATTTTATGAGGATTTTTAGCCATGAGAAGGGCTAAAATCCGGATTTTGAAGAAAACACAAGAAGGAAGTGATAAATAATAATAGTAAATGAAATAAATTACCTTTTCTTGCTTTGATTTGGTGATGAACACCTATAAATTCTGGGTTTAGAGGCTTGAATGTGGCTGATTTTTGGGAGAAAGAAGTGTGTGTTTAGTGTGTGTTTTGAGAGAGAAAGGTGAAGAGTGTGAGAATGGATTTTGGGGAAGTGAAGTAGTAATGAGTGTATAGGGAATTAAAAAAATTTGAAATGAAAAGGAGGGGGGGGGGGGGGGGGGGGGGGGGGCTGGCCGGATTTGGGGGGGGGGGTGGTGTTTAAATTATTATTTTTTTTTGTTAAATAATATGTATAATTGTTGTATAATTAATTTGTATTAAAGGTGTATAAGTATTGTTATGTTATAAGGTTTATTTTGTGATGTTTTGGTGATTAAAATTTGAGTTTTAAAAAGTGAGAAATTTTAAGTTCTTGAATTAAGTTATGATACACTTAATTTGTTCTAATTTTAATGTTCATGTATTATTCATCCGATTAAGTTTGCGTTGACGAGTTACGGAAATTTCAGTTTGCGATTCAATAAGGATTTTGTTAAAGCATAAAGAGATAAATTTTCTTTGTTTAATTTTGCACTTAGTGATCTAATTTAGTTTATCTTATAGACTTATGATCTACTAGGAAATCTCTAAGGCTTTTTACGGTTTAGTAGACCTAAGGAGTCGTAACCATAAATTTTTCCGAAATATATGGAATGCCATAATGAAATCGGAGTGTGGTAATAACCTGAGATTTTGACGGTTGTCACATGAAGCCAAATGATTGATTTCACACTTAGGCAATTTTTCTAAGGCTTTGAATGTAGAGTGGAAGTATTGAAGTCCATCAGTCCTTTTAATGATGAATACTTTGTTGTCATTATCATATTTCCATCTGATAATTCTACCAACGCATTCATATCTTGGTATTTTAAAGAACTTTCGAACTGTAACCACTGGAGTTGGTTGTTCAGGAAACCACCAAGAAACCTTGTGCTCTGGCTCTTTATCATCATCAGAATCTTTCCATAACCCTTCTTGTGAACACATATCTGACTGAACATTTTCCGGATGAAGTTCATCTTCAGAATCTTCCCAGTCTTCAACGTGAACATAATCAAAATCAGGTTCAAATCCCGGAGGATATTCTGGATCGAAATCTTCAAAATCATAATCACCATCATTACAAAGTTCAACAAATGGTATTAGATCTTCAATAATCACATTCAAAGGAGTTGGACAAAGCACCTCTTCATCTTCAATGCTATCCATTAATTCCTCCTGATCAAAAATACGAGATGATTCTCCAAGCTCAAACATTCTTGACTCATGTATTGCATTTATTGGATCAACTTCTAATGGTTCATTTTCTTGAAATACAACCAATGCTTGTGAGAAATTTGGTTGATCACTATCATTTCCATCATTTGTATCATTTCCATCATAAGTGTCATCAGCATTTTCAGTCATATCATCACCATGATCACCATCATCATCATCACCATCGTCACCATCATCACCATCATCACCATCATCACCATCACCATCATCACCATCATCACCATCATTACCATCATTATCATCAGTGACATTATTCTCCCCCTGATCAACCAACATTTCTTTCAGAAGAAAAACGTCAAGTTCCAATTCTTTTATTCGATCATTCTGAGATAGAATTTGCTGTCGTTGTTCCTCGAGAAGAATGTCTTGAGTATTGATTCGTTGTAAAGCATTAAGTAAATCCAATTGTAGCTTTTCAACAAGAGTCATCAACGGTTTTACAGCTCGTTGTAAAGATGCATCAAGGTTAGCCATGCTAACACTTGGTCCAGGTGAAGAAGAAGATATGCCAGCTGCAACAGAAACAGCAACAGGAATTGTAGGAGTAGCTGGAACAGAGGCAGGAATACCTTGTGATGACATAACAGGCATAGAGGTAGAAGCAATATCAGCAGATGAACGAGGTTCAGAAATTCTGCGTCTTTGAGATGGACGAATATCAGGTACATATTCAGGATCTTGTGCCTCTTCGCGTTGACGTCTTGAATCCTGTCGTTCTTTTTCAATATTTTCAGCAACAATTCTTTGAGTGACTAAAGATTCTTCAATAGTTTGTAGACGAAAAGATTGATCATCTTCAGAACTTGAAGATTCCACTTCCTCATGATCAATCAAAGGCACCTCCTGCTCCCCCTCAGATGATTCACTATCAGTAGTAGAATCAGCAGGTTGTACAATCTGTGGCAATGCAAATTGTGGTGGTTGAAAGTCAGCATCAATGATATGGCCAAACAAATCAACAGTAGGCGGCACTGGTTTGCCCCTATATCCATTGCAATCTGCAAACACTCTTTTGGGAATAGGAGTGTAGTGTAGAATGCTTCCATGATAAGTAATCTCATTGACATGATTATCAAAAATATGCTGAAGAAACCGAGGATACATGAAGAATCCATCATCATTAATGTTGCCAGCCAAATTTTCAAAGATGTATCTTGAAAAATTAAATGGGATATTTAGAACAAGAGCCGTCATTATCCCTGCAAGCTGATAACTCATTGAATCAAAACCAGCTTTCCTCGGAGAAATGCACCCGATCAACATATGTGCCAAAAACTTCCAGTGTGGACAAAAATGATTTTTCAAGATTTGTACATCATGAGGTCCTTTAGTACATCCCATTTGATGAAGACATTGATCAATGACGTTTCGAGGAATGTCATTTGATGCATTCAAAGTATCTCCAAATTGAAGAGTATGACGAATCAGCTCTTCAGTCAGCAACAAAGGTTTTCCATCAACCGTAGAAGTAATACATGGAGGATTAACATCTGTTTGATATACAGCTGAGGTCCAGAAGTCTATCATGTGGTCTTCGTACAGATTGGGAACAGATAGTCAAGGCATACGATATGCGTGATCGTAGAAGAAACCTTATCATAGGGAAAAACTTCCTATTTTCAGGTTTATCAGGTTGTTCCAGAAGATATGCAGTTGCATTGTGTCGTTTTTCAAACACGACTGCTCGATGTCTAACCTCAGGTTGAACAGCAGCAATGGGATCTAAATCTGCCATTTAGAAATAAAATCTGCACCAAGAGTTTATTAGACACACAAAATTTAAACAGAAAGTTTATTTGAAAAATTTTCAACACTTAGAAAAATTTTCAAACATTCAAGTATCCGACAATAACAAAATGAATACTGTTCATGCGACAATGATTAATCTTATGCGACAATATGACTTAGCTATGTACTATTCATACGACAATCATGTATTTATCCGTGAATCATATTGTCCGTGAATAATATTCATGCGACAATTCAAAATAAAATAATATTTCAAAAATTTTGTCCGTGATTCATATTGTCGTAATACTATTCATCCGTGAATAATATTGTCGAAGTACTATTCATCCGTGAATAAGTACTGTTCATACGACAATATGATTGTCGTAGTCAAATAGTCAAACAAGTCAAATTAGTCAATTATAAGAATAAATCACGGAGTACTGTTTATCCGAGAATTCAATATTCACGGATAACCAATACACTGTTCATCCGACAATACTGTATTGTCGGGTGGTCCGACAATTCGAATTGTCGGACGATTTTGAACAGTAACAACAGTTATTGAAGTGATCGATTAAGCATGAAATCCTTAACAATAATGAAAGAAATTTATACCAGTCGATGCGAAATACAAAAACGAGCAAGTCTGTCAGATTGGTTTTTAATGAAACCAAGTAATCAGAAAGAAATCGAAGAAAAGGTGATTGTCGGATTTTTGGGATTGTCGGAGTAATAATCACGGAAAAGGAAAAAGTAAAAGTTTTTCAAATTTTGAAATTACTTATAATTTTTTCGATTACTCCGTGAAAATAACATTCCGTGAATATACATCTTTATCCGTGAATAAAGAAATATATACATTTCGACAATTCTTTTATTTTTGTGAAAAATATTTGTATCAAATTAAACTAACTTTGGATAAAATTTTCTAACCTATTTAAAAATGAAAAATGAAAAATTAATAAACTAAATATGTACAAAAATAAAATCTTTTTGTTGGAGTAATTTTCGTGACTTGGGATCATATTGGGATAAATGAATGTATTTAATTTGTAATTTTTAGAAATGAAAGTCTATTTTGATTGCTAATATTTTTGACCAATTTAAATCTACATAGCATTAATAAAACATACTTTCTAAAAATCATTTTATATATGATTTTTGGTATGTGTTATACACTTAAACACTTTGGCATCTAAAATATCCTTTTTATTATTAATATGCATATCATTTTATATAACCAAAATAGAAATATACTTTCAAATTCATAATATATTAATATTTTCATATAAAGAGTGAAAATATGATGATATCTTTAGAAGTACATACATATGTTGGAATGACTTTAGTCACATATGTCATACTTCGGGTTGGACTAATAAACTGGATCACAGGTCTATACATCGTATAACAAAGTGATAGAGTTTATTATGATAGATATTTGTATCGTTATCAATATTTGTATGTCCGTTTATAAAAAATATACCGACTAAGGTCTGTACACCGTACAACAAATAGTCAATACATTTTTCCCAGATATCATAATATAAAGACCCTAAATCATGAATCATAATATATTAATCCTTCAAAATTTAAGACTTTTATTATCATTTTGATAATTTTATTGTCATATACTAAGATTTTGGAAGATATAAAATAATATGCAAATATGTTTAGACATTTCTTAGACTAGATATGATAGACCCACAAATGCCTACCAATAAATCATATTTAAAATTACATTAGTAGAAAATTTGGTTTAAAAATGCTATATAAACCTATTAGCATATCAAAAATAGTACGTAACATTCCTTTTTCAGATTTATATGTAAATACAATTCCCAATGTACTATCATTTCCCAACTTTTACACAAAAATCTCCCCCTAATTTTTATTTTTCATATGTTTTTGAATTTTTGTTTAAAGAAAAAGTAAGAAAGTAAACAACAAAGAAAATTAAAAAAAATAAAAATCCAAAGTTTATTTAATTTGATCTAAACGCTTCATTCCGAGCATCAAGATTAATTCTTCAAAACGAGGTTTAGAAAACGCTTTTGTAAACAGATCAGCTCGTTGTTTCAAAGTATCAATATGGACTAAGTTAATCAAGTGTTTCTCATAGCAATCCCGTATAAAATGAAAATGAATTTCGATGTGTTTCGTTTTAGAATGCTGTACGGGATTGCGTATGATACTTATGGCAGCAGTATTATCTATATGCAAAGGAGTTTGGTTTAGAAGAAACCCATAATCTCTAAGTTGTTGTTGAATCCAAAGGATTTGTGAACAACAACTAGCAGCAGAGATATATTCTGCCTCCGCGGTAGAGGTAGAAACTGTATCCTGTTTCTTACACTGCCATGTCACAAGACGTTCTCCTAGAAATTGACATCCACCCGATGTGGATTTGAAGTCAATACCGCATCCGCCATAGTCTGAATCGGAATATGCAGAAAGAGAAAAGTCATCATCATGTGAACACCAAATGCCTAAATTAGGCTTTCCTTTCAAGTATCGAAAAATACGTTGAACTGCCTTCAGATGAGAAACTTTAGGATTTGCCTGATATCTTGAACAAATGGAAATAGCAAACATAATATCTGGACGCGAAGCTGTCAAATACATAAGAGACCCAATCATGGACCGATATTCCTTTTCATCGGTTGATGAGTCATCAAGAGCAGGGCCAATCTTTTCAACAAGATCAATGGGTGTAGAAATGGATTTGACATCTGTCATCAGAAATTTCTTTAAGATTTCATAAACATATTTTGTTTGATGTATGAAAATGCCTGAATCAAGTTGCTGGACTTGCAACCCAAGAAAAAATGTCATTTCACCCATTGAACTCATTTCAAATTTTGATTTCATAATCTGCTCAAACTCTCTGCATAAGCTTTCATTTGTCGATCCAAATATGATGTCATCTACATACACTTGAACAAGCAACAAATTCCCTTTTACTTTTCTGATGAAAAGAGTGCTGTCAATCTGACCTCTAGAAAACCCATTTGCAAGCAGATGTTGAGATAAAGTTTCATACCAAGCTCTAGGAGCTTGATGTAAACCATACAAAGCTTTATCCAACCGATACACATAATCTGGGAATTTAGAGTCTTCAAAACCCGGTGGTTGTTTGACAAACACTTCTTCATGCACTTTCCCATATAAAAATGCGCACTTGACGTCCAACTGATATACTTTAAACCTCATGAAGGAAGCATAAGCTAGAAAGATCCTTATTGATTCAAGTCTAGCAACTGGTGCAAACACTTCATCATAATCTAAACCTTCGATCTGAGTAAAACCTTGAACGACTAATCGGGCCTTATTTCGGACCACGATTCCTCGAGTGCCAATCGGATGCACATCTTTAGGTGGTTTCACTAAAGTCCAAACTTGCAATTTCACAAACTGTTGTAATTCTTCTTGCATTGCTTGAACCCAAGAGGATTCAGTCAAAGCAATTTGAACATTTTTCGGTTCAATTTGTGATAAAAAACAAGAAGAAGAAGCAGACTTAAGTTGATGCCAAGTCTTAATTCCTTCTGACACATCTCCAATCACATTCTTTAGGGGATGTCGATACTTAGAATTAATTCGCAATGTAGGAACCAAATCTACATGCAAATTATTTCCTAAGTTGGAATCTTCAGGATTACTAACTACTTCATCACTAGAGTCATCAAGAATTGGTTCTTCCAGTTCAGCAGAAGGTTCCTGAAAATTTTCAGTATCATCAGGATTGGAAGTTGTATCTTCGTCTACATTTGTCAAAAGAGGAGAAATCTCATGAGCAATTGAGTCATCAGAAGATTGTGGTGGAGTAAGATGAGAAGTAGAAACTGGTGGAGCTGAAGTAATAAGCGGTTCAGCAGGAACAGATGTAACTGGAATAACAAAGTCATCCAAATCTGTAGCAGAAGAAGACACATCATGCTGAAAAATAGCAAGAGAATTAAAGAACGTGTCGTAATCGAATAACCATTTTGGACCTATGCCATTAGAAGAAGGAGAATGTCGAAGAAATTCAACTTCATAGCATTCCTCTATTCGATGTGATGCCGTGTTATAAACTCTCTTGTTGTGAGAATTGTTAGAATATCCCAAGAAAAATCCAGATTCAGATTTTTCAGCAAACTTAGGAAGGCGATCCTTAGTCTTCAACAACAAACACGGACATCCAAAAGGTTCCAAAAAATGAATATTCGGTTTCCGATTATTCAGTAATTCATAGCTCATTTTCTGCTTATCTTTGACCACAAGAACTCTATTTAATACAAAACAAGCCGTATTAACTTCTTCTGCCCAAAAAGTTGTTGGCAACTTTGCATCTGAGAGCATTGTTCTTGCAGCTTCGATCAAAGTTCTGTTCTTCCTTTCAGCAACTCCATTTTGTTGTGGAGTTCGAGGTGCACTAAATTGTTGAGTAATTCCGTGCTGAAGACAAAACATTTCCATTAAGTAGTTCTTGAATTCTGTACCATTATCACTTCTCAAAATTTTCACTTTCAGAGAAAACAAAGTTTCTAATCTCAGAATTAGATACTTAATTTTCTCAGCAGCCTCATCTTTTGTACTAAGGAAGTAAACCCATGAAAATCTGGAGTAATCATCAGTGATTACTAAACAATAGGATTTGCCCCCAATACTCCTAACACTGACGGGTCCAAACAAATCCATATGGAGAAGTTCCAAAGGAATGTTAATCGAATTCAGCAATTTAGGTTTATGAGACTTCTTAGTTTGTTTTCCCTTTTTACAGGAGATACAATGATCATTTAGTGAAAAGGTTTGTTTAGGAACCCCAACCACTAAATCATTCTTAACTAAGAAGTTCATTTTCCTAAAGTTAATGTGACCCATTCTTCTGTGCCACAAAATTGATTCCTTTTCTGTAGCTTTTGACAATAAGCAAGTATGCTCTGTAGTTCGAGTAATGGTACGCATGTCTAAGACATACATATTCTTTACCCTTGGAGCTCGAATAAGAATCCACTTTTGAGGTATCACAAACCCTGGTTTAAGAATTAAACACTCTTCATCGTTAAACCAAGTTGACAATTTCTTGTCACAAACTTGGGAAACACTAAGTAGATTATGTTGAAGTTGTTCAACATAATTTACTTTGTCAAAGCTGATTTCCCCATTTGAAACGGTTCCCTCACAAGAAATCATGCCACCTTTGTCTCCGGAAAATGCAACAAACCCTCCGTCTTTAGCCTTAACATCCTCAAGCAGAGAGAAATTCCCTGTCATATGTCTTGAACAGCCACTATCGATGTACCATATGTTATCAATAGCTCGGGAAGACTGTAAGACATTTGATCAAAAAGCAGATTAGTTGCTAATGGAGACCCAAGCCTTTGAGGCTATGGGTCGTCCAGTAATGACATCCATGATGAAAACGTCAATTTGTTTCAAATTCCTTTTGAAATTCTTTTTGATTGACGCATCATGAGATTTTGTTTTCTTCTTTGAAGAAACAGAAGATGTTACTTTCGGTTTTGATGATTTTTCGTGGATAGTTTTTAAATCATCTTTGATTTCAGAATGTTTAGCTTGCTTCGAAATATCTTTCGAACGTTTTTTAGCAAGCTTGTGACACTCATTGATAAGATGTCCACGAACACTACAATAGAAACATTTTCTTGTTTCATATTGTTTCCGAGAAGTAACCCTTTTATCAGAAACATGAAGTGAAGTCTTACTTGTAGAAGCCTCACATTTAGAATGTGATTTTCTACTTGTAGAAACTTCACTTTTGGTAGAAACAAAGTGAGAAGAAGAAAGTTTAGCTTTTGATGAAGAAGTTGATGATTGTGATTTTTGTGGTGAAGAAGATTGTTTCAAAATCTGTTTAACTTGTGTTGGTGTGTCACAAGCTTTCGATTTTTCTTTTAAATTTTTTAAAACACAATCTTTAATCTTGTCACTACATTCACAATCATGCTTCTTCATTTTGGAAGCATCAACTTTGGATTCATCAGCTAGTGAATCATCAACTTTGGAATCATCTTTGAAGGATGATTCTAGAGTCTCACTTGAAGACACCTTTTGATGTGTGTCTTTCAAATCAACCTTTCCTTTTCCATAAGCAAACTCAACATTTGCTTCATCTTTAACTGGCAATGCAGAATAAGTAGTTGGTGGAGGAACAAAATGATATTCAACTTTTGAGTCTTTTGTTTTTGAATCATTTTGATATCCAATACCAGATTTAGATTTAGTATCTAAACATTGGTTATTGATTATCTCATCAAAAACAACAGCAGATGTTGAAACATTTAGCAATTTTCTTTCAAGATCTAAAAGCATAGAATCAGCATCAGATTTTTCCTTTTTTAATAAATCCATTTCAACCAAATAGCTATTAATAATGGATTGCTGATTGAAGATTTTTGCTTTTAAATCATGTGTTTCAACATCTGTTGACTCAAAACGTTTATTTAAAAGATTATTATTTTCAACCAATTCCTTGTTCTGGATTTTTAACTTTTCATTGTCAGTTAAAAGTTTAGCATTTTGAGTTTGATAAATGGTGATTTGATTCTTCAAATCAGTGCAATTTGAGCAAATTTGGTTAGCAAGGGAAGAATCGACCTCGGAAACATTCGCCATAAATGCTTGGTTATGGGAATACTCATCCACGTGTGCACTCCAATCATAAAACTCATCAGAAGTAGAAATAAGTGCAGAAGACGTGGGAGTAGCAGATGTCTCCTTTGTTTGAGACTGAACAGATGAAGAATATGTCTTGGAGGTTGATGGCTTAGTAAAACCAGAAGTTGGAGCTTTATTCTTTTCACATTCTCTTGCAAAGTGACCAAGGTTTTGACAATTGTAACAACGAACTCTTGACTTGTCAAAACCTGATTTACCTCCCAGTTTACTTTTACCAGTTCTTTGTAAAAACTTTTTAACCCGCCTGGTAAGCATAGCCATATTCCATTGCAAATCCATCTCTTCTAGGTCATCTGGATGCAATTGATCATAATCCTCTTCAACTAACTCAACATTTCCAACTCTTCCAGAAATAAAAGCTTCATATGAAGACAAGAATGCAGTAACAACATTTGCATGGTCTTCAGTCACTCTTGAAACTTGTGGATTAGAATTCTGTTGTTGTTGATGGCTAGAAGTTGGAGAACTTCCAGAACCATAAAAACCAAAACTTGAATAACCACCAGATGTGATTCCATTTGAATTTCCACCAGAATAAGTTTCAGATCCTGAATATAATGCTGTTGTTTCAGAAGATTTGGTAGTACCAAATTGAGTAAACTGCATCATTTTTCCTGTCTCCTTTTTCTGGAGAGACACATCATACACCTGAAGTTTATTTATCAAATCTTCAAAAGCATATTCCCCTAATGATTCATCTTCCATCAAGATATTTGCTTTGATGTCCCATCGAGAAGGCAAAGCTTCAATCAATTTTTCATTGATTTCAAGACGCTCAAGAATCATTCCATGTCTTTTTAACTCACTAATTAGCTGTGAGTACCTAACAATTAAATCGTTAAAAGACTCATTGGGAATACAGGTGAAAACATCCCATTGTTTCTTTAGTAAATCGCGTTTGCTCTTTTTCAATTTATCATTACCAGCAAACCGCTTTTCCATTGCTTTGTACAATTCAAAAGCAGTAGACAAATCTTTCCACCCTGCTAAAACATCACTTGGAAGACTCATTGAAATGATGGATTTGGCCTTCTTATCACGATCATGTTCTTTTCGTTCTTCCGAATTCATCATCTTTAATGATTTAGGTGGAGGATTATCTCGATAAATGCCTTCTGCTCTCGGATGTATATATTGTTCCAATAGTGGAATCATCAAATCAGGATCATACAAAGCAATAAATGATTCAAAACGATATCTCCAGTCATCGTAATCGTTTTGACAAAGAAACTTGGGTGGTTTTGTAGTTGTTCCGGTCTCTTGATCATTTTTCATCATCGTTTGCCAGTTAACATGAGCCATCTTCCAAGATGAAATCCGTGAATCACACTAAAAATTCTTTAATCTTTCTTTGTGAATACAATATCCATGAATACTAACCAAATACTAATATCCGTGAATATTAATATTCGATAATACAAATATCCGTGAATATTAATATCCGATAATTCTAATATCCGTGAATATTAATATCCGATAATACTAATATCCGTGAATATTAATATATATGAATATTAATATCCGTGAATACTATTATCCGTTAATACTAATATCCGTGAATATTAATATCCGTGAATACTATTATCCGTTAATACTAATATCCGTGAATATGAAAAATCAGTTAGTAATATTTTGAAAATGAGTAATCCGTGAATGTACCACTGTTTATGCGACAATAGTATAATTCACAGAAAATTACTCAAATCCGTGAATGTAATACTACTGTTTATGCGACAATAGTAATATTCACGGAGTATAGATATTCACGGAATTCTGAATTCACGGAAGATGATTTCCAGAATTTTCAAAATGATCCAGATTCTTCAAAACAGACTTGTTCTTGATGAAACTTGATGCAATGTGCTCGGAATTCAATTTCCGACACTCAGAAACGATCAATTTGAACTTTGAACGTCAAAGTTTCAAACATGCAGAAAAGTCGTGAACTCTTGGTATGTTTCTTGATCAACTCGTCATCATAGAGTAACTGTGAATGATTTCAGAAGAAATTCTGTATCAGAAATCACTTGTTAACAATCTTCAGAATGATTTTGACACCATCTCAAATGACCGTAACACTAGACATCACAACAACTTCTTCAAATCTTCATCTTCACACTTTAATTCACATAAATGTTCTAATTTCTTATCCTTTTGGCTCTGATACCACTTGTGAGCGTCCTCGGATCAGAATACGCAAACTAGAACAAACATATATTCGTGCGGAATCCAAATATACGCAATCACAATGTGAGTAAAGAAGAAAAAAAATGAATGTATCAAACAGGAAATATTGATTATATTGCAATATCAATCTTTCATATACAAGAAGTCAAAATGTACAAGTGAATGTCTACAAGTGATCTCTCAAAAAGCTCTCCAAAAGAACACACCAAAATGACTTCAACTGACCTATTTATAGACGACAATACTAAGTGCAATCCGTGAATAGATATTCACGGAATTACACCTTCCGTGAATCCAAGCATTCACGGAATGCAAATGTCGTATCCAAGCTTTCACGGATAATCATCATTCACGGACTATCTAATTTCATCAAATCCTAATCATTCACGGACACTATACTATTGTCGAATCCTTATCATTCACGGATACAAAGACAATTGTAATTCACGGACAAACCTAATTCACGGATTAACACTTAGACAAAATTAAGTATTAATCAACTTTTGTCTCTACAATGGCAAACCAAAAGCAGTAATAATACGATTACCCGTTGTAACCAAACCTGTTACAACTAAATTACACTGAGGATTAAGATCCACTCACCGACACCTCAGTTGTCCACTCAGTAGTCTAATGTCACTGAGTCTTCTCGAAATCTGAGAATACAATGGAATTACACAAGTTAGTCATTTGTCTCAAATTCTATATAACATCGTATCAATAGATTTACGCCAACAAATCTAAATTACTCAATTCACATGAATTAGCACAATCACCACAATTATCAATATGTTAACACATTTAGTAACTAAAATCTTCATAATTACTAATCACTATTATCTTTAGTATTTACAACATAATACTACAATGTAAACAACATGGTATTTAACTCGATCAAGTGTTCTAATTAGTAACCAATACTAATTTCATTATATAACTCTTCAAATCATCCTTAATCAACACTTATCAATCATACATCATTATTCTAAGCTTAGAAGCTTCAATTCTTGAATTATTAACTAACTCATACACTTTTATCATGAACATACGTTTAAATCTTCAATTCTAGGTTATGGCTTAACCTATAATTATGTATTAAGCAATATCTAGTAATTATATCACTAATACAAGCTTTAATTCCATGAAATTCATCCTAATTCATAGAATTACCCAAAACTCATTTTCTAGGGTTTACATGAAAATCAAGAATTAGCAATTTCAACATGTTATCATGATGATGGAATGATGAATACATATTATTGAAGCTTAACTAACATCAATTTAATCATTGGAAACCCTAATTTCGGATTTAAGGTCAAGAACATCAAAAACCCCAAATTCTAGGGTTCATATTTCATGAAATTGAAACTTACAAGTTGAATAGAAGGATTAGGAGATGATAATCCATGATCTTCAAGCTTAAATTCGATTTCTAAAGCTCCAATTTAAGATTTCTTCATGTTTGTATGTATGTTTTGTACATGTGTATGTATATCCGTACGTACGTATGCATATGATAATTTTAATTATAAACCGACTCCACATATGGAGTATATTATGTAAATGGTTAATTTTCATTCCCCGTACTTATCATTGTTTGGAACTTAAAAACCATTTGCGGGGAAATATTATTTTATTTTACCGTCAACTGAAATAAATTAAAACAGTTAATAATTTATTAACTACAATAAATTATTTGAATCTTTTACCTATTTATTTTCAATTACCAATTTACAATATTTTCTAACATTTCAATTAACCATTTCAAGTCAAGAAATAATAGTAAAATACTGGACCCATAAAGTGGGTGTTACACATCGCATGTCGTGGACACCCTCAGGTTACCAGTCTTCGGACAACTCACTTTGGCTAACCAACTCAAGTTTATTAAGTTAAACTCGCAAGACTCAGGTGAGTCTCATAGCCCATATTTTACTGTTTTACCATATAGGATTGACCCTCCTCGTCCGGGTTAGCATGCACTAACTGGGTAAACGGATGTACTAATATTTGTTCAGACGAGTGTAGATTAGGCACTCGTGGGAGGCACCTCGATCAGGATACCTTAAATGTGGACCTGACACCTCGAGTTAAGCTCAGGCTATGTACTCATGGCTGTCAAACTTTTATTTTGCTTAATTGCAATTTAAATTCAGTTAAATCTTGCGGTTCATACAATATGTTTTGACATACAAAACTGTGAGCTCACCAACGTTTCGCTGACCCATTTTAGCATGTATCACAGGTACCCAGCAGTAGATTGGACTGCCCAATTCAGGAATCATTAGCTCGTGTCAGCATGCAAACATTCAGAGATTTAGCTGCATTATTATATTTTGTATAAATCAATAATGTATGTAAATCTTTTAATTTCAAACTGAGCTAATGTAAACTATATTTTGATGTAAACTTTGATTTTATCAATACAAGTTGTAAAACGACGCATATAGAGTTGTTCATTATATTTTTGGGATGTGATTATTGATTAGTCGCGCCCCGACCCGATTCGCTTCCGCAACCCGAATTTGGGGTTGCAACAGCGCGAGCAATAATCAAACAATTATACAAGCACGGAGCATATGGTTATTGCTAAATGTACTGTATTAAGATGCCAAGTTTGATAGTTATTACAAAAGGTTACGACTTAGAAAGTAGTAACAGTAGTAGTATGATTTAAAACATAATTGTCTTAAAATACATAATTTCAATAGTAGATTTCATAGGTATGACTGCAGTGATTGCAGTTATATAAAGAAAATCCCAACATCCCAAAAGTAGTGGCATCCTAATAAGTCCAGGGTTGTCCGTCCTGATGTGCATGCATATCTTACTTACGGTGCTAATTCCCTGAAAAACATAGAGAAAACGTCAACAAAACTATGTTGAGTGAATTCACAGGTTTAATATGTGTGTGGTTTGTTAAACCAAGTTTGTTTGTATGTTGTCAACACAATTAAAACAAATGTTTGTATTATTAGAATGTCATTCCAATAATTGAATTGCAGGTACACAAATATAGTTATGTTGGGTTGTTACCCAAAATATAGTTTGTTAGGATGTTACCCAAATATTATACTGGTTGTTCACCGGTGTATAAAATGTAACCGGTATGTATTCTGGTTTGAAATCAAATAGTAGGAAATGTTATTCCTAAGTAATAGTAGTTTGTGGGAAGACTTAGACTATGATCCCCCGAAAGGTGAGCTAAACCTCAAGGGTTAAAGTAACGCGACCTAACACTATAACCAAGCCACGACTTGTTTTGCCTATAGGACAAGTAAGTATACGCTCCAAACCGTAGGAGGGTCATCACGGCGATAGTACTATCCGTATACTCAGTGGCTAGAGTCACCTAACTAATGGTTATAGTCTGCATAACATAAGGGCTTTTATGCACACATTGTAAGTCTAGACCCGTACTAGGATTCGTTGTCTAATTCCCAAAATATAGTTGTGAAAATGTTATTTCAATAAGTAGACAGTGCAAGTAAATACACAACAGTATTTATAAACAGTGATTGCATGCAGTAGCAAAAACAATTGTATGTTTTTCACCCTCAAGTTTTAAAAGAAATCAAAACAGTGAAAAAGGGGCTATGAACTCACGGTATATGTAGTGATGTGATAGCTAGCGGATGAGAATAGCGTCGCCCAAGGTAAGTCAACCTATACGCAAAATATGTATTAACATAAGTACTTTGATCGTTTATCAAATTATGTTAACAGTTCGATTGTTCTGAAGAAATTGTTGTTTTCTAAATTTGTCCAAGTCGTTGGTGACGATATGAAAATAATTTAATATTTTCCAAGTATGTTTATGTCGTACGCAAATATTATACAAATGTTTGTTTGTGCGTAAGTGTGTGTGTGTGTATATATATATATATATAATTGTGTACGCATATAAATATATATATATATATATATATATGATGTTTGGTTTCCGTTGTACATATATATAATTTGTTATATATACATATGTGATAAGCATCAAATAGATACTATATTTTATACTATTTATCCTTATATTTGTATACATTTTAATGCATTTATATGATTTTAGATACTTATTTTATTAATATTTGCATAAATGTATTTTAATTAAAGATTGGAGAAAAATGAACGAAAATAAGACCAAAACTGAAGAAATTGAAGCAGTTGAAGAAAACAAGACTTAAACCTTAAAGAAATGAAGACTAAGATGATAATATTGAAGAATTGGGCCAAGAAAACAAGTTGAATCCGTTTAAAAGGAAAGAAAGCCTGCATTGAAGCCTAAGCCCGTTTGTGGAATATTCTGGAAAAACAATCCAACCGGCGGTTGGATTAACCAACCGGCGGTTGGACATAAGGGTTTCAAAGGCGGTGGAAAACGCAGAGTTGGAGTGGGATTCAAGTAACTCCAACCGGCGGTTGGAAGTCCCAACCGGCGGTTGGAGGGTCGGCCAGAAAATCTATAAATAGAGGCTTAGTCTAAGCTAAACCATATACGATTCAAAGAAGAGAAATACGAAAGTTAGGGTTTTAGGCCAGCTTTAGGTACGAATTTGGGAGGCTAAGGAGCTAGGGTTTGAAGGTTTTTAACCCTAGGAAAAGCTAGTTCATCAATTGTTTCGGTTTTTTATCCTTGTAACTTTATTAACCTTTTGGGTTACTTTGGATATTGTTTATTTGAATTAATTGCTTGTTAGATTTTCATTATGAATGTTTAATGTATGTTTATTAGGTTTATTATATGGATTATATGTTTATGTTGGAACTATATTATTGAATATTATTATGCAAGAATTCTGTGTTATATTATGTTAATGATCATAATTAACTGATTTATAGATAAAACTTTATTAATCTTTTGGGTTTTTAAATTAAGTGATTATGTTTCATTAAATGTTAAGTAGCATTGTAATTCAACCGAACCAGGAATTGTATCAATAATATGTTGATAGGTCTTAATAAATAGTGATACTTTAAATAACATTTGACTGTATTGCTATATGAAAATTATCTTAACCTTTGTGGTTTTCTACATTAGTAAATCACAATAATAATAGTCAACACGCAAATAGACATAAGATAATATAGTAAGTTTAATAAATAATAGTTTAAATAGTCATAATCTTATATCCAATTGAGTATTCTTAAGTTGTTCCGTAAACTTATTTATTAATAATCGGTATCAATTATAAATATGTTCGATCGGAACTAAAACGTCCCCCTATCTTGTATATTATTGTTAAATTGTATATTAATAGTAATAATTGTACTTAGGATAAATGAATAGTTAGTTATAGATTAAATCACGTTCCCTGTGTTCGAATCTGGACTTACTTATAAAGCTATATTCTATGATCAGGATAACACTTGTCTGAATTGTGTGATAGTATTATTTAGTATTTCCTTAATTAAAACTTGTGATTATAATTGTCTTTATACTTAGCACACATCAAGTTTTTGGCGCCGCTGCCGGGGATAGTATTATTTAGAAATTTAACAAACTAATTTTAATTTTAATTAACAACTAACTTGCATTACTAACAAATAGGAAAAGTTGGGTTGGGAATATCTTTTCGAATATTTAATTTTGAATGTGTTTTATTATTAATTTTCGGAATTCATATACATCAACCTAATTATTTCTAAAATATTACTAACATTTACTTTTGAATTTATGGTGCTACTAAATTCTGTTCTTCTTTACAGATTGATGTATGACCCGGACACTTCATCCGGATCCTCTCAGTCCATTTGATGAACCAGAACGAGAATTTCATTCTAGAAGAAGATTAGTACGTACCACCAAATTCACCAGAACACGAAATTTCATCAGAAGAAGACAATTTAGTTTTTCATAACAATTTAGCCAAAACGGCTGAATACGGTTATTATTCCGATCCAGAGTTGGGTGAGGATAAAATACCTTCTAGGAAACCTACAATATATCCAAGTGATTCTGAACCAGAGCACGAAATATAACCAGATATGGCGGACATAGCTGACATGACACTTGAAGATTACACGATTCAAACTCGTGGAGATCCGAGACCAGGAGTGGTTTGGCCTGCCATAGCTAGAGAAGTAGAATTTGAGTTGAAGGGGCAATTTTTGAAAGAATTACGTGAAAATCCTTTCAGAGGAGAAGATAAAGAAGATGCAAATGAGCATATTGAGAAAATTTTGGAGATTGCAGATATGTTTCATATTCCCAATGTTACAAGAGATCAGGTTATGTTACGAGTATTTCCTTTAACACTAAAGGATGGAGCTAAGAGATGGATCAATAACGAGCCAGACGGATCTATTACTACTTGGGAAGATCTTCGCACAAAATTTCTAAAAATGTACTGTACACCTTCCAAGACCTCAAAGATGATTGATGAGATTAGGAACTTCAAACAAAAATCCGATGAATCTCTATATCAAACTTGGGAAAGATATAAGGAAATGTTACACAAATGTCCACAACATGATTTGAATGTCCAACAAGAGATAACAGTATTTTATAAACGAGTTGATCGAGCAACACGTCAACAGTTGGATGCACAAGGTCCAGTACCTAAGAAAACTCTGGCAGTAGCAAGAGCCGGAATTGAAGAATTAGCTAAACATTCTCAGTTATGGGATGATGGTTCATCTGGAAGAAAAAGGATATCTGAAGATACTGATGGTCTAGCAGCTATAACAGCAAAATTGGAAAGTATGGGAAGAGATATTAAGAAAGTAAATGAACAAGTTCATGCAATCAGGATTGGTTGTGAAATATGTGGAAGAAGTCATCTAACAGAAGAATGTCTTAACAATGACAGCAAAGTAATTAATGAGGAGGTTATGTATGGGGATTTTCAAGGAAATCCAAATTTTCGTCAAGTTTCTAATTATAGAAGAGTTAATCAACCAGGCCAACAATATCAACAAGGAGCACCAGGTTATTATGTCAAAACAGGACAAAATACTTCCTATAATGACATAATGACAGTGATAGAAAATGCATTGGGAAAAATGGCTGAAGCAAGTAATAAAAGAGATGAGGAAACTAATACAAGAATGCGTAATAATGAAGCATCGATCAAACAAATTGAAAGCTTAGTTCATCAAATTGCTAAAACACTGCAGGAGAGATTTCCAGGAACATTGCCAGGATTTACCAGAAACAAATCCAAAGGAACAAGCTAAATCAGTAATTACCAGAAGTGGTAAGAATGTTGAATCTCCTGTTATAACTAATAAAATTATTGAATCTAAGCAGGTTGAAAAGGAAACAATTGATGAAGACATACAAGCAAACAAAAAGGAGATTGGAGAAAATAAAGTTAAAGAAGTCATCAAAGATTATACACCTCCACCTCCATATCCAGCTGCTCTTAGGAAAGACAAAGAAGATGAATATCATCACAAATTTTTGGAAAACCTGAAACAACTTCATATTAACATTCCTTTTGTTGAAGCTATAGCTCAGATGCCAAAATATGCAAAATATCTTAAGGAGCTGCTGACAAACAAGAATAAATTGGATAATGTGACGAAGGTAACGATGAATGCAAGATGCTCAGCAATAATGCAGAATAAATAACCTCCAAAAGTCAAAGATCCAGGGAGTATTACTATACCTTGCAAAATTGGTGAAATAACTATTGAAAATGCATTGGCAGATTTAGGAGCTAGTATTTCATTAATGCCATATACACTTTTTATGCGATTAGGATTAGGAGAACCAAAACCTATTCGTATGTGTATCGAATTAGCTGACCGATCTGTTCAATATCCTAGGGGAATAATTGAAAATGTTTTGATTAAAGTTGATAAATTTGTTTTTCCATGTGATTTTGTAATTTTAGATATGGTAGAAGACCCTAAAGTCCCTATTATATTAGGAAGACCATTTTTAGCAACAACACATGCCCTAATAGACGTTTTTGATAGAAAAATTACCATGAGATTAGGAAATGATAAAATTGTTTTTGATGTTAATAAATCTATGAAATTTCCTGATTATGTTGATGATACTTGTTATTATTTAAATGCTTATGAGTATATAGATAACCCTTCTTTTCAAGATTTTATAGAAAATGATCAAACAGATACTGGAATTCTTACAGAATGGATTGAAGAATTTGACACTGAAAAAGATTTGGCAGAATTTGATAAACTATTAGAGGAAGATGAAGACCCAGAAGCAACTGTTGTTCTTCAACAACATCCGGTAGAGGAATCATTACAGCCAGTTGCTAAAAGTCTCAACTAAGAATTAATACCATATTCTGTCAACAATATCCCATCTTTAAAGGAAGAAATCTTCGAGATCAAGACATCTATTGAAGAACCGCCACAATTGGAACTTAAAGAGCTACCAGCGCATTTAGAATATGCTTATTTACAAGGTACGTCAGATTTTCCAGTTATAATATCTTCTAAACTATCGACAGCAGAAAAAGATCGCTTAGTGCATGTTCTTAAACAACATAAAAAGGCAATAGCATGGAAGATCACGGATATCAAGGGAATCAGTCCTACATATTGCACTCATAAAATCTTAATGGAAACAGATTTCAAGCCAGTTGTACAACCATTAAGAAGATTGAATCCAAATGTGAAAGACGTTGTCAGGAAAGAAATCATTAAATTGTTAGATTCAGGATTAATCTATCCTATTTCAGATAGTCCATGGGTAAGTCCAATACATGTCATACCAAAGAAAGGTGGAATGACAGTTGTACCTAATGAGAAGAACGAATTAATACCAACATGGACGGTAACAGGGTGGAGAGTGTTGGAATCAATGTTCTCGGGTTGGCTTCGGGTTTGACCGTGGTACATATGATTCAAAGATATGCCCATGACATAATAGTATAAAGTCCATTTATCCTATTCGGTCACACGCAAAGGCCAGTCGAAAATCGTTTAATATGCTTTCATACATGAGAGTGGCTAACTAGACGTTTGTTAATGGTCTAAATTATTAGTAAGGTTGAGTTTGTTTAATTAATTAGTTATACTTATAACTAGTAATTAATTAAACATAATAAAAGATTCCATGCATTTTGTATTCTCAAGATTGCATGTCTAGAAAGTTGTGACCTTCTTGAATCTTTCATGATACTCCACCTCTCCATTCTCTAAAAATATTCTAACACTTGTTTTTCCACCCTCTCCCACGTTTTTCTCTCAAGAAAAACACCCAAAAACAGTCCACAAAATCTGCATAAGTTCATCACCAAAATCAGTCCGAAATCTCAAGACTTTGAGGATTTCGGATACGCAATACACAAAGGTGTGGTGTTGCGGTTTGGTGAAGATAGATAAGTGATCAAGGGCTGTTTTCGTGGAGTTAAGGACCTGGAAACGGTGACCGAAAGCATACTAATCGAGATCGGAACTTTGGGTGTCTCCCCGATAGAGAGGTTCTCGTTTGAGCCGAAGATCGTATCGATCGGAATCACGCATCAAGGGTATGATTCTTGTTCTTATCTCTATAGTAGCTATTGTTTTGTGCATGTTGATTAAATGAAAGAGTTCGGTTTTAAAATATCATTTTATATTCGTGTTTTCCGTTGCGCGTTCGCACCGAACTCCGACAATGGTATCAGAGCCACCGTGTACAAACTTTAGCTCTTAAATCTATCGATTAGTTGCTTCAAAATGCATGTCTCATGGCTGATTATTTTGGACTGTTTTGGACAGATTCTTGGTCCGAAATTGTTTGATATGTTCTTGACATTTTCCTTCTTAAAATGGTCTTGCATGTGTATAAAAATGATAGATCTTTAAACTTGTTAAAAATCAGAAAATCGTTTTTATTCATATGTTAATTTCGGACTGTTTTGGACTGATTTTGTATACGGTTTTAGATTGAATATAAACAGCCCCTTTTGAGTCTTTAAATGTTACTTTAGTAGATATTATAAAGTGTTAAAAGGGTTGTTTATAATAACTAGTAACCGAGTCGAAATTTCAGCCCTTAGTCGAATGGTACATGAGATTTTGAAGCACTCGAATGATGATATTTGGTATGTTTTAGTTATTGAATGGATATCGGTAGTTTATGCCCATGGCCCTTATGAGATGTTTGGTTGTGTATTATTTATTCGGGATGAATGTAATAATAAGTAATCAAACGGCTTGCATGTCGTCTTTTTCATTTTAATCATGTATTTGTATAAACGAAAAATGTGTCATTTTCTTTCTATGTATTTGTAATAGTATAGAAAGTAGAATAGTATTGTTTTAAAATGTAAAGAGACGCCCAAGATTGGAATCACGGAGATGATGTTCAAGATGGTGCAAGCGGGTCTTCTTCAAGGATGATGGTTTAAGTGGGAGCCGTTGCCACTACTTAATTTTGTCCTTAGATTGACCTTGTTTTTCTGGTATGGTGGCTTACCGGAAAAACGCATAGGATTGGGATACTACCGATATAAATGCATGTGATGATTATTATTGTTTTAAATATTTATCTTTGCTATTCTTACAAGAAAATAGTTTTAAAACAAAAGTATAATAATCATAAGTCGGTTTGGTTATAATGGATTAACAAACGCGACATCATAATCGGTTTGGTTATAATGGATTAACAAACGCGACACAAAAATTGGTAAGATTTTAATATGGTATAAAATGTTTTTTCTAATACAAAAAAAAACCCGTTTTTAAATGTAAACTTTATGCCATCCACAAGTAGTGCACACATTCGAACCTTCTACCTGTTGAAACTCGCGATACCCGAGAGTCTTGGGCCGGTTTTCAATTGGGTGTTGGTAAGGATGAGGTGAAGTTCGCGATACCCGAGAGTCTTGGGCCGGATTTCACGTGTATCTATCATGGACAGTTTACAATCTGGACTTTTGTATTCCGCGGCATACCCGGCACAAGAAAGGGTTCGCGTAGAAGGGATTAAACATGTCAATTGATATAATGGATTATCATTGAATCCCACAAGAGTCTAAGAATTTCATAATGGATGAAATTGGTAATATAGTATACCTACCTAAATAGCTTATAACTAATGTTTCCGCGGCATACCCGGCATTACTATAAGTGAAATATGGATCTTAGCCTTGTTAATTATAATTGTTTTAAATATTAAAACTCACAAGGGTAATTATTTTAACAAGGATCAGATATGTCAGATTTACTTATACAATCTATAAATTGACAGATGTCTGCGACAAACACAAACTCTGCTTCCTCATCTATTTCTACTTTTTGCCTAAAAGGGCTTCTTGAGAAGGATAAGCTTAATGGCTTGAACTTCATTGACTGGCTTCGTAACCTGAGAATTGTTCTCAGGATGGAAGGTAAGATCAGGGCAATTAAGATACCCTACCCGCTGAGCTACAGGCGAGAGCTACTCAGGTAGTTCGGGATGAGTTTGAAAAACATCGTACCGAATCTAATGAGGTAGCCTGCTTAATGTTGGCGACCATCACTCCAGAACTCCAAAAGGGTTTGGAAACATTAGGGTCGTATGACATGCTTACACAGTTGAAAGACATGTTTCAAGTGCAAGCAAAGCAGGAACGATTTGACACTGTCAAATCTCTCGTCTGTTGCAAAATGGCAGCATGCTGCGTTAGTGTCCATGTACTCAAGATGAAAGGGTACATAAACCAGCTAGAGCGTCTTGGTTTTCCTATAAGTCAGGAGCTTGCCACGGATTTCATCCTGAACTCGCTGACTAGTTCTTTTGACTCGTTTGTATTGAACTACAATATGAACAGTATGGAGAAAACCATCATGGAGCTCCATGGCATGCTGAAGACCGCTGAGTCTAACATGGCCAAAGCTAAACCTGCTGCTGATGTTTTGTCCATAAGGGAAGGAGGGATCAAGAAGAAGAAGAAAGCAACCAAATCCAAAGGTAAGGACAAGGTTGGAACTCCAAGTTCCAATCCCAAACCTAAGCCCAAGGGTGTTGCTTCCACATCTTCTGCTAAGATCCCACAAGCCAAAGATCCTAAGGAGGCCATATGTTTCCATTGTGGGGAGAAAGGACATTGGAGGCGTGCATGTACTGAATACTTGAATGAGCTCAACGCACTACGGGCTAGTGGTGTTGGCAATTCTTTGGGTATGTTCATGATTGAACTAAACAATACTTCTACTTCTAATTCCTGGGTATTGGACACAGGTTGTGGTACTCACATTTGTATAAATGTGCAGGGACTAACAAGAAGGAGAAAACTACGGACTGGGGAGCTTGATCTAATCATGGGGAACAAGAATGTTATGAAAAATGTTTGCTACAGTGCCAATATGGCAAGAAACATTATGTCGTTTAATGCTTTATTCAAGGATGGTTTTGATTATAAGTTTGATAATGGATCAATACTAGTCTACAAGGATGAAATATTTTACTTTAAGGCTAGTCCTTGTAGAGGCATATTAGAAACCACCATAAAATTAAATGACAGTTCAATCTATAATGTTGGTTCATCCAAAGATGGTTTGGATAAATCGTATCTATGGCATTATCGTTTGGGTCACATAAGCAAGAAACGCATCGCCAAACTCCAGTTGGACGGAATTTTGGAATCATTTGATATTAAATCATGTGATGACTGCGAATCCTGCTTATTGGGCAAAATGACAAAAGTACCCTTCACAGGCAACTGTGAAAGGAGCAAGGATTTGTTGGAACTAGTACACACTGATGTGTGTGGTCCGTTCAGATCGCCAACTAGACACGCTGAACATTACTTCGTCACTTTCACTGATGATTTCAGTAGATATGGTTATGTTTATTTAATTAAACATAAGTCTGAAACTTTTGAAGTGTTCAAGACATACCAAAACGAAGTACAGAATCAACTAAACAAACGGATTAAGATTCTCCGATCTGATAGAGGCGGTGAATATCTTAATCTTGAATTTTGTGATCATCTAAGGAATTGTGGGATAATCTCACAATTAACTCCTCCCAGGACACCCCAACATAATGGTGTGTCTGAAAGGAGAAATCGAACATTACTTGATATGGTTCGATCCATGATGAGTCACATAACGCTTTCAATCAGTTTTTGGGGCTATGCTTTAGAAACTGCCGCAAGAATCCTTAACCTCATCCCAACCAAGAAAGTTTCCAAAACACCCTCTGAAATATGGTATGGTAAGACAATTTCATTGTCATATCTAAGAATTTGGGGTTGCGAAGCTTACGTACGTCATGAGACTCAAGATAAGCTTGAACCCATATCAGAGAAGTGTTTCTTTGTCGGATACCCAACTAATTCTTATGGATATTTGTTCTACAACCCTACTGAGAACAAAGTCTTTGTGTCTCGAAAGGGAATGTTCCTTGAAAGGAACATCATATCCAAAGGAATCAGTGGGAGCCCTGTTGACCTTGAAGAAATTCAAGAAACAACCGACATGGAAATTGATAATGATATTGATTCTCTTCAGAAGGTCGATGAACCTATTGATGAAGGAGAAACTGACATACAGCCACTACCTGTACGCAGGTCTGATAGAGAGCGACATAGACCTGAAAGATATGGTTTAAACATATCTGAAGGTGATGAGGCGCAAGTAGATTCTGATGAACCTACATCTTATCAGGAAGCCATGGCAGGCCCTGAGTCTGCTAAATGGCAGGAGGCTATGAACAGCGAGATCCAATACATGAAAGATAACCAAGTCTGGAACTTGGTTGATCATACACCAGGGATTAAAACCGTTGGGTGTAAATGGGTCTTCAAGAAGAAGACCGACATGGATGGAAATGTACACACATTCAAAGCTAGACTGGTGGCTAAGGGTTACACGCAAAGATATGGTGTAGACTACGATGAAACTTTTTCACCAGTAGCAATGTTGAAGTCTATTAGAATACTTATTGCCATAGCTGCATTTTATGAATATGAAATATGGCAAATGGATGTAAAGACTGCTTTCTTAAATGGTAAGCTAACTGAGGATGTGTTTATGACACAACCTGAGGGTTTTATACATCCTAAGTATCCTAATCATGTGTGCAAGCTTCAAAAATCCATTTATGGACTTAAGCAAGCTTCTCGTAGTTGGAATCTTTGTTTTAATGAGAAAATCAAAGAATTTGGTTTCATTAGAAGCGAGGATGAACCATGTGTCTATGTCAGGTCCAGTGGGAGCGTTGTAGTCTTCCTTATATTATATGTCGATGACATATTACTCATTGGAAATGATATCCCGACATTGAAAGCTGTCAAAGCTTGGCTGGGAAAATGTTTCTCAATGAAAGATATGGGAGATGCAGCATACATTTTGGGAATAAAGATCTATCGTGATAGATCTAGGAGACTAATTGGGCTAAGTTAGAGTGCATACATAGATAAGATATTGAAGAAATTCAATATGCATGACTCCAAGAAGGGGTATGTTCCTATGAACCCTGGCATGACACTGAGCAAAGCTCAATGTCCTACTTCTGATAAAGAAGTAGCTATGATGACTCGTATACCGTATGCTTCGACTATAGGATCGATCATGTATGCCATGATATGCACTAGGCCTGACGTATCATATGCTTAAAGCATGACTAGTCGTTATGAGGCCACACCCAGAGAAGCTCACTGGATAGCAGTCAAGAACATTCTGAAGTATCTTAGGAGGACGAAAGAGATGTTCTAGGTCTATGGTGGGGAAGATGTACTGAATATCAAAGGATATTCTGATGCTAGCTTCCAATCAGATAGAGATGATTGCTCCTCGTAATCAGGATTTGTGTTTACACTGAATGGCGGCGCAGTTACTTGGAGAAGCTCCAAGCAAAGCACCATTGCAGATTCGACAACAGAATATGAGTACATAGCACTTAGTGAAGCTGCTAAAGAGGCCATGTGGATAAAGAAGTTCATCGGGGATCTAGGAGTAGTTCAAACTATAAATGATCCCGTTGAGATTTTCTGCGACAATGAGAGTACGGTTGTCTTAGCTCAAGAACCGAGGTCTCAAAAGTGCACACGGCACATACTCAGAAAGTACCATTATGTTCGTCAAGTTGTCGCAGAAAGGGACATTATCATAAGCAGAATAGACACGAGTGAAAACTTGGCTGATCCATTCACCAAGCCTTTGTCACAGACCAAGCATGATGCTCATCGTAGATCTATTGGTGTTCGTGTTATTGATGACCTGCTTTGATTGTATTTTAATATATATTAAATCTGACGCCTTGAACATTGGATACTACTACAGTGATTTGATGATTTTATATATGGAGATTATATAATATGCATGACGCGATCATTTCATTGTATATTATCTGGTTCAAAATTTTACATGTTTTACACTCCATTGAATATTAATTCATAAACTTCCACAGTCAGTCATTCTCTAATGGAGAGAGAATTGAATTAAGGCTGCTATGAAGTGTAGTTATATAGGTTTATATGATACTACGTTCATGAGGAACTTGATAATTGATTCAAGGTTCTGGAGTGACCACACTTAGGAATTACTGCATGGTTTTAAGTCAATAGGTAATTCTAAGATGGCAGCATCTTTATCCTAGAGTGGAGATACATGAGAATCCTGACACAAATTGTGTTGTACTTTGACCTGCATCTAACGCTGTGCGTAAATGCCAGTTATAAGGGTGTAGATTGGGTACAACATGAGATATGATGGATGTCTATGTAGTCAAAACAATTTGTTCCTTCTTCTTTAAGCGAGTTGAAGCGATATCATTGGGCCCCTCGTTGATTTGTGCTGATGTTAAAAGCATGGCCATGCTAACACTGAATCAGTATGATTGCAGTCTATGATGATCACCACAACTCTCGATCGAGAAACATAATCTTGAACGATGTTGATTCACACTTAACCATGTCACACGTTCATAATGATATCTAGAACAAAAGGATAATTGATGTAAATCAAATAATAGGAAATGTAACATGTCGTTGCACTGGTTACATTTAGTATGTTCTTTTAAACATACAAATATTATTCATGTCTGTGCAAGTGGGAGTCTGTTGGAATCAATGTTCTCGGGTTGGCTTCGGGTTTGACCATGGTACATATGATTCAAAGATATGCCCATGACATAATAATATAAAGTCCATTTATCCTATTCGGTCACACGCAAAGGCCGGTCAAAAATCATTTAATATGCTTTCATACATGAGAGTGGCTAACTAGACATTTGTTAATGGTCTAAATTATTAGTAAAGTTGAGTTTGTTTAATTAATTAGTTATACTTATAACTAGTAATTAATTAAACATAATAAAAGATTCCATGCATTTTGTATTCTCAAGATTGCATGTCTAGAAAGTTGTGACCTTCTTGAATCTTTCATGATACTCCACCTCTCCATTCTCTAAAAATATTCTAACACTTATTTTTCCACCCTCTCCCACGTTTTTCTCTCAAGTAAAACACCCAAAAACAGTCCACAAAATCTGCATAAGTTCATCACCAAAATCAGTCCGAAATCTCAAGACTTTGAGGATTTCGGATACGCAATACACAAAGGTGTGGTGTTGCGGTTTGGTGAAGATAGATAAGTGATCAAGGGCTGTTTTTGTGGAGTTAAGGACCTGGAAACGGTGACCGAAAGCATACTAATCGAGATTGGAACTTTGGGTGTCTCCCCGTAGAGAGGTTCTCCTTTGAGCCGAAGATCGTATCGATCGGAATCACGCTTCAAGGGTATGATTCTTGTTCTTATCTTTATAGTAGCTATTGTTTTGTGCATGTTGATTAAATGAAAGAGTTCGGTTTTAAAATATCGTTTTATATTCGTGTTTTCCGCTGCGCGTTCGCACCGAACTCCGACAGAGAGTTTGTATTGATTACTGGAAATTAAATGATGCTACCAGAAAAGATCATTTTCCATTACCATTTATTGATCAAATGATAGAAAGGCTAGCAGGAAAAGAGTTCTATTGTTTTCTGGATGGATTTTCAGGATATTTTCAAATACCAATTGCAGCTGAAGATCAAGATAAAACAACATTCACCTGTCCGTTTGGTACTTTTGCTTATAGAAGAATGTCGTTTGGTTTGTGTAATGCACCAGCTACATTTTAGCGTTGCATGATAGCAATAGTTCATGATATGGTGGAAGATTTCATGGATGATTTCTTAGTATTTGGGGATTCGTTTGATGCTTGTTTAGAAAATTTAAAGAGGATGTTGCAAAGATGTGAAGGTGCGAATCTAGTTCTTAATTGGGAAAAATGTCATTTTATGTGTGAGCGTCCTCGGATCAGAATACGCAAACTAGAACGAACATATATTCGTGCGGAAAACAAATATATGCAATCACAATATGAATTGTAGTAAAGAAGAGAGAGATGAATATATCAAACAAGAAATCTTGATTATATTTCAATATCAATCTTTCATATACAAGAAGTCCAAAAATACAAGTGTATGTCTACAAGTGATCTCTCAAAAGCTCTCAAAAAAACACACACAAAAATGACTTCAACTGACCTATTTATAGACAAGTATTTTATACGACAATACCAAGTGCAATCCGTGAATAGACATTCACGAAATTACACCTTCCGTGAATCCAAGCATTCACGGAATGCAAATGTCGGATCAAGCATTCACGGATAATTACACTATTGTCGAATCCTTATCATTCACGGACAACCCACTATTGTCGAATCCTTATCATTCACGGACAACTCACTTATTGTCGAACTAAAGGATTCTTCTAATTCACAGACTAATAGATTCACGGACAACGCTTAGACAAAATAATAAAAACAAGTATTAATCAACTTTTGTCTTTACATTATGGTTCGAGAAGGGATTGTTTTAGGACATAAAATATCAAAAATCGGAATTGAGGTGGATAAAGCGAAGATTGAGGTTATTTCGAAATTACCTTATCCTACTAATGTAAAAGGAATAAGGAGTTTTCTAGGCCATGCTGGATTTTATAGGAGATTTATAAAAGATTTTTCTAAGATTGCACGACCATTAAATCATTTGTTGGAAAAAGATGCAAAGTTCGAGTTTACAGATGAATGCAAACAATCGTTTGGTGCCTTGAAGGAAAAGTTGATATATGCTCTAGTAATGATTAGTCCAGACTGGAATTTACCTTTTGAATTAATGTGTGATGCTAGTGACTATGCAGTAGGAGCTCTTTTAGGGCAGAAGATTGATAACAAGTTTAAGCCAATCTATTAGGCCAGTAAGACATTAACAGATGCTCAGGAAAATTATACAACTACAGAAAAGGAACTTTTGGCAGTAGTTTTTGCGTTCGATAAGTTTCGTTCTTATCTTGTCTTAACTAAAACTATGGTTTATACTGACCATTCTGCATTGAAGTATTTGATTAATAAGCAGGATGCGCGCCCTCGTTTATTGCGATGGATTCTTTTATTGCAAGAATTCGATATTGAAATTAAAGACAAGAAAGGAGCTGAAAATGTCGCAGCCGATCATTTGTCAAGGTTGGAAAATCCGGAATTAGAAATACTAGATGAAGAGGAAATTCAAGATACATTTCCAGATGAGAAATTGATGACTGTACAGGAAATAATGAATATACCTTGGTTTGCAAATTATGCGAATTATTTGGTTACTAAGGTTTTACCAAGGATGATGGATTATCAAAAGAGAAGAAAATTCTTTTCAGATTTAAAGTATTATTTTTGGGAAGACCCATTTCTTTTCAGATACTGTGCAGATGGCATAATTAGACATTGTGTACATGGTGAAGAGGCTCAGCAGATTATAAAGCATTGTCATGAAGGACCAGTTGGAGGCCATAATGGACCAAGTTACACGGCAAAGAAAATATTTGATGCAGGCTTCTATTGGCCGACGATTTTTAAAGATACATATGCTTACGTTAGGAATTGTGATTCATGTCAGAGAGCTGGAAATATTTCTAAAAGAGATGAGATGCCACAAACTGGTATACAGGTTTGTGAAATATTTGATGTTTGGGGTATTGATTTCATGGGACCATTTCCTATGAGTCACGGTAATAAGTATATATTAGTAGCTGTGGATTATGTTTCCAAGTGGGCAGAGGCGAAGGCATTACCTACGAATGATGCAAGAGTTGTGGTCAAATTTCTTAAACAATTATTTGCAAGATTTGGAACTCCCAAGGCATTGATTAGTGACCGGGGTACTCATTTTTGCAATACTCAATTGGAGAAAGTATTAAAGAGATATGGAGTTAGTCATAGACTTGCTACACCTTATCATCCACAAACAAGTGGACAAGTTAAAAATACAAATCGGGCATTAAAACGTATTTTGGAATGTTCTGTTAGAACTAACAGAAAAGAGTGGTCAGAAAAATTAGACGACGCACTTTGGGCATATAGGACCGCTTTTAAAACACCTACAGGTTGTACTCCTTATAGGTTAATTTATGGAAAAGCTTGTCATTTACCAGTGGAAATAGAACACAAAGCATATTGGGCACTTCGGGAATGCAACATGGAGACCGATGAGGTTGGTAGGCATCGCTTTTTACAATTACATGAGTTAGATGAGCTTCGTTGGAATGCTTATAAAAATTCAAGGCTTTATAAAGAAAGGACGAAGAAATGGCATGATGCGAGACTTCGGGGAAATAAAGAATTTGTTGCTGGAGAACGTGTGCTTTTATATAATTCCCGTATTCATTTATTTCCAGGTAAATTACTATCAAGATGGAGCGGACCATATGTGATCTACCAAGTTCATGCTAATGGAAGTGTGGATTTAGTAGCACTCGATGGAAGTATTTTTAAGGTCAATGAACATCGTTTAAAGAAATATTATGAAGATAATGTGGAGTATATTCCAGATATATCTTTGGAAGAATAGGTTACAGGATTAGGTCGAACTTACCGACATTTAAACAAAAGTGCTTCTCAGGAGACAACCTGTGTTTATTTTTATATATGTTATGATTTTTATTTTATTTTCAGGAATGAACTTTGTGGGTATGTTCCCTGGAAACCCTCATGAGACTATAACTCGTCCACTCGGGATACTGAGGGGTTTAAAGGCTTATTGCATATGTTAAATGCAATCGTGATTAACTACGAAAGTGTGGATGTTGTATATTATTTTTCAAGAGATCAAGGAATCAACCAAGCAGAATTTTTCTTAGCCGATGATGAATTTTAAAATTCAATCAGGTGAGTTTTTCTGTTCCATTTTTCTTTCCCTTACTCACTTTTGTTTATCATTTTTATACAATGAGGGCATTGTATAATTTAAGTGTGGGGATAGGGTTCGTAAGAAAAAGAATTTCTTTAATTATTTAAGTTTCTAGTGTTCTTAATTTTTACCAAAATTTAAAAATTTTAAGTGTATAACTGAGTATTTATTAGTTAGAATACTTTTGTTAAAAGTTTTGTTTTGTATTTAAAAGTTTAGACTTTAATGTGGATTAACTGTTTTGTATATATAACGAAAGCAACTTAATAAGGAATGATATATAGTTACATGATATGATGTACTAATAGGCAATCTATAGGAAAATTTCTGAATTTTAAGAAATTAATAAAATAACTTGTTTATTATTTTATGGTACATAATATGATGTATGACATAAAGTCTTAATTCTTAGATTTATCATGCGATAATTTTATATATCTTTATATTTATATAAAAACATTTGGGAGTCTACTAATTGTTTCCTCTGTTGTACGGAAGTACAGACCTGGTTTCTAATTAGTATTCTTAAATAAAGTAGAAGAAAGAAGAAATTCTTTCAAAGAAAAAAATGAATAAAAATCAAACTATGTCGCTCTGTTGTACGATTGTACAGACCTGTCACCGCTGGTTTGATTAATAAAAAGAAGAAAAAAATTACTTTACCTGAATCAAGTTATGTCGCTTTGTTGCATAAAAATGCAGACCTGTCACCAATGTCTTGATTCTTAAAAATGGATTTTATATATTTATTTGGAATATAAAAGTAAATTGCATGATTAAGTTTAAGAGTATATCATATATGGAAATCATAAGTAATATACATACTAATAATAAAGATGCATTCAGAAGTATAAATATAGATTGTTTAAAGTGGACAAATATATTAGTAATCATTCATGAGTTATATATTGCACGAATAATAATAATTTTTATTTGTACATTATAGTTATCCATGTTAATTAAATTGTTTAAATTTTTAATTTATAAAACAGGTTTTTAGTTTTGGTATTCTGATTTTTAAATATTAAGTTGATGCTTATTTTAAATTTTATTCAGTATTCTACTTGAGGACAAGCAGAACTTAAGTGTGGGGATATTTGATAAGCATCAAATAGATATTATATTTTATACTATTTATCCCTATATTTGTATACATTTTAATGCATTTATATGATTTTAGATACTTATTTTGTTATTATTTGCATAAATGTATTTTAATTAAAGATTGGTGAAAAATGAACGAAAATAAGACCAAAACTGAAGAAATTGAAGCAGTTGAAGAAAACAAGACTTAAACCTTAAAGAAATGAAGACTAAGATGATAATATTGAAGAATTGGGCCAAGAAAACAAGTTGAATTCGTTTAAAAGGAAAGAAAGCCCGCATTGAAGCCCAAGCCCGTTTGTGGAATATTCTGGAAAAACAATCCAACCGGCGGTTGGATTAACCAACCGGCGGTTGGACATAAGGGTTTCAAAGGCGGTGGAAAACGCAGAGTTGGAGTGGGATTCAAGTAACTCCAACCGGCGGTAGAAAATCTATAAATAGAGGCTTAGTCTAAGCTAAACCATATACGATTCAAAGAAGAGAAATATGAAAGTTAGGGTTTTAGGCCAGCTTTAGGTACGAATTTGGGAGGCTAAGGAGCTAGGGTTTGAAGGTTTTTAACCCTAGGAAAAGTTAGTTCATCAATTGGTTCGGTTTCTTTATCCTTGTAACTTTATTAACCTTTTGGGTTACTTTGGATATTGTTTATTTGAATTAATTGCTTGTTAGATTTTCATTATGAATGTTTAAATGTATGTTTATTAGGTTTATTATATGGATTATATGTTTATGTTGGAACTATATTACTGAATATTATTATGCAAGAATTCTGTGTTATATTATGTTAATGATCATAATTAACTGATTTATAGATAAACTTTATTAATCTTTTAGGTTTTTAAATTAAGTGATTATGTTTCATTAAATGTTAAGTAGCATTGTAATTCAACCGAACCAGGAATTGTATCAATCATATGTTGATAGGTCTTAATAAATAGCGATACTTTACATAACCTTTGACTGTATTGCTATATGAAAATTATCTTAACCTTTGTGGTTTTCTATATTAGTAAATCACAATAATAATAGCCAACACGCAAATAGACATAAGTTAATATAATAAGTTTAATAAATAATAGTTTAAATAGTCATAATCTTCTATCCAATTGAGTATTCTTAAGTTGTTCCTTAAACTTATTTATTAAGAATCGGTATCAATTATAAATATGTTCGATCGGAACTAAAACGTCCCCCTATCTTGTATATTATTGTTAAATTGTATATTAATTGTAATAATTGTACTTAGGATAAATGAATAGTTAGTTATAGATTAAATCACGTTCCCTGTGTTCGAATCTGGACTTACTTATAAAGCTATATTCTATGATCAGGATAACACTTTCCTGAATTGTGTGATAGTATTATTTAGTATTTCCTTAATTAAAACTTGTGATTATAATTGTCTATATACCTAGCACACATCAATATGTATAAAAATATACTTGTCGTATTTCATATGTCGTACATTTGTAAGACACGGTTTCTATTTATATCCAATATATGTTATCATTCTAAAAATCGTCGTGTAAGTTTAATTTATGTCATTATTGTTAATGAGTTTGAATCAAATTTTTCACGATAGAGTAACGTAATATATATATATATGTGAGTCCCTAATCACTATTATGTTAGTGATTGTGAATCGTTAACAGTGAGTTAATTGTAGAAGGGGGGGTTGAATACAATTAAAAACTTTTCTTTTCTGTTATAATGTGTTATCTTTGTTTAACAAGTTTTTAACCGTATTAAAGTGACAACAATATGAACACAAGTATGTATATAAGATAAACAGTTCAGTTGCTGATACAAATGTAGCTGAAAGATAAATTCTTTTATTGATAAAATTTATCTCTTGTTGATTGCGGAATAGATTAGCCAAAGCTAATCTAAATCAAACAATACAGCTATTACAAAGGAGATGAGCAGTAGTGGACAAACACGCTAACTTGCTCACTCGCTGAAATAAACTAGTAGTGGACAAACACGCTACTAGTTCACTTGCTGGTGTTACTTGTATCTTAGACAAACTAGTCACTGACAAACAAGTGACAATACAAGTAATCGACACGAAATGAAGTACAACATACTACGCTATTTATAGACGCTGAAATCCTTGATTTCTGGATCTGATGGACACGTGTCGCTGCTTGATTGGAGAGGTAGTTGAGATGTGACACATCATGGCACGACATTCTGTCTTAGGAAATATCACCATGTACCATAGAACAATCAAAAGCTTCCACGTTGCTCTTTTCAAATATTGCTTGATTTGCTGGTTCAAATATTGTTAAAAGTGGAGTTGTAGGTGAGTAGGTGTATCATGAAACGGGGTAAGGGAGCTTCGGATAATAAGATTGCTCAGAAGCACCAAACTGTTGAGGTTAAAGCTAGCCTACTTGGGGGTGGTAAACCTGTTCTAAAATCGATTCTTAAGGACAATATGGGTTCGAAAGAGGATGCTTTGGATAAAACTGAGTCATCACAAGCTGGGTTTGATGATAAGGTTCATAGCCCTCATAAGGACTCAATTTATGCTGATCATGTGGATGGTTGTAATCTTTTTATGCCGAGTGTTGATAATCAGGTTGGTGCTTTAAGTGCTCATAAAATCCCTGATGTACACTCATCGATTGGTGATGAAGATCAGGTTGGGATTGAAACTGATGTTGAGACGTTTTTGGATGGCTAGGAAGGTCAAGCAGATCCTAAGGTTAGTGATATAGCTCAGGTTGGTGGTGCTGATCACTTTAAAATCCCTGAGTTATATTGTGACCCATTGGTTAAGGGGATCGATAGGTTGAAGGCTGTTACACATGAAGTGCAAGACTTAATTCAGCAACCAACTAAGTTCCCACAAGTAACAAAATCTGGAATATCATTTGCTAATGTGGTTTCTAAGGAACCTGTAACTAATAAGGTGAACTTTAGGACCATGGAAGCTACTGTTCCGGATAATGCTGATTTTGAGGTTGGTATTCCATTGTCGTCTGTTGAAGAAGTAAATAATCGTCTTACTAATTCACTTTATGGCTATTTTATTGGGAAGAGGCTAGCATATCCGGTGGTAGACAATTATGTTTGGAATGCATGGCGTAAGTTTGGCATCCAGAAGATCATGATGAATGCCACTGGTTTTTTCTTCTTTAAATTCTTGACTATGAAAGGTGTTGATGATGTCTTGGAGAATGGCCCTTGGATGATCCGAGGGATTCCTGTAATCTTGAATAAATGGAACCCTTCGGTAAGTCTAAAAAAGGAGGATTTGTCTAAAGTTCCTGTTTGGGTTAAAATGCATGATGTTCCTATAACGGCTTTTACTGCTGATGGGCTGAGCTTGATTGCTACAAAAGTGGGTAAACCCATGATGTTAGATACTTATACGAGCAATATGTGTATGGATTCATGGGGACGAAGTAGTTATGCGCGAGCTATGATAGAATTAGATGCTGATAAGGAGCTAAAGGAGGATATAACGATTGGTGTTCCTAATCTTTATGGGTCAGGTTATTTACGGGAAACAATTCGCATTGAGTATGAATGGAAACCTCCTAGGTGTGAAAATTGTAAAATATTCGGGCATACCTGTGTGAGTTGCCCTAGGGTGGTTAAAGAAGTAACAACTGTACAACAAAATGATGTGAATGATGGGTTCAAAGTGCCAAGAAAATCGCAAAAAGTTGTTGGAAATTCTAAAGGATTCACATTGAATAAGCCTAAACCAAGATTTGAGTATAAGCCTATTAGTAGGAATAATGAGAAGACAAATGCAACTGTAGAAAAGGTCTCAACCTCTAATGCATTCTCGGCATTAGAAATAGAAGATGATATTGTTATTAAGGAGGTTAAGGGTGCACAAATGGGAGGCCAGAAATTGAATGGGAAAGGGCAGATTTTTGAAGAGGATGATGAGGAAGTGGAAGATGTTTACGATGAAATGGCTTTATTTATGGATCTTCCAAATTCTATTCCATCTAGAACATCTTATATCCATATTTCTGAGGGGGCAAGCACTCCCGGTGGTAATGTTTCCAATGTTTAGTTTCGCATCCTGCAATATAAGGGGCTTGAACCGTGCCCCAAAACAGGAAGAGGTTCGACAAGTGATGTCTGAAAATCACCTGAATATGTGTGCGATTTTGGAATCCCATGTTGATGTATCTAGTTTGCAGGGAATATGTCAATCTGTGTTTCGTAATTGGAACTGGACTTCGAATGGTAATTTTTGTTGTAAAGGTTCTCGTATAATTCTGGGTTGGAATCCGGATATCATGGATTTAATGGTTATTGACATGTCTAATCAGGTTATGCATGTCCAAGCTCATATGAAAACTATTAATAAGGATTTCTTTTGCTCGTTTGTGTATGCGGATAATTTATATACCCGTCGAAGAGAATTGTGGCATAACCTTGGTAAACATAAGCTGTTTGTGAAAGATAAACCTTGGGTTCTTCTAGGAGATTTTAACACGGCTCTGAATCTTGAGGATCACCTTCATGGTGCTCAATATTCTATAGCTATGCGTGAATTTAAGGAATGTGTAGAGGACATTGAAGTTAAGGATGTTAACAGTATTGGTTTACACTTTACTTGGAACCAAAAGCCTAAAGGGTATGGTGGTATTATGAAGAAGATAGATCGAGTAATGGGTAATCTGAAATTTGTTGATGAGTTTCCGGGCACATTTGCAAGGTTTCATCCATACCGTATTTCGGATCATTCTCCTTGTGTTTTGAATATTCCAATAGACATTGTGAAGAAGAGAAAGCCTTTCAAATTTTCAAATTTTCTAGTTCATAAAGAGGGTATGGTCTCACTCGATTGTTGGCCATAATATGTTTAAGTTAGTGAAAAAGCTGAAATTACTTAAATCTCCTTTGAGAGAGTTGTTGTTTGAGCAAGGCAATCTGCATTCCCGTGTGGTTATGCTTCGTAAGGAGCTTGATGAAGCTCAAATTGCCCTTGATAAGGACCCTACAAATCTGATTTTACAACAAGAGGCTGCTATTTACTTAACTGTGTATCAAAATGCGGTTCTTGATGAGGAGCGGTTCCTGAAACAAAAAGCTAAAGTAGATTGGCTGAAGCTTGGTGATGCTAATTCAGCCTACTTTCATAAAGTGGTTAAAGGGAGACATCATAGATCACGTATAGAAATGCTTATGGATAATTCTGGGGCTGTTGTTGTTAATGATGATGTCCCAAAGGCCTTTGTCAACCACTACAAGAATTTTTTGGGGGTTAATGGCGGTTCTACCATTCTCCCAGATATGGGGCTGTTTTATAAACGTCTAGATGAGAGGAAAGCTGATCATATGGTACGTTCTATCACTAATGATGAAATAAAATCTGCTATGTTTTCTATAGGTGATAATCAAGCTCCGGGTCCTGATGGTTTCTCCTCAGCTTTCTTTAAAAATGCATGGGATGTAGTGGGCAATGATGTATGTTTGGCGGTTAGAGATTTTTTCAGCAATAATAACTTCTCAAAGAAATCAATCATACAATTATTGCTCTTGTGCCAAAGGTTACAACCCCTTCTGGAATTAATGATTATCGGCCTATATCCTGTTGTAATGTTATCTATAAGTGTATTAGCAAGCTCATTGCTAACCGTATTCAAGAAGGATTGGGGGATATAGTTAGTATAAATCAATCTGCTTTTGTTCCTGGTAGGAAGATTTCTGATAATATTTTGCTTACGCAAGAGCTTATGCGTAATTATCATCTGGATCGTGGCCCTCCTAGATGTGCTTTCAAAGTTGATATTCAGAAGGCTTATGATACTGTGGATTGGAGATTTCTTAGTATTATTCTGGAAGGGTTTGGTTTTCATTCAACTATGGTGTCTTGGATAATGGCTTGTGTATCTAGTATCTCGTTCTCTATTAGTATCAATGGAGTTCTTCATGGTTATTTTAAAGGTAACCGAGGTCTTCGACAAGGGGATCCAATGTCTCCTTACTTGTTTACTTTGGTTATGGAAGTCTTAACTCTGATTTTGCAGTGTAAAGTTCGGGAGGAGGAGAGTTTTGGTTTCCATAGATATTGCGAGGCACGGAAGATTATTGATCTTTGTTTTGCAGATGATCTGTTCTTGTTTGCTCGGGGGGATTGCAATTCAGCTCGTGTTTTGATGGAAGGTCTGAATGATTTTAAGAATATGTCAGGGCTTGTTCCTAGTATCCCGAAAAGTACAGCATTCTTTTGCAATGTAATTTCTTCTGTTAAATGTTCTATTATGGATTCTATGCAGTTTGAGGAAGGTAAATTACCTGTTAAATACCTTGGAGTTCCTCTTATTTCAACAAGGCTAACTTATAAGGATTGCAAGGTGTTAGTTGAGAAAGTCAAAAATCAAATTTGTGATTGGAGGAATAAGTGTCTTTCCTTTGCGGAAGGCTTCAACTTGTTGTCTCTGTTTTATCTACATTACATGTGTATTGGGCCTCAGTATTTATTCTTCCTGACCGTATTATTCAAGAGATAGAGCAGATTTTGCGAGGATTTCTTTGGTGTCAAGGAGAAATGAAGAAAGGGAAAGCTAAAGTGGCGTGGGATATGGTGTGTATCCCTAAACTTGAAGGTGGTCTTGGTATCCGGAGATTAGATACTTTTAATACTGCGCTTATGTCATCGCATATTTGGAGTATTATTACCCATAGGGAATCTCTTTGGGTTAAATGGATACACTCATACAAGTTAAAAGGAAGAAGTTTCTGGGATATAAAACCGAGGGGAGTTATGAGTTGGAGTTGGAGGAAACTCCTTCAAATCAAAGACCTAGTTCGGCCATTTGTTTGGTCTCAAATTGGGAATGGTTTGTTGACAAATGTTTGGTTTGATAGGTGGAGTTATTGTAGCCCTTTAGGTAATTTCATCTCTGCTAGAAGAATTACCAATGCAGGATTTTCGATCAAAGACAAGATTGCTGATTTAGTGCATGAAGGGGGATGGAAATGGCCGAATGAGTGGAATATTATGTTCCCTGTTTTAAATCAGCTTATTGTCCCTGATTTTTCAAATCGGAATGATAAGTTTCTTTGGATTGATAGAAATGGAAATCAGCGAGAGTTTTCTGTTACTCTTGTTTGGGATTCACTTCGTGATTGTCATGTTGAGGTTCCATGGGCTAATATTGTTTGGTTTTCTCATTGTATTCCGAGACATGCTTTTCACATGTGGCTTGTTATGCGAAGGAAGTTGAAGACACAAGACATGTTAAAGCAATGGGATGTTGGTCCTTCGACTGACTTAAACCTGCTTAGATGTCCCTTGTGTAATCTGGTGTCGGATTCTCATAACCATCTCTTTTTTTAATGTAATTTCTCTTTACAGGTTTGGTCTTTGATTAAACATTCGGTGAATATGCAAATAATCCTAGATCGTTTGGATGATATTATCAATTATATTCAGCCTATTTCTCGATCAAGGAATGCTAGAAGTATTGTCACTCGGGTTCTCTTTGCAGCTGCTTCTTATTATATTTGGCAAGAGAGAGTCTCTTTCACAAGACTAATAGAGTTGTGGGCCAAGTGCGGGACATTGTTGTATCTACTGTTCGTCTGAAATTGCTCTCATTCAGATTTAAGAAGACATCTCAGGTGTTGAAGATGATGGATGCTTGGAACTTGCCGAATTCATGTGTGCTTAATGGATGATCGAGAAGATTTATTAATTAGTTGCTCTTTTATTCTATATTGGTTATTCTTTATGTTTATTTATGAGTTTTGTTTGTTTTATGTGTATGGCATGTCATACTCATATAGGTAGCTTTGTTAGTAGGCTGTCTTTGTGTGTTGGTAGTGATTGTGCCTAGTTATGTAGTGTTCTTTAGCCTATGTAACAGGCAGTGGTGTGAGACTCACTTACACCCTTTGTACTTAAACGTTTATTTTTTGGAGTAATATATTCACCGGGTGAAAACCTTTACCCCAAAAAAAAAAAGTACCACATGTGATGGCTCTCAGTACCGCTCAACCCGTCCGGACATTGTCTAGAGTATCCGGTAAACATCTTCACGAGCCTCATTCTCGTGATTTGGATCCATCAGGGAAATCCACTTTAAGTTCTCATATTATTCATCTTTTCATCTAGCATCAAATAATAGGGCCCCTAATCGTGCATCGTGTCTAAAATATCATGGGTCATCGTCTAATGTGACTAATCAATCATGTAGTACAAGTATCATATAGGATCATGACAAAATAATCCCGTCCCACATAATTAATAAAGTTTCCCTTGTACCCACATGAATCACAATTTAATCAAGCACAATAATATATAACTTAATAAAATAAGTTAACTCAAAAACTTCATTAGTTTTGATTGTGTATCCGATTTTCGCAAACATTATCTTACCTCAACTTGAGTACAATCCAGTAAATTCAATCAGTCTCAAAAGCTTAGTTACCTATGCAATAATAATTATATAACCAGCATATTAAACTACTTCACAATGCATGCTTATTATCCCCAACCTTCTGCTTCTTAATTAGGATTTACCTACGTCATATATATCATATATACTCCATCTTAATGCCTCAAGGTACATAATCCGTAAATTCAGAATAATTCATGTACTGTGACGGTGGATACGAGTTGCTTCCAATTTAAAACAGTTCTATATTCATTACATCAAATTAGTCTGTTAGTCAACAATTCCAAGCACACAATTCGTGAGACGTAACTTATGCACAAAGTTATATTAATTAAAAGGGTTTTGGGTCTAGAAATGTACCAAACTTTCACTAAATGTCTATTGTATGTACCCAACTTACATTTGCTAATTTTAATGCATCCAACTTTCAAAAAGAGTGTTTTGATGTACTTTGATGACGTGGCGAGCGCATAGCATGCCACGTGGCATTAGGAGAGAGTGACACGTCATCGCCACATCATCAATGTACATCAAAACACTATTTTTGAAAGTTTGATGCATTAAAATTAGCAAATCCAAGTTGGGTACACACAATAGACATTTGGTCAAAGTTTGATACATTTCCAGACCCTAAACCCTAATTAAAATGATCTGCATGCCACAGCATGAGTTCACCAAATATTTTTTAATATAATAATGTTTATGTTTGTGTGCTCGAATGATCAGTGAAGCCAAAATATTAATTAACTTCAACTTCCTTCCCCGTGTTGAGTCAAATTAAGCCGCAGGCTCCACTCCTGGTGGTGCCCTTCCATCAATTCCTTTAAGTTTCAACCTTGCGACCATACTCCCCTCGGAACCCAAAAACTTTGATTTCTCATAAGGTGTCAGCGGAGTCCTAAAAGCAACATCCGTTGATCCCTGGTCGACATCGTTTATGGTTGAGACTAGGACGGTATCTGATCGTCATCGAGCCCCCAACTTTCGTTCTTGATCAATGAAAACATCCTTGGCAAATGCTTTCGCAGTTGTTCATCTTTCATAAATCCAAGAATTTCACCTCTGACTATGAAATACAAATGTGTCGCACCCCCAAAACACGTGGCAACGGAAGTAGGAGGTGTCATGGGGGCACCGACCAAATTAAATATCATCACACAAAGATTACAACAAACGACCTCTACATGAGACGTTTGAAAAATAGTTACATTGCCATAATCAAATGTTTACAACTGTTACCCAAAAATATTGGAGTTCGCAAAAATAGTCTAGAGATATCTAATACATAGTTGTTGGTACAAAATATCGTAATGCAATTAAATCTCTTGTTTGAAAATATGCGACTCGAGCTATGCTTTCCAAAAGCATCCTACTGTCTTGATTCCTGTGGGTAGTCCTACTGCGTCTGTAAACCTGAGAATACATACTAAAAGGGTCAACATAAAGTTAGTGAGTTCATAGGTTTGTAAGCAAACAGTTATAAGTATCATCCACAAGATTACCAAAATTGTATCATTCGTCAATGATAAGTAAAAGTATTACATATTACAATATAAGTATACCATTTGCATGAGACTCATAGTTCGAGCTTAACGTTGTTTGCCTCCGGTAAGTGTACTAATCCGATACACTTCTAATTCACAAATAATATTGCGCCCGTGGGTTGGCTAGAGCGACTAGCCCGGACGAAGTTTGTCAAACCCTGATAGTACTATCCAATAATATTCACGCATATATTAACGTACTATGATGGGTAGAGGGCTTTAGTGGATTATCATAAGGCCTCATGCAATCCGTACGAAAAGTTGTTGTCAGTACTTGTGATCATAAAAGAAGTTTATATAAAATAGTTGTATGTATTCTCACCCCAGTGAAAAACAGTAAAAAAAAGGGGCTATGAAACTCACCTTAGGTTAGCAAGTAGCAATCAAATATCAAATAAGCAAGCAAGCCGGTGTGCAACCTTCTAACGTCCTAAAAACGTATAAGGTTGTGTAAGTAGATGTCTCATAAGACCATCTATAGATATTGTATAAGTGAGGGTTAATGTCCACTTAAGCCAATAGTGTAGGTGGAGGGTTAATGTCCACCTACAGCTAGTTCACTCAACTAGTATGTTAAAGAATGTTGTTCAAGTTCGTTTATCAAAACGTGTACGACCCGTTGGTGAAAGTTTGTAATAATAATCCATTTAGACATTATTATTAAGTTTGTTTTGTTGTATATTATTCATTAGTACATATCATGTGTTGTTAACAGATTATTTAGTTCGTAAAAACCTTAAATCGTAGGTCAAAGTTGGTCAACTCGTTGGTCAACGCTGGTCAAAGTAGGTCAAACCTGGTCAAACCTGGTCAAAGTTGGTCAAACCTGGTCAAAGTCATTAATTAAGTCACCCAAACCCATTTTTGTTACCACTTTCCAAAAATAGTAAGTTTGTCGGTTTTTAGAAATCGAACCCCGTTTTTGTTAACTTGGTCAAACCTACTCGGTTTGACCCAAAACTTTCTCAAAACCCTTAGATGTGTTCAAAGTCCCAAAAAGTCATTCCTTCTATTTTTAGGAAGCCCGAAAGTGTCAGTTTTTATCGTTATTCAAAATCAGTCCATATTATCTAATTTCCAGAAAATATATCACATAGCCTAATTTTTATAAAATATATATATTCCAAATTAGTTCCCCATAAAAATATCAAATGTTCCCCCATTTGTTAACTACTTATAGTATTATTTTTATTAATTTAAGTGTAGTCTAAGTATTTTTAAAAATTACATGTGTCCCATGAGGTCCAACAGTTGACCAATCTGGACACATGCATAAAGATTACATTTCTGAGACAAATCTACAAGGAACTAGTAAACGTTATCAACATGAAAGTTGTAGCCAATGAAATGTGTGAAATTTGAGCGGTGGTTTCAGGTCATTTGGAGATGTGTAACTCGATATATGGTCAAAACCATGAGACCTAAGTTTCTGACCTTTCTTGACAGATTATACATGTTCTTTTACACAAATTATTAAAAATAGTTAACAAGCTCAGAAAAATATGAGGTTTATGGGGTTTGAAAGTTAACATCTTGAACTTAATTTTTAACTATAAAAAAGTCTATTTTCATGAAGAAATCATGGAAGTGGACAAATTTTTCTGGACAGAAAGTATATCTCACATTTTGTTAAGTTTCAAGTTAAGAAAAGTGGTTTTTGTATAATATCTTGTTATAATACTTGTTGAGTGAACTTATTATCATGTTATAAGAGTAAAATGAAGTATAAATGATCCTCACAATGATGAAAATGAAGATGTTTGGACATAAATGAGATGGGGTGTTCTTGAGCTTCAATTCCTTGCTAAAATCTTGAAGAATGGTGTAGTATTTAGGTGGTGGTTGTGGGTGGTGGTGTAGTGGTTTATGGTGGTGATATGTGGTTCTAGTGGTGGTGGAATCACTGATTTTCTAGAGAGAGAATGATTATAGAGAGAGGTGAGAGCAAATTGATTGAAATGGTGAAGTATGAATGAGGTTAGCATGTAATGTGAATGGAGGTATAGAAAAGAGGTGATTTGCATGAAAAATAAGTGGAGAATGGGGGAGGTGGCCCTTTGGTCGATTTTTGGGGGGCCCATAAGTTCAAAAATCAGTTTAATTTTTGTCTATTAAGTTTAGGTTACATATTGTGTTCGTTTATCCGTTATTTTTGTTAAAACGTTAAATCGCGTAACGTTTTCTTTCTTCGTTTTAATTCAAGATATATTTGGGATGATTTTTCATTTAAGTATTATTAAAATACTTTATTTTAGGTTGTCAAAATAATTAATGACCTTCGTTTGATTTCCGAATTTGATTCGTGCATTTTAGTTGCGTTTGAGACGTTTTAGCCAAAACGTCTAGGTTTTTTCGTGTATTATTTTAACAAAATAATATTAAGTGATAAATAACATCTAAAAATAGATTTAAGTTATTTATAGAAAGGTTTTCACCAACATCGTATATTGTGTCGGACTCCGTCCGGTTGTTTCGTGTAATTACAACTAATTACGTAAGCGTAATATAAAACAATTAAGTATGTGTATATTCACAATAATATACAAATAATTACAAGTAATTACAAGTATTTAACCTTAATCACATCTAAGTACACGTAATTAGGGTGTTTCGGTTATGTTTAAAAGTTAACCTATATGGCCGGGTGTCACAGAATGCCCCCGACGTCCCTGTTAATCATTACTCCGATCCCGAAGGCCAACGTAATAGGACCGAAATCCTATGATGTTATCCCATGCTAATGTATACAGAGCGTAGGCTTGCTTTGAGCACTATAATTTCTTCAAAGTAACAGCGCCATAGGCACGACCCGACCAATTAAGGTTAGGAACGCATCGCCGACAGAAGGGACAAGTAAACCGGTGCATGCTTCCCTCCCGACAATTTCAAGCACTCTTTGACTCTCTTTTCAAAGTCCTTTTCATCTTTCCCTCGCGGTACTTGTTTGTTATCGGTCTCACACCAGTATTTAGTCTTGGATGGAATTTACCGTCCTATTGGGGTTGCATTCCCAAACAACCCGACTCGCAGACAGCGCCTCGTGGTGCAACAGGGTCCGGGCACGACGGGGCTCTCACCCTCTCCGACGCCCCCTTCCAGGGGACTTGGGGCCTTTGCTACTAACGTTGGACCAACATTGTTATTGTTTTAAATAATCTTCCAATTAGCTTAAAGCATCTAGTATTTCAAGCAATCCTTTTTCAAAGAGACGTACATTATTTTGTTAATCCTAAAAGTAGCCTTAGTACTTGTCTAGCTGCATTAAGGTCGGTGACTACATGTTCTTTTCGAGTTATAGATGAAAAATGCTACTTTTTTCATTACCAACGTTTACTGCCTTATCAACCTAGATACTCTATTCTCATCGTAATTCGTTTCTTCATTCCCAGTTTCTTTTTAATCTCACCATCTAACATTTAGAACACGTTTCTTCACAATTATAGTATATCTTTAATAATGTTCAGCCACATATATCCCTACGTGTTGCAAGATTTTAATAAAACCTATATCTAATCTAATATCTTTTAAAAATCGAACCCTCCCATCATCAAAGTCTATATGAATGCCAGAATTTATAATAATTATACAATAAGAGAATCATTACCTCTATTACGATCAAAATAGTTCAGGCTTTAACTATGCTAACCGCTTTACAACTCAAGCAATTTTCGCCTTGGATTTGAAGCGTCAAGTTCGTTCTTGAGAACCCTATATCCGTAACCCCTCCATCGTTTCTTTTTGACAGATAGTGAATGAAAAAGAGAGGTGTTGGGATTGGCTACTAAACCCTAATCTCTATTAAACTTAATTGGGTTAATATAATTGTAGGCACATTATTTTGGCTAATTAACAATTTAACCCTCACATTTGGCATATTTAGTAAACTTTAGTCATTTAATAATTATGGCTCAAATAATTCAGCTAGTCAACTAGTAATTATTTTAAGTCTACTAAATAATTTATTAAAAGTGATTTTCGGACGTTACAATTTGCAGGTTTTAAAGATGTGTATTGCTTTGGGGTCATGGATGTAGTTTTATTATTATATTTTACTCTTTTGTATCTATGGTTTGGATAGCATTTTTCCCCCTTCATGTATATATGTCATTTTCCACTCACGGTTGTTCCTCTTACAGATTTGGGTGTTAATGTGTTGATGTATGCTTGAAAATGCAGTTTCTTAAGTGTATATATTACTAATATCTTTTTGAATTGAGATTGGTGACCATTAAGATTTCATAATGTAAAAGATTATTAACTTTTTTCTAATTGATGGAGGTGTACTAATTTCATGCCTAATTATTATGTTAGTTTAGGGATGGGCTGCTAGCAATTTGATAATTGATATTTTTCATATGCCAAATCCGTAATTCCATCGAATCATAAAGTTTTTGTATAAAAACATAACAAAGTTTGTCTCAAAGAACTATAATTTGGAAGATGCGTATTGCTTGTTAAAAGATGTTAAAAATTAGGGGATATTTTAAAGAGTGTGGTTCAAATAAGTACAACAACTTTAAGTGATAATGGAGGAATCAACCACGTGTCACAAAATTCATTTTCCTCCACGTTTTTAATAATCAAATATCTCACAAACTTTAAGTCGAAAAATTATAAAAATTACACCATAAAAATCAACATTTTTTTCTCTTCGATTTGTCATCTCACAAGGTATACTTTTGATGACTTTTACTTTTTTGGGTTTTGCAAATTGTATAAAATTAGTAACACATGTGTTACTGTTACTAACTGGTATCACATGTGTTACTCGCTGGTATTATATGTGGTATTAGCCAGTAACACATGTGTTAGTCGTCGGTAAAACATGTGTTACTCATCGGTAACACATTTGTCAGTCGTCGGTAAAACATGTGTTACTCGTCGGTAACACATTTGTCAGTTGTTTTCAAAACCCACTGAAAAATGAAAAGAAAAAAAAGTTCGTCAAAAGTATACATTGTCACATCTCTAATCGAAGAGAATAAAACGCTGATTTTTATAGTGCAATTTTTATGCTTTTTCGACTTACCGTTTGAAAGATGTTTAAAAAACGTGATGTAAAGTGAGTTTTGTGATACGTGACACGTGACACATTCTGGTTAGTTCATCAATTCTCACCAAAAATTGTTGTACTTACTTGAATCTTACTCTATCTTTAAATATTATATTCATATTAAAGAGTGTTTTTACAAATTAACCCGTGCTTGATATATTAACCTAAATATACAAAATGGGTTTAGTATTTTACATATTATTAACTCAAATTTTTTTCCTCACAAAATATCAAATAATTTTGCAAGCATGGTGAAAAACGCAATATCTCAATTTCAATTCGCAAGGTATCATTTCGCAAGGAGTATTTAGAAATTTGCAAGTTTCATTTCGCAATACGCAATTTTCATTTCGCAATACGCAAGTTTCATTTCGCAATACTGACAAAATCTCGCAAAAATCTCGCGAAATGGAGACTTTTGGATAATTTCGCAATAAAGATGTTGTATTGCGAAATGAAACTTGCGAATTTCTATATACTTCTTGCAATATGATATTTTGCGAATTAAAATTGAGATATTACAATTTTCGCCATGTTGCAAAATTGTTTGATATTTTTTGAGAAAAAAATTTGAGTTGATAATATGTAGAGTGTGGTTCACAGGAGCAGTGAAGGTAGAAAAAGGACCATTGAGAATTAGCCACATGTCACCTATAAAGTTTCATTTATCTCCCTTTCACTTTTCTAATATTAGATATCAACCCCTCCTACTTTAGTCATTCACACTTCCAAACCCACCATCACCCACCACCAGCTTCTGGCCACCCGCCGCCACCGTTCGCTGCCGGCGCCTAAATTCCGGCACCAAAATTCTAGCGATCGAAAAATTCTTTTTAATTTATCTTTTAGAAACATTGAGGGAAATTTGATAATCATAAATACTCCAATCGTACACCAATCGGAAGAAGAAATCATTATTTTCTCCTAAAATATATTCTGTCATCGGAGTCGGAGAAGCAACGGAACCACCAACGAAGATGAGTCACTAGTATCACCACTCACGATTTTACTCGACGGTGATGAGATCGGTGCCAGTGACATAGAATCGTTGTCCCTGTAAACGATTGATGACTAACATATATTTAAAGTTAGATCGGAAATCAGTGACATTGAATATTAACTGTGGCTCAAAATTATCAAAAATATATAAATACATACATACAGATTACACATAGATACAAAAATTGTCTTTTGTGACACCCCGCAAATTTAAACACGATTACATACGCTAAACACTTGCATTATTAGGCTAATTCCCTACTTGAGTGAATTCACAACACATTTTAGAGGTAAGTCTAGCAAAGCCCAATTAGTTAATACGCGTAGTATTACATTTCGTAGTAAATTGTAAATACGTACAAAACAATAGGAACAAACGCGATAAAAATATACGACAGTTGGTGAACAAAATTATTTAATAAAACGAAATTATTAAATAACGTTATTAACTATTAAATATTAAGTCGATAATATTTACAAAGTATTTTGCAAACTGAAAACAATTCGAAACATCCCTGACAAAACAAAACAGAATAAATTTTTAAATTTGTATAACTTAACTAAAATATTTTTATAAAATATCTCATCTAAAAATAGATTCAAATACGTATTTAAAAAGTTACCAAATTAAAATATTTGAACATTTAACGATCGGGTAAACAAACACGGGCCAAATACCGCAAATTAGGGACAAAGTCCCTCTCCTTTTGGGCACCAAAACCGGCACCCACCCACCACCATTACCCTCAATTCTCTCTTTCACTATCTCTCTTCACCTCCCTTTTCTCTCATCTCTCTCTCTAAACACAACAAAAACCACACAAATCATTCAAAAATTACCACGAAAACTCATCGAATCACCTCGCTCCTTTAAAGAAAAACGACTACAACAACGAGATCTACATTTCTATCTTCTCGGATTTTCACGGTGACAACTTTGTAAGAACCCAACAATCCCGCAAACTCTTAGATTTTCGCTATTTTCTTTGATATTCATGTTTATAATACTTAATACATCATGTTTTAGTGTTCTATCAACTGATTATGTCCAAAAACTGACTCAAAATGCGTTTAAAACTCGATTTTTCACAAACAGCGAGGTCTGCGAACTGAGTTGTGTCTCAGTCCGCAGATCGTGCTGCGAACCCAGATCTCGCGAACTGACCTGCCAACCGAACTGGCTTGCGAGCCGAACTGAGAACCGAATCTACCCTGCGAGCCCAACTCGGTTCGCATCCCACCTTGCCTTGCGAAGCGAACTCAGTTCGCATCGCGAACTCAGTTTGCACCGCAATCTCAGTCCGCAGCCAACTTTGGTCAATTTTCCCGAATTTAATTTCCAGATGCGATTTTCACTAAAACAATATAGTAGAAATAAAAATTTTCCAACCTGACTTGGCAGCGCGACCCCAACCAGGGGCTCTGCCCCTTGGACCCCGCTAGGGGTTGCTACCCCTTGGACCCCGCTACCAGGGGCGCTGCCTCTGGACCCCCGTACACAATTTTATACATAATGAAAACACAACGAAACGAATATAATAATGTTTTCAGAGATTACTATTACCAACAATCACCAACGAGTCGTATACATTTTACAAACATAAACATCGAACAAACACTTGGACATAACTTGGTTGTACGAACACTAGCATGGATGGTTAAGTTTAGACCTCCACATACTTATTAAATCTCATACGTTTAGGACGTTAGGAGATTTCGGACTAGACTCGGGCTTTAGGCTTTGCTAGCGCTCGTACATTACTAAACTCAACAGGTGAGTTCACAGCCCCTACATTTTAACTGTTTTACTGCTTTCAACTAGGGGTGGAAAACGTAGTCAAACGTTTGAAATACATGCTTGTATACTGATTTACTCGAACAATTAGAGTACATTGAACTGTTAAACTGTTACACAAACTGACGTTTATGAATTAACATTTTCATACTACAACCATTGTAAACGTATTAAACTTGTTTTGGAAACGTTGGAGAACGACCAGCAACGCTTCTACGAAATAGACTGGGTAACTAATGGGTCCTTCTGACATGGACCAGATCCTATTGACATGGATCAAGGGACACTGACACTCCCTACTATTTGAACCCTACTGATATGGGTACTAGATCCTACTGACATGGATCAAGAGACACTGACACTCCCTACTATTTGAACCCTACTGACATGGGTACTAGATCCTTCTGACATGGATCCGTTATACTTGTAGAACAGGGGACACTGACACTCCCCACTAGGTGAACCCTACTGACATGGGTACTCGATCCTACTGACATGGATCCGTTAAAAACTATTTGGATACTGACATTCCTACGAACAACTATTAGGATGCTGACATTCCTACGAATAACTATCAGGATACTGACATTCCTACAATTAATAATAGGATACCGCTTTCCTACGAATCTTAAACTACATTTTGGGTAACATCCCGCGTAACTACATCTTTGGGCTACATCCCACTAAACGTACACATTGGATAACACTCCACGAAACTTTATTTGATCGTGATGACGATAACTATTTGCGAACGCTTTGAAACAACCAACTATAATTGTAAACATAAAACCTGTGAATTCACTCAACCTAGTTGTTGACTTTTACTATGTTTTTCAGGGAATTAGCTGCGCATGTAAGAACCACCTGCATGTTGGAACATAGGCGACCCACGAAGTATAGGATGCCAACTTTTGACAACTGGATTTCTTTTATATAACTGAAACGGTTTAGTCATATTTACAAAATCTACTTTTGTAAACTTAATACTTTTAAACTTGTATGATTCGAGGAATCGTAAACTTTGTAACTAATACTTTGGCATCTTAATATATTTGTTCGGTTGTAATTATATGCTCTGATACGTATGCATGTACTGATACGTATGCATGTACTGTGTATTGTGGTACTCCCCATACTTAACTAAATGCTTCCGCTAAACTAAATCTACGAATTTGGGGGTGTTAGACTTTTTATGTGAGAGAGAGAATGATATTTAAATTTTGGTATTCTAGTGGATTGCACATTTAAGTGTAAATAAATTGTTTACTTCATATCCGTGAGTGGGTAGCATAGATTTTCGTGATACAATAAAGAATGGAAAAAAAAACATAATGCAGCGAAAGAACATCAAAATGCAGTAAAACATATATATAAGATAAGATGAAATAAAAAAACTAAACATCTAAAAAAGAATATCGAAGTACAAAATGCAGTGAAAAAACATCAAAATGCATCAACACATAATGCAGTAAGACCATCATATAAGATAAGATGCAGTAAAAAAGGCTAACATATATAAAAAGAATATTGTAGTATAAAATGCAGTAAGAAAACATCATAAAATGCAGTAACTCATAATACAAAATACAGGAACAAACGACTAAGACATACAGTGCAAAATGCAAAATATTAAAATGCATTAACACCATCAAATTAGATAAGCTGTGGTGAAAAAGGGTAACATGTATAAAAAGAATATTGCAGTACAAAATGTAGTGAAAAATATCAAAATGGGTAACACATACAATACAAAATGCAGTAACACCATTACTTTTCAAAAAGTAGGTTGTGCAATTTTCAATGTGTCTGCTTTAAAATGGAGAAAGTATGACAAGATAAAACATATTTTATGACAGTATATACAATGACTACTTTAATGCATTTCTTTACAATAAATAAACAAAGCATTCTATATAGTTAACCTACAATTTAAGCATATATCAAGGATTTGAAACTGAGAAACGGTGATGGCAAAATAAGCTCAAATCTAGAAATAACAATTACGAATCGCGTTTCAAAAGTGAATCGGGAGCTCATGTTCCGGTTATACAAGGTTATGTTAATGTTGAGAGTTTCAAAAATCAAGGTGATGACAATGAGTGATGAATCGTCATTTTTGGATCCTAAAAGCTTTGTGAAATTAGCTTTCAATTGCTGGAAATGGTAGCGAGATGATGACAAAAATGGCAACGATCAAGGAGGTGGTTTCGGTGGTTGGGGAAGGTGACGGCGGAAGGTTTTAGTCGGAGTGAGTATGGTGGTGGTTGTGATGAAACGTGGTGGTGGCCGGTTGTAAAAGTCTGTCGATGGTGGACAATAGTGGTTGTCATGGAAAGCGGTGGTGGCCCGTTGTGACATTCTGGTGGCCGGTTTTAGTCGGCAACGTTTGCCGGAATTCAGCACCTAGGTGGTGGGTGGAAGTGGTGGTAGGTGGTGAGAATTGGTGGGAGGAAGAAGGAAAGTGAAGTGAAAAGAGAAAGTTGAGGGGTGAAAAGGAAATAGAGAAATTAGTAGAGGGAGTGTAAGTTAAATTTAATGTTATGTTTTTACCCTCGAGTGATGTGACAAAATATAGACCATTCAATATGTAAATGGATGACTATGATTACCTTGCTCCTCCTTCCCCTCTAATGGGGTCCGCCCTTCTGATCCGTTTCTAAATACTAAACCCATTTTGTATATTTAGGTTAATATCCCTCGATAGAGAGAGTTTATTTTATTTTGGTTTTAGTAGACGGTTCACTAAACTAAGTACATATAAAACCCAAGTCACCTACCTATACCCAGGCCCCAGCCACCGCCACCGTATATCTCATCTAGAACCCTCCATTCCCGTACGTTTGTCCTTCTCTCCATCTTTTACACGCCCTGTATTTTTTATTACTATTACATACACTCTATCTTGTAAGCACTTCCTTTACCAATTTTGCCACTATCATCAAATCAAATCAAATCAAATCAAATCATGGCTTTTATTGCAATATGCACGGTGCTCCTCTTAGCTATGGCCGGTTACTCAAGTAAGTTTTTTATTCTTTCTCATATGCGTTTTGTCTTTAAATCTTTTTTTCAGTTTAAGTTCTGTTAAAGATTTGATTTTTGAGTTCTCATTTTATCAAACAGAATTCAACGGTACAACGACGTTTATAGTTTTATTCTTATATTTATTATGTTCGTTTTTATCCAAACTAATACTCACGACAGCTTACTTAGGGTGTATGTAATCCAATGGGTCTTTTTTCTTTTCTACTTTTGCACTTTTTGTCTGTTGTAAGATTTCCTTTTTGTTTATAATTGTCTTTTGGAGGATTTTTTAATGACTTGTACAATGTTCGTTCTTATTCAATCCCTTGAAAGTTATATACTCCCTCCGTCTTAAATCGTGTACCGTAGCAGATTTCAACTTTGACCTTAAATATTTTTGTTTGTGTTATATATTATTTTATAAAAATTATACCAATAAAAATATATTTAAAATAGTATATTTTTTTGTTCAGTTGGATTCTTGTACTAAATTTTGATTCTTTATTTGATATATTTTGTCATTAATAATACAGGTGCAGCCTATTGTGTATGTAATGCTGCGATGAGTGACTCGGTGCTTCAAAAGAACATTGATTATGCTTGTGGAAATGGTGCTGACTGTAATCAGATATCTCAAAATGGGGCTTGTTTCAGCCCTAATACAGTCAAAGATCATTGTAATTATGCTGTTAATAGTTATTTTCAAAGGAAAGGTGAAGTTCAGGGGAGCTGTGATTTCTCAGGCACTGCTACTGTTACCCAAACACCTCCTTCTGGTAATCCTCCTCTGAATTTACCTTCTTACCCTCCTCAGGTATTAGCATTTTTATTTTATTCTCATTTCTGTACGTTGTATGATTTACAGGCGCAAATTCTGTTTGTTTTTCTGGGAACCCGAGGTATGATTACTTGACTGCCATCTTAGTTGGATCTTGTCTTTTTACCATTGTCATATTTCGTTCACTAAATTGATTAGAGATTTGAAATTTATTGCTGTTGTGAATGTTGGTAAATCCGAATGAAGTCTCGATAGTTGAGTTTTGATAGATCATAAGTTCATTAGGATAATGATGTTTAACTTTTCTTCCAATAATAAGAGGATTAGGTTTCTTTCCATGTCGTTATGTTATCTGTTTAAGCATTATGTTCATGGTTTCTGAGAAAATAATCTATCAAAAGTAAATGATATTTGGAACACATGGAGAATTTATCTAGATATGCTATAACGGGTTGTACCTCTTCTTTCTTGATTAGAATGATATTTGGAATGGAATACATGGAAAATATGCTCTATATATTAAAAAAAAAAAAAAAGATCTAAGATATGCTATAACGGATTGTACCCTCCTCTTACTTGATTATAATATTCAACAATGCCTTTATGCAAGTTATCGTTAATCAAAGTTCATGTGTGATGATGGATGCTATATTTTACTGCTTTTTGTGTATATAATATATACAATGATCAACTTGTTAAAATAACAACCCATCATATATATTACTTACTGCAAACTAACTAATTCTTGCTCAAATGCCTAAAGATCTTTATAGTTGCAATTGGCAAAATCCCATTTATGGTTGTTGAGGCTTTTTGTTCAAATATGATGGTTCTCACAAACCCTGGTTGTTTGTTTGAAACGGCTATGACTGTTGGTCTGAAATATTATTCACATTCTGCTTTGTTGTATAATTGCAGCACTACAACACCAACACCAACACCACCGGGAACCGGAACTGGGACCCCTACTCCAGGGACTGGGACCCCTACTCCAGGGACTGGAACTGGGACGGGGACTGGAACACCAGGGACAGGAACTGGTACTGGGACTGGAACACCAGGAACTGGAGCTGGAACCGGAACTGGAACGGGCACAGGGAATGGGATCAATGTAAACCCACCGATAGGACTGGGGCCTACGGGAAATGGGTTTGACAACAGTGGTTCTGTGTCTCATCACCAAATCAACAAGCTTTTTGTTGTTGAAAGCCTTTTGGTTACGTGCTTGATCTGGTCAGGCTTATCTAAACAGGGTTAGATAATGGATATATGATGTGTGGATGAATACTAGTTCGTGCTGTAAAGTAGGCTATAAGTTATAGGTTGTATTCTATGATTACCTTTTCATAGTATGACAAAGATGTCTTCATGCCTGAGGTATAATAATTCATCGTCGAGAACCAGTTTTTTGTTTCATCTCTTTGTAATTGAGAAACAAAGATGTAACGTGGTTGAAAATGAAGATTAGCCTTGATGACTTGTACCAGTTTTATTATGCATAATCTGTTTGTAATCGAGTCATCAGGGCTTATCAATCAAGTTGACTATTAATCCATAAATCAAAGATAGGGATTAGACACGGTTCAAGAACTTCCGTGTGACAGATTTTTGGCTAATTGGTTTAAGAGAAATGACATATATCTTCCTACAAATCCTTGTTTTTGGATTCTTGTCATATGGGGGAATATATTGTTTTTCTTGATGCAAACAGTCGGGTCAAAGGTTTGTATGATATTTTCTAAAGTCTATCATTGCGCAAAAAAAAGAAAAGAAAAAAAAAAAAAAGGATCCACCAAAGTTATTTACATCACAATCTTCAACGCTACTTTAAATATTGGAATGAATGATCAAAACATACATTTCTTATTTACACAATGTCGAATCTCTACAAGAATGCTTTCTAATGGAAAAGGTTCAGGCTACACATGAAGATATTCTATTGTTCAGATTGAGGAACCAATACCTTATCGTCCTGTTTTGACAACAATGAGAGACTAGTAGTAGTCTTGATGAAATCCTTGATTAAGTTGGTGACAGCATCCGGCTTCTCAACATGTGGGATATGACCACATTCAGGTATTTGACGAATTACAGCATTTGGAAGCTCAGAATGTAATCGCTGCGTGATATTACATATGATTTTATTTTAGATGCTGGGTACTTTATTATACAATAGTTAATTAATGAAGTATTATGATGTGAAGCTACTAACCACTGCAAGTTTGCTGTCAATTATTTGATCATCTTCACCCCATATTATAAGAGTTCTCTTCGAAACCTGGGACACCGTCAGAATAAAAAATTTCATTATCAGACTCAAAGAAATATCAGTGCATTTTCTATAGAGAAATTACGTGATGTGGAAGTAAAATGGACCTGACTAATTTGGGCCGTGACGTTATATCCACCGCTGTTCATAAAGTCAACTGTTGCTTCCTCCCACCAAGGTAATAGACAATGTAAACGTCCAATCTAGAACAGTAATAAACATTTTTGTTACACGAAATTGAGGAAATTGTTTTAGATTAAATATATATATCTAAGGGAACTTACACGAGTCCAATCTAGGCATGTATCAAAAGGCAGAGAACTAAAAGTCAGATTAGTAGCGAAAATACGCAACGGGGGGCTCTTTAACAAAGATACCTGGTCAAAAATGTCATGTGTTTAGTTAACGGAAGCCACATTATAAGTTTATAAAGAGCATGAAAAAGAAACAGAAAAACAAATGGATATAGAAATAGGGTGAATTTTATTTCTTCTTTGTGTGTGTGTGAATTTTTAATGATGAAGAAATGTGGGAATTTTAGTTAATTAAAATTATAAGAACACTAAAAAAAAAAAATAAGGGATGTAAAGGGCATTCACAACAAAACACCAACTTCAGCATCCATTGAGCATAGCTTATAGAAGCTTAAAATAGGCTATTCAAAGGTATACGGGCTAAGGTTGTGCATGTTCCTAATCACACTAACCCTTAACCTAAGCCAAAAAATGTGCAACAAAATGGTTTGTTCCGAAGGAGCAAGAGACTAACAATTTTTGAGTTTGCAAGATCCAGAAGATTTAGAAAAAATATGCTAAGCTTTTCAACACATCAAAAATCAACTCATTTCGAGTTGTATAAGTGAAGTGATGCCAACAGGGTACCGAGTAAGAGTTTTACAGATGTCCTTGCTCGAGTTTGAGCCTGAGTAGAAGAAACAAGCTCAAAACATCTAACGAGTTACATTCGAGCTATTAAGGACACAACTTGAATTCTGATCGAGCTTTTGGACCCTATTAAAAAAGCCTTCAAATATATGTAAATAGGAGTTGAACTCTTATCAAGTTACTTGAGCTCGGTAGAACGCGAGTTTGTCCATCTTAAAATTATAGAACTATCGAATTGAGATCAAATGTACCATAAATAGGTATGGACGTATGGTTTCTAATGAACATTTTAAGTTATTGTGGCCTCCCCAAATAAAACTCGAATCTTCCTCACACTATCATTTAAGCTTGCATCGAGCTATCGAATTGAGTTCATTTATAAGTTCATAGGCTTTACTCATGCAAGTTCCCTCATCGTGCTATGCTGAAGTAGGCCATTGATTGTCAAATCATTCAGTTAGGTTTGAACTTAACATGCTTTATAACTTGGTACTTCAAAAGCTATAATCACAGATTCACAATGACCTAGCACAATTAGCACACAAAATTGAGCCTGTCTGATCTCCAAAATTATTTTGTACCATTTTCATCGAGGAAGTATTACTCAACCTCTAAATCTGAGAAACGCAAATTAACAGAACAAAAAAGATGCATCAAGATTTGACATACTCACACCAGCATAAGCTACAAATTTTGGTAACCTAGAGAGGCTTCCTGTGCCTTCTGAATAGACACTAGCGTCAATCAGTATCAGCTTCTCAACCTGTACAAAAGGAGAAACAAATCCAAATAGACCCTTCAACACAAACAGCTCCGCTTGTACAAAACAAAATTCAAGTTGGAATAATGTTGCTTATATTAGAGGAGACACTTTCAGTTCACATAATTATAAAGATATAGATTTGGGGTATGTTTTTATCTTTGATGTGTAATACGTTGAACAAAGATATAGATACAAAGGAAGTGGATCAAATGGGATGATAAGCATCCAATTTTTATTTTTTCCTTTTCTTTTAGTCAATAAAATTTCGTAGAACTTTATAATAAAACAAAGATTTAGACTACTATTGACAAAATCTGATTTTTGTAAATCATACTTGACACACTAAATATTAATAAAAAAACGAAAATTAAAAAACAAACGACAAGAACTTGTCTATACTTACAGCTTCTGGATGATTGACAGCAAAGTCGATTGCAACCGCTGCTCCAAGACTTGGCCCTACTAGCAACATAGGCCTTCCAATGTAGGACTTCCAGAACTAATTTATAAAAATACAGAAATAATAAGAGAAGCTAGTCATTATGAAACCATCAGATGGAAACTCCAATCCCCATTCATATAGGCATTTGACAATCTTGGCCCTTCTTTTGTGGTTTCCATTTGTTATTTAGCGACCATAATCACATTTTTATTGCTATGCTAAACATGTAAATTCCACCCACATAATGAAAAGAATCAACAGTAAGAATTAATAACTTGCATGTGTATCCAAATTCCATGACTCAATACTGCAACAAAAACCTTATGTTTAAAGCTAATTTGGGCAGACTTGGACTAGTAAAAGACAACTGGAATTTTGCTTGTTTACCTGATAGAGGTGATCACGCTTGGACTCTACATTACATAATGGAAGCGTTTCTGAAATTTCAAGAAAGATAACAAGAGAAAAAGATTAAATAGCAAATTAAATTATATTAATCAATATAAAAAGATGGAAAAAGATAATAAGTCAACCCAAGTCAGAGAAACCCCATCCTAGAATATCAATTGCCCAAGTCTCAAAGCCAGCCTGCTCAAGAAGTGGGAGTGTGTATCTCCATTCTAAACAAGAGCTGAAGAATAAGAGTCAATCAACAATTAATTATAATGCCTTTAAAAAACCAGAGGTAGTAAATTTCTCCATATGATTTATATGACTCGATCTGTTGGAAAATTTTGCGAACAAAGGAATGTTTGTGATTTTCAAACACATCCTGAAATAAGATTTGTTGCAAATTTCATGATAGAGTGGGACAACATGCTTATTACTAACACTTCCAAACAGATTGAATTTCTGGAAACCCCAACCCGCCTGCCAGACTGCCTGCCACAGGTGACCCGCTCAGATAGTGGACTGAAGTAGGGATACTTCCAAATACCCTAATCGCAAGAACCAACTAGGCTACACACGGGAGGTTTTTACTAGCACATTTATATTTTTAATATGATAAATCAAACATATATGAAATCAATAGCCATGTACCTGTCAAACCCGTGGAGTAGAACAAGCGGATTGGTTGCATCTTGTATTAGCGGCTTCACGCAACTACTCATAATACAATTGTTTGAAATACTAAGCTGCACATATCAGCAGCACAAACACAATATCTATCCATCAGAATCTTGAATATAATGTATAAACTGAAAGATTTTGACTGCAAGTGTTGATAAGCTAACCTACAAATATCATCATCATGCACAATATACAACAGAAGAAGATACATGACACAATTTGAAGCAATTTTAAAGCTATCAACAGTAGTACAATCAGAGTCTAAGAAATACAACATTCAAATTAGCTAAAAACCCAACCATAATTCATCAATTATTATATATATATTAACTTTTCGAATTATCAATAAAGACATAGATAAAAGAAATCCACAAAACAAAAAATACCATATCAATTTAGGTTGAACCAAAAAGTACAAGTTGGGGAATTTAACCTCAACGGGCAGTCTCTGAATCCTTGAAGCTAGTTTTCGGGCAAATGGGTCTTTAATTTTTTCAACTTGTTTGGGCAGAAACTTTGGGAAAACTTGGGCCGAAATTCTGATAACCGGCGGCGACCGGCAATTCATTTTTGTGGGTAACAAAGAAGAAGAAATGCTGACGGTGAACATGGGTGATGTTATGAGATATGGGTGGTGTGGGGGGACTAAAATCAGAAATATTGAAATGTAGAGATTTTAGGGAGGGTGGTTTCTTTTTTTCTAATGAGAGAGACAAGAGAGGTGAAATGTAGTTACAAATTTCTGGTCCACCATGTTGAAATGCAGATGCAGGACACTAGAGAATCCTCTGCCACTTCTCATAACATTTCTAGGTTGTTTGCAGGCCGTCCGTCTATATGCGTACAAGCAAACAACCACCGGTAACAAGAGCGTCTCCAATGTTATCATTAATACTCCCCTCCTTCGCTCCCAATTTTATAGTCTAATTTTACTTTTACACTAAGTGTTTTAATTTTAGGGTTAATTATTATGAAATGCATTCACCTTGTACCGAATGTCTATTGTATGTATCATACTTACGAGAGGTATATTTAATGCATCCAACTTTCAAAAACAGTTTATTGTATGTATTTTGATGATGTGTCGTCCGTTTAAGATGCCACGTGGCATCCTCAGAAGATGACACATCATCAGTATACATACAATAAACCGTTTTTGAAAATTAGATGCATTAAATACATCACCCGTAAGTATGATACATACAATAGACATTCGGGACAAGTTAAATGCATTTCTAAATACTTAACCCTTAATTTTATATAGACTTCCATAAATAGATAAGAATAATAAGATAAAGTTCTTTTGTACACATAGTGTATATATGAAAGACTAAAAAAAATAGATATAAAGTAAAGGGTAAAACTGTCATCTTATCAAAAAAAGTAAGAGGGATAATTATGTTTTCTTAAATAGGTTAGATTATAGTATTGCACCATAGATGGTACACATTTATTCGGTGAAAACACATCCACCTTTGATTTCATCTAAATTAAAAAATGGCGGTGACATTTTCATATATAAATTGAAATGCTGGTGCGGTGACATTTTCATAATTAATGTGAACCTTGTTTATTATTCATAGTTTACTTTAATTGTTAATGTTTTTTTTTTCTTTTTTTGGTCACACGCCATTTTTTATATAAATGAAGCTCATTTTTTAGTTGATGTAATTTTTGAAAAAATGAAGGTTTATGTTTATTGATTCACACATGTTTATGAAGTACTAGTTACTCTTGCAATACAGCGATGACAAATGATGAAAATGTAGTGGTGGTCGATGGTAATAACTACCAATAATGTTGATAAAAAATATAGAGATATTTGTTGGTTGTGGACGTTAGTAATGACGTTTTGTGACACTTCACCAAATTAGGTAATAATTTACCTCTAATCACGTGCATTTATTACGCTAATTCCCTACGAAAAATTCAAACCAAACTATTGATGTGAGATAAGTCTAGCGAGCCCAAAACTTTTGGACAAAAAGTATTACGAAAATTATAATTATTTATAATTACTTATAATTATAAACTAATTATACGAAACAATATCGGAAGGGATCTGACAAAATAAATACGATAGTTGGTTATACAAAATTCTGAAACAACTCGAAAATATTTCAAAACTATTTCGAAATATTAATTGTTCAAAAAATTATGAGGAATAATGTTCAAATAATTGTAAATATACGTTTTATATTAAACATATCAAATTTTGTATAAAACATATACAACAGTATCAAATAATAAAACTTTCATTTTTATTATTTCAAATAAAGTATTTGGAACAATACTGCAAAATAATTTTACGAATATAAAATTCTAAATTTGCTAAAATTGAACCCGTACACAAAATTAACGGGTTAAATACCCAAACTTTTACCACAACTGGAATATCCGGAGACATAACTCGTACCGAGCCATGCCTCCCTTTGACATTTTAAAATCTGTACACAATATTTATACTCCCTCCCTTCACCTTTGTGATCACTCAAACACCTAACTCAAATAATTGAGCTCACTCTCTTCCTCTCCTCTGTGATCAATCGGCATAGCAAAACAAGCAGGAGCAACACCATTTCAACATTTCTTTATACATCTTCATCCCTTTATCATCAACTAACAACAACAAAGATAACATAATCATCACTATATCATCATCATCATCGTCTGATTATCATCTTCACCGAATCATCATCATCGTATCAGAATCAACATCAACAACATCACAAAATCATCATCATCATCTCAACATCACTATCTTTAATCATTGTGAGGAACTTTGTTTTCTTCAAAATGCTTACATAAATTGTTATTACACTTGCTATATTGTGTAAACATATCATGGTTGTGCTTGATTGAATATTAAAAACGATTAAAACCAAAACAAACTCTGTATATATGTAATTTGTTGCGAACAGGGTCTGTAAAATGACCGAATCCGGCGGATTCATTTGAATCCGACGGATTCATAGCTAAACACACACGTATTTTCTTCTGTAAACAAATATGGAACGGATGGAAATTTTGTGAATCCGGCGGATTCCACGATTAAAAATCACATATTTTGCCTTTTTAAACAGATAGTGAATCAAGTAAAATTTGGGACGAATCCGACAGATTCACCTGAATCCGGCGGATCCGTAGCTTAAATGTCAGTACCTAACATTCTTTAAAGCATTGGACTAAATCTGGACCCAATCCGACGGATTCCTTTGAATCTGGAGGATTCTCAAAAGTTGTACACAATCCAGTGGATTCACTTGAATCCGGCGGATTCATCATTTACCCGGTGGATCTGTAACTAAATACAGCAGACTGACTTTTGATTTTTAAATGTATACAAACATTTAAACGATTATATTAGTATGAAATGACATTACGACTCAAGGTTTATTAATGACTTGTAAATGATGTGAATACGAGGTACGAAATTAGTTCTAAAAACTCACGCGAACATATAACATATATAACATATATATACATATATATATATATATATATATATATATATTGTTGAGTCACTGGTCGTCAAACTCAAGATGGTCACTGATCTCAAAGATTAAGGGGGAGACTTAGATAATGTCTGCAAGCAAATTGTTGAAGTCATTAGTCGCTGATGAGCGAAGTCACTGAAGATGGCTTATACTCTCAAGTCTCTGACCCACTTAATGAAGATCTCTCTAAGAAGAAATGATTCATGTCAAGCTCCTGTTGCTGATGTTTATGTTCGCTGATCTTCTCTCACTCTGTGTTACTAAAGGTTTTCTTGTCGCTGTTTGTATCTTAGACCAGTAGAGGAAGAATCTATAAAGATCAAAGACTCAACTATGTGTGTCGCTGATACTCATCTATCAGCGAAAGTCTCCAAGTCCTCTTGAGTTCTCTCTTCTGCTGAATAAAAGAAGTCGCTGAAGGTTAGCTATTCAAGTCATTCTTTAGAGCATGTTAGCTCGCATCGAGAATGAGGAGAATTGATACATCTATCAGTGACTGCAGCATTAAATGCCGCATTAAATAAGAAGTCAACATTCGGCGTTACTACGGCGCAGCACGTGTTCCTCGAAACTTGAAAAGAGCAACGTGGAAGCTTTTGATTGGTCTATGGTACATGGTGATATTTCCCAAGACAGAATGTCGTGCCATGATGTGTCACATCTCAACTACCTCTCCAATCAAGCAGCGACACGTGTCCATCAGATCCGGAAATCAAGGATTTCAGCGTCTATAAATAGCGTAGTATGTTGTACTTCATTTCGTGTCGATTACTTGTATTGTCACTTGTTTGTCAGTGACTAGTTTGTCTAAGATACAAGTAACACCAGCAAGTGAACTAGTAGCGTGTTTGTCCACTACTAGTTTATTTCAGCGAGTGAGCAAGTTAGCGTGTTTGTCCACTACTGCTCATCTCCTTTGTAATAGCTGTATTGTTTGATTTAGATTAGTTTTGGCTAATCTATTCCGCAATCAACAAGAGATAAATTTTATCAATAAAAGAATTTATCTTTCAGCTACATTTGTATCAGCAACTGAACTGTTTATCTTATATACATACTTGTGTTCATATTGTTGTCACTTTAATACGGTTAAAAACTTGTTAAACAAAGATAACACATTATAACAGAAAAGAAAAGTTTTTAATTGTATTCAACCCCCCCCCCCCTTCTACAATTAATTCACTGTTAACGATTCACAATCACTAACATAATAGTGATTAGGGACTCACAATTGGTATCAGAGCAGAGTTGGTTTAAAATATAATTTAACCAGATCTGCAATGGAATCCGTTAAGTACAGTTGTGTTGATTCTGAGTACCAGAAGGGAAATGGCTCCACTACAAAACCTCCAGCCTTTGACCCATCAAGAATTGAAACCTGGATGTCCAGGATGATGATGTTCTTAGACCTTGTTGATGATCGTCTTTGTTCTATAATAATTGACGGACCTCACACCCCCACTGTCATTATTCCTGCTGTTGCAACTACTGCAACCACTCCTGCCCTACCAGAAATGGTTATGCCAAAAAGGGAGGAACAATGGACAGATGAGGACAGGCGCATGGTCAGGCTGGATAAACAAGCTAAAATATACATAAGCATGTCACTTCCAGATGAAGTGTTTGAGTCCATTAGATTGTGTAGTACAGCGAAACACATGTGGGACACTCTAAGAAATATCTATATTGGAACCCCCGACATTATTCGCTGTAGAGAAGTAAATCTGACTCGTCAATATGAACTGTTTGCCATGGAACCCAATGAGTCACTGGCCTCCACCTATACTAGATATCAAGCTTTAATAAATAAAATGGAAAAGGCTAATATAGGAAAAGATCAAAGATTTGTTGTCGAAAAATTTCTAGAACTGTTGCCTAGAAAAGTTTGGGGAACCATTGCAACATGTACTCGACAACGTAATGATTATACTTCTCTCAATCTAACTCAGATTTATGGTATATTGTTAAACTGGGAACAATCTGAAAAATAGGCTGATCAAAGTGAGCACATTCGTGTTGCACTAGGCAGTCAAAAGATTTCTAATGCCCTTGTAGCTGAGCTAGAAGAGATTGATCAAAAGCAGAAAGTTAAAATCACTCAGTTGAGTTCAAAGTCACTAATTGCAGATGAGGAAGGTTGTGCTGCTGACAGTCAGTCTGAAGTCAGCTATGAAGAAGGACTAGAGAAGCTGGAAAGAGATATGACCATGATGGTTGCAAATTTCAGAAAGAACACAAGGTTTAACAAATTTGCTGGTGCACCATCAAGTGACATCTCAAAGTCAAAAGGTGACTGCTACAAATGTGGCAAACCTGGTCACTTTGCAGCTGACTGTAGATCCAAAGCTGTCAATCCTCTCCCTGAACAAAGACCCAGCTTCAGAAATGACAAGTATAACAAGTACAAGTCAAAATACAAGAAGCTGAAAGCTATGTCCAAAATTGGCAAGAAGAAGGGAAAAGGATTCGTCGCTGAAGAAGGATCCTTCAGCGACTCTGACTCAACCTCATCATCTGATGAAGAAGAAGCTATGATTTGTTTAGATAGAGATTACTGCCTGATGGCTGATGATGCTGACTTCCATGAAAACATCAAAGAAGTAGCTAAGAAATGTTCAGCATCTGGCTGGGATCCAGAGACTCTCTACAAGGTACATTGTTTTAAATCAGCTTCAGTGACTGAAAAGGAGAATATCTTTGAGACTTTGATAGTTGACCTATCAAATGCTCATGATATTCAGAAGAGGCAAGAATGCATGATCAATGACTTAACATCTAAACTTAAACTTCAAGAAGAAAACTTGTTGAAAATGAAGGATCTAAAACTTGAACTTGATGCACAAATACATGCAAATCAAATGTGCATTCAAGAGAAAATAAGTTTTGAAACCAAATTTTCTCAACTCAATGAAGTTATAAAGTCATGGTGCAAATCTGCATTAAATGTAAATCAGTGTGTTAATAATCAAATTCCAAAACAAGTAAAAGCTATTTTGGGAGGTGACTATGACACAGCTGCTTCTCTGGCTGATGCCACAAGCATTGATCAAATATTCAAGCCTGATCAATCCTTTTCAAACTTCGTTTTTGAACCAATGGCAGTCCTCAGCGAGCCTAAACCAAATCACTTTGTTAAAAGCTCGCTGGTCACTGACAACTGTGATATAGCTGCAAGTATTGATGAACTGAAAGACTTGAGCATAAATGAGTCAACAACTAATCCAGTTTCCATCAGTATTACTGCTATCAATCAAAAGTCATTCAGCAACCTCACTTCTGACACTTCAGTGACTGATGATCTTGTCATCAGAGACTTGGAGTCAAAGAAACAAACTAAGACAGTAAGTCTGAATTCTTTTAAATCTCAATCAAATAAGCATTTTGAGCAAAAGAAGTCTAAAGCCACAAATAAAAAATGCTATAAGTGTAGAAGTAGGCAACATATGTCAACAGATTGTTCATCAATACAAGCTTGTGTCCAATCAACCACCAGCAGTGAATCAAATGTCTTGCTGGTCAGTGGAAGCCAAGTTCAAGGCTTGTCCACCATGAACCCATCTCAGGATGGGTTCATAAATTGAACTAATAGTTTATTCCTGATGTAGGGCATTCTTAGAGAAACAATCTGGTATCTGGACAGTGGGTGTTCCAGACATATAACCGGATGTAAGTCCCTGCTCAGCGACTACCAGGATGAAAGAGGTCCTGATGTAGTTTTTGGTGATAACAACATTGGTAAGACCAGAGGGTATGGGGTCTTGACCAATGGAAATGTGATGTTTAAAAGGTGGCATATGTTGAAGGACTGAAGCATAATTTATTAAGCATCAGTCAGTTCTGCGATGCCAAGAATAAAGTGCTATTTGATCATGAAGCTGGAGTTGTTTACAACAAAAATGGAAGTGCTGTCCTGGGTGCTCAAAGAAAAGGAAACACATATGTAGTCAATATGGACTCAGCACAATCAGGAACATGCTTTTATTCCAGAACCGTTTCAGAAGAAAAATGGTTATGGCATAAGCGACTCTCTCACCTGAACTTCAAGGCCATCAGCAAGCTCAGCAAGAATGTTTTGGTAAATGGTCTTCCAAAGCTTACTTTTGACAAAGACAAGCTTTGTTCAGCGTGTGAGAAGGGAAAGCATCACAGCTCCTCTTTCAAAAGCAAACAAACATCTTCAGTGACAGAATGTTTTCAACTGATGCATATGGATCTATTTGGTCCTGTGAGTTCTCCTAGTCTTGGTGGTAAAAGGTATTGCTTGATAATTGTGGATGAATATTCCAGATATACTTGGGTATTCTTCCTCAAAGCCAAAAGTGATGCAACACAGGAAATCATATCCTTTATCAAAAAGATGGAAAACTTAAATGATTGTTCAGTTAAACATTTAAGAAGTGATAATGGCACTGAATTCAGAAATATTGACCTTGAAAGTTTCTGTGATTCAAAAGGTATTTCTCAAAACTTCTCTGCACCAAGAACACCTCAACAAAATGGTGTTGCAGAGAGGAGAAATAGAACCTTGATTGAATCAGCAAGGTCAATGCTCATAGATGCTGGTCTTAAGACCCACTTCTGGGCTGAAGCAGTTAACACTGCCTGCTACACTCAAAATAGGTCTCTGATTGTCAAGAGACATGATAAGATAGCCTATGAGGTGTTAAGGGGGAGAAAACCTGACATAAGTTTTCTTCATGTTTTTGACAGTACCTGCTATGTCTTAAACAAAAGAGATCACTTAGGAAAGTTTGATCCCAAAGCTGATGAAGGTATATTTGTTGGTTACTCAATCATTTCAAAAGCTTTCAGAGTTTATAATAAAAGAAGGGAATGTATTAAAGAATCAATGGATTTACCTTTGATGAATCTTATGATGAATCACTCACTGATCCAAAAGATTATGAAAACCTTATTTTTAACACAATCAGTGATGACAAGCATGAGGTTCATCCATCAGATTCTGAAAGGGAAGATGATGTCCCTGAAGATACTTCTGGCTCTACTTTAGCTAAGAATAATTCAGAAACTTCATCTTTGCCTATTGATATCCCATCATCATCTCATCATTTGCATCAAAATAACAACACTCACTTTTCAAATCAAAGCTTAAACATTAATCATGCTTCTAATGCTGATGTGTCTGGTGGATCATCTCTGAATAATCAAATCACTGCTGAACCTCAGCGAGTGACTAAATGGACTAGACATATTGATAATCAATTGATTATTGGTGATCCTCAATCCAAGGTCCAGACCAGATCAGCATCTGCTAACTTTTGTTTGCATGTAAGCTTTGTGTCACTTATTGAGCCCAAAAAGATTGATGAGGCACTCACTGATCATCACTGGATAGCTGCCATGCAAGATGAGCTATCTCAGTTTGAAAGAAATAAAGTGTGGAAGTTAGTACCTCAAGCTGCTGGGAAATCTGTGATTGGAACAAGATGGGTGTTTAGAAACAAGATGGATGCAGATGGTGTTGTAATAAGGAATAAGGCTAGATTGGTTGCACAAGGTTACTGTCAGCAAGAAGGAATTGATTATGATGAAACCTTTGCACCAGTTTCTAGGCTTGAAGCAATCAGGTTGTTCTTAGCATATGCAGCTCACAAGAAATTCAAGGTATATCAAATGGATGTGAAAAGTGCCTTCTTGAATGGAAAGCTGTAGGAAGAAGTGTATGTGAAGCAACCACCTGGATTCACTGATCCCAAGCATCCAGGTTATGTCTATAAGCTGGAAAAAGCTTTATATGGACTAAAACAAGCTCCTAGAGCTTGGTATGACACTCTCTCCACCTTCTTAACTAACTGTGGGTATGTCAGAGGTAAAATTGACAGCACACTTTTTATTAAAAAGGATAAGAGAGATGTTATATTGGTCCAAATTTATGTTGATGATATTATTTTTGGGTCTACTAACAATGACATGTGCAAGGAATTCAGTAACCTCATGACTAAAAGTTATGAAATGAGCATGATGGGTGAACTAACATTTTTCCTTGGTCTGCAAATAAAGCAAACCAAAACTGGTATTTTCATAAATCAAGGAAAATATGTTAAAGATCTATTAAAGAAATTTGATTTCACCAATTGCTCATCCCTTGCTACACCAATGTCATCTGCAGTAAAATTACATGCTGATCCTGATGGTAAATCTGTGAACATCACTGCTTACAGAGGAATGATCGGGTCACTGCTGTATTTAACTGCTAGTAGACCAGACATTATGTTTTCTACTTGTCTATGTGCTAGATATCAAGCTGATCCAAAGGAATCCCATTTGCTCGCTGTCAAAAAAATATTCAGATATCTGAAGGGTACACCAAATCTTGGTCTCTGGTACCCATCTGGTTCAGATTTCTCACTGAAGGGATATTCAGATTCTGATCATGCTGGATGCAAAATGGACAGAAAGAGTACCTCTGGTAGCTGTCAGTTTCTTGGAGAAAAGCTTGTAAGCTGGTCAAGCAAGAAACAAAATTCTGTCTCAACTTCTACTGCTGAGGCTGAATATGTCACTGCTGGAGCCTGCACTGCTCAAATTCTGTGGATGAGGAATCAACTCGCTGACTATGGTTTTGACTTTGGCAATGTTCCAATTTATTGTGACAGTCAAAGTGCCATTGCCATAGCAAATAATCCTGTGATGCACTCAAGGACAAAGCATATTGATGTCAGATATCACTTCATTAGGGACCACGTCATGAAAGGTGACATTGAACTGCATTTCATTCCAACTGATTACCAACTCGCTGATATTTTTACAAAACCTTTAGATGAGAAAAGATTCACCTTTCTCATCAGCGAGTTGGGCATGCTGAACCTAAATGATTAACACCTGTTTGTTTAATAAAAGGAAGTTACAGAATATATAGTTTATACTTTTAACACACTGACCTATTATTCTCACTGATCTAGTCAGCAAGAACAATAAGTTAGCATTGTTATAATCAATAAATTATGTACTTTGTAACTACACATGAAAATTCCTTATATCACATAAATAAACTATATCTTATGCTTCACATACTTGACTAGCTGTTTGGATTAGTATTCTAAGTTGTAATTTGATCAGCGACATCAAATGTGAAACATAATATTTATTTTATTTTATTTTACGATATAACTTATTTTCATCTCGCTGAGACATGATGTATCAGCGAAAGTTCTGTTATTATTTAATACTGCATTTATTTCGACATATATTCCTTACAATTAATACATTTTGCATTTAATTTTTAACGATTTATATTCCTAATAAATACTTTATTAAAATATCTTATGGGAACTCGAAAAGGTACACTTTTTCTGACACCTCGTATACCTTTCCGGCGCACCACTCCCATCACCATTTAATGTTACCACTTATCACCATCATCACCCTACTCCACTACCACCAACCACATTTTTTTTTATTTTTTTTACTTTTTGACCACGTACATACTCGTTTTGACCACACATTCTCAACATCACTAACCGTATATAAGCAGCGAAACCCTTACCTTTTCATTCTTTACGCTTTCTAATTTTTCAAACTACATCTTCTTCATTTTTCTCTGCAAATATCTCATCTTTAAATCTTCTACTTTTTTTAAAAAAAATGGCAAGGACATAATTTTTCAATAATGCTTACACACCGACCCCAGAGATTAAAGCTCTTCGAGCCTCTGCGGTCAGTGAGACCCTTGTCATTACAGTTCCCAAATCAAACTATTTGGGAAATGTAAACTGTCCTAAACCTGAGTATGCGGAGGTGATAAACTTTTTGAAAAATCACTTTATCCTCCCTGCTCTTACCTTGTCTCCTGGGGAAATGAACCCAGAATGGCTCAGTGAGTTCTGGTATACCTGCACTCACTCTGTCGTCTCTGGTGTTTCCCAACTCCAAGGTTTTATAGACAATGGTACCCAACCCATCATAATAACTGCCAACACCATCCGCTCCATTTTACAACTGCCGACCTATGAGTCGTACGAATCGCTGCCAGAGAGCGACGTTGCCAAACAAGGCCTCGTCGAACTCACTGAGATTGAGTGTAAATACTCAGTCGATGGCAGTGGTAACCGTAAGTACTCTACGGTCCATAAAAAAAATGGATGGTGTTTGGAATGCTCTTTTCACAAACTTTATCCAATCTTTGGGCACAAAATCAGGGAGCTATGATCAATTCAGCTCCCTGGAGGCCCAGATCAGTTGGTCACTGGTCAACTCTCTACGAGTTGACTATGCAAGTGTGATCTTTAACGAACTGATCACCAAAGTCGCTGAGCCTGCCAGGGCAAAATATGTGCCTTACCCTAGGTATCTCTCACTGATCTTTAGGGATCTAAAGATCAGTTTGCTGCCTATGATAGGGTATCATTTCAGGGATTTGAGCCCACTCTGGTAGGATCTCAAATTTTTGCAAAACCAGCGACTGTGGTTTTACCTGCTTTTATGAAACATCCGGGGATCCTTGCACCCCAGCCTGTAACTTCTGTACATATGTCAGTTGCTGCCCCCCCATCGACCACGTCACTGACCACACCCCCAGTGACTACTGTTGGTCAACCACCAGTTAAGAAACCACCAACTGCTCCCAAGAAAAAATCAAATTAGGGTCCCTGACATTAAAGGATCAGGGACATAGTAAGAAGAAGACATCTACGGATGCCAGTGGTGAATCAGTGACTGTACGTTCAGTTGCTGAGGGCACCACTGCTGAACCCTCAACTTTACCTGCTTCACTGGACTCCCGAAAGTCCAGTGACTCTACCAAGGGAAAACTACAGACAGCTGCAGTGGATCAATCCACTGTTAGCAGTGATTCGGGTGCACCCCACACCCTCAGATTGAGTCAACCCAGCCACTTGTCATCCTCACAAAAGGGTGACATTTCATTCAAAGGGCAAGTGACATCAGTGGGTGATAACACACTCATAGCTGATGTCACACCACTGGCTACAGACCCGGGCCATCTCTCATCTATCACTGCACCGACTGTCAATGTCTCACCACTGACCCATGGTGAGATACAGGTCGCTACTTCTATTTCCAATGAACCACCAGCTAAATCACAAGCTGATGATGAGGAAATCATGCCTATGGACACCTCTGAGGACACCCAACCCATTCCTCCACCCACATCCAACTCTCCCATCAGAGAGCTCACCCCCACTTCTTTCTCCAATGATAACATCCAAGTCACTGCTGATCAGATCTCACCCCCTGATCAGGTAGCCCAATCTACACCTACCCCCATTATTAATACCCAAACTACTCCCCCAAACACCTCCACTCACTCCACATCTGATCAGCTACTGATGGAGTACATTGCCCAATCCCAAACCCAAACCCAAATTAAGATGCTCACTGAAGACCGTGAGGCACTTATTGGCAATGTCTCTGTCCTTCAGAAAGCTGTTGCTGCTCTCACTGATGTATACAACTCCATTGAACCATGGAGCACATCTGTTAGTGAGAGGGTACAAACAGTAGTTGATGCTAGTGCTGCAATAAACCATGCAGTCACTGAGCTAGCCTCCACCTCCACCAACAACTTCACCAATCATGCTGCTGCCATTGCCCAGCTCACCACCAACCAAAATGATTTAGCCATTTCTGTATCTAACTACCTGTATAACACTGACAAAGTTATTAAGGTACTTCCACAGGTTGTCTCACAGCTCACAAAGACAAGAGCTGAGGTCGCTGCCCTGCGCGAGGAAAACGCAGACTTCACTGATCAGATACTTAGGGCAGTTGATCAGTTTGAGCGAACCAGTCAGGGGGAGAGTGAAGAAGAGGACTTTGTCTCTGATCCAGAGATGCCCCGTAAGATGACTGATCCGCTATCAAACAAGACTCACAGGGACATTGTGCTCACTACCTATGCACTTCGTCCTATCGCTGAGCAACCTGAACTGGAGGCCCTTGTAGTTGCTGAACTGCATTGGGTAGATATGGAGATAGCCACTGATATGGTGGATATCACTGAGAGCTTTCCTGAGTTCAGTGCTGAAGAGCTCAGGAACTACAACGGGCTGGTGCAACAATGGGCAGTGGATGATACTGCTAGGATTGAGGGTACCTCAGTAAGCTACGAATTGGCTCGCTGGGAATGGATGAATAGGGAAGTGGTAGCTGATGCATCTGATGATGAGGAGGATGATACCATCATGCATGATGCTGATGATAATGATGATGATAACAATGATGATGGCCAGGGAGGTGGTCATGGAAATGGTCAGGGTTCAGATGATGAAGATGATATAAATATGGAGGATCAGCAACCCATATCTTCTGTTATCAAAAGAAAAAGGACCAGTGATACCTCTCCTGCATCTACTCCTCCATCAAAGAAACAACAGGTCAGTAACCCTCAATTACACATTGTCATATCTGAGGTAGCTGTACCTTCATCTCCACCAGCAACCCTAAACCTGCCCTCACCTACAGCAACTACAACTACAACAACCCAAATAACCTCACCTACAGCAACTACAACTACAACAACCCAAACAACCCAAATAACCTCACCTACAGCAACTACAACTACAACAACCCAAACAACCCAAATAACCACACCTACCCCAACAACTATAACACCAATCTCCACAGCAACTCCTTCCAACACTACCACCTCAGATACCTCCCCTACAGCATGCCTTTCCTCTGACTCAGCCTCAGATACCCCTTGTCCTGATGAAACAAAAGAACAGAGAGTTGCCAGAAAGATAAAGGCAAGACAGGACAGGGAGCATGAGATGATAATGCAAATAACCTTTCAGGCTGAGTTAAGAGAGGAACAAGAAAGGAAAAGGCTGCTGAAAGAGCAGTCAGATGCTGACAGAGCATACCTACTGGAATTGAGCTCTAAAGATGCCTATGAAAGGGCCAGACTTCTTAAACAAAAGAAAGATCAAGAAGAGTCTGATGCTGCAATTGCCAGGGTACTTGCTGAGATAGAAGAGAGTGAGCTAGAGCAACAAAAACAGAAAACTTCAGCTAGCAAGAGCTCTAAAAGGAAAGGGGGAGCTGTCAGAACAACAGTGGATAGGAAATGGGATGAAATAGATAGAAAAAGGTTTGCTGCCCGAATGACAGGAAGATCAAACCCTGCACCTATTACCAAGTTAAACTGAAAAAGTCAAGGAACCAATCTCAACCTCAGCTACTTATACAAAGAGGTTCAGAGACTCAATCAATGCTACTTGATCAAGTATGCAAGCTGCACAGAGAAGAATGGAATGAGATAAGGCTTGCTATCAGCCACTCTACAAGTGCAGCTAAGGTTGATGTTATGAAGGAGATTGATAGGCTCTATCAGAAAATGGTGTCGCTGCAACTCCTCAGACCAGAAGATACTGTCATATATGGTGAGGAAATTGTTCAGCCACCTAGCCCAAGGTATAGGTCAGGTACCAGCAGCATCTATCAAATCCCCAACACTTCAAGGCTAAATCTATCTATCCCTGCTGGAGTGCCAAAGCTTGAAGGTCATGAAGTCACTAAGGGGGAGAAGGGTCTGGTATACAGGGACCTAAATGGTGCCCTTAGGTTTCAGAGAGAAGCTGAACTTGAGAAGGTTGATCAAGAACAACTCATACACCTAATCAGGTCAGCTAGCATGCTTCCAACAGATTCAAAGATCAGAAAAGCTATTCTCGATGAAGCCTTAGCCAGAAAATTCAGATACCTGCCCTCCAAAGACAAATATGAACTTGAAGCTGAGCTTGGCATAGTGAAAGAGGAGGAGATGTGGAGAGATAAATAACTTAGATATTTTGTAATAGTTAGCTTCTGTAAATATTTATTCTATGATATATATGAGGCTTTGCACAAGAAAATCTACAAGTACAAGTCACTGGGCAACCCACCTACTATCAGAGACTCAAATCTTTTCAACTACAAAAATTTACAAGGACAAGTCTCTGAGCAATCAACTTATCAACAGAATAAAGGAGATTATTGAGCCTAAACTTTTCCTGCAACTAGTTTGTCTAAGGGAGCTTTGGCTTAAAACATTTAGGGGGAGATTGTTGAGTCACTGGTCGTCAAACTCAAGATGGTCACTGATCTCAAAGATTAAGGGGGAGACTTAGATAATGTCTGCAAGCAAATTGTTGAAGTCATTAGTCGCTGATGAGCGAAGTCACTGAAGATGGCTTATACTCTCAAGTCTCTGACCCACTTAATGAAGATCTCTCTAAGAAGAAATGATTCATGTCAAGCTCCTGTTGCTGATGTTTATGTTCGCTGATCTTCTCTCACTCTGTGTTACTAAAGGTTTTCTTGTCGCTGTTTGTATCTTAGACCAGTAGAGGAAGAATCTATAAAGATCAAAGACTCAACTATGTGTGTCGCTGATACTCATCTATCAGCGAGAGTCTCCAAGTCCTCTTGAGTTCTCTCTTCTGCTGAATAAAAGAAGTCGCTGAAGGTTAGCTATTCAAGTCATTCTTTAGAGCATGTTAGCTCGCATCGAGAATGAGGAGAATTGATACATCTATAAGTGACTGCAGCATTAAATGCCGCATTAAATAAGAAGTCAACATTCGGCGTTACTACGGCGCAGCACGTGTTCCTCGAAACTTTTTTTTGGGTAAAGGGTTTTCACCCGGTGAATATATTACTCCAAAAAATAAACGTTTAAGTACAAAGGGTGTAAGTGAGTCTCACACCACTGCCCGTTACATAGGCTAAAGAACACTACATAACTAGGCACAACCACTACCAACACACAAAGACAGCCTACTAACAAAGCTACCTATATGAGTATGACATGCCATACACATAAAACAAACAAAGCTCATAAATAAACATAAAGAATAACCAATATAGAATAAAAGAGCAACTAATTAATAAATCTTCTCGATCATCCATTAAGCACACATGAATTCGGCAAGTTCCAAGCATCCATCATCTTCAACACCTGAGATGTCTTCTTAAATCTGAATGAGAGCAATTTCAGACGAACAGTAGATACAACAATGTCCCGCACTTGGCCCACAACTCTATTAGTCTTGTGAAAGAGACCCTCTCTTGCCAAATATAATAAGAAGCAGCTGCAAAGAGAACCCGAGTGACAATACTTCTAGCATTCCTTGATCGAGAAATAGGCTGAATATAATTGATAATATCATCCAAACGATCTGGGATTATTTGCATATTCACCGAATGTTTAATCAAAGACCAAACCTGTAAAGAGAAATTACATTCAAAAAAGAGATGGTTATGAGAATCCGGCACCAGATTACACAAGGGACATCTAAGCAGGTTTAAGTCAGTTGAAGGACCAACATCCCATTGCTTTAACATGTCTTGTGTCTTCAACTTCCTTCGCATAACAAGCCACATGTGAAAAGCATGTCTCGGAATACAATGAGAAAACCAAACAATATTAGCCCATGGAACCTCAACATGACAATCACGAAGAGAATCCCAAACAAGAGTAACAGAAAACTCTCGATGATTTCCATTTCTATCAATCCAAAGAAACTTATCATTCCGATTTGAAAAATCAGGGACAATAAGCTGATTTAAAACAGGGAACATAATATTCCACTCATTCGGCCATTTCCATCCCCCTTCATGCACTAAATCAGCAATCTTGTCTTTGATCAAAAATCCTGCATTGGTAATTCTTCTAGCAGAGATGAAATTACCTAAAGGGCTACAATAACTCCACCTATCAAACCAAACATTTGTCAACAAACCATTCCCAATTTGAGACCAAACAAATGGCCGAACTAGGTCTTTGATTTGAAGGAGTTTCCTCCAACTCCAACTCATAACTCCCCTCGGTTTTATATCCCAGAAACTTCTTCCTTTTAACTTGTATGAGTGTATCCATTTAACCCAAAGAGATTCCCTATGGGTAATAATACTCCAAATATGCGATGACATAAGCGCAGTATTAAAAGTATCTAATCTCCGTATACCAAGACCACCTTCAAGTTTAGGGATACACACCATATCCCACGCCACTTTAGCTTTCCCTTTCTTCATTTCTCCTTGACACCATAGAAATCCTCGCAAAATCTGCTCTATCTCTTGAATAATACGGTCAGGAAGAATAAATACTGAGGCCCAATACACATGCAATGTAGATAAAACAGAGACAACAAGTTGAAGCCTTCCCGCAAAGGAAAGACACTTATTCCTCCAATCACAAATTCGATTTTTGACTTTCTCAACTAACACCTTGCAATCCTTATAAGTTAGCCTTGTTGAGATAAGAGGAACTCCAAGGTATTTAACAGGTAATTTACCTTCCTCAAACTGCATAGAATCCATAATAGAACATTTAACAGAAGAAATTACATTGCAAAAGAATGCTGTACTTTTCGGGATACTAGGAACAAGCCCTGACATATTCTTAAAATCATTTAGACCTTCCATCAAAACACGAGCTGAATTGCAATCCCCCCGAGCAAACAAGAATAGATCATCTGCAAAACAAAGATTAATAATCTTCTGTGCCTCGCAATATCTATGGAAACCAAAACTCTCCTCCTCCCGAACTTTACACTGCAAAATCAGAGTTAAGACTTCCATAACCAAAGTAAACAAGTAAGGAGACATTGGATCCCCTTGTCGAAGACCTCGGTTACCTTTAAAATAACCATGAAGAACTCCATTGATACTAATAGAAAACGAGACACTAGATACACAAGCCATTATCCAAGACACCATAGTTGAATGAAAACCAAACCCTTCCAGAATAATACTAAGAAATCTCCAATCCACAGTATCATAAGCCTTCTGAATATCAACTTTGAAAGCACATCTAGGAGGGCCACGATCCAGATGATAATTACGCATAAGCTCTTGCGTAAGCAAAATATTATCAGAAATCTTCCTACCAGGAACAAAAGCAGATTGATTTATACTAACTATATCCCCCTATCCTTCTTGAATACGGTTAGCAATGAGCTTGCTAATACACTTATAGATAACATTACAACAGGATATAGGCCGATAATCATTAATTCCAGAAGGGGTTGTAACCTTTGGCACAAGGGCAATGATTGATTTCTTTGAGAAGTTTACCATTGCTGAAAAAATCTCTAACCGCCAAACATACATCATTGCCCACTACATCCCATGCATTTTTAAAGAAAGCTGAGGAGAAACCATCAGGACCCGGAGCTTGATTATCACCTATAGAAAACATAGCAGATTTTATTTCATCATTAGTGATAGAATGTACCATATGATCAGCTTTCCTCTCATCTAGACGTTTATAAAACAGCCCCATATCCGGGAGAATGGTAGAACCGCCATTAACCCCCAAAAAATTCTTGTAGTGGTTGACAAAGGCCTTTGGGACATCATCATTAACAACAACAGCCCCGGAATTATCCATAAGCATTTCTATACGTGATCTATGATGTCTCCCTTTAACCACTTTATGAAAGTAGGCTGAATTAGCATCACCAAGCTTCAGCCAATCTACTTTAGCTTTTTGTTTCAGGAACCGCTCCTCATCAAGAACCGCATTTTGATACACAGTTAAGTAAATAGCAGCCTCTTGTTGTACAATCAGATTTGTAGGGTCCTTATCAAGGGCAATTTGAGCTTCATCAAGCTCCTTACGAAGCTTAACCACACGGGAATGCAGATTGCCTTGCTCAAACAACAACTTTCTCAAAGGAGATTTAAGTAATTTCAGCTTTTTCACTAACTTAAACATATTATGGCCAACAATCGAGTGAGGCCATACCCTTGCAACCACCTCCTTAAACCCCTCTTTATGAACCAGAAAATTTGAAAATTTGAAAGGCTTTCTCTTCTTCACAATGTCTATTGGAATATTCAAAACACAAGGAGAATGATCCGAAATACGGTATGGATAAAACCTTGCAAATGTGCCCGGAAACTCATCAACAAATTTCAGATTACCCATTACTCGATCTATCTTCTTCATAATACCACCATACCCTTTAGGCTTTTGGTTCCAAGTAAAGTGTAAACCAATACTATTAACATCCATAACTTCAATGTCCTCTACACATTCCTTAAATTCACGCATAGCTATAGAATATTGAGCACCATGAAGGTGATCCTCAAGATTCAGAGCCGTGTTAAAATCTCCTAGAAGAACCCAAGGTTTATCTTTCACAAACAGCTTATGTTTACCAAGGTTATGCCACAATTCTCTTCGACGGGTATATAAATTATCCGCATACACAAACGAGCAAAAGAAATCCTTATTAATAGTTTTCATATGAGCTTGGACATGCATAACCTGATTAGACATGTCAATAACCATTAAATCCATGATGTCCGGATTCCAACCCAGAATTATACGAGAACCTTTACAACAAAAATTACCATTCGAAGTCCAGTTCCAATTACGAAACACAGATTGACATATTCCCTGCAAACTAGATACATCAACATGGGATTCCAAAATCGCACACATATTCAGGTGATTTTCAGACATCACCTGTCGAACCTCTTCCTGTTTTGGGGCACGGTTCAAGCCCCTTATATTCCAGGATGCGAAACTAAACATTGGAAACATTACCACCGGGAGTGCTTGCCCCCTCAGAAATATGGATATAAGATGTTCTAGATGGAATAGAATTTGGAAGATCCATAAATAAAGCCGTTTCATCGTAAACATCTTCCACTTCCTCATCATCCTCTTCAAAAATCTGCCCTTTTCCATTCAATTTCTGGCCTCCCATTTGTGCACCCTTAACCTCCTTAATAACAATATCATCTTCTATTTCTAATGCCGAGAATGCATTAGAGGTTGAGACCTTTTCTACAGTTGCATTTGTCTTCTCATTATTCCTACTAATAGGCTTATACTCAAATCTTGGTTTAGGCTTATTCAATGTGAATCCTTTAGAATTTCCAACAACTTTTTGCGATTTTCTTGGCACTTTGAACCCATCATTCACATCATTTTGTTGTACAGTTGTTACTTCTTTAACCACCCTAGGGCAACTCACACAGGTATGCCCGAATATTTTACAATTTTCACACCTAGGAGGTTTCCATTCATACTCAATGCGAATTGTTTCCCGTAAATAACCTGACCCATAAAGATTAGGAACACCAATCGTTATATCCTCCTTTAGCTCCTTATCAGCATCTAATTCTATCATAGCTCGCGCATAACTACTTCGTCCCCATGAATCCATACACATATTGCTCGTATAAGTATCTAACATCATGGGTTTACCCACTTTTGTAGCAATCAAGCTCAGCCCATCAGCAGTAAAAGCCGTTATAGGAACATCATGCATTTTAACCCAAACAGGAACTTTAGACAAATCCTCCTTTTTTAGACTTACCGAAGGGTTCCATTTATTCAAGATTACAGGAATCCCTCGGATCATCCAAGGGCCATTCTCCAAGACATCATCAACACCTTTCATAGTCGAGAATTTAAAGAAGAAAAAACCAGTGGCATTCATCATGATCTTCTGGATGCCAAACTTACGCCATGCATTCCAAACATAATTGTCTACCACCGGATATGCTAGCCTCTTCCCAATAAAATAGCCATAAAGTGAATTAGTAAGACGATTATTTACTTCTTCAACAGACGACAATGGAATACCAACCTCAAAATCAGCATTATCCGGAACAGTAGCTTCCATGGTCCTAAAGTTCACCTTATTAGTTACAGGTTCCTTAGAAACCACATTAGCAAATGATATTCCAGATTTTGTTACTTGTGGGAACTTAGTTGGTTGCTGAATTAAGTCTTGCACTTCATGTGTAACAGCCTTCAACCTATCGATCCCCTTAACCAATGGGTCACAGTATAACTCAGGGATTTTAAAGTGATCAGCACCACCAACCTGAGCTATATCACTAACCTTAGGATCTGCTCAACCTTCCTGGCCATCCAAAAACGTCTCAACATCAGTTTCAATCCCAACCTGATCTTCATCACCAATCGATGAGTGTACATCAGGGATTTTATGAGCACTTAAAGCACCAACCTGATTATCAACACTCGGCATAAAAAGATTACAACCATCCACATGATCAGCATAAATTGAGTCCTTATGAGAATGAACCTTATCATCCAACCCAGCTTGTGATGACTCAGTTTTATCCAAAGCATCCTCTTTCGAACCCATCTTGTCCTTAAGAATCGATTTTAGAACAGGTTTACCACCCCCAAGTAGGCTAGCTTTAACCTCAACAGTTTGGTGCTTCTGAGCAATCTTATTATCCGAAGCTCCCTTACCCCGTTTCATGATACACCTACTCACCTACAACTCCACTTTTAACAATATTTGAACCAGCAAATCAAGCAATAATTAACAAACCACGAATTCAGAAAATTAAAACCCTAAAACCAGAAACCAGAATTCGGAAACCACCAATACACAATTCAGAATTTATAAACTAAAATTCAGCCACAATCTTATGAGTAATCACCAAGAAATCTAGCCACAATCTTATGAGTAATCACCAAGAAATCCAGCCACAATCTTATGAGTAATCACCAAGAAATCGAATTAAAAGGAACTAAAGATACAAAATCAAACAAAACGTAGTCCACAAGTAACAAGAAAAGAAAACCCTAAACGATTTTAAGAAAGAAAAACCCTAACAATACGACATCCTAAATCAGATTCTAACATCTTGGCCTGTTATTGAAGTTCGTATCAATCATTAGAGGGACACAGAAGTGTTTCAATGATGATAACAGATTCGATAACAAGTTAGATGATCAAAGCCTGTTAGAAAAATCGATTGAAAGATTCAGAAGAGAGTCACCAAAATCGTCCAGGGAGAGAGCATCCAGGGGTTTTTTTTCAACACTATCACATGTGGTACTTGCTTTAGGACTCGGCGAATCATAGAGAGGACTCATTCCTAAACGACAACGGTGATGTGCATTCGTTGTACCACACCAATTAAAACAACAATTATAAATCCTTCACAATCAGCAAACAAGTAGGAATTTCTTCTTTGACGAACGGATGAAACAAATGAAAAAGATAACAGATGAATTATTGAAAGATAAAGATGATAGATGAATAGATGAAAATGAGTTGAGAATGATGAAATATGCACGGCTTTAGGATATTGTTTGATGATTCCTTGCTATGCTTTCCCGATGTGCATGAATCCTTATAACTAACTTGTTTGCCGATTGTGAAGGATTTATAACTGATGTTTTAATTGGACTAGTTTTATAACCAACCCGCTATTTTACTCAGCTTTAATTAGCTGACACTTGTTTTCTACTTGCTCAATTGTGTATACCATACAGGTTAGAAACTTCAGGAGGATAGATGAGCGAGGCGGGTAGCTAATATGAATAGAAAAGATTGTCTATAAAGCCTTAGCTTATTTTTATTTAGATGATTTTTCCTGTAATGCAAACAGTAGACATTTGGGTTTTCTTTTACTATTGCGATGATAAGATGTGTAACGCCTGAACTTTGATGAGCCAAACCTTTTGATTGGTATTTATTATTTTTAGTTGGGACATTTCTGTATCTATGATTTATTATTAAAGAAATTTTTTGAAACCGATATTTTTAAGATCAGGGTGTTACACAAATACCATGAGAAGATGTTTTCATTTAGATAACTCAAAAAGAAAAGAAAAAAAATACAGTACAATACATTAGTTATCCTAAGACATTGTTAAACAAAAAATATTCTTAATACCAAACAGATTTGTACAAAGTTTTCACAAATAAGAAGTTACTTTCGCAATTCTAACTACACATGTTGAGATTACCACTTTGGACTCATTTAGCTACTAACAGGTCAAATTTGGGGTATCTTTTAATCAATATGGATAATGGATAACTATGAATTATCAGTCATTCTGGTTCAACATATCAAAGGTCTCCTTAAATACAACGATATCATGAAGCTATAACCAACAAACTTTCAAAAAAAATTTCGTTAATTGAACTATTGTGCAGTTCATGATAAAAAATACTATTACCTCGTTCAGTTTGTAAATATATTGACAAACCGCATATGATGCACCCCACAAACTTTGTTACCAATAAACACGAGGGAAAACCGTATAGGAGAAGCAGAGCCATTGAAGTACCATATATTCATCTACAGCGTGCAACTGCTACTAACTTCTGTAAATCCACTAAGATTAACCCCATGACAACAATGATATTAGACTATAACAATTCAAGCTGTTAACCCACTAACAAAAACCCATCATCCCATAAGAATTCAAGCTCAAACCCCTTCCCCAACATCTATGATTGAAAAAACCAAAAAAAGCCAACAAACTTGTCAATGGATATGAAAATCAAAACTACATATACTCTAAACATGATGGCACACAAAAAGTCAAGTTTTTACGTGCATTATTCTCATACTTTTAGCCCAAATCATTATGAATATATCCGAAATGAACAATTTATTACTAAAACTCATCACTTGGGCTAAAACATAGACAATGTTTCAAAAATCAACTTAAAAGGTCGAAAAACATGATAAATCTAACGAATACGATCATAAGCATTCTTGTTCATGATTTTTAGCACTTTTGAGTTCTACTTAGAATTATGACCTCTAATTTATTTCATTTTCTTCATTAGGAAATTACGAACGCGTGGATATAAAGAACGCTCAAAACGGACAACCGACGAAGAAGTTACGCCCAAACGAAGAATCCAGGTAACCGAAGATCAACAATACGGGAGAGCCAAGCCATATACGGCCAAGCTCAGCCGTATACGGCCAAGCACAGACCGTATACAGCCTGTCATGACCATATATGGCCAAGGCTCAGCTGTATATGGCCTGTCTTGCCCGTATACGGCCGGGTCTCTCCCGTATCGCCCAATTCTCACCCGAAATACGGATGGACGCCCCGTATTCGATGTCTTGCCCGTACAAGGAATGATTTTTATATGGTTGGGAAATACGGCTGAGATTTTGGAGGTGGGAATATGGTTGAGGAATACGCTTGAGCCAAATCTATAAATACTCACCACCACCTCCTCATTTTTATCATCACCTCACAATTTCTCATTCTTTCTTTCATTTCTCTCTCTGCTCTCTCTCTAGAATAATTTAGATTAGTTTAGTATAATTAAGCTAGTAGATTAGCTTCGAGCTTAGTTGTAATGGAGGTGCTCCGAGACTGCGATTACGCAAGATTTGTAATAACGCTATGTCAGGTTCTATTATAATCTCTATCTTGTTATTTTAAATACGTTGTGCTGCTGCCATGATTATATAGAAATGCTTTCTAGAATTATTTCCATGCTTAGCTAAACAAATCTGTGTTTGCTATGATAGTCATTATGCTAGGGTAGTTATACTTTAATCATGCCGTTACTCTGCCTGTATGCTATTGATATATATTTGAATATATAAATTGAATCTCCAATGTTTATCTATCCAACTTATGCTATGGTTTGTAACTTACTGCTAGAACTTAACTAGTGGTATGCCACTTATTATTCTGTGGATCGTTGAACTCGACATGGCCGGTGTTCTCTTGGTAGAAATACACCGGAGGGAGACACGGAGCGTAGGATTAGAGATAGATTAGATTCACTTCATATAACAACTGTTTTAGAGGGAACTTTAGGAACATTTGTGACTTAACCATTTATCCAGTTACTCTGCATGAATAAACTGATCCCTGTATGCTGCTCTACTGCATGTTCTTGTTTGATTGTTGCTTTAGGGTTTGCATGCTAGTATCACTTGTGCTGTTGGATATATGATTAGATTTTCTGATACATATTAATTGCATACATCAGTTTAACATGCGTAGAATAGTTATGATGATTTATATGAAATAATGATGAACAATTTAGCTAGCCGTTAAACCAGACCATCCCAACTTGTTCCGGTGGGTAACCCCTATTCATGTTTTTGTTTATTCAACAATTCATGCCATGATTCGGATATCTCAAATGTCCGAGATTGGGGAACAAGACTCGAGGATGGTTGTTGGTTAAATTGGTCACTACATTTGGGACAACTTCTGGTGTAGTGTACTCTCTATAGCTGTTATCTATGTGACATGTTATTTATATGATTGCAGACAACTCTACGTTAGATAGATAATAGGCCAGGAGCTGTGGCTCATTAGGAAATATATGACCAAACCCAAGATAGACAACAAGGAATCTCTAATGTAGCAACGGAAATCCCGTAAAACAGCTGAATACTTGGAAACACCTCTGGTGTAGTACAAATACGTGGAAGCCATGGAAAGGTTGTAGGTAGAATACTTTGTTATCATTGGATGTTCTAAGTGCGTCTGTTTAATCCTGTAACCCTCATCATAACCAAGGCCTTAAATAAAATAACTACCCCTAAATAGCATACACGATTGTCATAGTAAACACACACGTTTAATTTGTAGTTCTCGTAGCCACCTCACCTCCTTTACTTTACCTTAGTTATAATTAATTAACTAGAAAAACAAAACAAAAACCCCCTATCAATTTTTGATAAACCAGCTGAATTACAAAAGATAATCGAAAGCCTAGATCCCATGCCCATTGTAGTTTGAAGAACGACCATAGGTCATACCTATTGCTGTACTCACCCATAGCTTTAATATACTTAGGCCTCACAAACATAAATTTTAAAACCCACTGATCGCAACCAAGCGGAAGGTTCACAACGACAGGAAGCGATTCCTAAAACCGCTACCGGGGACTACAACGACCGATTTAGGATTTTAGCTATCTTAGTTATTTAGCGATCCTTTCGGAAGATCAACATCATCCGAAAGTTCCTTTTCAGTTCTTTCCATTTCAGTACCCTTTCCTTTCCAAAACTCTCTTTTCTACCAAACCCAAACTTCCATCAGCCATGACGAATCGTATCACTCTCGCATCAACCTGCACACCACTATTGGAGGAAAAAGGAGGACCTATCGTATTACCACCTGACGAAAACTTTGAAATTAAGCCGATCATTATCAAATTACTTAAAACCTTTTGCCAATTTCACAGTTTTCCGCTTGATGATCCAAACTTACATTTGGACAGATTCATTAATCTTTCTGACTCTTATGAACAATTAGGAACTCCTAGAGACGTCATTCGACTCTATCTTTTCCCCTACTATTTATCTTTACGTGCTCGGGCATGGTTTGATAAACTCGAACCCAATACGATTCATACTTGGGAAGAGTTGGCTACTAAGTTTATGGCTAAGTTTTTCCCTCTTTTCAAGCAAACCAAACTTAAAGATGACATCATCAACTTCCACCAAGGAAATGATGAATCGTTATCCTCAACATGGGAACGATTTAAGAAATTACTTCATAGATATCCGAATCATCAAATGGTTAAGACGAATCTTATCTGCATATTCTATAACGGTCTATCACCTCATCACAAATTAACCCTTGATGCTGCTTCGCTAGGAAACTGTTAGAATAGTGTCCAATATCATAACTAATTGGTAAGTACATCATTAAAATTGGAGTCCTTTTTGGGTCGCCCTCAATGAACAGTAAGAGAAATAATATTAACTGGAATTAATATTATATTTAGTTTATTAATTGGAAATTAATTAGAAACTAAAAGAAATTATGAAAGCATGATCCAACCGCCGGATGGAAGTTTCATCCGGCGGATGGATTGAGAAAGGGGTTCATGTGGTGGAACGGATGGAAGGGTTTTATGGAAACATCATCCATCCGCCGGATGGTTGTCTGTCGGTGATATCGCGTAAAAAGTCACGTTTTTACCATCAACATCTCTCTCATTCTGGAACAATACTTGGCAAATAAACTCAAATAATGTTCAATCAATGAAACTTTGTCAAGAAGGTCAAAACAGAGCTGCACGAGAAAAATCAAGCAAAACGAACGAAAAATGAAGATTCCACACATGTTTGAAGATTCAAGACATCGAGACAAGATTTAAAGGAAAAAGTTCCCATCACTGATATTTCTCTTATCCAAGATGTTCTTTTTCAGAATACGAATACAGAAGAAGAATCAACAAAAACGGATGAACAATGAAGATTCTACGTACGCCGGAAGATTCAAATGATTCGAATGAGACATCCAAAGATCAGGGACATATTTTTGGGATTTCTTTTCATCAAAGTCTTCATTTTTGAAAAAGCAAATCCAACGCAAAAAGAATCGACACAAACGGATGCATAACGAAGGAGATACGCATGAATCAAGAAACGAGACGAAAGACGGCGAACCGGGGCGGGGGAGAGGCAGCCGCCGCCGGCCACCACCCCACCGCCGCCGGCCACCATGGTGGCGCCACCGGCTGGCCTGCCCCTGTCTCCCGTGCGGTTTTTCATCCTCGCCCGTACTCGTAGGGTACACGTGCTAGACTTTTTCCACAACTTTTGGGTACACGTGGTAGACCTTTACGCACTTTAGGGTACATGTGCTAGCAACTTTCCCACATTTTGCTAACATGTGCTCCAAGTTGCTAGAATGCACCAATTTTCCCCTATAAATAGGGAGCCCATGGTTCATTTGAAGACACACCTTTCCTACACCATCACACACCTTTCTTAAATACTTTCTCACTTTGTTATTTCTTTCATAATTTGTTAGATTAACTTTCTCATTCTTTTGGGCTAGTTTAGGAAACTTGTTTAGAATAGAACGAAAGCAAGGAACGTGCTTGTAATATTTGGTGTAAGCTTGGAGTTATTCTTATTAATTCAAGTCTATTCCTTCTCGCGCATTTATATCGGTTATTTCTATTATTATCTATCTTAACTAAATGTGTATACTTTAATTATGCTAGAGATAGTTTGTGCCATGATTAACGAGTAGATTACTATTGTATATGTTGTGATGTAATTAGCATAAATAATTATGGGATGATCTTAAATATGTCGTGAAGTAATATGGCGGCCCCTATTCGATTGTTTACCTGATATAGTACTGGAAACGCTGTTAAGCGGAGTACAAATGTATGAAAGTCGGTATACGACCGAAGGTAGTTGTATTATTGATCGACATTATAAAAATGGAAACTTTATGAATGGACTTATCTTGTGATTTTAAACATAAAACTTATATTCGCCTTTCGATTAGCAAACGTGATTGTAACCTTGTAAAGAGGAGTCACAAACCTTAATACTCGGTCAATAATTATCTGTGTCAAAACTACGGCTTAATTGTAGCGTCATGCAATCATCATAAAATGCAATGTGATTACGGGGAATTGCCATGAGTATAGTACACCTCCAATCACAATGTACTTATCAAGAAAACATTGCGAAGCAATTAAATTCACAACGGAAACATCGGTAAACGATTAAATACGTTGTGAACTACTGTAATATTTTTTGATATGGTCTGGGTTTAACTTTATGCAAAAGCCTTCAACATTTTAATTAGATTAGTTTAGATTAGATTAGAGTAGGTAGGCTATAGGCTAAATAACCATTTACAAAAACCTAGGGATTTGTTAATTGTATTACGAAAGACAAGTTTAAAATCCAATTTAAAAATGATATATTTCTTTAAACCGTGAAAGTTAAAGGTACGCAAGAAACCTAAACACTTTCCCTCGTTTACCATGCTTGAGTTTCACTAATAGGAATTAATCAAATAAGTCCGAACATATTTTCTAAGTTAGTTGTTTGCCGGATTTGTAATCTTTATGGTGTTAAGAACGGTTAGGCCTGTTATGGACTTGCTACTCTTTTCCTTCGCCCATGAGCAAATGCGTTCAATAACAAGGACCACTGACTCCCTCGCAGGAGAGTGTAGAGAGTTGAGCATTGTATATTGATGTGACCCAAAAAGTCATGTTTTTAAGTACTTATTTCCACACTTTTTGGACTAGTCTTTGGTGAAAACATTTCAAAAACATCATTATTCACTAAAAATCACCAAGGTAGTCTAAATATAGACGTTGCTGCAAAAATCAGTGAAAAACATCTAAATAACACGCAAACCGAGGCAAAATAATCACCTTAAATATTCCGCTCCTAATTTTCTTATAGAATCAAATCTTAATTCACATTTTATAAATCTATAGGAAAATACAAGACTGGAGGTGAAAGAATCAGAAGAAATGGACGAAGGACGGAGAAGATATGCAGTTCAAGAGCTCGCCGATCGTCATCCGGAACACGCAAAAGTCAACCACCTCTAAATTTGGCAAACTTAGTGTCAAAAGAAACGTAACGGAAAAACGAATCCAACGGCGCAAGAATCAAGCAAAACGGAGCCCGAACGAAGAAGATACGGACAAACCAAGCAACCGGGGGCTTAGTATACAACAAATGGAGCACCAACCGCCCCCTCCCCCCACCTAGGTACCGTATACGGCCCTCAGGGTGCCGTATACGGGGGGGGGGGGGGGTTCCTCTTGTTGGGTGCCGTTTGACCCCTTGGTCCGCTTGCCCCGTATGTTGCTTTGATGCTTGTATTTGGTGCTTAAGGACTTGTACCATGGCTACCTCCCTTCTCCTATAAATAGTGGCTTCATTTTCACCAATCCACACACCTCTCATCTCATTTCTCTCATTTCTTTCTCTCTCTAAATTTCTCTCTAGAATAGTTTAGCATTCTCTCTCTAGCACTACTCTTAGGTGTTAGAGGGGAATTAGTAGGTTAGCTGTAGAAGCTCTTAGTAGCTTGTGTACGGAGTTACTCCGAGACTTCAGATTTTTGAAGATTTGTCTGTATTACTCTCTTATTCAGGTTTAATACAATCCCTCGTATTTATTCTTATAACCATGTTATCTTATTATGCATGCTTAGGAATGAATGCTAGAATTATGCTAGGCTAGACAAATCAATGTTTGTTGTGATGTATGCAATGTTAGGATAGTTATAATACAATTAGGATATCACCATTATGAAACAACGGAGGTAACGTTATACGGATTTCATTTGTATAGCGCCGAAAACATCACTAATGTGTAGAGTACGGAACGTGGAAGCTATGAAAGTCATGGGCACAATCCGTTGTGGAAATAATGATCCCAATTGTAACATGCCGTTATTCTGTCTGTATGAGTTTAAACTGTTTGTGAACTTATAGGCTGAACCTCTGCCTGTTTATCTATCCAACTTATGTTGTGGTTTGTATCCTCCTCCCTAGAATTGGGCCCATTACTAGAAGTAGGATTGCCAACTATTCTGTGTATGATGATCAATGAACTCAACATGGTCGTTGTTCCCTTGATTGAGACATATCCGAGGGACACGAAGCATAGGATTAGAGATAGATTAGGTTCATGCTTGTTTGTTGTGTATCTTTGGGACAACTTCCGGGATACCCATGATTTGATTATCAGGTCAGTTGCTGTGCTGCTAGTATTCCGTCCTATTGCATGTTCTTGTTTGATTGTTGTTTAGGTACTGCATGCTAGACATACATAACCACTATCACTGCCCTGCTAATTAGATTTTCATAAACATGATAAACATAATACAGGTAGGTTAACGTGAATGAAATAGTTGTGATGATTGTAATATCAATGATGAACAATTCAGCTGACCGCTAGACAGATTATCCCAACCGGTTCCACGGGTTAAACCCTGTTCATGTCATTGTTCAATGAACAATTCATGCCATGACACTAACATCCTTTGGATGTCTGTAAATGGGGACCTAGATTAGAGGATAGTTGTCGGTTGAATTGGTCTGTGCATTTGGGAGAACTTCTGGTGTACTGGACACTCTATAACTGCTATTCATGTGACATATTGTGTATCTGATTGCGGACAACTCTACGTTAGGTATATTATAGGATCATAGTTATAGCTCATTGAGAAATATAGGAATGTCTAGTGAGTAATCTGGAACCCTAATTGGCATAACGGAAAAGCTGTAAAACGCCCGAGTATCCGATATAGCACCGAGTAAAAGTCGTAGGCATAATAATTTATTACCAATTAAACTTCTCTGACCTCACCGGATTAGTCATCATACCTAGTAGCCATATCCCTCATAACTATCCAACCAAATAACATTGCCAAAATCACAGCAAACATATTCCTTATCTTGATTTCTCTGCGTTCTCCGTACAAACCCCTCCTTTAATTTAGTTTTTAATTTTAGTAATTAGATTAGAAAACCAAACCAACCTATCAAAAGTTTTAAAAAAATCCCAGCTAAATTACAAAAGATAGTTAATCCTCCTAGAATCCCATGCCCGTTGTAGTTTGAAGAACGACACCTGAGTCATACATACCGCTCACTGCCCTTTAGGTCTTTAAGTGTATTAAAACTTAGGATACCTTGCATTATAAATATTAAACGCATTGTCGTGGCCCTTGCCGGACGGTTCAACGATCAGAGTAAAACCCGACCGACCGCTTGGGGCACGACAAGGTTTTTGGCGCCGTTGCCGGGGACTACAATGACCGGTTTTAGGAATTTAATTATCTTAGTTATTTAGCGATCCTTTCGGAAGATCAATATCATCCGGAAGTTATCTGCTTTATCCTTAGGTTAATTAGGTTAAATTAGATTTCCCTTCCAAAACCCTAATTTCTTTCCGAAACCCTAATTTCTACCCTACGAGTTATGACGAACCGTATCACGCTTGCCTGATCAATCAAACCACTGCTAGAGGGACGAGGAGGACCGATCGTAGCATCAACCGACGAAACCCTTGAAATTAAGCCTCACTACATAAAAATGATTAAATCTGAGTGTCAGTTTCATGGTCTTTCGGTTGAAAATCCAAATGCCCATCTCAATAAATTCATTAACCTTACCGACTCTTTCGAACTAATAGGAACCAATAGAGACCTTCTTCGACTCCATCTGTTTCCTTATTCTCTATCCTCTCGAGCCTTAACCTGGTTTTATGATTTCGAACCAAATTCGATTTATACATGGGAGGAGATGGCTACTAAGTTTCTATCTAAGTACTTCCCGCCTTCCATGCAAACCAAGCTTAAAGCCGACATTGCTAAGTTCCGTCAGGAAACTAACGAATCATTAAGCAAGGCTTGGGAACGATTTAAGAATCTTATCGGAAGATGTCAAAATCATCAGTTGGCTGAAACGAATCTGGTCTGCACGTTCTACAATAGCTTAAATCCTCAGCACCAACAAACCCTCGACGCTGCTTCATCCGGAAACTTCATGCAACATACTTCAGACGAAGCTTGGAAATTGATTGAGACGATAACGATGCACCATCATGACTTGGAGCCAGATGAATCCACTTCAGAAAAATGGAATACTTCAGATCAAGCCTTGGACACCTTGAAAACTCAACTCGAATCTATCTCCAAAGTTGTCAAGGACTTGCAAGAATCTCCTAACCCATGCAAAAGAAGAGACCCCCAAAGTTCTTCCCAAACATACGGGCCAATGAAGAAATTCTTGATACCACTGGTAGAAACCCTAACCAATCCTTTCATTGTAAACCATTCGTTCAGCGGTTAACCACACTACCTTCATCTCAATCTTTAGTTCTCTCTACTCCTACCCAATTGACTTCTCGTCTAAACAATACGATTTTCAATAACTTCATGGTTGAGCAAAATAATACAAACAAACGAATTCTTGATTTTCTAAAACAAAATGACTATTTGCTCAGGATTTCAAATGATTTAATTAAAAACATGGAGGATAATGTTAAAAGGTTGTTTTTAAAAGTTGAGGAGAAGCAAAGGGAGGAAGCGATTTACAATTCTGTCTATCACTCATCCTACGAGTATGATGACATTCTTGTAGTCACTAGAGGAGGAAAAGAGACAGAATGAGAAAACCATAGATATTCCTTCGAATGAACCTTCTACTTCTACTGACTCGGTACAAGTTGACACTCTTGTCGCTTCTCCTGAGCCAGAACCTTCTAAAACCCCAGAAGTCTCTAACCCTGTTCGAATACCCTTCCCTGGTAGGCTTAAGAAAGAGAAACAAGAAGCTCAGTTTGGAAAATATCTAGAAATGTTCAAAAGCCTACACCTAAACGTTAGATTATTAGATGCTTTAGTAGAAATGCCCAGTTGTGCTAAATTCTTTAAGGAACTGATATCCAACAAAGAAAAACTTAGACAAATAGTTAACTTGCCTTTAGATGCAGAGTGCTATCTAATTATGCAACAAGGACTACCCCCTAAGCTTGGAGATACCGGCCGTTTCTCTATTCCTTGTTATCTTCAGGATGTTCAAATAAGTAATGCCTTAGCTGACTTAGGAGCTAGTGTAAACCTCATGCCATTCTCGCTTTATAGGAAACTAGGATTAAAAGAACTCTTGCCTACCCATATGACCATCCAATTAGCAGATAGATCAGTTAAACTCCCCCGAGGAATTGCTGAAGATATTATGGTCCGTGTTGACATATTCATCTTCCCAGTTGATTTCGTTGTTATGGATATTGAAGAGGACACCCAGGTTCCACTCATCCTTGGCAGACCTTTCCTAAACACTGCCAAGGCCGTCATTGACGTAAATGAAAAATCTTTAAAACTCCAAGTTGGAACTGAAGAGGTCACCTTCAATGTTGATAAACTAATGAAACAACCTATGGGAGAAGATCTTGGTTTTATAGATTCTATGCAGGAAATAATTGAAGAACACTTGGAAGAGATCCTCGCAGTAAGCAACATCAACCCCCTTCCCAATACTGTCATCACTTCAAGAATACTCTGTGAAGAAGGTGCGGGTCTATGCTTTGCTATCTCGGATTCTTCCAATGCATCTGGAGAGTTACTATTTCCTTTAAAGAAATCTGAGCCGCAGTTCAACTCCATCACAACTGCTCCGCTTGGATATGACACTCCTGTCACTCTACTACGAAGGAACCTGACTTCTGAAGTGAATCATTCATCTCTCTCAAGGGAAGAAATTCTGATGACTCTTGAAGACATGGAGTCAATGCTTAAACCACCTGCCTCGCAACTATCTAAAGGTTGTGAAAGTCTTAATCCAGAAATCACCATCAGCGAGTCTTCATCAGCTCAATTACAGAGATTTGCAACAACCGACGAAGGAAAAGAAATAATCACTGAAGAAAATGCAATCTCTCAATCTTCCCGAGTAAAATATGAGCTGAGAAAAGATGAGCTGTCCAACAATACAGAATGGATTGAGATAGCATCAGCCGATATTCCAAAATCACCTGCAATGGAGTCAGACTATCATACAACATATGATGAGCTTAAAAGAGACAAGATTGCTAGGATGAAACCCTCTACTGAAGAACCACCTGAATTGGAACTAAAGGAACTTCCCCCACACCTTGAATATGCTTTTCTTGAAGGCACTTCGCACTTACCAGTTATCATATCTAAAGAATTGAAGCCCGAAGAGAAAGCAAGGCTAAGGAAGCAGTAGAATTCGTTCCCTGACAGTCTTTCAAGCATCTGATCAATGAATGGTAGAGGGAAATGATCTTTGCGTGTAGCTTCATTCAGTTTCTGATAGTCGATACACACCCTCCAACCATTGATGGTTCGTGTTGGAATCAATTCATTATTTTCGTTAGCGATGACCATCATGCCTCCTTTCTTCTGGACGACTTGAACTGGGCTAACCCATGGGGAATCAGAGATAGGGTAAATTAGACCAGTATCTAGAAGTTTGATAACCTCCTTTTTAACCACGTCTTGAATCTTCGGGTTGACTCTCCTTTGCCTTTGAACTGATGGTCTGAATTCGTTTTCCATTAAGATTTTGTGTGTGCAGTAGTTTGGACTAATCCCTTGTATGTCAGAGATCTTCCAAGCAATCGCCTTCTTGTGTGACTTTAGAACCTACTGCTTCCTTGATGGCTTCTCAGGCTATTTTCAGATACCTCTCGATCAGAAGGACCAAGAAAAGACGACGTTCACTTGTCCCTATGGAACATTTGCTTACCGACGTATGCCTTTTGGTTTATGTAATGCACCTGCAACTTTTCAAAGATGCATGGTAGCAATCTTCCACGACATGATTGAACAATGCAGGGAAGTGTTCATGGACGATTTCTCAGTTTTTGGGGATTCTTTCACCACTTGTCTTTCTAACTTGGATAGGATGCTTGCTCGATGTGAAGAATCAAACCTAGTTCTGAATTGGGAGAAATGTCATTTCATGGTGAAAGAAGGCATAGTTCTTGGACACCGCATTTCATAGTCTGGAATTGAAGTTGACAAAGCAAAAGTTGAAACAATCTCAAAACTTACACCCCCTACTTCTATGAAAGCGATCCGAAGTTTTCTAGGTCACGCCGGATTCTACCATCGCTTTATTAAGGATTTCTCTAAGATCTCTCAACCTATGACTCATCTTCTCGAAAAAGATACTCCGTTTGACTTTACAGATGAATGTCTCAAAGCTTTTAACTACCTGAAGGATCAGCTTGTACATGCACCGATCATGGTTGCCCCCGATTGGAGTCTTCCATTTGAAATCATGTGCGACGCCAATGATTTCGCCGTTGGAGCTGTACTAGGACAGCGGAAGGAGAAACACTTTCAACCAATATACTACGCCAACAAAACGCTCACAGATGCTCAAGAGAACTACACTACTACAGAAAAGGAGCTGCTTGTGGTAGTATTTGCTTTTGATAAATTTCATTCCTATCTAATCTTGTCCAAAACTATTGTCTACACAGATCACTCCGCTTTGAAATACCTTTTCAAGAAGCAAGATGCTAAACCGCACCTTCTATGATGGATTCTACTCCTACAAGAATTTGATATTTAGATTAAAGATAAGAAAGGAGCAGAAAACATCGCGGTCGATCATCTAAGCCGATTGGAAAATCCAGCAATGGAGAAGTTGCACGAAAAAGATATACAAGATCAGTTCCCCGAAGAATAACTCATGACTGTAGGAGGCTACCAACAAGGATCACAGTTCACACACAACCCTTGGTATGTCGACTTCGCCAATTATCTGGTAGGAAACATCATACCAAAAGGAATGCCAACTTCTCAGAAACGAAAATTCTTCCGCGATGTCAAGAACTATTATTGGAACGATCCTTACCTCTTTAAGGTTTGTCCCGATCAACTTATTCGAAGATGCGTCAATGGGAAGGAGGCAGAACAAATTCTACACCAGAGCCACCACGGACCTACTGGAGGATACCATGGCAACAAAATGACTGCACGAAAGGTTTACGACGCCGGCTTTTATTGGCCAACCATATTCTGAGACCCTTGCGACCTGGTAAGATGCTGTGATATCTGCCAAAGGCAAGGTAATATCTCAGCCCGAAACGAAATGCCACTTACTAATATCCAGGCCGTGGAGATCTTTGATATCTGAGGATTAGATTTTATGGGACCATTCCCTAAGTGTAACAGCAAAGAGTACATCTTAGTCGCAGTTGACTAAGTCTCCAAGTGGGCCGAAGCTCAAGCTTTTCCGACCAATGATGCAAAAGTAGTAACCCAGTTCCTCAAAAAGCTGTTCAGTCGATTTGGAACTCCTAGAGCAATAATTAGTGACAGTGGCATGCATTTCTGCAATACTCAATTCATGCGGGTACTGCAGCAGTATGGTGTCACTAACAAAACTTCGACGGCTTACCATCCACAAACAAATGGGCAAGCTGAAGTGACAAATCGGGCTTTGAAAAGGATACCGGAATGAACTGTCGGGAATCACGGGCAAAGGTGGGCTGAAAAATTGGATGATGCATTGTGGGCATTCAGAACTGCCTACAAAACACCATTAGGAACCACACCGTATCGGCTAGTCTACGGCAAGGCGTGTCACCTTCCAAGTGAGTTGGAATATCGGGCATATTGGGCTTTAAAACATTGCAACTTGGAAATTTCAGTGGCTGGAGAACAACGGAAAATGCAATTGAATGAGTTAGCAGAGCTAAGGGACCAGGCGTACGACAGTTTGCTGAGCTTCAAAGAAAGAACTAAAAGGGTCCACGATGCTAAACTGAAGCCTTCTAGGTTCAAACAAGGAGACAAAGTGCCGCTCTTCAATTCGCGATTCAAGAAATTCTCCGGTAAATTCAAAAACAGGTGGAGTGGACCATTCATGATCTCAAAGGTATTTCCTTATGGTGCAATCGACTCGAGGCCCAGAAGGTAATTTTAAGGTTAATGGTCATCGCTTAAAGCATTATGTTGAAGTCTTTCCCATCAGGGAAGACGTCTTCATCTTTGAACCTCCATGAGTCTTCAAGAAAGGTACAAAGAGTCAAGCTAGAGACTCGTAAAACAAGCGCTCTTGGGAGGCACCCCAAGCTTATCTTTACTTTTCTGTTAAAATTTTACTTCTTAGTTTATTTTTATTAAGTATGATTACCTCTGACAAAAATTTCAGGATTTGCTACTTATCTGACTACAAACTTCAATTTCTACAAAATCATAGATAAGTCTCAAAGATGCAAACGCCAAAATTCTGAAAACAGAAATCTTTATGAAACATCTTTGCACTGTCATCAGATCTCTGTGCGTTTGTATTCATCATTTTATGCATTACCTGTTTATTTTTGTTTATTTCAGGATGGATAGCTCCAGTGACACCAGAGAGATCATAGCTGAGAGACCACCGAGACGTCGCAGAGATCGTAGACAAGGACGTAGAGCACGCAGGACCATGCCCACTATTCCTGAGGAGGACCTTACTGATGTCCTGATCACTCATGAGGAGACATCCGCTGAGAGACCCCCATCACCTGCTCACCAGTTAGCCCCCATACCCACTCTTGAGTATGGGCTTACACTTGCTGATCCGGTGGCAGCCTGGGCCCTCTTTCGGATGCTCCACCTTCAGCATGACATCATGTCCACCCTCTCTGTGCATGTAGGACTGCCGAGACCTTCTGACTGTCCGTTCCATCTAGGTCCGACCCAGGACCATCTCGCCCGCCCTGGTCATTCTTCCCTCCTGCTGGACCGTTCGCTGTTGGACCTTCCACTGCTCCGCCTGATGCTGTTGAGCCTGCTATGTCATCAGGGAGTTCATCAGTAGAGCCTTCACTTACTGAGCAGTTGATGGCCATGCTAGATGTTCCTAGCCCACCTCCCGCTCCTGTTTCTGCTAGTACTATGGAGCAGAGGAGAGACATGATGGAGGATCTTCCACCATCACCCTTCTCATCCCTTGCTGCTGCTATCGCTAGCTTTGATCCTGACAGCGATGATCTACTTGATGACTTTTAGTTTATTTAGTTTATTTTATTTATCTTATTTCAGTACTTAGATTTTATAACTCTTTGTTATTTTCGAGATATGACGTTGTGTTGATGTTTATTGCAGAACTTAGCTTTTTGTGGAATGGATGATCTTACACGAGACTGGTCCTCAATCCAGCAAATCACACGCACTATTTCTACACTATTCTGGTCTTGTCCAGTAAACAGAATGGGGAGTACTTTAAACCTTTCTCCGTTTTTGAGAATTCTAAATTTTCTAAAGTTTATGTGTTATAATCTGTGCCACATCCTAACTTATCACTAAGTGTGGGATTCCAGCCCAATTCAACGCTTAGGAAATATTTTCTTACATGTTCAAACTCTAAGTGTGGGATTTTAGTCGTAAAATCTCAACTCAAGAGAACATTAGGGACAATGTTCCTCTAAGTGTGGGATGGTAGGTATGGAATACCTTGGATAAACGATTTCTATGTCTACATAGTATATCTCAGAAAATGTTCTAAAATTTTTTCAAACTTTTCAAAAATATTTTTCAATAAAATTTAAAATATGAGCTGAGTTTTTGGTATGCCTGAAAGAGACCGTTTTCAAAATATGAGGAAAATATTTCAAAAACTTAAGGAAATTAAGGTAGAAATTTCCTAAGCAAGGAACGATAATCTAAGAGGGGCATCGCATGACTAGGCACATACAACCCATATTTGCAGTGAGGTTTTGAGCCTTAAAAGCATTCATTTTTAATGCTACATTGTTCATTTCTTGTGTGTGCCGATGTATGTATCTCTAAATTAGAACTTGCTCTTGACATACGCTTCGAGACCACATTGGTGTGTACCGTACGCGGTATAAGTGCAATTAAATAACTTTGACATTCATTAGGATTTGAACCCCCTTTTAGCCTTTTCTTTCAAGCCCAAAACCCTTCCGATGCTCATTTTTAGTATCGATGATCGGCCTAGAAAACCCTGTTGAGCCTAAACGTTTCATTTCTTCAAAACCCTTAAACACAAACCACTTTCCCAAATTCTCAAAACCTTATCTTAGAATTTATGAGGTTATGAAAAACACCTTGAGGAATATCCAACTCGATTATCCTACTCGTTCGTGTTCTCCAAAAAGAATCAAACCTCTCTTAAAGGTGCGGGAAAATTAGCACACAAGAGAGACAAGAGAACAACGGTGCGGGAAAATTAGCACCTGAAAGAAAAGACTCGAATTGATTAAGATAAAAGAAAGGATTTCTGAAGGACTCAAAGAAAAGAAATTATCCTCGGAAGTTCTCTTAGAAAAGAAATTCTGAAAAAGAAAAGAAAATAAAAAGCAGAAAAAGAAAGAAAAGAAAAAGAAAAGAAAATAAAGCTAAAAGTGCTTCAAAATATCAACCATTCAAAGGGAGATCCGATAGAAGACGAGTAGCTACTTCATCCGTTCTACAATTAAGTTTTTCATGATTCTTGGAAAGCCTAAGATAAGTAACACCCTTACAAACCCAAAAATTCCCTTATCAATACCTTTAACCCTCACAAAACATTACAACCCTTGAATGTCTTGGGATAATTAGTGCCGTTCTCACCTAAGTGGTGGAGATCCGAATCTCGATCAAGCATATGACGATGAGTACTGCATGACTGGCTTTATGAGCAATTTTGTTTGGTTTAGATTGATAGGAAACCCGATACACTATTGAGTGAATTGAGTGACCACCTTATGTGAGATCGCCTGGTCATGTATACTCCACATCCCGAGAGTTGGACGTATGCCTATGAAAATCGCTTCTTATTTCCAGAAGGATCATCTTATTTTTCCTTGTTTTCTGAAACTGTCTACTCATATGAGGAAACGGTAACCAACAGGGATGTCATAACTCTCCGTAAAACCTGTTTAATGTTTTCAAAGGTAATATCGATGAGTGTTTCTTGAGGACAAGCAACGTCTAAGTGTGGGATACTTGATGTGACCCAAAAAGTCATGTTTTTAAGTACTTATTTCCACACTTTTTGGACTATTCTTTGGTGAAAACATTTCAAAAACATCATTATTCACTAAAAATCACCAAGGTTGTCTAAATATAGACGTTGCTGTAAAAATCGGTGAAAACGTCCAAATTACACGCAAACCGAGGCAAAATAATCACCTTAAATATTCCGATCCTAATTTTCTTATAGAATCAAATCTTAATTCACATTTTATAATTCTATAGGAAAATACAAGCCGGAGGTGAAAGAATCAGAAGAAATGGACGAAGGACGGAGAAGATATGCAGTTCAAGAGCTCGCCAATCGTCATCCGGAACATGCAAAAGTCAACCACCTCCAAATTTGGCACACTTAGTGTCATTAGAAGCGTAACAGAAAAAAGAATCCAACGGCGCAAGAATCAAGCAAAACGGAGCCCGAACGAAGAAGATACGGACAAACCAAGCAACTGGGGGCTCAGTATACAGCAAATGGAGCACCAACCCACCTCCCCCCACCTAGGTAGGGTATACGGCCCTTAGGGTGCCGTATACAGGGGGTTTCCTCTTGTTGGGTGCCATTTGACCCCCCTTGGTCCGCTTGCCCCGTATGCTGCTTTGATGCTTGTATTTGGTGCTTAAGGACTTGTACCATGGCTACCTCCCTTCTCCTATAAATAGTGGCTTCATTTCCACCATTCCACACACCTCTCATCTCATTTCTCTCATTTTTTTCTCTCTCTAAATTTCTCTCCAGAATAGTTTAGCATTCTCTCTCTAGCACTACTCTTAGGAGTTAGAGAACAATTAGTAGGTTAGCTGTAGAAGCTCTTCGTGTGAAACGTCCTGATTTTTTTTTTTTCACATATTCTATTCAAATCAGTATACTATTTATTTATAAAATGTCATAACATTGGTCCCATCACTTTGACTTTCTAGTCAACATATACACATTTTGAAATCTATAGACTTTTATTTCATTTGACTTTTGATTATAAACAGCTTTGACGGGGTGACTTATACAAGTTATCATAATGATAATTTAAAAGAATAAGAGCTTGTCTAACCGTTACATCAAGCTCCACTCCAAGTATACTCTAGAATCCATAGTCAAATATTTACTTCATTAACCACATACCTACATCATAAAAATCTGAACGGGGTAAGCCAAAGCTTAGTGAGAAATATGAATGTTTTGGTCATAAATTACACAAAGCAATTAAGTGACCAAATTTAGAAATGTGAGGTTGGGTGCTATAAATTACTTTCAAGATAATTACGCTTTTACACGATTATCTATATAAGTAAATGATAATTTTAAATAGAAAGTTATGTCTCAAATCTTTTGATCCGTGGATCCTTGTTGAAAATGTGTTTAATGGTGAAAACAAATGTTTGTAAATAGGATTATGCCAAAAATCTAAGTAAAATGCAAGGTATTTTGAAGATAATACAAATTACACAATCAACAGACTAATAACGTGCAAATTAAACGATGAAAATATGAAATGAATGCAATCGACACAAGGATATACGAGGAAAGCCCTTGATCAAGGTTGATCATCGGCACAAAACCTCGGGAAGGATCAAATGATCCTTTCCTTTGTTAATTGTATTAAAATAAAAGAAATCGATTACAAACTAAGAGCACAAGGATGATCGACTACGTGATTTTACTAAGTGTTGGTGAATGTGTTTGAGAGTAATCGAGAGTAGAGTATAAGTGTTTTCTCAGGTGTTAATAATGATTATTCGTTTTTCTAATCGATCATCCAAGCCTCATTTAAATACTAGAAGCGTATAACAATATTTCCAAGATTTCAGGGATCCTCCGATGCAGGGCGAAGACAACCAACGTCTCTTTTGACTCTAATTCACACGTGCAGCAGACTTCGTCTTCATAAAATCGTAACAAGACCTTGTCACAATATCCGGAACATATCTCAGATGACGCGTTCCTCTCATGACCTGGTCAATACTCAAGAAAAACAAACGTGTTATACAACACATGATCATGAATTAATACAGATCCAGGATCCTGAGCTACGCATATTCCATAATAAATATAGGATCCTTGCTTAGTTATCTCACTTGTCCATGATCCTGCATAATTACGTTAGATAAATGTATCTTGAATAGGATCCTGCATAATAAATAATAAGGATGTCTCCAGGATCTTTAACTACAACTGTGATCTTAAAGACAAACTTACAAATTGTCATTATCCTGAAATACAAATATAAAACATAAATACTTTTCATACCTGCGTGATGATACTATGGTGATAATAAGGATCCTGCAGTATTAGTCAAAAATCTACCCACAACAATTGCCCCCGAAGTTATAACGTTTTTAGGATCCTTAAACGTTGTAACTTCTCAGGATAACCGCTTAAATCATGTTAGGTAAGAAATTTATGCGTATTGGAAACCGTGCCTAAATACTAATGATAAGCTTTATACTCTTATCACATCAAACCGCCATTAAATTTTTACATTATTCCTTTCTTCTCTCATCCACCTTCTTCGCTATTTTAATCCATAATTACCTCTTACTTTCATCTTCATACCAAATCCCTACCGAGAATAATCTGAGCAAAAGAGAATCCAACTATGTCAGGTAATTTTTTCACTTTTCACTATTTGTAATTTTATTATATTTCCCGTTTTTAATTCTTCAATAACCTTTCATTGCACTTCACATTATTCGATATTGATCCAGAGATTCATCCCCGAAAAGAAGCAATTGGTGATTCAAGGTTCAAACCTTTTTCCACACACTTCCTCTCCAAAAAGAGAAAAGTCAAGGATTTATATGATCTTGAGACTCCTGCTTCTAACCTTCTGATGGTAAGATCTTTTATTTACAATTTCTTGTTTGAATGATTACACTAATAACATCGATACTATTACTAGGCCGCAGATATTATGATAGAGAGATATTCAGAGAAAGTTAAAGTAGTTGACAATCTGATTTTTAACCAGAAGAAGAATGCCTTCAAGCTAGAGAAAGCCAAACGGAAAATTGAAGTCCTTAAAGCTAAGCTAGCTGCAAAATCCGGTCATTCTAACGAGGAAGGATCAGATACCCTGATGGAAGAGGCAAAGAGAGATGCTACTATTGCTGTTCTGGAATCCAAAATCCATATGGCCACAGAAGCCGCTGAAAATGGACTAGATGCCAGCCTGTGGGATGTCAAGGGATGGAAGGATAAGTTGGCAAAAATGAAAGATGATTATCCCTCAAAGCCTTTTTTCATTGGTCTCGGAGGATCCAAAGCCCCAAAAAGAAACGCATACAAAACACCTAAGAAAGAGATCACCGATGCCCTAATGAAAGGTGAAACGTCCAATTCCAAAGGCGATGAAGACATGGTGGTAGGTGATGCTAAGGAGATTCCCTTAGTATATATATATATATATATATATATATATATATATATATATATATATCTATATAGATATATCTATATATATATATATCTATATATATATATATATCTATATAGATATATATACTAAGGAGATTCCCTTAGTATATATATATCTATATATATGTAAGGAGATTCCCTTAGTATATATATATATCTATATATATAGATATAGATATATATACTAAGGAGATTCCCTTAGTGTGTGTGTATATATATATATATATATATATACTAAGAGAATCTCCTTAGCATCACCTACCACCATATCTTCATCGCCTTTAGAATTGGACGTTTCACCTTTCATTAGGGCATCGGTGATCTCTTTCTTAGGTGTTTTGTATGCGTTTCTTTTTTGGGGCTTTGGATCCTCCGAGACCAATGAAAAAAGGCTTTGAGGGATAATCATCTTAGGTCGATACGTTTAGTGCACATCAGTATCGACAATTGTTAGCGCTTGATCTATAGGCCAATGGAAATGAAGTTGTCGGGTATCAGAGGCATCACCGATTTCCTAACCGTGGCACTATAATCAAACATCGTGCGCAACTGGCAGGGCGTATAAACCCTAGAGGTGTTTATCCATTTGGAACCCTCTAAACCTTAGAGGATCGTTGGGATCCTTAACGGAGGAGAGGTAGCTAGCCTCTAATCTTCAATCTATGATCCTCAAATGCATGAACTACAACAAATACAAGATCTTGGGTAAAGGTGGGTGTTAGTTTGTCTAACACCCCTCCGATGCTTAAGTCAGTACATTATTCAATAATGATAATAATTATGAAAAACTTTTATGCATATATAATTATAATACATACATACGTATCAAAGTATAATAAAATTAATAAAAATGTGAGCGACCTGGATCAGGAAACGCAAACTAGAACTTGTATATATTTGTGCGGAATACAAATACAAACAAACACAAGGTGAGTTATAGTAAAGATGAAAAGATGAAAGTATTCTTTAAGAAATCTTGATTATATTTCATATACAAGAGATGTACAAGTGATCTCAAAGTTACATCAAGAAGCGTTACAAATGACTTCAACTTACATCTATTTATAGACAAGCCTACGACAATGCTAAGCCTACGACAATTCTAAGTGTATTCCGTGAATAGCTATTCACGGAATTATACTATCCGTGAATCCTCTGTAATCACGGATGAATATTGTCGAACCATTCTTATTCACGGATACAAAGACACTAATCCTTGTCATTCACGGACACAACTATTGTCGAATTTCATTGTCGGATAGTCATTCACGCACAAGGCATTCACGCACAAGACATTCACGCACAAGGCATTCACGGAGTTAAAATACTTGGACAAAATTAAGTATTAATCAACCTTTGTCTCTACAAACTCCCCCTTTGATAATACTTGATCTTTTTCTTCAAATCTTCAAGCATATTCAGGAAGATTGCATCCAGCAAAAATACCTTTAGAGCAGCACACTTCTACAACTCGTTGAAATTTCAATGCCATCTTTTCGTCATCATACGCATCATCATACACAATTGGATTCACAAGCAAGACTTCAAGATCATCTTTTGACAGATTAATTAAGCTCAGAGGATCAAATACATATACAATCGACTCTCGATTCCACATCACTTCTCCATTCAAGTCTCTGTCATAACAAGCAATTTCTGCTTCTCCGGTTGATCCATTGTATCTCCAATGACTTACGAACTTAGAAAAATTTACAGGCAATTTCTCAAGTGGAATCTTCGTCATGCATTTAACTCGAGGATATGTCAAAGTAACTCTTGGTTGATTAGAAATCGGATCGATATCAAAATAATCAACGGTCCTCAATGGGAAAGTTTCCTTAACCCATGTGAATTTTCCATTATTACTTTCTCTTGATAACGTATCAGCCATCCAATTTATCAAACCATGTCTTGAACGATTAATTATATCCACAGAAGCTAAATGGTTGATTTCACACTTAGGTAATTTTCCTAAGGCTTTGAATGTTGAGTGAAAATATTGAAGTCCATCAGTTCTCTTAATAATGAATACTTTGTTGTCATTATCATATTTCCATCTGATAATTCTACCAACGCATTCATATCTTGGTATCTTGAAGAACTTACGAACTGTAATCACTGGACTTGGTTGTTTGGGAAACCACCAAGAGACTTTTTGCTCAGGCTCTTTATCATCGTCAGAGTCTTTCCATAACCCTTCTTGTGAACACATATCTGACTGAATATTCTCCGGATGAAGTTCATCTTCAGAATCTTCCCAGTCTTCAACGTGAACATAATCGAAATCAGGTTCAAATCCCGGAGGATATTCTGGATCGAAATCTTCAAAATCGTAATCGCCATCATTGCAAAGTTCAACAAATGGAATCAAGTCTTCAATAATCACACTCAAAGGAGTTGGACAAAGCACCTCTTCATCTTCAATGCTATCCAATAATTCCTCCTGTTCAAACGTATGAGATGTTTCTCCAAACTCAAACACTCTAGACTCATGAATTGCATTAATTGGATCAACTTCTAATGGTTCGGTTGCTTGAAATACAACCAATGCTTGTGAGAAATTTGGTTGATCACTTTCATTTCCAGTATCATCAGTATTTTCAGTCATATCATCATTATGATCACCATCATCACCATCATTACCATGATCACCATCATCATTACCATGATCACCATCATCATCACCATGATCACCATCATCACCATCATTACCATGATCACCATCATCATTACCATGATCACCATCATCATCACCATGATCACCATCATCACCATCATCACCATCATCACCATCATCATCATCATCATTATCATTAACATTATTCTCCCCCTGATCAACTAACATTTCTTTTAGAAGGAAGACGTCCAGCTCCAATTCTTCTATTCGATCATTCTGAGATAGAATGTGTTGGCGTTGTTCCTCGAGAAGAGTGTCTTGAGTATTAATTCTTTGTACAGCATTGAGTAAATCCATTTGAAGTTTCTCAACAAGTGTCATCAATGGTCTGACAGCACGTTGTAATGATGCATCAAGGTTAGCCATACTAACACTTGGTCCAGGTATTGAAGAAGATGTACCAGCTGCAACAGAAGCAGCAACAGGTATAGAAGAAGATGCTGGAATAGAGACAGAAATACCATGTGATATCTCAACCGGCATAGAAGTAGAAGCGATATCAGCAGATGAACTAGGTTTAGAAATTCTGCGACGTTGAGATGGCTGAATATCAGGTATATATTCAGGATCTTGTGCCTCTTCACGTTGACGTCTCAAATCCTGTCGTTCCTTTTCAATATTTTCAGCAATAATTCTTTGAGGAACTAAAGATTCTTCGACAGATTGGAGACGAAATGATTGATCTTCTTCAGAACTAGAAGATTCTACTTCTTCATGATCAATTAAAGGCACCTCCTGCTCCCCCTCGGATGATTCGCTATCAGTAGTAGAATCAGCAGGTTGTACAATCTGTGGTAATGCAAATTGTGGCGGTTGGAAATTAACATCAATAACATGTCCAAATAAATCAATAGTAGGCGGCACCAGTTTGCCCCTATATCCATTACAATCTGCAAACACTCTTTTTGGAATAGGAGTGTAGTGTAGAATGCTTCCATGATAAGTAATCCCGTTGACATGATTATCAAAGATGTGCTGAAGAAACCTAGGATACATGAAGAATCCATCATCATTAATATTTCCAGCCAGATTCTCAAAAATGTATCTCGAGAAGTTAAATGGAATGTTTAAGACAAGAGCTGTCATAATTCCTGCAAGCTGATAACTCAAAGAATCAAAACCAGCTTTCCTTGGAGAGATGCATCCAATGAGCATATGTGCTAAAAACTTCCAGTGTGGACAGAAGTGATTCTTCAAGATTTGAACATCATGAGGTCCTTTAGTACACCCCATTTGATGAAGACACTGATCAATGACATTTCGAGGAATATCATTTGATGCATTCAAGGTATCTCCAAATTGAAGAGTATGACGAATTAGCTCTTCAGTCAGCAACAATGGCTTTCCATCAACCATAGATGTAATACATGGAGGATTGACATCTGTTTGATATTCAGCTGAAGTCCAGAACTCTATCATGTGATCTTCATATAGATTAGGAACAGATACTGTCAAGGCATGTGATATGCGAGATCGTAAAAGAAACCTTATCATAGGGAAAAATTTCCTATTTTCGGGTTTATCCGGTTGCTCCAAAAGATATGCAGTTGCATTATGTCGTTTTTCAAACACGACTGCTCGACGTTGAACTTCGGGTTGAATAGCAGCGATAGGATCTAAATCTGCCATTTGGAAATAAAAACTGCACCAAGATTTTATTAGACATACAAACTCAACAGAAAGTTTATTAAAAATTTTTCAACACTTAGAAAAATTTTCAAATGTTCAGGTATCCGACAATAACAAAATGAGTACTGTTCATGCGACAATGATTAATTTTATGCGACAATATGACTTAGTGATATACTATTCATACGACAATCATATATTTATCCGTGAATCATATTGTCCGTGAATAAAATTCATGCGACAATTCAAAATTAAAATCAATTTTCAAAAATTTTGTCCGTGATTCATATTGTCGTAACACTATTCATCCGTGAATAATATTGTCGAAGTACTATTCATCCGTGAATAAGTACTGTTTATACGACAATATGATTGTCGTAGTCAAATAGTCAAACAAGTCAATAAAGTCAAACATAAGAATTAATCACGGAGTACTGTTTATCCGAGAATTCAATTATTCACGGATAGCCATTACACTATTCATCCGACAATACTGTATTGTCGGATGGTCCGACAATTCGAATTGTCGGACGATTATTTTGAACAGTATCAAATGTTATTTGATCGATTAAACAAGAAATCTTTAACAAAAATGAAAGAGATTTATACCAGTCGATTCGGAATTCAAAAACGAGTAAGTCTGTCGAATTGGTTTTTAATAAAACCAAGTAATCAGGAAGAAATCAAAGAAAATGTGATTGTCGGAATATCAGGATTGTCGGAGTAATAATCACGGAAAAGGAAAGTGTGAGTTTTTTTCAAATTTTGAAAAAACTTATACTATTTCTTTTTGTCCGTGAAAGCATTCCGTGAATATATATATATTTTTATCCGTGAATAAAGATATATATTCATCCGACAATAACATCAATTTTTAAATAAAACATTTTTATCAATTTAAACAAACTTTTGGATAAAATTTTGTAACCTATAAAAATGAAAAATGAAAAATTAATAACCTAAAATATGTAAAAATAAAATCTTTTTGTTAGAGTAATTTTCGTGACTTGGGATCATATTGGGATAAATGAATGTATTTAATTTGTATTTTCAGAAATGAAAGTCTATTTTGATTGCTAATATTTTTGACCAATTTAAATTTACATAGCATTAATAAAGCATACTTTCTAAAAATCATTTTATATATGATTTTTGGTATGTGTTATACACTTAAACATTTTGGTATCTAAAATATCCTTTCCTTTTATTATTAATATGCATATCATTTTATATAACCAAAATAAAAATATACTTTCAAATTCATAATATATTAATATTTTCATATAGAGAGTGAAAATATGATGATATCTTTAGAAGTACATACATATGTTAGAATGACTTTTAGTCACATATGTCATACTTCGAGTTGGACTAATAAACTGTATCACAGGTCTATACATCGTATAACAAAGTGATAGAGTTTATTATGATAGATATTTATATCTTTATCAATATTTGCATGTCCGTTTATAAAAATATACCAACTAAGGTCTGTACACCGTACAACAAATAGTCAATACATTTTTCCCAGATATCATAATATAAAGACCCTAAATCATGAATCATAATATATTAATCCTTCAAAATTTAAGACTTTTATTATCATTTTGATAATTTTATTGTCATATACTAATATTTTGGAAGATATAAAATAATATGCAAAAATATTTAGACATTTCTTAGACTGGATATGATAGACCCATAAATGCCTACCAATAAATCATATTTAAAATTACATTTAATAGAAAATTTGATTTAAAAATGCTATATAAACCTATTAGCATATCAAAAATAGTACATAACATTCCTTTTTCAGATTTATATGTAAATACAATTCCCAATGTACTATCATTTCCCAACTTTTACACAAAAATCTCCCCCTATTTTTTATTTTTCATATGTTTTTGTATTTTAGTTTAAAGAAAAAATAAAAACGTAAACAAAAAAGAAAATACAAAAATATCCAAAGTTTATTTAATTTGATCTAAATGCTTCATTCCGAGCATCAAGATTAATTCTTCAAAACGTGGTTTAGAAAACGCTTTTGTAAACAGATCAGCGCGTTGTTTCAAAGTATCAATATGGACTAAGTTAATCAAGTGTTTCTCATAGCAATCCCGTATAAAATGAAAACGAATTTCAATGTGTTTCGTTTTAGAATGCTGGACGGGATTACGTATGATACTTATGGCAGCAGTATTATCTATATGCAAAGGAGTGTGGTTTAGAAGAAACCCATAATCTCTGAGTTGTTGTTGAATCCAAAGAATTTGGGAACAACAACTTGCAGCAGAGATATATTCTGCCTCTGCAGTAGAGGTAGAAACGGTATCCTGTTTCTTACACTGCCATGTCACAAGACGTTCTCCTAGAAATTGACATCCACCCGATGTGGATTTGAAGTCAATACCACATCCACCATAGTCTGAATCAGAATATGCAGAAAGAGAAAAGTCATCATCATGTGAATACCAAATGCCTAAATTAGGCTTTCCTTTCAGGTATCGAAAAATACGTTGAACGGCCTTCAGATGAGAAACTTTAGGATTTGCCTGATATCGTGAACAAATGGAAACAGCAAACATAATATCTGGACGGGAAGCTGTCAAATACATAAGAGACCCAATCATGGACCGATATTCCTTTTCATCGGTTGATTGATCATCAAGAGCAGGACCAATCTTTTCAACAAGATCAATGGGTGTAGAAATGGATTTGACATCAGTCATCAGAAATTTCTTTAAGATTTCAGTAACATACTTTGTTTGATGTATGAAAATGCCTGAATCAAGTTGCTGGACTTGAAACCCAAGAAAAAATGCCATTTCACCCATTGAACTCATTTCAAATTTTGATTTCATAATCTGCTCGAACTCTCTGCATAAGCTTTCATTTGTCAATCCAAATATGATATCATCTACATACACTTGAACAAGCAACAAATTCCCTTTTACTTTTCTGATGAAAAGAGTACTGTCAATCTGTCCTCTAGAAAACCCATTTGCAAGAAGATGTTGAGATAAAGTTTCATACCAAGCTCGAGGAGCTTGATGTAAACCATACAAAGCTTTATCCAACCGATACACATAATCTGGGAATTTAGAATCTTCAAAACCCGGTGGTTGTTTGACAAAGACTTCTTCATGCACTTTCCCATATAAAAATGCGCACTTGACGTCCAATTGATATACTTTAAACCTCATGAAGGAAGCATAAGCTAGAAAGATTCGAATTGATTCAAGTCTAGCAACCGGTGCAAACACTTCATCATAGTCTAAACCTTCGATTTGAGTAAAACCTTGAACGACTAATCGTGCCTTGTTACGAACCACGATTCCTCGATCATCTTTCTTATTACGAAAAACCCATCGAGTGCCAATCGGATGCACATCTTTAGGTGGTTTCACTAAAGTCCAAACTTGCAATTTCACAAACTGTTGTAATTCTTCTTGCATTGCTTGAACCCAAGAAGATTCAGTCAAAGCAATTTGAACATTTTTTGGTTCAATTTGTGATAAAAAACAAGTGGAAGAATCAGACTTGAGTTGATGCCGAGTCTTAATTCCCTCTGACACATCTCCAATCACATTCTTTAGAGGATGTCGATACTTAGAATTAATTCGCAATGTAGGAACCGAATCTACATGCAAATTATTTCCTAAGTTAGAATCTTCAGGATTACTAACTACTTCATCACTAGAGTCATCAAGAAGTGGTTCTTCTAGTTCAGTAGAAGGTTCCTGAAAATAGTCAGTATCATCTGGATTGGAAGTGGTTTCTTCTTCAACAGTTGTCAAAGGTGAAGAAATCTCATGAGCAATTGAGTCATCAGAAGATCGTGGTGGAGTAAGATGAGAAGTAGAAACAGGTGGAGCTGAAGTAATAATTGGCTCAGCTGGAACAGATGTAACTGGAATAACAAAGTCATCCAAATCGGTAGCAGAAGAAGAAGACACATCATGCTGAAAAGAAGCAAGAGAATTAAAGAATGTGTCGTAATCAAATAACCATTTTGGACCTATGCCATTAGAGGAAGGAGAATGCCGAAGAAATTCAACTTCATAGCATTCCTCTATTCGATGTGATGCTGTGTTATAAACTCTCTTGTTGTGAGAATTTGCAGAATAACCCAAGAAAAACCCAGATTCAGATTTTTCAGCAAACTTAGGAATGCGATCCTTAGTTTTCAACAACAAACACGGACATCCAAAAGGTTCCAAAAATTGAATATTCGGTTTCCGATTATTCAATAATTCATAGCTCGTTTTCTGCTTATCTTTGACTACAAGAACTCTATTTAATACGAAACAAGCCGTATTAACTGCTTCTGCCCAAAAAGTTGTTGGCAATTTTGCATCTGAGAGCATTATTCTTGCAGCTTCAATCAAAGTTCTGTTCTTCCTTTCTGCAACTCCATTTTGTTGTGGAGTTCGAGGAGCACTAAATTGTTGAGTAATTCCGTGCTGAAGACAAAACATTTCCATTAAGTAGTTCTTGAATTCCGTGCCATTATCACTTCTCAAAATTTTCACTTTGAGAGAAAACAAAGTCTCTAATCTCAGAATTAGATACTTAATTTTCTCAGCAGCCTCATCTTTTGTACTAAGGAAGTAAACCCATGAAAATCTGGAATAATCATCAGTGATTACTAAACAATAGGATTTACCCCCAATACTCCGAACACTTACAGGTCCAAACAAATCCATATGGAGAAGTTCCAAAGGAATGTTAATCGAATTCATCAATTTAGGTTTATGAGATTTCTTAGTTTGTTTTCCCTTTTTACAGGAAATACAGTGATCATTTAGTGAAAAGGTTTGTTTGGGAACCCCAATCACTAAATCATTCTTAACTAAGAAGTTCATTTTCCTAAAATTAATGTGACCCATTCTTCTGTACCATAAGATTGATTCCTTTTCTGTAGCTTTTGACAATAAGCAAGTATGCTCTGTAGATCGAGTAATGGTACGCATGTCTAAAACATACATATTCTTTACCCTTGGAGCTCGCATAAGAATCCACTCTTGAGGTACCACAAATCCCGGTTTAAGAATTAAACACTCTTCATCGTTAAACCAAGTTGAAAGTTTCTTGTCACAAACTTGGGAAACACTGAGTAGATTATGTTGAAGTTGTTCAACATAATTTACTTTATCAAAGCTGATTTCCCCGTTTGTAACGGTTCCCTCACCAGAAATCATGCCACCCTTGTCTCCGGCAAATGCAACAAAACCTCCGTCTTTAACCTTAACATCCTCAAGCAGAGAGAGATTCCCTGTCATATGTCTTGAACAGCCACTATCGATGTACCATATGTTATCAATAGCTCGTGAAGGCTGTAAGACATTTGATCAAAAACAGATTAGTTGCTAATGGAGACCCAAGCCTTTGAGGCTATGGGTCGTCCAGTAATGACATCCATGATAAAAACGTCAATTTGTTTCAAGTTCTTTTTGAAATTCCTTTTGATTGACGCATCATGAGATTTTGTTTTCTTCTTTGAAGAAACAGAAGATGTTACTTTTGGTTTTGATGATTGTTCATGGACAGTTTTTCAATCATCTTTGATTTCAGAATGTTTAGCTTGCTTCGAATTATCTCTTGAACGTTTTTTAGCAAGCTTGTGGCACTCATTGATAAGATGTCCACGAACATTACAATAGAAACATTTTCTTGTTTCATATTGTTTCCGAGAAGTAACTCTTTTATCAGAAACAGGAAGTGAAGTCTTACTTGTAGAAGCCTCACATTTAGAATGTGATTTTCTACTTGTAGACACTTCACTTTTAGAAACAAAGTGAGAAGAAGAAAGTTTAGCTTTTGATGAAGAAGTTGATGATTGTGATTTTTGTGGTGAAGAAGATTGTTTTAAAATCTTTTTAACTTGTGTTGGTGTGTCACAAGCTTTCGATTTTTCTTTTAAATTTTTCAAAACACAATCTTTAATCTTGTCACTACACTCACAATCATGCTCCTTCATTTTGAAAGCATCAACTTTGGATTCATCAGTTGGTGAATCATCAACTTTGGAATCATCTTTAGAAGATGATTCTAAAGTCTCACTTGAAGACATCTTTTGAAGTGTGTCTTTCACATCAAGCTTTCCTTTTCCATAAGCAAACTCAACATTTGCTTCATTTTTAACTGGCAATGCAGAATAGGTAGTTGGTGGAGGAACAAAATGATATTCAACTTTTGAATCTTTTGTTTTTGAATCATTTTGATATCCAATACCAGATTTAGATTTAGTATCTAAACGTTGGTTATTGATTATCTCATCAAAAACAACAGCAGATGTTGAAACATTTAGCAATTTTCTTTCAAGATCTAAAAGCAGAGAATCAGCATTAGATTTTTCCTTTTTTAATAAGTCCATTTCAACCAAATAACTATTAATAATGGATTGCTGATTGAAGATTTTTGCTTTTAAATCATGTGTTTCAACATTTGTTGACTCAAAACGTTTATTCAAAAGATCATTATTTTCAACCAATTCCTTGTTCTGTATTTTTAACTTTTCATTGTCAGTTAAAAGTTTAGCATTTTGAGTTTGATACATGCTGATTTGATTATTCAAATCAGTGCAATTTAAGCAAATTTGATCAGCAAAGGAAGAATCGACCTCAGAAACATTCACCATAAATGCTTGATTATGGGAATACTCATCCACGTGTGCGCTCCAATCATAAAACTCATCAGAAGTAGAAATGAGTGCAGAAGATGTGGGAGTAGCAGATGTTTCCTTTGTTTGAGGTTGAGCAGATGAAGAATATGTCTTGGAAGTTGATGGCTTGGTAAAACCAGAGGTAGGAGCTTTATTCTTCTCACATTCTCTTGCAAAGTGACCAAGGTTTTGACAATTGTAACAGCGAACTCTTGATTTGTCAAAACCTGGTTTACCTCCCAGTTTATTTTTACCAGTTCTTTGTAAAAATCTTTTAACCCGCCTGGTAAGCATAGCCATATTCCATTGCAAATCCATTTCTTCTAGGTCATCTGGATGCAATTGATCATAATCCTCTTCAACTAACTCAACATTTCCAACTCTTCCAGAAATAAAAGCTTCATATGAAGACAAAAATGCAGTAACAACATTTGCATGGTCTTCAGTCACTCTTGAAACTTGTGGATTAGAATTCTGTTGTTGTTGATGGCTTGAAGTTGAAGAACTTCCAGAACCATAAAAACCAAAATTTGAATAACCACCAGATGTGGTTCCACTTGGATTTCCACCATGATAAGTTTCAGATCCTGAATATAATGCCGTTGTTTCAGAAGATTTGGTAGTACCAAATTGAGTAAACTGCATCATTTTTCCTGTCTCCTTTTTCTGGAGAGATACATCATACACTTGAAGCTTATTGATTAAATCCTCGAAAGCATATTCTCCTAATGACTCATCTTCCATCAAGATATTTGCTTTGATGTCCCATCGAGAAGGCAAAGCTTCAATCAATTTTTCATTGATTTCAAGACGCTCAAGAATCATTCCATGTCTTTTTAACTCACTGATAAGCTGTGAGTACCGAACGATCAAATCGTTAAAAGACTCATTGGGAATACAGGTGAAAACATCCCATTGTTTCTTTAGTAAATCACGTTTGCTCTTTTTCAATTTATCATTACCAGCAAACCGTTTTTCCATTACTTTGTACAATTCAAAAGCAGTAGATAAATCCTTCCACCCCGCTAAAACATCACTTGGAAGACTCATTGAAATGATGGATTTAGCCTTCTTATCACGATCATGTTCTTTTCGTTCTTCCGAATTCATCATCTTTAATGATTTAGGTGGAGGATTATCTCGATAAATGCCTTCTGCTCTTGGATGTATATATTGTTCCAATATTGGAATCATCAAATCAGGATCATACAAAGCAATGAATGATTCAAAACGATATCTCCAGTCATCGTAATCATTTTGGCAAAGAAACTTGGGTGGTTTTGTAGTTGTTCCGGTCTCTTGATCATTCTTCATCATTGTTTGCCAATTAACATGAGCCATCTCACCCTAAAAATTCTTTAATCTCTTTGTGAATACAAGATCCGTGAATCCAAATATTAATATCCGTGAATATTAATATCCGATAATACTGATGTCCGTGAATAAAAGTATACGTTAATACAATTATTCGTGAAAACAATATCCAATAATACTGATGTCCGTGAATAAAAGTATACGTTAATACAATTATTCGTGAAAACAATATCCGATAATACTGTATCCGTGAATAAGAGTATTGGTTAATACAATTATCCGTGAATATTAAAAAACAGTTAATAAAATTTTGAAAATGTTAATCCGTGAATGTAACACCACTATTTATGCGACAATAGTATCATTCACGGATACTGTTTATGCGACAATTGCAATATTCACGGAGTATTTATATTCACGGAAATCTGAATTCACGGAGAGTATTAATTCACGGAAGATGACTGTATTCACGGAAGATGATTTCCAGAATTTTCAAAGTTATACAGATTCTTCAAAACAAGCTTGTTTTTGATGAAACTTGTTGCAATGAGCTCGGAATTTGATTTCCGACACTCAGAAACGATCAATTTGAGCTTTTATCGTCAAAATTTCAAACATGCATAAAAGAGACGTAGAAACGTAAACTGTTTGTGGAACTTTTGATCAATTCGTCATCATATATAAGATATGAATGAATTCAGGAGAGCTTCTTTATCAGGAATCACTTGTTTACGATCTCAGAATGATAATTGACACTATCTCAAATAACCGTAACCGTAGACATCACATAACTTCTTCAACTCTTAATCTTTGCAAATTTAAATCACAAAATCGTTCTAATTTCTTATCCTTTGGCTCTGATACCACTTGTGAGCGACCTGGATCAGGAAACGCAAACTAGAACTTGTATATATTTGTGCGGAATACAAATACAAACAAACACAAGGTGAGTTATAGTAAAGATGAAAAGATGAAAGTATTCTTTAAGAAATCTTGATTATATTTCATATACAAGAGATGTACAAGTGATCTCAAAGTTACATCAAGAAGCGTTACAAAGGACTTCAACTTACATCTATTTATAGACAAGCCTACGACAATGCTAAGCCTACGACAATTCTAAGTGTATTCCGTGAATAGCTATTCACGGAATTATACTATCCGTGAATCCTCTGTAATCACGGATGAATATTGTCGAACCATTCTTATTCACGGATACAAAGACACTAATCCTTGTCATTCACGGACACAACTATTGTCGAATTTCATTGTCGGATAGTCATTCACGCACAAGGCATTCACGCACAAGGCATTCACGCACAAGACATTCACGCACAAGGCATTCACGGAGTTAAAATACTTGGACAAAATTAAGTATTAATCAACCTTTGTCTCTACAAAAAAGTTAAGGATCACAGAAGTACCTTTTTATGTTGAATATAAATATTCAACTTACACATGATAGATCTTCAAATGAATAGCATTCCAGGATCTTGGAAGTAAGTCTCCATCTATATTAGCCAACCAGTATGCCCCCTTTCCAACATCTGAATCTATTAAATATGGACCTTCCCACTTTGGTGCTAACTTTCCTTCCGCAGGATTCTTAGTATTTTGAAATACTTTCCTTAATACCAAATCTCCTACTTGAAACCTTCTTATCCTAACATTCTTGTTATAGGATTTTGAAATCCTCTGTTGGTATGTGGCAATCCTGAATTTAGCACGATCCCTTAATTCATCCACAATATCTAAATCCTGAAACAATGCTTCTTTGTTTGCTTCCAAAGTCTGCATCTGGGATCTTGCCGTTGGAATTACCATTACCGTTGGAATCATAGCCTCGGATCCAAACACCAAATCAAAAGGGGTTTGTTTGGTTGCCTCCTTTTCTGTAGTCTTATCAGCCCACAAAACAAAAGGTAATTCTTCAGCCCATCTTCCTTTTTTAGCATCCAACCTCTTCTTAAGATTGTTGATTATGATCTTATTGCTGGATTCTGCCTGACCATTAGCTTAAGGATGAATTGGTGTTGAAGTTATCATCTTGATTCCCCAAATTTCACAAAACTTAGTTGTTCTTTTTCCAATAAACTGAGATCCATTATCACATACTATTTCTGCTGGGATCCTAAATCTAGTGAGGATATTTCTCTTGATGAATGATATCACATCCTTTTCTTTTACTTGAACAAACGCCTTGGCTTCTATCCATTTGGAAAAGTAATCTGTCATTGCTAACATAAAGACCTTTCCACCAGGAGCTGTGCGTAATTTTCCCACAATATCCATTCTCCACTTCATAAATGGCCATGGTGAGATAATCGGATGCATCGGTTCTGCTGGTTGATGATGGATGTTCCCATGTCTTTGACAAGCATCACATTTGCGAGCAAAATCCATGGAATCCTTCTTCATAGTAGGCCAAAAGTATCATGTCCTTAAAGTTTTTGAAAATAATGCTCTGCCCCCATAATGATTTCCACAGTCCCCTTCATGTATATCTTTAAGTACTGCTTGTGCTTCAGGATCCTCAAGGCATCGCAATAATGGTCCTGCAAGTGATTTTCTATATAATATACCATTTTCAATAGTAAAATGGGATACCTTTAATCTGAAGGGTTTAAGATTGTTTTTATCCTTGGGGATCACATCGTGTTGTATATATTCCATGATTGGCTGCATCCATGATCCTGACTTGCCCCCAGAACCTGATGCATTCGAATTATCTACAGACTGATGATCCTCAACATCACATACTTTTTCTTCATTATTATCCTTATCAGCAATAGCAGGTGTTGCAATATGTATAATTGATATCTTTAAATCTGGTGGTATCTTTAAGCTTGATCCCAAATTGGCCAGAGCATCTGCTTCAGTATTATCCTCACGTGGTACCTGTTGAATGTCGAAGATCTTGCCCTGCAAGATTCTTAACAATCTCCAAATACAAAGCTAATCTATCTACTTTTACAGTATATGTCCCATTATAATGATTCACAATTAACAATGAATCAACATACACATTTAAATATTTTATACCAATATCCTTAGCCAACTGTAATCCTGCAATTAATGCTTCATATTCTGCCTCATTATTTGTAGCTTGAAATTCACATCTTATAGCTTGAGGCATAATATCATCTTGAGGTGATTTTAATACAATTCCTAAACCAATTCCTTTTATATTAGAAGCACCGTCAGTATATAGCATCCATTTTTCACTTATTTGATTTAATTCGTGTACTTCTAAATCTACTTCGTTTTGAAGATCACTAGTAAAATCAGCAATAAAATCCGCTAAGGCTTGTGATTTAATTGCATTCCTAGGTTCGTAAATCAAATTATAAGCACTTAACTTAACAGACCATTTAGCTAGACGTCCTGATATTTATGGTTTTCTTAATACATTTTTAATAGGATAATTAGTTCTTACATGAATCGGATGTGTTTCAAAATAATGCCTAAGTTTGGTGGACGCCATAACTAACGCAAGTATAAGTTTTTCGAGATGAGAATACCTGGTTTCAGCATCTAGTAGGATTTTACTTACATAGTAGACTGGATGTTGTTGTCCTTCATGATCCTTCACGAGTACCACACTTACACCACTTCTGGACACCGAAAGGTACAAGAATAGCAGCTCGCCATCCTCAGTCTTCATCAATAAAGGAACTGATGATAAATAATTCTTCAATTCTTGAAATGCAGCCTCATGCTTTTCTCCCCATTCAAACTTTTTGTTTTTCTTCAGGATATCGTAGAATTCCTTGCATCTATCTGAGGATCTTGAAATGAAACGATTCAAAGCTGCTATTCTCCCCGTCAGTCTTTGTATATCCTTAGGGCTTGATGGGGATTTTAAGTCTAGAATAGCTTTGATCTGCTCTGGACTAGCTTCTATCCCTCTCTTGGTCACCATGTATCCTAGAAATTTTCCTGCCCCTGGCATTTCGCAGGATTAAGCTTCATGTTGTACTGATCCAGGGTGTCGAAGGCCACCTTAAGATCCTGGAGACGATCCTCAGTTTTCTTCGACTTTACTACCATATCATCGATATGTACCTCCATTGTGCTACCCAATTGGTCTTTGAACATCATATTGACCAGCCTTTGATATGTCGCACCTGCATTTTTAAGACCAAAAGGCATCGCAATATAACAATATATACCTGTGAGAGTTATGAAAGTTGTATCTTCCTGATCTGATGGTTCCATCTGAATTTGTTGAAATCCTGATGAAGCATTCATGAAGGTTAGAATCTCATGTCCAGCTGTAGCATCCACCATTGAATCTATATGAGGCAATGGAAAAGGATCCTTGGGGCAGGCTTTGTTGAGATCTGTATAATCCATACACACTCTCCATTTCCTATTCTTCTTTTGTACCACCACCACGTTTGCCAACCATTTTGGAAACTTTACTTCCCTTATCATGCCAGCAACAAATAGTCTTTCAATATCTGCCTGGATAATAACATTTCTTTCCGGTGCAAATTTTCTTCTCTTTTGTTGGATTGGCCTGAAACTATTATCAATTCCAAGTTTATGAGTTATAATATCCTTGGATATACCTGTCATGTCTTCTGGTTTCCAGGCAAAAGTTGATTTTCTTTCATTCAAGAACTTCATTAGATCCTGTTCAAGATCCTCTGGGATCCCCGAGCCTATAAGCACCTTTTCCTTAGGATCCTTTGAGTCCAGCGGCATTTCTTTGACGTCTTGTTCCTTTGTGTCTAAGACATCCCACACCTTATTCTTTAATTGCTATGCTGACGGTGGCTTGGCAGTAGTCTTCATTGATGTCGTATAATAATCCTACGCTTCCTGTTGATCACTGCTTATCTTGACCACCCCCCACGGAGTTGGTAATTTGACGCATTAATGATACGTCGATGGTACTGCTTTCATATTGTGCAACCATGGTCTTCCCAGGATAATGTTATAGCTTGACTAACAATCCATAACACATAATTTTTGAATGGAATTTACCCCTTCAATATAAATCGGCAGCTTGATATCACCAACTGTATTTTTTGCTTCTCCACTGAATCCTACCAAAACAGTGGATCTGGAAGTGATCTCTGATTCTGGGATTCCCATTCTCTTCAAGGTCTCCAAACGTATGATGTTAACAGAGCTTCCTCCATCGATCAGGATCCTGCGCATAAAATGATTGGCAACATAGAGAGTAATGACCAAACCATCGTGGTGAGGATCCTGAACATCTTCTAAATCATCCTCATCAAATGCTATAACTTTCTCATCCTTTTTCATGGAAGTCCTTGTCGGCCTATATTGCTTTTCTGATTTGGATTCTTTGGCGTGCCTTTTTGCTGCAGAATAAGAAGTACCACGTATGTCAGAACCACCAGAAATAAAATTGATTACCTAGGCATCCGAAGGTGGGGATCCTGCTCTCGTAGGGATCCTGTGATTATCCTGAGCTTGAGGATCCTGAACTCTATCGTGATTCTTCCCGTGATCCTTCGTTTTTCCAATTAGATCCTTCAAGTATCCTTTGTTGAGCAGGTGGCTGATCTCTTTCCTAAGAGCTATGCAATTTTCAGTTATATGACCAAAATCCTCATGGTATACACACCACTTAGATTTATCCTTCCAGACATAAGGTTTATCATTCTTCTTGGCCATCTTGCTTTATCTCCAAGATCCTGCATGGCACACAAGATACCAGTTGTATCCACAGAAAAATTATAATCAGTTACTTTAGGATATTCTTCATCATCCTCATCGATAGTGTTCACACGACGATCCTCATTTCTGGTATAAGGTTTGCTCCTATTTAATATGGATGATGATGAATCTGATTTCCTGTTGGGCCTATCATATGCTGATTGAGTGTCCACCCTCTTCTGTATCATCGCATCTTCTTCTAGCCTGATAAATCTTAGAGCTCTATTTCTGACTTCGTCATGATTCCTGCAAGGATTCATAACAAGGTCTTCATAGAATGGGGAATCCCTTTTGATTCCATCTTGAAGGCTTGTACAGCAGTTGGCAAATCCAAATTAGGTATATTCAAGGATTCTCTCCCGAATCTCCCTAAAAAATCTCGAAGAGACTCATTAGCCCTTTGGACAACTCTGTATAAATCAGTTGTTAGTTTTTTAAACGTTCTACTGCAAGAGAATTGGTTATTAAATAAATTAACTAGATGAGAAAATGAAGTAATTGAGTAAGGGGGAACGTTTAACAGCCATTTTAGGGCAGATCCTGTGAGAGTAGAGCCGAAGACCTTGCATAAACATGCTTCTTTAAGATCAGAAGGTACTGGAATGATCTCCGTTCTCTCCCTATATTGCGCAATATGCTCCTCAAGATCCGTTTTTCCATCATACAGCTTCATATTTGGTGTTTGAAACCTTTTCGGGATTTCAGCATCACAAATAGGTGGTGCAAATCTCGAGATACTATGGGCTGTTGGAGCAACTTCAGGAATTGGTTGTACAACTCCAGGGACACTCGATATCATATCCTTCAGCTTTTGTATTTCCCTGGCCATCATACGGCTAACCCTAGGATCCTGAAAATTGTTAATCCCAACAGTATTATTACTTTCAAGATAATTACGCTTTTACACGATTATCTATATAAGTAAATGATAATTTTAAATAGAAAGTTATGTCTCAAATCTTTTGATTCGTGGATCCTTGTTGAAAATGTGTTTAGTGGTGAAAACAAATGTTTGTAAATAGGATTATGCCAAAAATCTAAGTAAAATGCAAGGTATTTTGAAGATAATACAAATTACACAATCAACAGACTAATAACGTGCAAATTAAACGATGAAAATATGAAATGAATGCAATCGACACAAGGATATATGAGGAAAGCCCTTGATCAAGGTTGATCGCCGGCACAAAACCTCGGGAAGGATCAAATGATCCTTGCCTTTGCTAATTGTATTAAAATAAAAGAAATCGATTACAAACTAAGAGCACAAGGATGATCGGCTACGTGATTTTACTAAGTGTTGGTGAATGTGTTTGAGAGTAATCGAGAGTAGAGTATAAGTGTTTTCTCAGGTGTTAATGTAACATCCTCTAGACGGGCCTTGTAATTTCTATTTTTAATTTATTATTAAATTATTTGAGAAATTAATTGATATTATTGTTTATCGTAAAACTTAGATAAATATGTCCCAGGAATTATTGTGAATAGTAAATTGGTGATTGTTCTAATTTACTTAAGTTGACAGTACAATAAAATAGATTTTTCGCGAGTAGTATTTAAGTTCCAGACAATAGATTTAAGACGGGCATAAAATACCCAAATAAAGAGTCGGTTAAAAGATGTCGACTCCTCTTTTGTGTTACCATTCCCAGTTCTCTCATAACACTTGCTAGATCAAAACCCTAAAAACTTCAAGAACACAAAAACTTGCTAAAATTGTGATTAATAGTTAGTAAATTGGAGCTGAATCCTTGAGTTCTTCATCCTTCTAGATATCATCATCTTCTTCAAGTATACCCCAAAGACTCAGTGATTAGCAGCTGAGTGTAGTGACTCTGGAGGTATCGGTGAGTGGATTTGAAACTCACAGTTTGGTTTGGTTGTGTTAGTTTGATTTTCAATCAGTAATTATAGGATTACTATTGATAGAAAGTTGATTTGAAATGAAATGCCATTGATTTGGTTGATTGATTAGCCTGTATGTTGGGTGTTGAATCCAGAGGTCAACTAGATTGGGGGTTGAACTTGATTGCTATTGTTGATCAACACAGGGTTGTGTACATGTGTTGATAAGTATTAGCAATGAGTTAGCGGTTAATCACTGTTTTGGCCTACAGTTGATTTAAGTGTTCTGATAGGGCCACCCGGCACAGGGTCCTTAGGAACCACCGTTCCTCTTGACGATATTTGTTACATTATTGGTTGTGAACAAATTGCTAGCTAAATTGAATTGTAGTTGATTATCCATTCACTTAGCTTCGTGCTAATCCCTCAATTTACTTCCTGCAGGTTATGTTGAGTTTGTGGGTAGTCAGGAAGGAGAATTTGATGATAGGAATGTTTGAAACTTGCGACTCTGATTAAGTTTGCTATAAACAATGTGTTGTAATCTGTAGCACCCGGTTTGGAAACAAGTTAACTGTATCTAATTTAGTAGTAAATGGATTGTGTAAATGTTTGTGAAAATTTCTGGCAAGGTTTTGTGAAATATGTATAATAATATAACGCTTCCGTGGTAATTTATACTTTAAATAATTGTTTTAAAGGAAGGGTGTTACAAGTTGGTATCAGAGCAATAGTTTGGGTGAATTGAATCTGATGGGAGATTCAATCCTAAACTTTGAATTGCGAAGTGTCAAACATTCCTGGAAATGGGATTAGGTACTGAATGGGAATTTGTTAGTGGGATAGGTGCTAACGATTAACGATTGGTGAGTTGTTGTTGTGTTTACAGACATGGCGGATAACGAGCAACCACCCGTTAACCCTAATAATGTATCAAGGCCGGAAGTTACTGTTGAGACTCATAATGACCGGACTAAGCACACTGGTACTTCTTTTCATGCTAGAGAAGAATTAGAAAGAGATGAGTATCTACTTCATTTGGAAGAGGAAAATCAAGCACTGAGAATGTATAAACAACAAAAAGAGGCTGAATCATCTCATCCTGTATTTAGCACGATAGTACCACCAAAACAAAAGGTGTGTTCTTTTAAAACCTTTATAAATAGTAATCCTTCTGTGTATTCTGGTAGTACAAATCCTTCTGTAACTTTGGATTGGTTGAGGGATATTGAAAAGAAATTTGAAGTTTGTCAATGTGAGGAAGAACTAAAGGTTCCTTATGCAACACAAATTTTAAAAGGACCAGCTATGAATTGGTGGGATTCAATTACTTCGGTATTATCTCCTTTACAGAAAGCATCTATCCGATGTTTTGATTTTTATAATGAAGTTTGTAAGCAATATTGTTCAAACTTTGATATAGCTCGGATTCGAAAGGAATTTATGGATTTACAATTAACCGATAAAATGTCAATGGATGATTTGATTAATCAATTTTCAGAGAAACTTAGGTTTGTTCAGCAATGGGTTCCTGATGAGAGAACCAGAATCGAACAGTTTGTGGGTACGTTACCTAATCATTATCGAACTTCAGTGAGACTGGCGGGTTCTCTTTCCCAAGATTTTATGTTAGCTCGGTCAGTTGACAGTGATTTGAGACCTCAAGAGGTACTAAGTAAAGAAATAGTTTCTCAGAAATATAAGAGTGAATCTTCAAGCAAAGGTAGGCAACGGTGGCAAGGAAATCAACAGAGTAAGAAACAAGAGAGTCGTGGTAGTATTTCTGATCGTCCTAATTGGTGTATTAAATGTAGAGCTAGACATGTTGGTCCGTGTACTGTGCAAACCACTAGATGTGTGAAATGTGGTGCAATTGGTCATGAAGCAAAGGCTTGTGTTTTTCCTACCTATGTGTGTTGGAATTGTCATAAAGAAGGTCATCGTGCAAATCAGTGTTCTGAGGCTAAGAGACAGGGTTCTGGGTTGGTTGTTAGCTCGTCATCTTCCGGTCAAAAGCGGAAGAATCCTCCGCCAGCGTTGAGTAGGGCTTTTCAGATGACAGTGGATGAGGCTGTCCACACAGATGACGTCATAACTGGTACTTTTCTTATAAACTCTGTACCAGCACGTGTTTTATTTGATTCTGGAGCAAATTGTTCCTTTATATCTGTGTGTTTCTGTGATAAGTTGAAACTAATTCCTACTGTGATAACTAAGCCCTTAGAAGTAGAGATTGTTAGTGGCAAATTAGTTCCTGTTACCACCTCGGTGACTGGAGCTAATATTGTGATAGATGGTCAGACTTTTCCAATTTCGTTTCTGTTAATGCCGATTCCCAGTTTTGATGTGATTATTGGCATGGATTGGTTAAGTCAGTTTAAAGCAAGTATAGATTGCCACCATATCATCATTTAAAATCCCAATATCTGATGAGTCATACGTTATGGCTCGAGGAGAACGGGATAGTGGGGGTGTTCCTCTGATTTCCATGATGAAAGCCAGGAAATCTTTGTCCAAAGGCTGTGAGTTGTACCTAGCTTATGTGATTGATGCTAAGTTAGAAAAGAAATCTCTTCCTGATGTCCCGGTTGTTTCTGAATATCCAGAGGTGTTTCCTGATGAATTACCTGGTTTACCACCAGTTAGGGAAGTTGAATATCAGATTGAACTTGTTCCTAGTTCGTCGCCTATAGCGAAAGCTCCCTATAGATTAGCTCCGTCTGAAATGCGTGAAATGATGAATCAGATTCAGGAGTTATTGGATAGAGGTTTTATTAGACCTAGTTCTTCGCCTTGGGGTGCACCAGTTTTGTTTGTGAAAAAGAAGGATGGGTCTTTTCGAATGTGCATTGATTATAGGGAATTGAATAATCGAACAGTAAAGAATAAATATCCTTTGCCCAGAATAGATGATTTGTTTGATCAATTGCAAGGATCTTCGTTTTATTCTAAAATTGATTTAAGATCCGGTTATCATCAAGTTCGTGTTCGTGAACAGGATATTCCTAAAACTGCCTTTCGAACTAGGTATGGTCATTTTGAATTCCTGGTTATGCCATTTGGTTTGACTAATGCTCCAGCAGTTTTTATGGATTTGATGAACCGTGTATGTCGACCTTTTCTTGATAAATTTGTGATTGTATTTATCGATGATATTCTTGTATATTCTAAATCCGAATCAGAACATATAGTGCACTTGAGGTTAGTGTTGGAAACCTTAAAGAAAGAACAATTATATGCAAAGTTTTCTAAATGTGAATTTTGGATTCGGGAAGTGCAGTTTTTAGGTCATATTATTTGTAATGATGGTGTTAAAGTTGATCCTTTAAAAATTGAAGCTGTAATGAATTGGAAAGTTCCAAAGTCTGCTTCAGAAATAAAGAGTTTTCTTGGTTTGACGGGTTATTACCGGAAGTTCATAAAGGACTTTTCTAAAATTGCCGGTTCATTGACTAAATTGACCCGTAAGGATGAAAAATTTGTGTGGACTGAACAACAGGAAATAGCTTTTCAGACTCTGAAACAGTTGTTATGTCAAGCTCCTGTATTAACACTACCAGATGGGTCTGAAGATTTTGTTGTTTACTGTGATGCATCGATTGCTGGTTTGGGTTGTGTTTTGATGCAACAAGACCGTGTTATTGCTTATGCTTCTCGTCAGTTGAAACCTCATGAAAAGAACTATCCCACACATGATTTGGAACTGGCAGCGGTTGTGTTTGCTTTGAAAATCTGGAGACATTATTTATATGGTACTAAATGCGTTATTTGTACTAATCATAAGAGTCTCCAGTATATGTTTTCTCAGAAAGAGTTAAATATGCGTCAAAGAAGATGGTTAGAATTAATTAAAGATTATGATTGTGAAATACGTTACCATCCAGGAAAAGCAAATGTAGTTGCAGACGCATTGAGTCGAAAAGGTAATTCTAACCGAATTTATTACCTGAGAGTTAATATTTCCTCTGACTTAGTGGATCAAATTAAAGTTGCACAGTTGGAAGCTTTATTGGATCAAAATTTGAAATTAGAGATTTTGTTGAAAAGAAAAGACTTGTTAGTTGACGATTCTAGAGGATTAAAGACTTTTCAGTCTCGTATTTGGATTCCTTTGTTTGGTGATCTTCGGGATATTATTCTGAATGAAGCCCATAAATCTAGATTGTCTGTCCACCCTGGTAGCACTCGTATGTATAATGATCTGAAGCCTTTGTACTGGTGGCCTACAATGAAAACTGATATTGCAAGATTTGTTGGTAATTGTCATATATGTGCTCAAGTGAAAGCTGAACACCAAAAACCGTACGGGTTGTTGAAACAGTTAGAGATTCCAGAGTGGAAATGGGAACACTTGACTATGGATTTTGTGACTAAACTTCCACGTACATCTCGAGGTAACGACATGATTTGGTTTATTGTCGACCGATTAACTAAAAGTGCTCATTTTCTTGCTGCAAGTGAAACAGCGTCTTTGACTAAACTTGCTCAACTGTATGTTAATGAAATTGTCTCGAGGCATGGTATTCCATTATCAATTGTGTCAGATAGAGATTCTCGATTTATTTCGCAATTTTAGCAGAGTTTACAACAGGAGTTGGGTACCAGAGTAAATCTTAGTACAGCATATCATCCTCAAACAGATGGTCAATCCGAACGTACGATTCAAACACTTGAGGATATGTTATGTAACACCCCCAAATTTAATATTGCGCGGAAGCAAGCTTTGGGTGTTACTAATCAATAATTAAGCACCAAAGTATAGCAAACGACTTCTAAATGAGACGTTTGTAAAATAGTTACATACCATTATAAAATAGGGTTTGAAAACATAATGTTTTCGTTACAAAAGTAAGGTCCCCTAGAGTCCGCGTACGTAGCGGGAGATTCTATTACATAACCATAGTTACAAAAGATAATGCTAAAGAATCTCCGTTAAATGCAGTTTGGAAATCATGCGACTCTAGCTAGTAATCCTGGAGTAATCCTACTCCGTACGTGTACCTGAGAATACATGCTAAAAAGGGTCGACACGAATGTTGGTGAATCTCACAGGTTTGTAAGTAAGTAATAGTTTGAACACAAGATTTTATCAGTTGTGCCCGCAGGCGTAAATCAAGTATCTGCAACCAAGCAAATAATAAGTAAATATGTGTATACCGTTGCCATGAGCTCATAGTCGAAGCTTAACCCGCAAATCGGTGGTACAACCAAGTACCGTATAGTGCCCACGCGAGTGCCCAATCCAAACACTCGTACGAAACAAATAAAAGTCGCCCGTTTATACATAACGGTTCATGGTAGCGCTACTACCCCGGGCGGGGAGGGTCAGTCCCTAATGGATCCATTAACTAATATTCGCGCTTAAGTCCATAACTAACGAAACTATGATGGAGGGACTTCAGTGGATTAGTGAGTAACTCATGCAAGCCCGTATATGAAAAGTAAGTAATTTAGCACTTGTGTTCAAGAAAACGTAAGCAATGCATCTCACCCCATAAGTAAAACAGTAAAAGTGGGGCTGTAAGACTCACCTGAGTCAAGTAAGCAAGCGTTTAACTTAATAAACGTAAAGTCTGAAAGCAGTAGTAATCCGTAGGTTCCGCGAACCCGCAACCTCCTAATGCCCTAAGCATATAAGGTTGTATGTATAAGTGAATGTCTCAAAAGATCATTCATGCTAGTTGTCCACTCAACTAGTTATGTCCAAGTATTTGTTTGTACGATTGTGATCATTTTGTAAATAAGTATGGCCCGTTGGGGACGAAGGTGTAATAATAATTCAAGTATTATCATTATGTAATTCTTTGTGCTTGTATACCTTGTAAGTGTAGTGTTTTATGTATTCAATACTTAGTATAAAAAGTATTTTAAAGCTTCCATTTCATGCGACAATATGTAACCCGACAATGCCATTCACAGACACTGTTCATGCGACAATCATATTCTCAGAATTTTGTTCATACGACATTAGATTAGTTATTCACGGACTTTTATTTATACGAAAATATACTGTTTGTTTATTTATACGACAATAGTATTCACGGATTTTATTTATACGAAAATATGTATTCACGGAGTTAATTTATACGACAATATGTATTTACGGAGTTAATTTATACGACAATATGTATTCACGGAGTTTATTTATACGACAATAGTATGTATTCATGGAATTTAGTTTTTATGCGACAATACATTCACAGATTATTTGTGATTTTTATATAAAATAGTAAACGTTATCAAATCGTTCTGAAATATTTACACAAAGTTCCCACATATGTTATGTACTTTCTGTAATTTTTTTATGATTTTTGGAGGTCGTTTGATATTTTATAAAAATTCACAAAGTGTCAGTGTTCAGTTTAATCCGAGATTAGACCACTTCTCACAAATCAAATTTTCTGGAGAAATGAGTGCATTTCTGGAATAAGCCAAAGAAGAACTTTTTGTACATAACAAAATTACCAAGATTTCCCAAGTGGTCTCATACGTTTTTGAGGTCTAGAACTCAAGATATGGTCTCAAGAAGGAGGTCATTGTCGGAGGTCATTGTCGGATTTTTACTATTGTCGGACCTATATTTCACCAGTGTTAAAACATCAATTTGGTCAAGTGAAACTTAACGAATCGCTATGAAATTTTTACACAAGGTTCTCCTATGTCTTAGCTTTCCAAAACATACTTTTTCATCGATTTTAACCAAGCATAAAGCGAGATTAAAATTGTTAATTGAAGTAAGTCCAGCAGATCGTTTTTGTGACATATGCTCAATAATCTGGTCATAAGTTAAGTTTTACAAAACTTCACAAGAATTTCCAGTAGGATTTGGAAAACTAACAAACTTTTTGATCTTTTCCCATTGGTCTCAAGTTCTAATTCGTTCCATAGCCCAAGATATACTCATTTTGAATTGGTCAAGATTCTTGTCAGATTCATCAGATCTGCTATGTACTTTTATTTCAGTAACTAAAAATAGCAAATGAACTTCAATTTTCGTGAGGCTTACAGATTATGAAAGTAGACTTCTTACACTTGATTTTAGGCTCAAGAAACGTCCATTTTGGTGTTGTAATGATTTTTATAAAATTCGGGGAAGTGGAAATAGAATCTGGACAGGAAGGTTAACTTCCTGTTTTCGAGTTTTAATTTGTGTTTCGACTTATCTTTTGGACATTAGCTAGTTGAATAAGCATATAGACATGTTAATAAGTAGTAAATAAGTAAATCTAAGAAAATTTTAAGAGTCCTTACAAGGAAAATGGTGAAGAGAGGAAAGAAAGACGTTGTAGGCTCGTCTCCTCGCGAAATCTTGAAAATCGGCTTGGCAGTGTTATGATGGATGGATGGTGGATTATGGTGATGATCTAGGTGGTTGTGAGGGCTGGAAAAGCAGTAGGATTTTCGTGGTGAGGGGGAGGGAGAGAGAGATTGAGGATGTGTGTGAAGAATGGTGAAGGAAATGTGGGGGAGGGTGTTGGTTTGATTTGGAAGCAACAAAGGCATGGTATGCCATGCTTCTTGCAGATTTTCTGCATAAAAGGCGTGGGTCCCACCCACACATGGTGTTTAAATTGTTTCCCCAATTTGTATTAAGTGGGGTGCTCGTTTACCCGTTCGTTTCGCGTTTTAAATTAATCGTATAACGTTTTATTCAGCGCGTTTCGTTAACGATTTAAAAGACGATATTTTACTTGAAGTATTTTATTAAAATACTTAATAATGTGACATAAGACATACTTTGCCTTTATTTCATCCGTCGGGCGCGTTCCACGCGTTTTCGTTGCGTAAAGTTACGTTTTAATAAAACGTATAATCGTATAATATATTAAAGTAAATATATTAAAGTAAATAATGTTTGTTTGGATAAATCCACATTATTTTTGACAGTTTGTCACCAACGTCCATAGTAAATAGTGTCGGACCTCGTCCGGTTCAAGTGTGTATGATTTAAACAAATCATATAACGTGTATGTAATTACACAGAAAGTTACATATATTTAGATTAATATAATACTAAATACATGTAATTACAAGTAGTTAGGCACTAATTAAAGTCCTAAATTAGCGGGTGTTACATTCTCCCCTTGTTAGGAGAATTTCATCCCGAAATTAACTCGTAGTCGCGGTGTGAGTAGAGTCAGTGAACAGGTGTGGATGTTTCAGTCGCATTTGGTCTTCCCGTTCCCAAGTGAATTCAGGACCACGCCTCGAATTCCACTTGACTTTAACAATGGGAATACGACTCTGTTTTAGGCGTTTGACCTCGCGGTCCATAATTTCCACGGGTTCCTCGACAAAGTGTAGTTTGTCGTCAATATGTATTTCATCAAGAGGTATGATTAGTGTCTCATCAGACAGACATTTCTTCAAGTTAGAAATGTGAAAGGTAGGGTGCACGCTACTGAGTTCAGGAGGTAGCTGCAGTCTGTACGCCACTGGACCAATCCTTTCAAGGATTTCGAACGGCCCAATGTACCTGGGATTCAGTTTCCCACGTTTGCCAAAACGAATAACGCCTTTCCAAGGCGACACTTTTAGGAGTACTCGATCCCCAACCTGGAACTCGAGATGTTTGCGTCTCACGTCAGCGTAGCTTTTCTGACGATCACGCGCAGCTTTCAGTCGATTTTGTATGCCGACGATCTTTCCAGTTGTTTCATGTATGATTTCCGGACCGGTGAGTTGTGTTTCCCCCACCTCAGTCCAACAGATAGGCGACCGGCACTTACGACCGTACAGTGCCTCGAGGGTGCAGCTTTGATGCTAGTGTGATAACTGTTGTTGTAGGAAAACTCACACAAAGGTAAGTGATTTTCCCAGTTTTTACCGAAGTCAACTACGCAGGCTCGTAGCATATCCTCCAGTGTTTGTATAGTTCGTTCGCTCTGGCCGTCAGTTAGAGGATGATAAGCTGTACTCATATCTAGACGAGTACCAAGAGATTTTTGTAGTGATTGCCAGAAGCGAGAAGTAAATCGAGCATCTCGGTCAGAGATAATCGAGATGGGCACACCGTGTCTTGACACGATCTCTTTCAGGTAAATCCGTGTCAAACGTTCCATCTTGTCAGTTTCCCTGATGGCTAGGAAATGAGCAGATTTAGTGAGTCGGTCTACGATCACCCAAATGGTATCGCAACTGCTAGAGGTTTTTGGGAGTTTGGTAATGAAATCCATGGTGATTTGCTCCCATTTCCATTCGGGGATTTCCGGTTGATGTAGTAAACCGGAAGGTTTCTGATGTTCGGCTTTAACCTTAGAACAAGTGAGACACTTGCCAACGTAGGTAGCAATGTCGGCTTTCATGTTGGGCCACCAATACAACTCCTTGATGCCATGGTACATTTTGTCGGCACCAGGGTGTATAGAGTACTTAGACTTGTGAGCTTCATCCATCACCAAGTCTCGTAGGTTCCCAAAATTTGGCAACCAGATTCGGTTTGAGAAGTATTTGGCTCCGTTGGATTTGGTTTCAAATTGTTTGTTCATGCCTCGCAAGGCCTCGTGTTTCACGTTTTCAGCTTTGAGTGCTTCGAGTTGAGCGGTAAGAATTTGGGTTATCAGGTCGTTGTGTATAGTCATACTAAGTGCTCGGACCCGAAGGGGTTTCACTCGTTCCTTACGACTTAAGGCATCAGCAACAACGTTTGCCTTGCCTGGATGGTAACGTATTTCGCAGTCGTAATCAATAAGTAGTTCGACCCAACGGCGTTGTCTCATGTTTAGGTCTTTTTGGTCGAAGATGTGTTGGAGACTTTTGTGGTCGGTGAAAATTGTACACTTGGTACCGTATAAGTAGTGTCTCCAGATTTTTAGGGCGAATACCACTGCCCCCAACTCTAGGTCATGAGTGGTGTAATTCTTTTCGTGGACCTTGAGTTGTCAAGAGGCGTAAGCAATGACTTTGTCTCGTTGCATCAGCACACAACCGAGACCTTGGTGTGAAGCGTCACAGTATACCACGAAGTCATCGTTGCCTTCGGGTAAAGATAAGATAGGTGCACTGCAGAGTTTTTGTTTGAGCAGCTGGAAGGCTGACTCCTGCTTATCAGCCCAATCGAATTTCTTTTCCTTTTGGGTCAGTGCAGTGAGGGGTTGAGCTATTTTTGAAAAGTTCTCAATGAATCGCCTATAGTATCCGGCGAGTCCTAAGAACTGTCGTACCTCGGTGGGTGTAGTAGGTGCTTGCCAACCCTTGATGTCTTCGATTTTTGAAGGATCAACATGAATTCCTTGACTGTCAATCACGTGTCCAAGGAATTGTACAGTTTGCATCCAGAACTCACACTTGGAGAACTTGGCATATAACTCCTCGTGCTTGAGTAGTTCTAGAACGGTTTTCAGGTGTTGCGCGTGTTCTTGTTCATTACGCGAGTAAATCAGAATATCGTCAATGAAGACGATGATAAACTTGTCGAGGTAAGGCTTACACACCCGATTCATAAGGTCCATGAATACTGCCGGTGCGTTGGTCAAGCCGAATGACATCACTTGGAATTCGTAATGCCCGTAGCGAGTTCGGAAAGCTGTTTTAGGAATGTCGGTATCACGAACTCGTAGTTGGTGATAACCTGACCGTAGGTCAATCTTTGAGTAAACACTCGACCCTTGGAGTTGGTCAAACAGGTCATCAATGCGTGGTAGTGGGTAACGGTTCTTAACGGTTAATTTGTTGAGTTCACGGTAGTCGATGCACATGCGGAAAGAACTGTCTTTCTTTTTCACAAACAGGACCGGGGCTCCCTAAGGCGAGGAACTCGGTCGAATAAAGCCTTTATCCAGGAGTTCTTGCAGTTGAGTAGACAACTCCTGAAGTTCAGAGGGGGCTAAACGGTACGGTGCTTGTGCCACGGGTGCTGCGCCGGGCACAAGGTCAATAGAAAATTCGACTTGTCTAGTTGGCGGTAGGCCAGGCAAGTCTTCAGGAAAGACTTCTGGGAAGTCTCGAACAATTGGCACATCCTCAAGTCGCTTCTCCTCCGACTGTTTCTCTATAACGTGTGCGAGAATTGCCTGGTACCCTTTTCTCAAGTATTTCCGGGTTTTCATGCAAGAAATAATGTTAAGTCTCGTCCCACCGGTCTCCCCTTGTACGATTAAAGTTCCACCGGTGACGAGGGGAATACGGACAATTTTCTCAAAACAAATAATCTCGGCGCGGTGTTTGGATAACCAATCCATACCGACGATTATGTCAAAGCTGCCGATTTCGACGGGTATAAGGTCAATAGAGAATAGCTCACTTGCTAGGTTTAGGGTGCAATTGCGTATTATACTATCAGCCTCAACTAGTTTTCCATTTGCTAATTCTACAATGTACTTAGCATCTAAGGAAGTGGGGGTAGCATTGAGCAGTGGGCTAAATTCATCAGATATGAAACTTTTATCGGCACCAGTATCAAATAAGACTGAAGCGGTTAAGTCGTTGAGAAGAAACATACCCGTAACAACGTTCGGGTCTTGGCGGGCTTCCCCCGAGTTCAACACAAAAGCTCTGCCGTGAGCGTTGGTGTTGTTGTTCCTGTTATTACTTCTCAGCTTTGGACAATCATTCCTGAAATGTCTGGTGTTTCCACACTCAAAGCAGGCCTTTGGTGTGTTAGAGTTTGGGATTGTGGCGTTGGTTCGACAATCTTTAGCTAAGTGCCCGAAACGTTTGCACTTGCTGCAAGGGCAAGAACCATCATGGTGACGGTTGCATTTGGAGCAATAGGGTTTGCTCCCACTATATCCTTTCTTTTCATCGGTACCAGCAGCATAGGCCTTGGTAGTATCTGGCCTCTTGTTTTGTTGTTGACCTTGGTTTTGGTTGTGGTTGGGATTCCATTTCCGTTCGTTATCCCCATATCGGTTTCCAGTATCCTTTCCAGCGGATGTTCCACGACGGACTACCTGAGCCATTAAGTTATGTGCCATACGGACGGCACTTTGAATAGTCCCCGGGTTGGACGCAGTTACCATCTTCTGAATCTTGGCTGGGAGTCCCCAGATATACCTTTCGATCCTCTTGTATTCAGGATCGACCATTGTTGGGCACAGAAGTGCCAGCTGGTGGAAGCGGGTAGTGTAACCGGTGATATCATCACCTCTCACTGTGAGGTTCCAGAATTCAACCTCAAGCTGTTGTAGCTCTTCTCTTGGACAGTACTCATCTGTCAGCATCTTCTTTAGATCTTCCCAAGGGAGTTGATAAGCGACATCAATCCCCACAGTTTGGGCGTAGGTATTCCACCAGGTAAGGGCACCATCCATAAAGGTGCAGGTAGAGTACTTAACCTTGCAATCCTCGGTGCAGTTGCAGATTCGAAAAATAGATTTCAGTTTCTCAATCCATCTCAGTAAGCCAATGGCTCCTTCAGTTCCCTTGAAGTTTAATGGTTTGCAGTTCAGAAAATCCTTGTATGTGCAAGGTTTGGTAGTTGGTACTGTGTTGGAGGTATTTTCGCTGCCCTGGTTCGGATTTGAACCACTGTTTCGCTGTGCCTCTTGAGCAGCCAGGGCATCGGCTACTCCTTGCACAACGAACTGGGCAAGTTCAGCAGCGGTGAAAGTCTGTTTCCTTGGCGGCATGTTCCTTTAATAAAAAGTTAGGAGGTATGTGAGATTTTGTACAAGGAGTATGATTATCACGGATGCATATAGAAAAGGGGTAATATACAACATCACTATAGGACAATCAATAACATAAGATAGATATATTTGCAACCACTCAAGGTGCGAGTTCAAAAGATTTCAGAATTCTAAGTTCACAAAAGACGCCGGGAATGTTACATCCGGTCGGGTTACAAGAGTTTACATAGCTAGCTAATAGGTTACATGATAACCACTGCACTAATCTTGATGTAGGTCGAGTTGTGCCAACAGAGAAGTGAGGTGGTTAACAGATTCTGCAAGCCTGCTAACCATTCTAAGAGCATCCTCGGTTTCCCGTAGACGCGTCTCGTATTCTTGCAGCCTTGTTTGCAGAACAGAGATTTCATTTTGGTTACTGATCACTTGATTGTGAATAGTTCCCATGGTTTCGATAGTTTCTCCCAGTTGGTCGTGAAGTATGCCATGTTATCCACAGTGTTCTCGTGGTCTTCGGAGACTTGGTTGATACGTTCAAGAGCTGTGAGTCTCCAGTTCTCACGAGTCTCCTGCAGCTCTAAGTCCATTTCGCGAAGTCGTCACTCATGGTGGTTTAGCATGGCGGCTAGAGCTGGTACGGAATAGGGGTTAGTTCGAGGCGACATTGTGGTCCTCCTGGAAATCCGTGGGTTTTGTGATCCATACGGTTGGGAGCGTGATGAATTGGGTGTTGTGTTTGCCATTCTGAGACAAAGCGTTAAGAAGAATGAGGCTTATTAATGTATACATGTATATATATCACATAATAGCCTAAAGTGTCTAATCACAGACATGTTTGAGTCCCGGTTTCTCTCGTGGTCAGAGTCAACTAGTGTATCCCTGTTCATCATAACCATTTCAGACCTCACATCATCTTTCTTTAATTGTACATAGTTGATCAGGCTATGTTAAATTAAAGTCGTATGATGTAATTAACCAGTCATAACTAATAGGGAGATACTGCCTAACGGTCATAGTCTAGGCCCACTAAATGCAACCTAGTTCGCTATAACCTTAGGCTCTGATACCAATCTGTAACACCCCCAAATTTAATATTGCGCGGAAGCAAGCTTTGGGTGTTACTAATCAATAATTAAGCACCAAAGTATAGCAAACGACTTCTAAATGAGACGTTTGTAAAATAGTTACATACCATTATAAAATAGGGTTTGAAAACATAATGTTTTCGTTACAAAAGTAAGGTCCCCTAGAGTCCGCGTACGTAGCGGGAGATTCTATTACATAACCATAGTTACAAAAGATAATGCTAAAGAATCTCCGTTAAATGCAGTTTGGAAATCATGCGACTCTAGCTAGTAATCCTGGAGTAATCCTACTCCGTACGTGTACCTGAGAATACATGCTAAAAAGGGTCAACACGAATGTTGGTGAATCTCACAGGTTTGTAAGTAAGTAATAGTTTGAACACAAGATTTTATCAGTTGTGCCCGCAGGCGTAAATCAAGTATCTGCAACCAAGCAAATAATAAGTAAATATGTGTATATCGTTGCCATGAGCTCATGGTCGAAGCTTAACCCGAAAATCGGTGGTACAACCAAGTACCGTATAGTGCCCACGCGAGTGCCCAATCCAAACACTCGTACGAAACAAATAAAAGTCGTCCGTTTATACATAACGGTTCATGGTAGCGCTACTACCCCGGGCGGGGAGGGTCAGTCCCTAATGGATCCATTAACTAATATTCGCGCTTAAGTCCATAACTAACGAAACTATGATGGAGGGACTTCAGTGGATTAGTGAGTAACTCATGCAAGCCCGTATATGAAAAGTAAGTAATTTAGCACTTGTGTTCAAGAAAACGTAAGCAATGCATCTCACCCCATAAGTAAAATAGTAAAAGTGGGGCTGTAAGACTCACCTGAGTCAAGTAAGCAAGCGTTTAACTTAATAAACGTAAAGTCTGAAAGCAGTAGTAATCCGTAGGTTCCGCGAACCCGCAACCTCCTAATGCCCTAAGCATATAAGGTTGTATGTATAAGTGAATGTCTCAAAAGATCATTCATGCTAGTTGTCCACTTAACTAGTTATGTCCAAGTATTTGTTTGTACGATTGTGATCATTTTGTAAATAAGTATGGCCCGTTGGTGACGAAGGTGTAATAATAATTCAAGTATTATCATTATGTAATTAATTGTGCTTGTATACCTTGTAAGTGTAGTGTTTTATGCATTCAATACTTAGTATAAAAAGTATTTTAAAGCTTCCATTTCATGCGACAATATGTAACCCGACAATGCCATTCACAGACACTGTTCATGCGACAATCATATTCTCAGAATTTTGTTCATACGACATTAGATTAGTTATTCACGGACTTTTATTTATACGAAAATATACTATACGACAATAGTATTCAAGGATTTTATTTATATGAAAATATGTATTCACGGAGTTAATTTATACGACAATATGTATTTACGGAGTTTATTTATACGACAATAGTATGTATTCATGGAATTTAGTTTTTATGCGACAATACATTCACGGATTATTTGTGATTTTTATATAAAATAGTAAACTTTATCAAATCGTTCTAAAATATTTATACAAAGTTCCCACATATGTTATGTACTTTCTGTAATTTTTTTATGATTTTTGGAGGTCGTTTGATATTTTATAAAAATTCACAAATTGTCAGTGTTCAGTTTAATCCGAGATTAGACCACTTCTCACAAATCAAATTTTCTGGAGAAATGAGTGCATTTCTGGAATGAGCCAAAGAAGAACTTTTTGTACATAACAAAATTACCAAGATTTCTCAAGTGGTATCATACGTTTTTGAGGTTTAGAACTCAAGATATGGTCTCAAGAAGGAGGTCATTATCGGAGGTCATTGTCGGATTTTTACTATTGTCGGACCTATATTTCACCCGTGTTAAAACATCAATTTGGTCAAGTAAAACTTAACGAATCGTTATGAAATTTTTACACAAGGTTCTCCTATGTCTTAGCTTTCCAAAACATACTTTTTCATCGATTTTAACCAAGCATAAAGCGAGATTAAAATTGTTAATTGAAGTAAGTCCAGCAGATCGTTTTTGTGACATATGCTCAATAATCTGGTCATAAGTTAAGTTTTACAAAACTTCACAAGAAGTTCCAGTAGGATTTGGAAAACTAACAAAATTTTTGATCTTTTCTCATTGGTCTCAAGTTCTAATTCGTTCCATAGCCCAAGATATACTCATTTTGAATTGGTCAAGATTCTGGTCAGATTCATCAGATCTGCTATGTACTTTTATTTCAGTAACTAAAAATAGCAAATGAACTTCAATTTTTGTGAGGCTTACAGATTATGAAAGTAGACTTCTTACACTTGATTTTAGGCTCAAGAAACGTCCATTTTGGTGTTGTAATGATTTTTATAAAATTCGGGGAAGTGGAAATAGAATCTGGACAGGAAGGTTAACTTCCTGTTTTCGAGTTTTAATTTATGTTTCGACTTATCTTTTGGACATTAGCTAGTTGAATAAGCATATAGACATGTTAATAAGTAGTAACTAAGTAAATCTAAGAAAATTTTAAGAGTCCTTACAAGGAAAATGGTGAAGAGAGGAAAGAAAGACGTTGTAGGCTCGTCTCCTCGCGAAATCTGGAAAATCGGCTTGGCAGTGTTATGATGGATGGATGGTGGATTATGGTGATGATCTAGGTGGTTTTGAGGGCTGGAAAAGCAGTAGGATTTTCGTGGTGAGGGGGAGGGAGAGAGAGATTGAGGATGTGTGTGAAGAATGGTGAAGGAAATGTGGGGGAGGGTGTTGGTTTGATTTGGAAGCAACAAAGGCATGGTATGCCATGCTTCTTGCAGATTTTCTGCATAAAAGGCGTGGGTCCCACCCACACATGGTGTTTAAATTGTTTCCCCAATTTGTATTAAGTGGGGTGCTCGTTTACCCGTTCGTTTCGCGTTTTAAATTAATCGTATAACGTTTTATTCAGCGCGTTTCGTTAACGATTTAAAAGACGATATTTTACTTGAAGTATTTTATTAAAATACTTAATAATGTGACATAAGACATACTTTGCCTTTATTTCATCCGTCGGGCGCGTTCCACGCGTTTTCGTTGCGTAAAGTTACGTTTTAATAAAACGTATAATCGTATAATATATTAAAGTAAATATATTAAAGTAAATAATGTTTGTTTGGATAAATCCACATTATTTTTGACAGTTTGTCACCAACGTCCATAGTAAATAGTGTCGGACCTCGTCCGGTTCAAGTGTGTATGATTTAAACAAATCATATAACGTGTATGTAATTACACAGAAAGTTACATATATTTAGATTAATATAATACTAAATACATGTAATTACAAGTAGTTAGGCACTAATTAAAGTCCTAAATTAGCGGGTGTTACATTCTCCCCTTGTTAGGAGAATTTCATCCCGAAATTAACTCGTAGTCGCGGTGTGAGTAGAGTCAGTGAACAGGTGTGGATGTTTCAGTCGCATTTGGTCTTCCCGTTCCCAAGTGAATTCAGGACCACGCCTCGAATTCCACTTGACTTTAACAATGGGAATACGACTCTGTTTTAGGCGTTTGACCTCGCGGTCCATAATTTCCACGGGTTCCTCGACAAAGTGTAGTTTGTCGTCAATATGTATTTCATCAAGAGGTATGATTAGTGTCTCATCAGACAGACATTTCTTCAAGTTAGAAATGTGAAAGGTAGGGTGCACGCTACTGAGTTCAGGAGGTAGCTGCAGTCTGTACGCCACTGGACCAATCCTTTCAAGGATTTCGAACGGCCCAATGTACCTGGGATTCAGTTTCCCACGTTTGCCAAAACGAATAACGCCTTTCCAAGGCGACACTTTTAGGAGTACTCGATCCCCAACCTGGAACTCGAGATGTTTGCGTCTCACGTCAGCGTAGCTTTTCTGACGATCACGCGCAGCTTTCAGTCGATTTTGTATGCCGACGATCTTTCCAGTTGTTTCATGTATGATTTCCGGACCGGTGAGTTGTGTTTCCCCCACCTCAGTCCAACAGATAGGCGACCGGCACTTACGACCGTACAGTGCCTCGAGGGTGCAGCTTTGATGCTAGTGTGATAACTGTTGTTGTAGGAAAACTCACACAAAGGTAAGTGATTTTCCCAGTTTTTACCGAAGTCAACTACGCAGGCTCGTAGCATATCCTCCAGTGTTTGTATAGTTCGTTCGCTCTGGCCGTCAGTTAGAGGATGATAAGCTGTACTCATATCTAGACGAGTACCAAGAGATTTTTGTAGTGATTGCCAGAAGCGAGAAGTAAATCGAGCATCTCGGTCAGAGATAATCGAGATGGGCACACCGTGTCTTGACACGATCTCTTTCAGGTAAATCCGTGTCAAACGTTCCATCTTGTCAGTTTCCCTGATGGCTAGGAAATGAGCAGATTTAGTGAGTCGGTCTACGATCACCCAAATGGTATCGCAACTGCTAGAGGTTTTTGGGAGTTTGGTAATGAAATCCATGGTGATTTGCTCCCATTTCCATTCGGGGATTTCCGGTTGATGTAGTAAACCGGAAGGTTTCTGATGTTCGGCTTTAACCTTAGAACAAGTGAGACACTTGCCAACGTAGGTAGCAATGTCGGATTTCATGTTGGGCCACCAATACAACTCCTTGATGCCATGGTACATTTTGTCGGCACCAGGGTGTATAGAGTACTTAGACTTGTGAGCTTCATCCATCACCAAGTCTCGTAGGTTCCCAAAATTTGGCAACCAGATTCGGTTTGAGAAGTATTTGGCTCCGTTGGATTTGGTTTCAAATTGTTTGTTCATGCCTCGCAAGGCCTCGTGTTTCACGTTTTCAGCTTTGAGTGCTTCGAGTTGAGCGGTAAGAATTTGGGTTATCAGGTCGTTGTGTATAGTCATACTAAGTGCTCGGACCCGAAGGGGTTTCACTCGTTCCTTACGACTTAAGGCATCAGCAACAACGTTTGCCTTGCCTGGATGGTAACGTATTTCGCAGTCGTAATCAATAAGTAGTTCGACCCAACGGCGTTGTCTCATGTTTAGGTCTTTTTGGTCGAAGATGTGTTGGAGACTTTTGTGGTCGGTGAAAATTGTACACTTGGTACCGTATAAGTAGTGTCTCCAGATTTTTAGGGCGAATACCACTGCCCCCAACTCTAGGTCATGAGTGGTGTAATTCTTTTCGTAGACCTTGAGTTGTCAAGAGGCGTAAGCAATGACTTTGTCTCGTTGCATCAGCACGCAACCGAGACCTTGGTGTGAAGCGTCACAGTATACCACGAAGTCATCGTTGCCTTCGGGTAAAGATAAGATAGGTGCACTGCAGAGTTTTTGTTTGAGCAGCTGGAAGGCTGACTCCTGCTTATCAGCCCAATCGAATTTCTTTTCCTTTTGGGTCAGTGCAGTGAGGGGTTGAGCTATTTTTGAAAAGTTCTCAATGAATCGCCTATAGTATCCGGCGAGTCCTAAGAACTGTCGTACCTCGGTGGGTGTAGTAGGTGCTTGCCAACCCTTGATGTCTTCGATTTTTGAAGGATCAACATGAATTCCTTGACTGTCAATCACGTGTCCAAGGAATTGTACAGTTTGCATCCAGAACTCACACTTGGAGAACTTGGCATATAACTCCTCGTGCTTGAGTAGTTCTAGAACGGTTTTCAGGTGTTGCGCGTGTTCTTGTTCATTACGCGAGTAAATCAGAATATCGTCAATGAAGACGATGATAAACTTGTCGAGGTAAGGCTTACACACCCGATTCATAAGGTCCATGAATACTGCCGGTGCGTTGGTCAAGCCGAATGGCATCACTTGGAATTCGTAATGCCCGTAGCGAGTTCGGAAAGCTGTTTTAGGAATGTCGGTATCACGAACTCGTAGTTGGTGATAACCTGACCGTAGGTCAATCTTTGAGTAAACACTCGACCCTTGGAGTTGGTCAAACAGGTCATCAATGCGTGGTAGTGGGTAACGGTTCTTAACGGTTAATTTGTTGAGTTCACGGTAGTCGATGCACATGCGGAAAGAACCGTCTTTCTTTTTCACAAACAGGACCGGGGCTCCCTAAGGCGAGGAACTCGGTCGAATAAAGCCTTTATCCAGGAGTTCTTGCAGTTGAGTAGACAACTCCTGAAGTTCAGAGGGGGCTAAACGGTACGGTGCTTGTGCCACGGGTGCTGCGCCGGGCACAAGGTCAATAGAAAATTCGACTTGTCTAGTTGGCGGTAGGCCAGGCAAGTCTTCAGGAAAGACTTCTGGGAAGTCTCGAACAATTGGCACATCCTCAAGTCGCTTCTCCTCCGACTGTTTCTCTATAACGTGTGCGAGAATTGCCTGGTACCCTTTTCTCAAGTATTTCCGGGTTTTCATGCAAGAAATAATGTTAAGTCTCGTCCCACCGGTCTCCCCTTGTACGATTAAAGTTCCACCGGTGACGAGGGGAATACGGACAATTTTCTCAAAACAAATAATCTCGGCGCGGTGTTTGGATAACCAATCCATACCGACGATTATGTCAAAGCTGCCGATTTCGACGGGTATAAGGTCAATAGAGAATAGCTCACTTGCTAGGTTTAGGGTGCAATTGCGTATTATACTATCAGCCTCAACTAGTTTTCCATTTGCTAATTCTACAATGTACTTAGCATCTAAGGAAGTGGGGGTAGCATTGAGCAGTGGGCTAAATTCATCAGATATGAAACTTTTATCGGCACCAGTATCAAATAAGACTGAAGCGGTTAAGTCGTTGAGAAGAAACATACCCGTAACAACGTTCGGGTCTTGGCGGGCTTCCCCCGAGTTCAACACAAAAGCTCTGCCGTGAGCGTTGGTGTTGTTGTTCCTGTTATTACTTCTCAGCTTTGGACAATCATTCCTGAAATGTCTGGTGTTTCCACACTCAAAGCAGGCCTTTGGTGTGTTAGAGTTTGGGATTGTGGCGTTGGTTCGACAATCTTTAGCTAAGTGCCCGAAACGTTTGCACTTGCTGCAAGGGCAAGAACCATCATGGTGACGGTTGCATTTGGAGCAATAGGGTTTGCTCCCACTATATCCTTTCTTTTCATCGGTACCAGCAGCATAGGCCTTGGTAGTATCTGGCCTCTTGTTTTGTTGTTGACCTTGGTTTTGGTTGTGGTTGGGATTCCATTTCCGTTCGTTATCCCCAGATCGGTTTCCAGTATCCTTTCCAGCGGATGTTCCACGACGGACTACCTGAGCCATTAAGTTATGTGCCATACGGACGGCACTTTGAATAGTCCCCGGGTTGGACGCAGTTACCATCTTCTGAATCTTGGCTGGGAGTCCCCAGATATACCTTTCGATCCTCTTGTATTCAGGATCGACCATTGTTGGGCACAGAAGTGCCAGCTGGTGGAAGCGGGTAGTGTAACCGGTGATATCATCACCTCTCACTGTGAGGTTCCATAATTCAACCTCAAGCTGTTGTAGCTCTTCTCTTGGACAGTACTCATCTGTCAGCATCTTCTTTAGATCTTCCCAAGGGAGTTGATAAGCGACATCAATCCCCACAGTTTGGGCGTAGGTATTCCACCAGGTAAGGGCACCATCCATAAAGGTGCAGGTAGAGTACTTAACCTTGCAATCCTCGGTGCAGTTGCAGATTCGAAAAACAGATTCCAGTTTCTCAATCCATCTCAGTAAGCCAATGGCTCCTTCAGTTCCCTTGAAGTTTAATGGTTTGCAGTTCAGAAAATCCTTGTATGTGCAAGGTTTGGCAGTTGGTACTGTGTTGGAGGTATTTTCGCTGCCCTGGTTCGGATTTGAACCACTGTTTCGCTGTGCCTCTTGAGCAGCCAGGGCATCGGCTACTCCTTGCACAACGAACTGGGCAAGTTCAGCAGCGGTGAAAGTCTGTTTCCTTGGCGGCATGTTCCTTTAATAAAAAGTTAGGAGGTATGTGAGATTTTGTACAAGGAGTATGATTATCACGGATGCATATAGAAAAGGGGTAATATACAACATCACTATAGGACAATCAATAACATAAGATAGATATATTTGCAACCACTCAAGGTGCGAGTTCAAAAGATTTCAGAATTCTAAGTTCACAAAAGATGCCGGGAATGTTACATCCGGTCGGGTTACAAGAGTTTACATAGCTAGCTAATAGGTTACATGATAACCACTGCACTAATCTTGATGTAGGTCGAGTTGTGCCAACAGAGAAGTGAGGTGGTTAACAGATTCTGCAAGCCATTCTAAGAGCATCCTCGGTTTCCCGTAGACGCGTCTCGTATTCTTGCAGCCTTGTTTGCAGAACAGAGATTTCATTTTGGTTACTGATCACTTGATTGTGAATAGTTCCCATGGTTTCGATAGTTTCTCCCAGTTGGTCGTGAAGTATGCCATGTTATCCACAGTGTTCTCGTGGTCTTCGGAGACTTGGTTGATACGTTCAAGAGCTGTGAGTCTCCAGTTCTCACGAGTCTCCTGCAGCTCTAAGTCCATTTCGCGAAGTCGTCACTCATGGTGGTTTAGCATGGCGGCTAGAGCTGGTACGGAATAGGGGTTAGTTCGAGGCGACATTGTGGTCCTCCTGGAAATCCGTGGGTTTTGTGATCCATACGGTTGGGAGCGTGATGAATTGGGTGTTGTGTTTGCCATTCTGAGACAAAGCGTTAAGAAGAATGAGGCTTATTAATGTATACATGTATATATATCACATAATAGCCTAAAGTGTCTAATCACAGACATGTTTGAGTCCCGGTTTCTCTCGTGGTCAGAGTCAACTAGTGTATCCCTGTTCATCATAACCATTTCAGACCTCACATCATCTTTCTTTAATTGTACATAGTTGATCAGGCTATGTTAAATTAAAGTCGTATGATGTAATTAACCAGTCATAACTAATAGGGAGATACTGCCTAACGGTCATAGTCTAGGCTCACTAAATGCAACCTAGTTCGCTATAACCTTAGGCTCTGATACCAATCTGTAACACCCCCAAATTTAATATTGCGCGGAAGCAAGCTTTGGGTGTTACTAATCAATAATTAAGCACCAAAGTATAGCAAACGACTTCTAAATGAGACGTTTGTAAAATAGTTACATACCATTATAAAATAGGGTTTGAAAACATAATGTTTTCGTTACAAAAGTAAGGTCCCCTAGAGTCCGCGTACGTAGCGGGAGATTCTATTACATAACCATAGTTACAAAAGATAATGCTAAAGAATCTCCGTTAAATGCAGTTTGGAAATCATGCGACTCTAGCTAGTAATCCTGGAGTAATCCTACTCCGTACGTGTACCTGAGAATACATGCTAAAAAGGGTCAACACGAATGTTGGTGAATCTCACAGGTTTGTAAGTAAGTAATAGTTTGAACACAAGATTTTATCAGTTGTGCCCGCAGGCGTAAATCAAGTATCTGCAACCAAGCAAATAATAAGTAAATATGTGTATACCGTTGCCATGAGCTCATGGTCGAAGCTTAACCCGAAAATCGTTGGTACAACCAAGTACCGTATAGTGCCCACGCGAGTGCCCAATCCAAACACTCGTACGAAACAAATAAAAGTCGCCCGTTTATACATAACAGTTCATGGTAGCGCTACTACCCCGGGCGGGGAGGGTCAGTCCCTAATGGATCCATTAACTAATATTCGCGCTTAAGTCCATAACTAACGAAACTATGATGGAGGGACTTCAGTAGATTAGTGAGTAACTCATGCAAGCCCGTATATGAAAAGTAAGTAATTTAGCACTTGTGTTCAAGAAAACGTAAGCAATGCATCTCACCCCATAAGTAAAACAGTAAAAGTGGGGCTGTAAGACTCACCTGAGTCAAGTAAGCAAGCGTTTAACTTAATAAACGTAAAGTCTGAAAGCAGTAGTAATCCGTAGGTTCCGCGAACCCGCAACCTCCTAATGCCCTAAGCATATAAGGTTGTATGTATAAGTGAATGTCTCAAAAGATCATTCATGCTAGTTGTCCACTCAACTAGTTATGTCCAAGTATTTGTTTGTACGATTGTGATCATTTTGTAAATAAGTATGGCCCGTTGGTGACGAAGGTGTAATAATAATTCAAGTATTATCATTATGTAATTCATTGTGCTTGTATACCTTGTAAGTGTAGTGTTTTATGTATTCAATACTTAGTATAAAAAGTATTTTAAAGCTTCCATTTCATGCGACAATATGTAACCCGACAATGCCATTCACAGACACTGTTCATGCGACAATCATATTCTCAGAATTTTGTTCATACGACATTAGATTAGTTATTCACGGACTTTTATTTATACGAAAATATACTGTTTGTTTATTTATACGACAATAGTATTCACGGATTTTATTTATACGAAAATATGAATTCACGGAGTTAATTTATACGACAATATGTATTCACGGAGTTTATTTATACGACAATAGTATGTATTCATGGAATTTAGTTTTTATGCGACAATACATTCACGGATTATTTTTGATTTTTATATAAAATAGTAAACTTTATCAAATCATTCTGAAATTTTTACACAAAGTTCCTACATATATTATGTACTTTCTGTAATTTTTTTATGATTTTTGGAGGTCGTTTGATATTTTATAAAAATTCACAAAGTGTCAGTGTTCAGTTTAATCCGAGATTAGACCACTTCTCGCAAATCAAATTTTCTGGAGAAATGAATGCATTTCTGGAATGAGCCAAAGAAGAACTTTTTGTACATAACAAAATTACCAAGATTTCTCAAGTGGTCTCATACGTTTTTGAGGTCTAGAACTCAAGATATGGTCTCAAGAAGGAGGTCATTGTCGGAGGTCATTGTCGGATTTTTACTATTGTCGGACCTATATTTCACCCGTGTTAAAACATCAATTTGGTCAAGTAAAACTTAACGAATCGTTATGAAAGTTTTACACAAGGTTCTCCTATGTCTTAGCTTTCCAAAACATACTTTTTCATCGATTTTAACCAAGCATAACGCGAGATGAAAATTGTTAATTGAAGTAAGTCCAGCAGATCGTTTTTGTGACATATGCTCAATAATCTGGTCATAAGTTAAGTTTTACAAAACTTCACAAGAATTTCCAGTAGGATTTGGAAAACTAACAAACTTTTTGATCTTTTCCCATTGGTCTCAAGTTCTAATTCGTTCCATAGCCCAAGATATACTCATTTTGAATTGGTCAAGATTCTGGTCAGATTCATCAGATCTGCTATGTACTTTTATTTCAGTAACTAAAAATAGCAAATGAACTTCAATTTTCGTGAGGCTTACAGATTATGAAAGTAGACTTCTTACACTTGATTTTAGGCTCAAGAAACGTCCATTTTGGTGTTGTAATGATTTTTATAAAATTCGGGGAAGTGGAAATAGAATCTGGACAGGAAGGTTAACTTCCTGTTTTCGAGTTTTAATTTGTGTTTCGACTTATCTTTTGGACATTAGCTAGTTGAATAAGCATATAGACATGTTAATAAGTAGTAACTAAGTAAATCTAAGAAAATTTTAAGAGTCCTTACAAGGAAAATGGTGAAGAGAGGAAAGAAAGACGTTGTAGGCTCGTCTCCTCGCGAAATCTGGAAAATCGGCTTGGCAGTGTTATGATGGATGGATGGTGGATTATGGTGATGATCTAGGTGGTTGTGAGGGCTGGAAAAGCAGTAGGATTTTCGTGGTGAGGGGGAGGGAGAGAGAGATTGAGGATGTGTGTGAAGAATGGTGAAGGAAATGGAAATGGGGGAGGGTGTTGGTTTGATTTGGAAGCAACAAAGGCATGGTATGCCATGCTTCTTGCAGATTTTCTGCATAAAAGGCGTGGGTCCCACCCACACATGGTGTTTAAATTGTTTCCCCAATTTGTATTAAGTGGGGTGCTTGTTTACCCGTTCGTTTCGCGTTTTAAATTAATCGTATAACGTTTTATTCAGCGCGTTTCGTTAACGATTTAAAAGACGATATTTTACTTGAAGTATTTTATTAAAATACTTAATAATGTGACATAAGACATACTTTGCCTTTATTTCATCCGTCGGGCGCGTTCCACGCGTTTTCGTTGCGTAAAGTTACGTTTTAATAAAACGTATAATCGTATAATATATTAAAGTAAATATATTAAAGTAAATAATGTTTGTTTGGATAAATCCACATTATTTTTGACAGTTTGTCACCAACGTCCATAGTAAATAGTGTCGGACCTCGTCCGGTTCAAGTGTGTATGATTTAAACAAATCATATAACATGTATGTAATTACACAGAAAGTTACATATATTTAGATTAATATAATACTAAATACATGTAATTACAAGTAGTTAGGCACTAATTAAAGTCCTAAATTAGCGGGTGTTACATGTTACGTGCATGTGTTATGGAATATGGCGGTTCTTGGGATTCTCATTTGCCCTTAGTAGAATTTGCTTACAATAATTTTTATCACTCCAGTATTGGCATGGCTCCATATGAAATGTTATATGGACGCCGTTGTAGAACACCTGTATGTTGGTTAGAGGCTGGAAAGAAACAATTCGCAGGACCCGATGTTGTTCAGATAACCGCAGATAAAGTGGCAATTGCACGTGAGAAATTGAAAGCTGCTCGTGATAGACAAAAGCAGTATGCAGACCCACATAGACGACCAGTTGTATTTTCCGAAGGAGAGCTTGTTTATCTTAAGGTTTCTCCGTGGAAAGGTGTTATTAGATTTGGGAAAAGAGGTAAATTGGCACCTAGATATATTGGTCCCTTCAAAATTCGTCTAGTGGTTAACGATCAATCAGTTTCATTGGATCTTCCTCTTGAACTTGCGGGTATTTTTGACACGTTTAATATCTGTTATTTGAGAAAATGTAATATTGAAGATCAGTGTCAGATTCTTCCTCTGCAAGACTTGAAGGTTGATCAAAATCAGAAGTTAGTTGAAGAACCTATTGAACTCTTAGATAGGAAAGTGACTAAACTTAGAAAGAAACAAATTCCTATGGTGTTAGTGAAATGGAAACACAGTTTAGGATCCAATTTGACTTGGGAGTCTGAGGAATCTATGAAATCTAGATATCCTGGATTGTTTGATTTAGTTTAGATTTCGAGGACGAAATCTCTTGAAGGAGGGGAGATTTGTAACATCCTCTAGACGGGCCTGGTAATTTCTATTTTTAATTTATTATTAAATTATATGAGAAATTAATTGATATTATTGTTTATCGTAAAACTTAGATAAATATGTCCCAGGACTTATTGTGAATAGTAAATTGGTGATTGTTCTAATTTACTTAAGTTGACGGTACAATAAAATAGATTTTTCGCGAGTAGTATTTAAGTTCCAGACAATAGATTTAAGACGGACATAAAATACCCAAATAAAGAGAGTCGGTTAAAAGATGTCGACTCCTCTTTTGTGTTACCATTCCCAGTTCTCTCATAACACTTGCTAGATCAAAACCCTAAAAACTTCAAGAACACAAACACTTGCTAAAATTGTGATTAATAGTTAGTAAATTGGAGTTGAATCCTTGAGTTCTTCATCCTTCTAGATATCATCATCTTCTTCAAGTATACCCCAAAGACTCAGTGATTAGCAGCTGAGTGTAGTGACTCTGGAGGTATCGGTGAGTGGATTTGAAACTCACAATTTGGTTTGGTTGTGTTAGTTTGATTTTCAATCAGTAATTATAGGATTACTATTGATAGAAAGTTGATTTGAAATGATATGCCATTGATTTGGTTGATTGATTAGCCTGTATGTTGGGTGTTGAATCCAGAGGTCAACTAGATTGGGGGTTGAACTTGATTGCTATTGTTGATCAACACAGGGTTGTGTACATGTGTTGATGAGTATTAGCAATGAGTTAGCGGTTAATCACTGTTTTGGCCTACAGTTGATTTAAGTGTTCTGATAGGGCCACCCGGCACAGGGTCCTTAGGAACTACCGTTCCTCTTGACGATATTTGTTACATTATTGGTTGTGAACAAATTGCTAGCTAAATTGAATTGTAGTTGATTATCCATTCACTTAGCTTCGTGCTAATCCCTCAATTTACTTCCTGCAGGTTATGTTGAGTTTGTGGGTAGTCAGGAAGGAGAATTTGATGATAGGAATGTTTGAAACTTGCGACTCTGATTAAGTTTGCTATAAACAATGTGTTGTAATCTGTAGCACCCGGTTTGGAAACAAGTTAACTGTATCTAATTTAGTAGTAAATGGATTGTGTAAATGTTTGTGAAAATTTCTGGCAAGGTTTTGTGAAATATGTATAATAATATAACGCTTCCGTGGTAATTTATACTTTAAATAATTGTTTTAAAGGAAGGGTGTTACAGTTAATAATGATTATTCGTTTTTCTAATCGATCATCCAAGCCTCATTTAAATACTAGAAGCGTATAACAATATTTCCAAGATTTCAGGGATCCTCCGATGTAGGGCGAAGACCACCAACTTCTCTTTTGACTCTAATTCACACGTGCAGCAGACTTCGTCTTCATAAAATCGTAACAAGACCTTGTCACAATATCCGGAACATATCTCAGATGATGCATTCCTCTCATCACCTGGTCAATACTCAAGAAAAACAAACGTGTTATACAACACATGATCCTGAATTAATACAGATCCAGGATCCTGAGCTACGCATATTCCATAATAAATATAGGATCCTTGCTTAGTTATCTCACTTGTCCATGATCCTGCATAATTATGTTAGATAAATGTATCCTGAATAGGATCCTGCAGAATAAATAATAAGGATGTCTCCAGGATCTTTAACTACATCTGTGATCCTAAAGACAAACTTACAAATTGTCATTATCCTGAAATACAAATATAAAACATAAATACTTTTCATACCTGCGTTATGATACTATGGTGATAATAAAGATCCTGCAGTATTAGTCAAAAATCTGCCCACAACAATGAACAATTAAATAAATAATGTACTTTTCACATATCATATAATCTATGCTTATTATGTTTCTGTTCATTCATATAACTTTTAGGAAATTGTAGAGATCATCTGAACCTTTCTTTCTGACTAGTACCCTACCTCTGAGTGGTAGGCATACTATAACATAATCTGTACTGTTAAGGATCCTTAACTATATGAACATCATCGAGTTAGTGTCATGATCACAACTCATCTATACCATATCCATCTACTCAATTACTTGAGTAATGGAAACCATAACATAATCACGTGCACGTATTTATCTGATCTTTTACATCTGCCACAGCTAACATAGTTAGCAATTTCTACCACATATTTGATTTCTACAATCCCTATTACACATAATTCACATATTACTGTTTCTTTCTTTCTTTCATATATGTTCATTATTCTTTATTTGTATGCTATCTCATCACAACATCTAACTACTGAGCACATATAACAACTGAGCACATAGAAACATTTAAGTAATCTCAAACATAACACTTTATCATGCTAAACTAGCATATAAAAAATACTTTAACATGTTGCACCCAAATTGTGTAACCTTACCCGGTATACACAAGCATTACTTATTTAATCCCCCATATTACTCACCTTAGCATTTTAGCCGAATAAGCAAGTAATTCAAAATGCGTGTAAGTGCCATCTCTTGAATCTTGGAAACCACCTATCACATAATTGCATAATCATAACAACATGTTTAGAAACTAATAACCATCACACTTACTTATTCAAAGTCCTCAATCTATCACCCATTGAATAGATTAAGTTTAACTTTTATCTCATTTCACATATTATACTTTTCATGTTTTCATTTACTTAAACTCTTCGTTACTTTACTTACACCTTGAACAAGGTGGGCAACCAAGCTAGACAAAGCCAAAGGTGAAAGTCCAGGAATAGCACCCACACCAGCATCCAAGATCCCAAAAGCTACAGAAACGGCCTCCGCTAATCAAGAAGACTCAGACATGGATAAATTGGCTTCAGTTTTAGAGGTTCTTCAAAGCATGGCAACAGTGGGAGATGGCAACACATTGGGCGAGGAAGGCAAATGAATAGCCAGAGCCCAATCTTTAATTCATTTTATCGTACTTTATATTTCATAGTTTGTGGTGTAAACAAAATAGTTGATTTGGGGTGAGGTTGACTTGGTACAGTCAACCATGGTGGTGTTAAATGTGGTTTATGTTGGCCACAAGAAAATTTAAATTTCCTGTACTTCTTTTGAACTCTGATCTTAGGATTGAATAATCCTTAGATCTTTTGCTATGAATGATATTAGGATATTAACTATATCTTGTGTCTTCGGGATACTAAGGAGATTCCCTTAGTATACATATATCTGCTTGATAGTTGTTTAGAAACAGGATCATGAGGAGATTCCCTCAAGATACTTCCAGGATAATGAGAGGATTCTCTCAATATCCATTCTGCACTACAGGTTTCAAGGATCCTTAAACGGATCTAAGATAATCCTAAGTTTAGGATCCTAAGATTTCAAGATCCTAAAATATTTTATTGATAGTGATAAATCCCAATAGATATTTTCTGTTAACATGAAAATGCCAACAATTTATAAATTGATTGTGAAAACAATTTCATTTAATTCCGAAATATGTTTATGATCTTTGAAAATACATTTTATCATACTCAACTCAAAATAATTTTGATAATTTCGAAAACATTGGAGCTAACCATTGAAAACTTTTAATAATGTGAAAACATTATAATCTTTAGATAGTTTAAACAATACATAAGAGTGACATGTAAATGTCAATTCATTGGGTAATGTGAAAACATTACAAACCGTTTGATTCTTGGGCTAAGCCATTTGAGACATGAAAATGTCTAACCAATTGGGTAATGTGCAAACATTACAAACCTTAGAGTGACGTGAAAATGACACAAACCTTAGATCGATACATTTAGTGCACATCAGTATCGACATTCGTTAGCGTTTGATCTATAGGCCATAGGAAATGAAGTTGTCGGGTACCAGAGGCATCACCGATTCCCTAACCGTGGCACTATAATCAAACATCGTGCGCAACTGGCGGGGTGTATAAACCCTAGAGGTGTTTATCCATTCGGAAACCTCTAAACCTTAGATGATCACTGGGATCCTTAACGGAGGAGAGGTAGCTAGCCTCTAATCTTCAATCCATGATCCTCAAATGCATGAACTACAACAGATACAAGATCTTGGGTAAAGGTGGGTGTTAGTTTGTCTAACATCCCTCCGAGGCTTAAGTCAGTACTTTATACATTAATGATAGTAATTATGAAAAACTTTCATGCATATATCAATATATAATTATAATACATACATACATATATATTAAAGTGTAATAAAATCAATGAAAAGTTAAGGATCACAGAAGTACCTTTTTAGGTTGAATTTAAATATTCAACCTACACATGATAGAGCTTCAAATGAATAGCATTCCAGGATCTTGGAAGTAGGTCTCCATCCATATTAGCCAACCAGTATGCCCCCTTTCCAGCATCTGAATCTATTAAATATGGACCTTCCCACTTTGGTACTAGCTTTCTTTCTGTAGGATTCTTAGTATTTTGAAATACTTTCCTTAATACCAAATCTCCTACTTGAAACCTTCTTATCCTAACATTTTTGTTATAGGATCTTGAAATCCTCTGTTGGTATGCGGCAATCCTGAATTTAGCACGATCCCTTAACTCATCCACAGTATCTAGATCCTGAAACAATGCTTCTTTGTTTGCTTCCAAAGTCTGCATCTGGGATCTTGCCGTTGGGACTACAATTTCCTTTGGGATCATAGCCTCAGATCCAAACACCAAAGTAAAAGGGGTTTGTTTAGTCACCTCCTTTTCTGTAGTCCTATCAGCCCATAAAACAAAAGGCAATTCCTCAGCCTATCTTCCTTTCTTAGTATCCAACCTCTTCTTAAGATTGTTGATTATGATCTTGTTGCTGGATTCTGCCTGTCCATTAGCTTGAGGATGAACTGGGGTTGAAGTTATCATCTTGATTCCCCAACTTTCACAAAACTTAGTTGTTCTTTTTCCAATAAATTGAGATCCATTATCACATACTATTTCTGCTGGGATCCCAAATCTAGTGAGGATATTTCTCTTGATGAACGATAAAACATCCTTTTCTTTTACTTGAACAAATGACTCGGCTTCTATCCATTTGGAAAAATAATCTGTCATTGCTAACATAAAGACCTTACCACCAGGAGTTGTAGGTAATTTTCCCACAATATCCATTCCCCATTTCATAAACGGCCATGTGGACATAATCGGATGCATCGGTTCTGCTTGTTGATGATGGATGTTCTCATGTCTTTGACAGGCATCACATTTGCGAGCAAAATCCGTGGAATCCTTCTTCATAGTAGGCCAAAAGTATCCTGTCCTTAAAGTTTTTGAAAATAATGCTCTGCCCCCAGAATGATTTCCACAGTCCCCTTCATGTATATCTTTAAGTACTACTTGTGCTTCAGGATCCTCAAGGCATCGAAATAATGGTCCTGCAAGCGATTTTCTATAAAATATACCATTTTCAATAGTAAAACGGGATACCTTTAATATGAAGGCTTTTGGATTATTTTCATCTTTAGGGATCACATCGTGTTGTATATATTCCATGATCGGCTGCATCCATGATCTTGACTTGCCCCCAGAGCCTGATACATTCGAATTATCTTCAGATTGATGATCCTCAACATCACATACTTGTTCCTCATTGTTATCCTTATCAGCAATAGCAGGTGTTGCAATATGTATAATTGGTATCTTTACATCTGGTGGTATCTTTAAGCTTGATCCCAAATTAGCCAGAGCATCTGCTTCAGTATTATCCTCACGTGGTACCTGTTGAATGTCAAAGATCTCGAAGCTACCTGCAAGATCCTTAACAATCTCCAAATACAAAGCTAATCTATCTACTTTTACAGTATATGTTCCATTATAATGATTTGCAATTAATAATGAATCAACATACACATTTAAATACTTTATACCAATATCATTAGCCAACTGTAATCCTGCAATTAATGCTTCATATTCTGCCTCATTATTTGTAGCATGAAATTCACATCTTATAGCTTGAGGCATAATATCACCTTGAGGTGATTTTAATACAATTCCTAATCCAGTTCCTTTTATATTAGAAGCACCGTCAGTATATAGTGTCAACTTTTCACTTATTTGATTTAATTCGTGCACTTCTAAATCTACTTCATTTTGAAGGTCACTGGTAAAATCAGCAATAAAGTCTGCTAAGGCTTGGGATTTAATTACATTCCTAGGTTCATAAATCAAATTATACGCACTTAACTTAACAGACCATTTGGCTAGGCGTCCTGACATTTCTGGTTTTCTTAATACATTTTTAATAGGATAATTAGTTTTTACATGAATCGGATGTGTTTCAAAATAATGCCTAAGTTTGGTGGACGCCATAACTAATGCAAGTATAAGTTTTTCGAGATGAGAATACATGGTTTCAGCATCTAGTAGGCTTTTACTTACATAGTAGACTGGATGTTGTTGTCCTTCATGATCCTTCACAAGTACCGCACTTATGCCACTTCTGGATACTGAAAGAGACAGGAATAGTGGCTCGCCGTTTTCAGTCTTCATCAATAAAGGAACTGATGATAAATAACTCTTCAATTGTTGAAATGCAGCCTCATGTTTTTCTCCCCACTCGAACTTTTTGTTCTTCTTTAGCATATCATAGAATTCCTTGCATCTATCTGAGGATCTTGAAATGAAACGATTCAAAGCTGATGTTCTCCCCGTCAATCTTTGTATATCTTTAGGGCTTGAAGGGGATTTTAAGTCTAGAATAGCTTTGATCTGCTCCGGACTAGCTTCTATCCCTCTCTTGGTTACCATGTATCCTAGAAATTTTCCTGCCCAATCCAAAGTGGCATTTCGCAGGATCAAGCTTCATGTTGTATTGATCCAGGATGTCACAAGCCACCTTAAGATCCTGAAGATGATCCTCAGTTTTCTTTGACTTTACTACCATATCATCGATGTACACTTCCATTGTGCTTTCCAATTGGTCTTTGAACATCATATTGACCAGCCTTTGATACATTGCACCTGCATTTTTAAGACCAAAAGGCATTGCAATATAACAATATATACCCGTGGGAGTTATGAAGGCTGTGTCTTCCTGATCTGATGGTTCCATCTGAAATTGTTGAAATCCTGATGAAGCATCCATGAAAGTTAGGATCTCATGTCCAGCTATAGCATCTACCATTGAATCTATATGAGGCAATGGAAAAGGATCCTTGGGGCAGGCTTTGTTGAGATCCATATAATCCACACACACTCTCCATTTCCCATTCTTCTTTCGTACCACCACCACGTTTGCCAACCATCTTGGAAACTTTACTTCCCTAATCATGCCAGCAGCAAGTAGTCTTTCAACAATTGCCTGGATAATAGCATTTCTTTCTGGCGCAAATTTTCTTCTCTTTTGTTGAATTGACCTGAAACTATTATCAATTCCAAGTTTATGAGTTATAATATCCTTAGATATACCTGTCATATCTTCTGGTTTCCAGACAAAAGTTGATTTCTTCTAGTTTAAGAACTTCATCAGATCCTGTTCAAGATCCTCTGGGATCCCCGAGCCTATAAGCACCTTTTCTTCAGGATTTTGGAGTCCAGCGGCATTTCTTTGACGTCTTGTTCCTTTGTATCTACGACATCCCACACCTTATTCTTTAATTGCTATGCTGACGGAGGCTTGGCAGTAGACTTCATTGATGTCGTATAGAAATCCTTCACTTCTTGTCGATCACTGCTTATCTTGACCACCCCCCAGGGAGTTGGTAGTTTGACGCATTGATGATACGTCGATGGTACTGCTTTCATATCGTGCAAATATGGTCTTCCCAGGATAATGTTATAGCTTGACAAACAATCCATAACACAAAATTTTTGAATGAAATTTACCCATTCAATATAAATCGGCAACTTGATATCACCAACCGTATTTTTTGCTTCTCCACTGAATCCTACCAATACAGTGGATCTGGAGGTGATCTCTGATTCTGGGATTCCCATTCTTTTTAAGGTTTCCAAGCGAATGATGTTAACAGAGCTCCCTTCATTGATCAGGATCCTGCGCACAAAATGATTGGCAACATAGAGAGTAATAACCAAACCATCATGGTGAGGATCCTGAACATCTTCCAAATCATCCTCATCAAATGCTATAACTTTCTCATCCTTTTTCATGGAAGTCCTTGTTGGCTTATATTGCTTCTCTGATTTGTATTCCTTGGCGTGCCTTTTTGCTGCAGAATAAGAAGTACCACATATGTCAGAGCCACCAGAAATAAAATTGATTACCTTGGCATCCAAAGGTGGGGTTCCTGCTCTGGTAGGGATCCTGTGATTATCCTGAGCTTCAGGATCCTGAACCCTATCCTGGTTCTTCCCATGATCCTTCTTTTTTCCAATTAGACCCTTTAGATATCCTTTGTTAAGCAGGTGGCTGATCTCTTTTATGAGAGCTATGCAATTTTCACTTATATGACCAAAATCCTCATGGTATGCACACCACTTAGATTTATCCTTCCAGACATAAGGTTTATCATTCTTCTTTGGCCACCTTGCTTTATCTCCGAGATCCTGCATGGCACACAATATACCAGTCATATCTACAGAAAAATTATAATCAGTTACTTTAGGATACTCTTCATCATCCTCATCAATAGTGTTCACACGACGATCCTCTTTTATGGTATAAGGTTTGCTTCTATTTAATCTGAATGAGGATGAATCTGATTTCATGTTGGGCCTATCATATGCTGATTGAGTATCCGCCCTCTTTTGTATCATTGCATCTTCTTTCAGCCTGATAAATCTTAGAGCTCTATTTCTGACTTCGTCAAGGTTCCTGCAAGGATTCATAACAACGTCTTCATAAAATGGGGAATCCCTTTTGATTCCCATCTTGAAGGCTTGTACAGCAGTTGGCAAATCCAAATTGGGTATATTCAAGGATTCTCTCCCGAACCTCCCTACAAAATCTCGAAGAGACTCATTAGCCCTTTATACAACAATGTATAAATCAGTTGTTAGTTTTTCAAACATTCTACTGCAAGAGAATTGGTTATTAAATAAATTAACTAGATGAGCAAATGAAGTAATGGAGTAAGGGGGAACGTTTAACAACCATTTTATTGTGGATCCTGTAAGAGTAGAGCCGAAGCCCTTGCATAAACATGCTTCTTTAAAATCAGAAGGAACTGGAATGATCTCTATTCTCTCCCTGTACTGTGCGATATGCTCCTCGGGATCCGTTGTTCCATCATATAACTTCATATTTGGTGTTTGAAATCTTTTCGAGATCTCAGCATCACAAATAGGTTACGCAAATCTCGAGATCCTATGGGCTGTTGGAGCAGCTTCAGGAATCGGTTGCACAACTCCAGGGACACTCGATATCTTATCCTTCAGCTTTTGTATTTCCGTTGCCATCATAGGGCTAACCCCAGGATCCTGAAAATTGTTAGTCCCAACAGTATTATTAGAAGTATAATTACTATACATGTTACCACCGTCAGGGGTCCTATATGAGGATCTTGGATTAGATTATTGACCCCTTGATGTAGAAACTCCTATAGCAAATATTGGATCTGGGATCCTAATGCTCCCTTGCATAGATACGAAATCTCCTTGATGTTCCGTAATTGGGGGAGTGCCCAAATCAAGGATCCTGCTTCGGATAGGGCTAGTGACTTGAGCAGCAGGAGTCCTGTCTCTTGCCCTCAAATTCTCCATATCCTTCCTCAGGATTTCATTGCTTCTCTCCACTCGTTGAAGCTGCTCCTTAACCTGCATGAACATAGACACAATATCCCGGTTAGCAATCATAACGGGGTCCGGATCTGAAAAGAATCCGACCCCTGTAGAAGTGGATCCAGCCGATGATAGTCTAGCATAGACATTTTGTGGCTGTTGTTGGGATGATGTGAGAGGTGGAGCAGGAGGAAGAGTGGTTCTCATAGATGATGATGTTGGCACGGTGGACGATGTAGATCGTCCTTGGCTCGACATTCTTAACATAAAATTTTGAAAAAGATGATTCAACAAGGATTTTAACAAAAGTTTGATTAAATGAAACACCACTTGCCCCACGGTGGGTGCCAAATTGTTTTGGTCAAAAATTGCACTAAGCAATTAAGTGATTAAATTTAGAAAAGTGAGATTGGGTGCTATAAATTACTTTCAAGATAATTACGCTTTTACACGATTATCTATATGAGTAAACAATAATTTTAAATAGAAAATTATGTCTTGAATCCTTTGATTCATGGATCCTTGTTGAAAACGTATTTAATGAAGAAACCAAACGTTTGTAAATAGGATTAATCCAAAAGTTTAAGTAAAATGGAAAGTATTTTCAGGATAATGCAAGTTATGAGATAAAAATACGATTACAATCAACAAAAATGCATAATACATAATAATAATGCACTAATTGTTATTAGAAGCAAAACAAATATGTGTATCTGTAATAAATGTAAGATAAAATCAGGATAATGCAGGTTTTATGATCAATAGATCAGTAACATGCAAATTAAATGATGAAAATATAAAATGAATGCAATCGACACAAGGATGTACGAGGAAAGCCCTTGATCGAGGTTGATCGCCGGCACAAAACCTCAGAAAAGATCAAATGATCCTTGCCATTGTTAATCTTACTAAAAATAAAAGCAATTGATTACAAACTAAGAGCACAAGGATGATCGGCTATGTGATTATCTAAGAAATTGATAAAGTGTTGGTGAATGTGTTTGAGAACAAATGAGAGCAGAGTATAAGTGTTTTAGCAGGTGTAAATAATAATAATCCGTCCCCCTAATCGATCATCCATGCCTCATTTAAATACTAAGAGCGTATAACAATATTTCCGAGGATGTCTTATTGACTTTGTCTCCATAGAATCGTATCTAAGCTTCTTCATGTAATCCGGAGCATATCTTATTGACGCGTTCCATATACGACCTGGTCAATACTTAAAGAAAATGAACACATTAATCAGCGCATGATCCCGAACTAATATAGGTCTAGGATCCTAAAGTATGCACACTCCAGAATAAACATAGAATCCTCACTTTAAGGATCACCCTTATCCAGTATCCTGCATAATTATGTTAGATAAATATACTTTGAACAGGATCCTGCAAGATAAATAATAAGAGTACTTCCAGGATCCCTAAATATGATTGTGATCCTGAAAGTATACTCATAAACTATCATTATCCTGACTTATAAATATAATATGTAAATGCTTTTCATACCTGTGTGATGACATTATGATGCTAGTAAGGATCCTGTAATATTAGATAAAAATCTACCCACAACAGTTTCTACGTCAAGGGGTCAACAATCTAATCCAGGATCCTCATATAGGACCCCTGACGGTGGTAACATGTATAGTAATTATACTTCTAATAATACTGTTGGGACTAACAATTTTTAGGATCCTGGGGTTAGCCCTATGAAGGCAAGGGAAATACAAAAGCTGAAGGATATGATATCGAGTGTCCCTGGAGTTGTGCAACCAATTCCTGAAGTTGCTCCAACAGCCCATAGGATCTCAAGATTTGCGCCACCTATTTGTGATGCTGAGATCCCAAAAAGATTTCAAACACCAAATATGAAGTTATATGATGGAACAACGGATCCTGAGGAGCATATCGCGCAATACAGGGAGAGACTGGAGATCATTTCAGTTCTTTCTGATCTTAAAGAAGCATGTTTATGCAAGGGCTTCGGATCTACTCTCATAGGATCCGCACTAAAATGGCTGTTAAACGTTCCCCCTTACTCCATTACTTCATTTGCTCATCTAGTTAATTTATTTAATAACCAATTCTCTTGCAGTAGAATGTTAGAAAAACTAACAACTAATTTATACATTGTTGTATAAAGGGCTAATGAGTCTCTTTGAGATTTTGTAGGGAAATTCGGGAGAGAATCCTTGAATATACCCAATTTGGATTTACCAACTGTTGTACAAGCCTTCAAGATGGGAATCAAAAGGGATTCCCCATTTTATGAAGACCTTGTTATGAATCCTTGCAGGAACCTTGACGAATTCAGAAATAGAGCTCTAAGATTTATCAGGCTGGAAGAAGATGCAATGATACAGAAGAGGGCGGATACTCAATTAGCATATGATAGGCCCAACAGGAAATCAGATTCATCCTCATTCAGATTAAATAGAAGCAAACCTTATACCATAAATGAGGATCGTCGTGTGAACACTATTGATGAGGATGATGAAGAGTATCCTAAAGTAACTGATTATAATTTTTTTGTAGATACGACTAGTATATTGTGTGCCATGCAGGATCTCGGAGATAAAGCAAGGTGGCCAAAGAAGAATGATAAACCTTATGTCTGGAAGGATAAATCTAAGTGGTGTGCATACCATGAGGATTTTGGTCATATAACTGAAAATTGCATAGCTCTCATAAAAGAGATCAACCACCTGCTCAACAAAGGATACCTAAAGGATCTAATCGGAAAAAAGAAGGATCATGGGAAGAACTAGGATAGGGTTCAGGATCCTGAAGCTCAGGATAATCACAGGATCCCTACCAGAGCAGGATCCCCACCTTCGGATAACAAGGTAATCAATTTTATTTCTTGTGGCTCTGACATATGTGGTACTTCTTATTCTGCAGCAAAAAGGCACACCAAGGAATCCAAATCAGAGAAGCAATATAATCCAACAAGGACTTCCATGAAAAAGGATGAGAAAGTTATAGCATTTAATGAGGATGATTTGGAAGATGTTCAGGATCCTCACCACGATGGTTTGGTTATTACTCTCTATGTTGCCAATCATTTTGTGTGCAGGATCCTGATCGATGGAGGAAGCTATGTTAACATCATTCGCTTGGAAACCTTAAAAAGAATGGGAATCTCAGAATCAGAGATCACCTCCAGATCCACTGTATTGGTAGGATTCAGTGGAGAAGCAAAAAATACGGTTGGTGATATCAAGTTGCCAATTTATATTGAAGGGGTAAATTCCATTCAAAAAATTTGTGTTATGGATTTTTTGTCAAAGTATAACATTATCCTGGGAAGACCATGGTTGCACGATATGAAAGCAGTACCATCGACATATCATCAATGCGTCAAACTACCAACTCCCTGGGGGGTGGTAAAGATAAGCAGTGATCAACAAGAAGCGAAGGATTGCTATACGACATCAATGAAGTCTACTGCCAAGCCTCCGTCAGCATAGCAATTAAAGAATAAGGTGTGGGATGTCGTAGATACAAAGGAACAAGACGTCAAAGAAATACCACTGGACTCCAAGGATCCTGAAGAAAAAGTGCTTATAGGCTCGGGGATCCCAGAGGATCTCGAACAGGATCTGATGAAGTTCTTAAACCAGAGGAAATCAACTTTTGCCTGGAAACCAGTAGATATGACAGGTATATCTAAGGATATTATAACTCATAAACTTGGAATTGATAACAGTTTCAGGCCGATTCAACAAAAGAGAAGAAAATTTGCACCGGAAAGAAATGCTATCATCCAGGCAGATGTTGAAAGACTACTTCCTGCTGACATGATAAGGAAGTAAAGTTTCCAAGATGGTTGGCAAACGTGGTGGTGGTACAAAAGAAGAATGGGAAATGGAGAGTGTGTGTGGATTATACGGATCTCAACAAAGCCTGCCCCAAGGATCCTTTTCCATTGCCTCATATAGATTCAATGGTAGATGCTACAGCTGGACATGAGATCCTAACTTTCATGGATGCTTCATCAGGATTTCAACAAATTCGGATGGAACCATCAGATCAGGAAGACACAGCGTTCATAACTCCCACAGGTATATATTGTTATATTGCAATGCCTTTTGGTCTTAAAAATGCAGGTGCAACGTATCAAAGGCTGGTCAATATGATGTTCAAAGAACAATTGGGAAGCACAATGGAAGTGTACATCGATGATATAGTAGTAAAGTCAAAGAAAACTGAGGATCATCTTCAGGATCTTAAGGTGGCTTGTGACATCCTGGATCAATACAACATGAAGCTTGATCCTGCGAAATGCCACTTTGGATTGGGCAGGAAAATTTCTAGGATACATGGTAACCAAGAGAGGGATAGAAGCTAGTCCGGAGCAGATCAAAGCTATTCTAGACTTAAAATCCCCTTCAAGCCCTAAAGATATACAAAGATTGACGGGGAGAACATCAGCTTTGAATCGTTTCATTTCAAGATCCTCAGATAGATGCAAGGAATTCTATGATATGCTAAAGAAGAACAAAAAGTTCAAGTGGGGAGAAAAACACGAGGCTACATTTCAAGAATTGAAGAGTTATTTATCATCAGTTCCTTTATTGATGAAGACTAAAAATGGCGAGCCACTATTCCTGTATCTTTCAGTATCCAGAAGTGGCGTAAGTGCGGTACTTGTGAAGGATCATGAAGGACAACAACATCCAGTCTACTATGTAAGTAAAACTTATACTTGCATTAGTTATGGCGTCCACCAAACTTAGGCATTATTTTGAAACACATCTGATTCATGTAAAAACTAATTATCCTATTAAAAATGTATTAAGAAAACCAGAAATATCAGGACGCCTAGCCAAATGGTCTGTTAAGTTAATTGCTTATAATTTGATTTATGAACCTAGAAATGCAATTAAATCCCAAGCCTTAGCAGACTTTATTGCTGTTTTACCAGTGACCTTCAAAATGAAGTAGATTTAGAAGTGCACGAGTTAAATCATATAAGTGAAAAGTGGACACTATATACTGACGGCGCTTTGAATATAAAAGGAACTGGATTAGGAATTGTATTAAAATCACCTCAAGGTGATGTTATGCCTCAAGCTATAAGATGTGAATTTCAGGCTACAAATAATTAGGCTGAATATGAAGCATTAATTGCAGGATTACAGTTGGCTAAGGATATTGGTATAAAGTATTTAAATGTGTATGTTGATTCATTATTAATTGCAAATCATTATAATGGAACATATACTGTAAAAGTAGATAGATTAGCTTTGTATTTGGAGATTGTTAAGGATCTTGCAGGTAGCTTCGAGATCTTCGACATTCAACAGGTACCACGTGAGGATAATACTGAAGCAGATGCTCTGGCTAATTTGGGATCAAGCTTAAAGATACCACCAGATGTAAAGATACCAATTATACATATTGCAACACTTGCTATTGCTGATAAGGATAACAATGAGGAACAAGTATGTGATGTTGAGGATCATCAATCTGGAGATAATTTGAATGTATCAGGCTCTGGGGGCAAGTCAGTATCATGGATGCAGCCGATCATGGAATATATACAACACGATGTGATCCCTAAGGATGAAAATAATCCTAAAGCCTTCAGATTAAAGGTATCCCTTTTTACTATTGAAAATGGTATATTGTATAGAAAATCACTTGCAGGACCATTATTGCGATGCCTTGAGGATCCTGAAGCACAAGTAGTACTTAAAGATACATGAAGGGGATTGTGGAAATCATTCTGGGGGCAGAGCATTATTTTCAAAAACTTTAAGGACAGGATACTTTTGGCCTACTATGAAGAAGGATTCCACGGATTTTGCTCGCAAATGTGATGCCTGTCAAAGACATGAGAACATCCATCATCAACAAGCAGAACCGATGCATCCGATTATGTCCACATGGCCGTTTATGAAATGGGGAATGGATATTGTGGGAAAAGGATGTTTTATCGTTCATCAAGAGAAATATCCTCACTAGATTTGGGATCCCAGCAGAAATAGTATGTGATAATGGATCTCAATTTATTGGAAAAAGAACAACTAAGTTTTGTGAAAGTTGGGGAATCAAGATGATAACTTCAACACCGGTTCATCCTTAAGCTAATGGACAGGCAGAATCCAGCAACAAGATCATGATCAACAATCTTAAGAAGAGGCTGGATGCTAAGAAAGGAAGATGGGCTGAGGAATTGCCTTTTGTTTTATGGGCTGATAGGACTACAGAAAAGAAGGCGACTAAACAAACCCCTTTTTCTTTGGTGTTTGGATCCGAGGCTATGATCCCAATGGAAATGGTAGTCCCAACGGCAAGCTCCCAGATGCAAACTTTGGAAGCAAACAAAGAAGCATTGTTTCAGGATCTAGATACTGTGGATAAGTTAAGGGATCGTGCTAAATTCAGGATTGCCGCATACCAACAGAGGATTTCAAGATCCTATAACAAAAATGTTAGGATAAGAAGGTTTCATGTAGGATATTTGGTATTAAGGAAAGTATTTCAAAATACTAAGAATCCTACGGAAGGAAAGCTAGCACCAAAGTGGGTATACATGTACTTTCGAATACAATAAAAGAAGCTTGAAAAATACCTACTGCACTAAGTATTCAACACCTACAATAATCAAACCTTATACAAAACTTACATTCATATATTACAAACCATCACCAACGGGTCGTACATGTTTTCAAAACTCAAACAAAACAATCAAACTTTGGACATAACTAGTTGATGGACAACTAGCATATATGGTCAGTTGAGACTTCTACTCACTCGTATAACCTTGCGCGTTTTGGACGTCCAGCAGGTTACAGTCTACGGATACATCTTTTGGTACAACATCATATTTGCTTGCTTTGCTAACACATCAGACTCAGGTGAGTCTCATAGCCCCTATTTTACTATTTTTACTCTAGGGGTGAGAATACATGCTCGTTTTGTTTTACATGTGAACGCAAGTATCAAATATCACTATATTCTGCATGAGTTAATCATCTAACCATCATAAGTCCTTATTAGCATAGTTTGGTAATACTTTGTAGCGTGAATGTTAGTGTATGGTACCATATGGGACTGACAATTCCCGTCTGGGTCAGCAAGCACTGACTGGTCAAAACAGACGCATTATCATTTATTCATACGTGTGTTGATTAGGCATACGCATAGAGGCTCAGGCACGTAATTGTGATCCTGACACCTCAGTTAAGCTCAGACTATGTGCTCATAGCAGTTATATACATCTTTTATCATTTACTTATTTGTTTAATTGCAAATCATTATACTTAAATCTTGTGGTTCATACATTAAACTTTATCATCAAACCTGTGAGCTCACCAGCTTTTAGCTGACCCTTTTAGCGTGTATTCTCAGGTACCCAGCAGTAGTAGGACTGCACTCAGGATTTAGCTTAGCTCAAGTCAGTATGCAAACGCCAGAGATTTATTGCATTATCATATTTTTTTAAAATAATATGTATTAAAATCTCTCATATCAGAACACGAGCTAATGTATTTAGTACAATTGATGTGAACTTTAATTCGTATTAATGTATTTTGTTAAAACGACGCGTATAGAGTCGTTCACATATCTTTGTGCTTGATATTTGATTAGTCGCGCCCCGACGTGAATCGCTTTCGCAACCCGAATTTTGGGGTGTGACAGGTTTATTATAGGGACCCGTGTTCCGTTCACTTTGCACTTTTGAATATTTTTGAGAAAATTACATAAATCATCCTTATGCTTTTTCCAAAATTTCAATCGTAGTCCTTTTATTAATTTAATTATATATCCTTTATTTTGAAAATTGTTATGTCAATAGTCCTTTACACTAACGATTGTTAACTCTTCGTTAAAAAGGACAATATGTGTAGTTTATTTTAATCTTTCAAATTTTATGAATAAATATAAATTATAAAAGTCTAATATAGATACATTATTAGGATAAACAACAATTTAATCGCTCACATTTTACTTAGCAAATTCATCATCAAATTATTCATTTTCTGCATTAAAACGTTAAATTTTATAGTCAACAACCATCTTTCACCACTCAAGGACCCTCCATCACCATTCATCTTTTCTCGTCATGACTTTGGTGGCCACCATTTATTCACTTTTGCATCCACTCCGATTGTTGTGGGTAGATTTTCGACTAACCTTGCAGGATCCTGAATTGGCATTTGTATTGTTAACGATGGAAATCCTGGGCTGCGTAGAGATAAATTGTATACGGGATACCCGAATTAGGAATGCACTAAGGTAACGAATTATATGATCCTGATTTATACGCTAAGCAGGATCCCCAAGTATGGATAAGTTATTCTTATAATTGAGAGTATATATACGAGGATAGTGATTATATAAAGTTTCTATTCTAATAATGGTAACGAAGGGTCCCGCTAGGGATATTATCTTACTTCGCATGATGATTTATATATTATGATCTGACTTATCTCTAAGTATGAGATAACAGAATATCTTGGATACATAAGTAGTCACCATTTCTATGACATAATATTCACTTATGTTGAAGATCCTGGATGTCTAATATCTCTGGATCACTCGTTACTAATTTATATGTGTGTTTATTCTCTTTTGACCAGGTCATGAGGGACGCGTATGGAAGTTCCAATTTCTTTGGATCAAATAATATTTAAATTACAAGGAGAAGGGTCAACACTACTTACACACTAAACACTCTCTGCAACGTACACTTCACTTCACTCATACTTCATCGATTACACACATACTAACATTTAGCCAATCATTCTAGCTCTCTTAGCTTGTAATTCATCTTTATTTCAATAATTAAGATAAACATAAGGCAAGCTAGGATCAATCGATTCTTCCCGAGGTTTTTTGTATGCGATCTACTATAGATCAGGGGTTTTCCTTGTACATCGTTGTGTCATTTGCATTTACTTTCTGATCACTTCGTTTTAATTGCATTTTATCATATAAACTGCATTATCCCGGAATTATCCCGGATTACCCTTGATTTTCCGCATACATTTTACTTCTTATAGTCTATTTCTTGTTACCTTGATTCTCATCAAATCATCTTTGATCACATTTTTAACGAGTTTAATACAAAAGTCTCATTTTTAATATTCATATTGCAAAATTGTTAACTTATTATCTAGAACTTGTATTTTTTATCCGATTATCTCAAAAATTAATACAAGCACACTACCTCACAAACTAGATTTGATCACTTAATTGCCTTGGTTAATTTTTTGTCAAAACACCGATGACCTAGATTCAAAGTAAAATGGCGTTAAAAAGTAAGAACTAATTAAGCCACAAATGTATATTTAGGTGGTGAAAGATGATAGTTAATTTAGGTGTTGGAATATAAAATTAAATTTAATGTTTTAGAGAAATATATGACCAAATTTGATGATGAATAAAATTAGTAAAATAAAAATAATGTTACGTGCACCTAATAATGTATGTATACATATGTTAGATTTTAGAATTTATATTTACTCAAATTTAAAAGAATAAAAACTTTTACACACGTGGTCCTTTTTAACAGAGAGTTAACAATCATTAGTATAAAGGACTATTGACGTAACAAGTTTCAAAATAAAGGATGATCAGTGTAATTAAATTAATTAAAGGACTGGGAGTGAAATTTTGACCAAACCATAAGGATGATTTATGTAATTTTCTCAATATTTTTTGTTGTTCACTTGAAAACAGTATTAGTAATTAATTAATTTAATTACATATATGATAGATCATCATATCCTTTTTTTAAAACTTCATCATCATTTTCATCTTTCACATTTCATTATCATCATCAAAAATTAGTACACCTGGCGTATCCAGCCATAAAGTAACCATCGAACGTACTTCACTTTACTGCTTTAACAGTGATGACGGTTCCCCATAAACTTACACTTACAGTGGTTATAGTAACCACAGTCATATATTGGCGCCAATTTTAGAATTTTCGTCTTCTATAGTCAATACAAACCATGGTCAATAAGTAACCGTGGTCATACAATTCAATTTACTGCTTCAATAGTGAACACGGTTTCTAATAAACTAACCGTGGTCAACTGGTCATATATATAAGAGCCTATTTACAATTTACAATTTACAATTTACTCCAATAAGTTAAAGAGTCTGTTGAGTTTCAATCATCACGCAAATTGATTAAGTCATTAAACAATTCGGTTATTTAAACCGTATTCTTCCTCAAGGTCTCATATCTTAAGTTATACATTTCAATTCCTAATTACCACACAAAGTCTCGCAATTAATTTCCTTACAAAACAAAGTCTCATGGCGTCCGCATCCGATAATTCCAAAAATAACAAGAGAGCATCAAGCCCACCAGCATCACCACAACCATCATCCAAGTCCACAAAAAGGAATCCCTATGAACTCCACTGAGTTTCTCAACATGTTTGGGATAAGTGTAATGATTGACGATTAGGGACATAGAAGCTCTTGTTAGAAAATCATGAAAAAATTGTTCAGAAGTTGAAAGAAAAAATCAAGCGAAATGAAGAATCTATACGGTATTATTTTGACCGTATAGATGAAAATAACAAAAATATCAAGGACCATGAAGAACAGATCACTGATCTTATCAAGACCATCTTCAGTCCAGACCCTTGAATTTTTTATGTTCATCGATCATGTTTATATTAATTTTATATTATTACTGTTGTGAATACTCGATCTTTTTAATTATGATATTATTATTAATGTTATTTTTTGTTTATGTTTATGATACTCCGTATATCTTACTAATTAAGTTACGCATAACTGACTGTCGTCTATTCAATTGTCTGCTAAAGGTGACCACGGTTCCCCATAAACTAACCGTGGTCGTATATAGTTAATGTCGTAATGGGGGTTTTGATCTAAATCCTTATAAATTATTTTCAATATGCACTCAAGCTAGCCTAACTATTTGTGTACGAGCATGTTAATTTTTACTTTTTATCAATGAAAGACCTCTGAATAATATGTAATATAAAAGTTTATGTAATTTGTAGATCAACTATACATTCTTAGAATAATAAATGGTTGTGCAACGCATATTCACATCTTAAAAAATTTTATAATTTTAAATTCCTAATAAACTATTGTCTTCTATTTCGTTAAGAGTCGTAATTCAATTTTATTATATTTCATTATAATTGTTTTTAAACAAAGATTCATTACATTTAATAGATAATAATTTTTAATACATAAAAATAAATTCATTTCTTATTGATATGTCATACATTGCGATTATCAAATATTATCATTATCAACTATCATGTTTTACGAAAATTAGTTTTACTAAGATATATGAAATTGATTATTTTGTGTGCATTTTGGTATATGTTACTATTGAGTTTCAATAATGAATTTTGAACATTCAACAATATTAATTAATACAACTGAAAACTTAAAAAACATAGGATTCATTTAATTTATTTTTTAATTACCTTACATCGTAAGGGCTCAACAAATGTATTAAAACTTAACATAATATTGCAACTGATGGTTGTTGTTTTTGTAATTCACACGTTAACAATATCGGTTTTACCGTGTGAAGTGAGCAGACACCCAAATTTCATACGCTCTTAATGAAATGCTATACTACATCATACTTGATGTATCAACTGCTAAAAAATAAATACAATTTAATATATTATAGTTTGATTTATGTTACTATTCATTTTATTTCAATGATAATTTTATCTTTTAATTAACAAAATTAATTTTACAAATTAATATAATTGCATGTATTTTATGGTCGTGCATCGCACGGGCTCTATGCCTAGTTAATAATATATAAAATAGAACATATTCTTATGAGCATCTTCGTAAAACAAATTATTAAGTATTTAATTTGATTTGACGATTAATGGTTTTTTTCTTAGACGCGGTGTAATTTTTAACCAGTATTTGTTATGATAGAATATATTGTTGGTAATTTCTATAGTTAGGAAAGGTTAGTTTAGTCAATATAATCAAATATAGGGGTATTTATGTCATTAGAGTTTCTTGAAATTGTAAGGTATTGAAGAAAATGGTTAAACAAACTAATTATAAGGGTGAATGATATAAATATATATATATATATATATATATATATACACACACATGTATACATATACTAAATGAAAAACCATGCATGCATCACACTGTTATTTAATCTAAACTACATATATATATATATATATATATATATATATATATATATATATATATATATATATATATATATATATATATATAATTATTTAAAAAAATAAAAAATTTTAAAAAAGACAATAAGCGTACTTAACGAGTTAACGTATGAAGTGTAATATATATATATATATATATATACTAGTGTACGTTGAACCCGTCTATTGGACGGTTAATATATGAAATACGGAGTATGTATGATAACAATTTATTACTGTATAATATGAAAGTGAAATTAAAGCAATGTACACTTGTTCATGGATACGATTGAAGTGTAGATAAACATCAATTGAAGTATAGATAATAATCTAGATAATGAGAAGATTCGAAGTATATAAGATGACGCAAGTACTCGATCAACTAAATTGTTGTTAGAATAATCCTAGCTACAACATATGATAAAATCCTACATGTCATGAGTAGAAGCTATAGTTATATTCAAGTAGGAAAAAGGCTTGTGAATTACATTATGTATCCAATTATTATTATTATTATTATTATTATTATTATTATTATTATTATTATTATTATTAGTGTTATTATTATTATTTTGGGAAATTTTGTTTTTATTTCTATTTATGTTTTTATTTTATATATATATTAAGCTTATTAATATTTTATTATATTATATATTGCATTATTATTTTGAAAAAAATATTTTTTTTAGTATGAATATTGTTTCGTTATGTATTAAACTTTATACTTTCCACTATTGTACGAGTAAAACTTTGAAAACTGTTTATGTATTGAACTTGTAAATGGGAGATGCTTTACATACCAATTTTTTTTTATTATTTTCAACATAATCCTTACTGTACTTTTCCTGTACTTTTTCTTAACATTATGAACTTTTTCCTTTTAAAAAAAATCAAAAATGTTAACTTTAAGGTAAAACTCAAATGGGAAAGTTTATTTTTCTTACTTTACCCAAAAAGGAAATAATACATGCATACAATAGGCGCTTTGGGGCCTATTGTACTAAATATAGGGACCATTTTCTTTGGATAATGTTCTGTACAATATTTAAAGCAGATTGTAGTACTTTTGTTTTAATCACATAGTGTTTTGAAAAGAATGTTATTGTTGAGGAATTTGTGATATGATGGACAGTGTTCTGGACAGTATTCTAGAGTCAAATACAGACTGTACAGTAATCTACTCACCATACCACTTTGGTACTATTCTGTTTCTATTGTTTCTACTTTCCAGTGGTGAGTAATATACATCATTTTTATTTGTCATATGACAATCACATATCTCTTTCTATCTCTTTCTATTGTTTCTAACTCTATTTCTTTTCTTTTTTCTAAAAACCCTAAAGTTTTAAAAATGGCATCTTCTCCTTCTTCCTCATGAAACAGTATACTGTATATAATCTATAACTATATATAACGCATCTTAGGTTTCTATTTTTAGAAAATTTTAAGAACAAAAATTAAAACTTAACATTTAAATATTCAAAAATTTAGAATTCTATTTATTATAAAAATGTAACTATTATACTAAATAACAATTAATACACTTTATCATTCACTAAACATAATTATCCCAACACTTCAAATGAAAAAATTTTAACACCATAACTAATCTATCGAAAAAGAAGACAAACCATGTAACATTACCACGAATATAAACAGATTTTATATTCCGCTGCAGTGTGCGGGTTTTTTTGCTAGTAATTTATAAACTTTAAACCGATTTGAAATTGAATGTTAAATTGGTATAAAGTAATGTTTTGTTGTACATAAAAATATATATAAATGTAAAATAGTACCATGCATAACACAATAATATTCATCGATATCGAAATCTAATCACATTAAAGTTATTTAGTAACCCACAAAATCATAGATGAGATAACAAAAACAACAAATTAAAAAACATAGACTTAATTGTGACGTTTTTTATACCAATCCAATGTCACTCTCTTTTCATTCATCGAGTTTTCAAGTTTCTTGATTTCATCCCAAAGTTCCCTGTACTTTTTCTTATCCTTGTTAAGAGATTGTGTCATTCCATTAACACATTTTTGAAGATTTTCATTTCTCTGTCCAGGAAGAATGAAAAGTTCATACAAAGGAGAAGGTGGGCATGGAGTATCGGTTTGAGAAACTTTTGGTAAAATGTACTCCTACTTTTTGTTTGATGAGGAAGGAGGAGAAGATGCTATTTTTTTATAACTTTAGGGTTTTTAGGAAAAAAAGAAGTAGAGTTAGAAAGAGATATGGAGAATGTGATTGTGATATATATATATATATATATAGGGTTAGGTTCAAACGAGAACCACAAAAAGGTACAGAACTGCGAGAACTTTTAAATTACATAGTTTTTATACATTTAAACGCAACAAATTACATATAAATGATATTTAATGTTCATATTATTGTCAAACAAAAGTTAAAAACCTCAAAATGCATGTTCAATTATAATATATATGAAGTGTTCACATGTTCACAAATCAAATGTGCACATGTGAATGAAAAATATAAATCTGATTTTAAAGGTTATATTGAGGTTTTATCAAACTATTTTTCTTTTAATCTTAATTTAAAATAATGTTCACATGTGATTGAATCATTAAACATGTGAAAATCCCTATAATTTAAAATTTCTCGCAGTTCTGTACCTTTTGTGGTTCTCATTTGAACTTTTGACTATATATATATATATATATATATATATATATATGTGATTGGGGTAAAATAATACTAAAACATGTTCTTTAATTCCAGAAAGTTCCCTAGTAATTTTTATGTAAAAAATGGAAAAAAATCATTGCAGGTGTAACTAAAAATAGGATCAAAACCCAAACAATCATTCGGGTCGGGTCAGTTCAATAAAAAAGTACCATTTTCGGTGGATTATTTTGATAAATCCACAACATATATTTCTTAAAAAAAAAGTAACTGATGAATGATGATCACTTGTTGTTTTAGGCTTTTAGCCTTTACTAGGTGATTAAGTGATGTCACAAAGTCAAAAGCTAGCTAGCTATTTGATCAGAAGTATCTGACTTTTTTCAAATAATGATCATGGTTTCCATATGTTAACCGTGGTCATAATGCTAAATCATTGTGATATTTCATATTTAATGTTTCAATATAATGCACCAACAACCAAGTTAAGAATATACGAAGTATATAATATAATGCACATTTTTGGTTTCATATAAACACAGACCAAGCTAAACATATATATATATATATATATATATATATATATATATATATATGATAGAGAGTAGAAAACATTACAACAAAATTATGAACACATCATTTTGTTCAATATTTTTCTCGAAACGAGTCTTCATTTCTTCACATTTTTTTCTCTTCCTGGTAAAAAAGAAGATTATCTTGAAGTTGTGAAAGGTACTCTATCTCACTTTCGGAAATGTCCCCTTCATGCTAATCTTCGTGTTTAATAACTAGTTGTGAAATGTTTCTGCTTATAATACGAATTGCTTTATTCAAATTCTCGAGGTTTTCATCAAGAGCTTGAAGCATCTTTTCATCAACGCCTGTTAGAAAATTCACTCTTTGGCCGAAAACATACTTTTCTGCGTCGGTCGCCATTTTGTGAATTAATATAATTGTGGATTTGTGCTAATATAACTAGGGTGAGGATCCTATCTAATGTCTATATATATAGTGAAAAAAAACGTCAGTCAACACAGGAAATGATTCACATTCCAAATTAAAGTTGTGTTGTTGCAACATATACTGTATGCTTTATCAACTCCATATATTTTAATGCAATTAAGTATTTAACCTTCCAAATCCCAAGTTCCAACATTTTAATGCACCTCAAATCACATCACATATATCACACTATACGGCTATTCATGCGCACAACCCCCAAGATGCGTTACTTATTTCATTTCAAATGACATGCCTTGTGGATATGAAAAAAGCCAAAAAAGTAATAACAAATTAAACGTATTGTATATACACATATAAGTGCTTGTATATATCATTATCTAATATGGCTATTCATGTAAATTTACCTAAGCTAATCACTAGAATGTTGATGTTGCTTTTATTCAATGATAATATTTATGACAGATATGAAGTAAGAGTACAAACTTTATAAATTATTAGCTATAATAACTAATATATACTTACGTAGTTTGTCATGCTTTAGTTACGACGTACTATAGGTTGTGTTACAAGCTAGTCTAACATTTTAAGAGTATCAAATTTGATGATGTATCAAATTTAAAAAGTGTTACCATATTTTATCATAACTTTATATATATATATATATATATATATATATATATATATAAATATGAGACAAGTTACAATTATATAATTATAGTATTATGTTCAATAGTTAGGCGCTCATGTTATATAGATGGCATATAATTATATAGTTTTGTCATATTTGATCTTGATACGTTACATTTTAGATGTATCAAAATGATAATTCATGATACATCATATTCAAAGAGTGGTAAGGGTGTAATTTTATAGTGTACATAAAAATAAAAGTTTTCAAAGTAGGTTAGTTTATGCTTTCTTTTACAGTTTAACAAAAATAAAAGAGTTAGATGATCGATGTATGTATAAATCATAAAATGAATTAGTAGTTAAAATTTTAGAATGTGTGTGTTGATCATAAATAATTTGTCAAGTCTTAAGATGAAAATAATGATAGTATGAACGATTCTTTTTCATAATTTTAATTAAATACTACGGAGTACGTCTCAAATGGTGCTATGGGAGAATGCCAAGGTTTTCCTGCTTGCAGACGTAAAATCATATCTGAAAAGGTAAAAATCTCTGAAACGACAGAAGTCGGAACACTTTCTTGTAGTCCTTGACTTTTTTAACCACCTAGTTGTACTGTACAATGCCACGGTTTTGTTTGCGACAACCGTGGTCATCAAGGACTACGCTTTCGATTGGGGTGGTGATTTGTATTTGATTTATATATATTTGAGTTTAAAAGTTTTTAGATAATATTAAAAAGGTATAATAATTAATAATAATAACAATAATAAGGGAAATCAATAATATAAAAAGTATCAACATAACAAAGGAAATGTAATACCACGTTTTGTTCGTGACAACCGTGGTCATCAAGGACTACCATTATTTGATTAGATTATATTTGAGTTTAAAGGTATTTTATATAATAATAATAATAAAGTATATAATAATAATCTATCTATCTATCTAGATATTAATAAAAGAAAACTTGTCTACCATCAATTTTGCTTCAAATCAACTCCTATTAACCAATCAAATGCTTTAATTTTACAACACTTTCAATTAACCAATCATATTTGATTATTTACCTAAATATTCTCTTTTAAATAAAAAAACCTACACAATTAAAGATTTAACCCCCTACGCACTTGAATTGAAATATTAATTAAAATAAATAAATTATTCTGACGTATATGTATCGCAAACAATATCAAATTTAGGTTCATTTATACCTCTTTACTAATTAATTATACTATTATATTTATCACTTAATTATAATTTAAATTATAATAAAAATATATATAATTATTTTTACAATTTTGTTTAGTCATCCTTTTTCAAATGTCCGAAAGTGATAAGATGTAACTATTATCCTTTGATGAAAAGGGGTTAAAATATAAATCGACACCTTTCATAGAACATCATATACCTAAACCAAAAGAGCGTTATCATACATATGGAGTAATATACATCCTTTCAAATGCTAACTAGCTAATTACCTAACACCATTGTACTTCTTCGTGGTCCGTCCTTATGTAAGAAGTATCGTCATTAGCAATATTTAAGGGTTCGATACCTATAGAAAATGGTGGAAGCTCGTCAAATTCTTCCACGTCAACGACATTTTCAACTCCAAGTATACGACGTTTACCATGCATAACAATATGCCAATTTGAATCTTCTGGGTCTTCAACAAAGGAAACCTGTTTTGTTTGATTAGCTAAAATAAATGGTTCATCTTTATAACCGTTTGTTGAAAGATTGACGAGGGTGAAACCATCTTTATCGACTTTTACTCATTTTCCATTGTCAATCCATTTACACTTGAACAACGGTATGGTTAACATCCCATATTCAAGTTCCCAAATTTCTTGAATTACACTATAGAATGATTCTTTTTGCAATGGTTCTCTTCTTGAATGGTCGTTCTCTGTATAATCATCCGGTTCTGTTTGATGGTGTAAAATGTATATCCATTAATATCATATGCCTGATATGTTGCAACAACACATTACAGACCCATCCCCAACTGTTGCACCTCATGATCAAGTTGTTCATGAAGTACCTTTTCTCTTAACCAACCAAACTGTTTTTTGTGCTCAGAAGCTAGCCAATTAGTCTTAGTAATTTTCCCCTACTATTTACTAAGCCTTAATATTTCCTTGTGCTCATTTACATAACGATCAATCGATATCATGTGTTGTAGAACAAAAAAATGTGTGTTTCAAAGATCAGATCGGTCATCTGGTACACACATATTCAGTCCCCTTGTGCCTTTCCCTCCAAGTCTACCTTCGTGCCGAGATCTAGGAAGACCTACATGTTGTACGCCTGCCAAGTACTCCGTACAAAAATCAATAACCTCCTCACAACAATACCCATCAATCATACTGCCCTCCGGTCGATTTCGGTTTCTTACGTAGCCTTTCAAAAACCCCATATATCTTTCAAATAGATACATATACCGCAAGAAAATGGGCCTGCAAGCTTTAATTTCTCCCACAATATGAGATATGAGGTGCACCATGACATCAAAAAATGAAGGTGGGAAGTACATCTCTAACTGACATAACGTGAGGATAAGCTCACCTTGCAAAGCATCCAAACCCTCAGGATCAATTACCTTTGAATGAATCATACTAAAAAAACAAACAAAGCTTTGTTATCGTGTGTTGAATGCGGTCCGGAAGTATTCCACGAATGGCTATTGGAATCATTTGTGTCATTAACACATGACAATCGTGGGATTTCACACTGAGCAATTTCAAATCTTTGATGGGCACTAACCTCCTAAATTTGGCAGAATAACCAAAAGGAACCTTAACTCGAGACAAACTTTGGCAAAATAATTTTTTTCGACCCTTGATAACCTGTAGCAAGCTGCCGGTAGATACATACGTTTTCCTTCACTTTCTTTTGGATACAACTCCTTTCGAATTTTCAACACCTCCATATCCCTTCGAACGTTAATTCCCTCTTTTGTTTTCCTGGGGATGTTCAACAATAGACCTATCAAGCTATCACATATATTTTTTTCGATATGCATAACATCAAGAGAGTGTCGAACGTCCAGTTGGCTCCAATATGGAAAATCAAAGAAAAGAGACCTTTTTCCAAATATTTTTTGGAGGTCTCGGAGACATTTTTTCCGAACACAATAGGAGTTTCCAAACGATTAAGTTTTGCAAGAACAACTTTTTCATCCAATTGTGGCTTCATCACTCTGGGCTCAACTCTACCATTAAACACTTTTGGTTTTCTGCGGTATGGATGCGTCTTTGGTAGCAATCTACGATGACCCATGAAAACCATTTTTCTACAGTTTTTTAAATATTTAGTACATGTATCCTCTTCACAAACACGACAAGCTTTTGCTCCGTTCGTACCGTACCCAGACAGATTACCGTACGCTGGAAAATCACTTATAGTGCAGTAAATCATGGCTCGCAGCTTGAAAAGCTCACGCTTATATGCATCATAGACTTCGACACCGTCACTCCATAATGTTTTAAGATCATCAATTAATGGAGCCAAATAAACATCAATATCGTTACCAGGTTGTTTTTGTTGGAATAGTGTCCAATATCATAACTAATTGGTAAGTACATCATTAAAAAGTGAAGTCCTTTTTGGGTCGCCCTCAATGAACAGTAAGAGAAATAAATAAGAGATAATATTAATTGGAATTAATATTATATTTATTTTATTAATTGGATATTAATTAGAAACTAAAAGAAAAAGGTAATTCTGGAAACTCCATCCATACGTCGTATGGAAGCTCCATACGCCGTATGGAAGCTCCATACGCCGTATGGATGCTAGGGTTTGTAAGGCGGTGGAATCACCATCCATACGCCGTATGGAAGATCCATATGCCGTATGGATGTCTGTCCCACATCGGCCGGATGATCAAACCTTTGGTCTCCTCCTTCCCTATAAATAGGGGCCTACCCCTTAGGTTTTCCTTGTATTTTTCTCTCTTTCTTATACCTGCTCCGTGTAAGAGTTTTGCGACCTTGAGTCGTGACCTTAGGAGACTTGGGATTTCTCTTTGTTCGTGGGTGTGAGCCATTAGAGGTGTTCTAGTTTGGGCACTCGCCACCAAGCAAGAAGGTTCTGCTAGTTCATCTACGCGTGAGAAATTGGTTTTCTCAAAGGTTAGTAATTTCTTATTTATCTTATTTATTTTATTGCTTTTATTTATTCAAGTTAAGATCCCTTAGGGTTTAGTTTCCTAATTGCCCTAGATTAATTATTTTTGTTATAATTCCGTTGTGTATATTAATCTAGTTAGGGAATAGAAATCCCAACAGTTTTTGTCCTTGTATCAACAGTGACATCATTATGTACTTCCTTTTCATGCATAACCAAGGTGGCAAGTTGTAGACGCATAAGAGAATAGGCCACGTGCTGTAACAACTACTCATACTACCGAAAGGATTAAATCCGTCAGAACTTAAACCAAATCGTATGTTTCTAATATCCCATCCAAATTCAGGGTATGTGGAATTGATATTCCGCCATTGAGGAGAATCGGCTACATGTCTTAATTTACCATCTTGCTTACGTTCTTCGGCATGCCAACGTAACAATTTTGCATCATGGGGGTTTGCAAATAATCATTTAAGTCTTGGTATGACAGGCAAAAACCACAATATTTTAGCCGCGGGAGGGGTTTTACCCTCTAGTTCATCATTTTCTTCCTCATCATCATATGTATCTCTCCGTTTATATCTCGACGTACCACATGTATTACACGCTTGTAGGTCTTTAAACTCGTTCCGATACAACATGCAATCATTTGGACATGCATGTATTCTTTCTACTTTCAATCCCATTGGATACATTAGTTTTTTCGCTTGATAAATGTTAACTGGTAACTCATTATCTTCCTGGAGCATGTCATGCAAAATCTCCAACAAACTGGTAAAACTTGTATCACTCCAACTATTGTTTGATTTATATTAAACAACTTTAACACGGCAGAAAGTTTCGTATATTTAATACACCCATCATACAATTGTTTTTCAGACTCAGCAAATAATTGTTGAAATTTGTCAACGTTATTCACCTGAATGTCATCCTCCATGTCATGTAACATTTGTTCAATAACATCCTCATCATCGAATTGCTTGTGATCATCACTTACAAACAAATCATCATCCCCTAGAACTCTTTCACCATGATTAACCCAAGTTAAATAATTCGGAACAAAGCCACGCGTAAGAAGATGTTCTTTAATCACTTCAGAATCAGCATAGCGCTGATAATTTTTACACTCAACACAAGGACACCAAATATCTTTTTCATTTATTATCTTTCGGTGTTCCTCAGCAACTCTCATGAAATGAAACACATTGGTAATAAACTCAACGCTAACACTGTTAGAATGGTCCTTATCATTGACACGTATATATGGATATGTACCCGGGATCCGATTACTAGAATACGAGTGCGGAATCCTCGTAAACTAATCATTGAGATTAGAAACAATATGCAAATAATACGAACCGAATAACAAACACAATACAAATATGAATATGAGATAAATACTTTGGTAAAATAAATCATTCATTAATAAATCAATTCATAAACTAATGATTATAACCAAAGGAGTATATGTCTAAGTTAATCCTAGATTAAAACTAACCTTCGATTAACATAAGACTTTAGCCTAAGATATTCCTAATTCATATCTTTAGCTTACGATTATTTATTATCGATATAAATTAATCTTCGATCATAAATCCTCATGTGTGAAACCATTTATGTTCGGCCGACTCTCACTTTTTGTCGACTTTTGACTTGCCGACCTTTCTTTCAGTTCGCTAGCCTCTATTGTTCTCTTGCCCACGTACAAACGAAAACATGTGATATCTAATATATATATATATATATATATATATATATATATATATATATATATATACTTCCACCGTGACCCTAACTTGAACATAAATGGTGGGGTTTGGCCCAAGCTCTTTCAATTCACACTGCCATTCTCAGTTCGCAACATATACATATATGTAAATATATTATTATTGGGCTTGGACTCTTGGACTTTCGCTATTTTACCTAGCTTAATAACGATTACATTTTATATTAACAATAACATAATCTCTAGGAAGTTGTCACAAAACATGTCTCAACACTCACTTTACTGAATAACCCATTGAATATCTTTGGATAATTAGCATCGTCCTCGCCTAAGTGATGGAGATTTGATTCTCGATCTAGCTTATGACGATGAATGTTGCGTGACTGGCTATTGAGAGGTTTCATTTGTTTAGAATGATAGGAAACCCGATACACTTTTGAGTGAATTGAGTGACCACCTGGTGAGATCGCCTAGTCATGTGTATGTCAAAGATCACGAGAATCAGAAGCATGCCCAAAGATATTCATTTCTTATTTCTGGAACAAATATCTTATTTATCTCGATTTTCTGAAACAAGTTACTGGTATAAAGAATTGTTGTTCTTAGAAATGTTTTAATTCGCAAAAGTTGGGCCTAAAAATATTTTTTTAGTGAGGATAGTTGAAGTGTTGCTTGAGGACAAGCAATGGCTAAAGGTGGGATATATGATTGGACGTAAAAAGTCATGTTTGTGCGTACATAATTCCCACCTTTTTAGCACCAAAACTTGATGAAAACACTTGATCTTAATACTTTTTCATCCTAAATCATCATCAAGGCTTAAAATAAGGCATTTTTTAAAAATCAATCAAAATGATTAAATAACGTACAAAATAGAGCATAAATGATACGGTCACGTTCTACGAGTACTTTTAAGCATATTACCTTGAAATTATTCTTTGATTATCTCATTGTGATCTTCAGGTAATTACGAACGCTTGGATATAAAGAACGCTGAAAACGGACCAAGAATGAAGAAGTTATGACCAAACAAACTATGACTAGGCGACCAAGACTTACGATCCAGCACACGAAGGCACGAACCAAGGCTCACCACCCCTCTTGGGGCCGTATACCACCGTCACAGGGCCGTATACGCCCCCAAGAAGGCCGTATACGCCCCCTGTGGGGTGGTATACGCCCCTTTTAGGGTGGTATACCCCCTTTTTGGTGTTGAATACTACCCCGAAGGTGCTGAATACCCCCTTTTTGGTGCCGTATACTGTAACACCCCAATATCCAAGGTATTATTTTAGTGTATCCAGAAATATACATATTATGAAATATTATTATTGAAATAATAAGATATAAAAGAAAACGTAAAAGGATTCTTCAATTCCAGACTGTAGTTAATTAAAAGAATTGGGTTTAATATATTAGTGTACGTATCTATCCCTTATGTCATTCTAAAACTTTCCAGAATCTTAACCCGTGAGGAACCAAAGCCGTGGAACACCATCACCACCATCAATTCTTCAAATTAACTTCAATTCAAGTTGTAATCTTCATTCTTTCATCTCTACTATCATCATCTTTGATCTCTTGTAAGTATTTCTTGATGTATCATAACCTAGGGTTTAAAGGTTTAATGGGTTTTGATGAATTTCACAAAATAGTGTAAGGACTGTGAGAAAAGATTTCTTTTGTTCGTTTATTTATGCGGGAAACACTCATATTCAGAGAAGGGAGTTGTGGTCTGATCTTAGAAAGCATAATGTATTTGTGAATGGGAGGCCATGGGTGCTCTTGGGTGATTTCAATGTTCCTCTTAACTTAGAAGATTCATCTGCTGGATCAGCTAATCTTTCTATTGGAATGCGGGAATTTAAAGAGTGTGTGGAAGATGTTAATATTGTGGATGTTAACAGCACCGGTTTCCATTATACTTGGAATCAAAAGCCTAAAACTAATGATGGTTTATTCAGAAAGATTGATAGAATTATGAGTAATGTGGAAATGACCATTCTATGGCCTGATTTAGTTGGGTTATTTCAACCATTCCGTATTTCTGATCATTCTCCTGCGGTGTTGAGGTTGCATTCTCCTCAAGGTCGGGTTTATAAATCTTTTAAATTCTTTAATTTCTTAGGATATAAAGAAGAATTTCTAAAGATTGTTGATGATATGTGGAAAACTCCTGTCGTTGGGGTCAATATGTTCAGAATTACAAGCAGGTTAAAATTGTTGAAGAAACCTCTTAGAAACCTGTTAAGGAGGCAAGGTAATTTACATGATAAGGTTATTAAATTGCGGATGGAGCTGGACTCAGCTCAAAGAGATCTAGATTATAATCCCGATTCAGTTGACTTAAGAGAAGAGGCTAGTAACTATCTTTTGGCTTACAAACAAGCGGTGATTGATGAGGAGCGATTTTTAAAGCAAAAGGCTAAAATTGATTGGCTTAGAGAAGGCGATGGGAATACAAAATATTTCCATAATTCGGTGAAAGAAAAGATGCACAGAAACCGTATTAGTGTGGTGATTGATTCCCATAATAATACTTGTGAAAATGACCAGGTTCCTGCTGCTTTTGTGAGCCATTTTCGAGGTTTTCTTGGTCAGAAAAGTGATGTCCAGCCCTTAAATGTTAGGGATTTGTTTGAAAGAAAGCTCCCTGTTGATATGGCAAATTTTATGATTCGAGAAATCACAAAGGAAGAGGTTAAAGATGCTATGTTTTCCATTGGTGATAACAAATCCCCAGGCCCTGATGGTTTCTCTTCGGTTTTTTACAAAAAGGCTTGGAGGATTGTGGGTGAGGATGTGTTTTTGGCGGTTCGGGATTTCTTTGTTAATGGTCGTCTTCTTAAGGAAATAAACCATACTAACATTGTTTTAATCCCGAAAGTTCCAACCCCTTCATATATCACTGATTTCCGCCCAATCTCTCTTTGTAATGTCATATATAAATGCATTAGTAAAGTTCTTACTAATCGCATAAAGGTTGGGTTGGGAGAAATGGTAAGTGATAATCAGTCTGCTTTTATTCCCGGAAGATCTATTTCGGATAATATTCTGCTTTCCCAGGACTTGATGAGGGGTTATCATATCTCTAAAGGATCCCCGAGATGTGCATTTAAGGTGGATATTCAGAAAGCTTATGATACTGTAGACTGGTCTTTTTTGAGGGCTAGTCTGCACGGTTTTGGATTTCATCCGCATATGGTTAATTTGATCATGGTTTGTGTTTCTACTGTTTCCTATTCGGTGTGTCTAAACGGGCAGAATTATGGGTTCTTCAAAGGAGGGCGTGGTCTTCGTCAGGGAGACCCGTTATCTTCTTATTTGTACTTATTTGTTTACCTTGGTAATGGAGATTCTTACTCTGATTATCAAAAGAAAGGTGTTAGAATCGGAGGAGTTCGAGTATCATACTCATTGTAACAATCAGAAAATTGTTAATATATGTTTTGCGGATGACTTATTTCTTTTCTGTAAAGGAAATATCCGTTCTGTTCAGGTGATTTCTAATGCTCTTAATGAATTTACAGGAGTATCGGGTTTAGCTCCTAGTATTCCTAAGGGCACAGCTTTTCTTTGTAATGTGCCTGATTTGGTTCGCCAAGGAATTCTGAATATTATGCCGTTTACGGAGGGTCATTTTCCGATTCGTTATTTGGGAGTTCCTCTTATTTCTACCAGATTACTAGTTGGCAATTGTAATCCTTTGGTAGAGAAAGTCAGTAATAGAATTGGGAACTGGAAGAATAAGTGGCTTTCTATTGCTGGAAGACTTCAACTTGTCTCTTCGGTTCTTTCTACTCTTTAGAGCTACTGGGCTGCGCTTTTTATTCTTCCTACTAGCACTATTAAAAAGATAGAAGGTTTAATTCGTGGGTTTTTATGGTGCCAGGGGGAAATGAAAAGAGGTAAAGCTAAGGTTTCTTGGAAAGTAGTATGTCTTCCTAAGGATGAAGGGGGGCTTGGTATAAAACGTCTAGACGATTGGAATAAAGCTCTTATGATTAAGCATATATGGCATATTTTAACTCGCAAAGATTCTATGTGGGTTAATTGGATTTATTCTCATAAACTTAGAGGCCGTAGTTTTTGGGATATTCCTGCTAGTGGTGATATGAGTTGGAGTTGGAGGAAAATTCTGATATTACGGGACTTAGTTAGACGGCATTTTTGGTATCGAATTGGTAATGGTAATTCGATACATGTGTGGTTTGATATTTGGCATGAAATCTGTCCTTTATCCAGATTTCTTCCTCGGTATTCTATATCCCGTAATTTTCAGATTAATGCTTTGATTTCGGATGTCTTTCATGACAATTCGTGGAATTGGCCTCCGGATTGGTTATTGAGATTTCCTTTATTATCTCAATTACCAAATGTAACTCTTGATAACAATCCTGACAGATTGTTATGGTGCTTGCGTGGGGGTGATTTAGTTGACTTTCGAATTCGACATGTATGGGAAACTATAAGACCGATAGCTGCTAAAGTTGATTGGACTTCGATAGTTTGGTTTTCTTGTTGTATTCCTCGTCATTCTATTCATCTCTGGCTGATTTTAGGTGAAAAGTTGAAGACCCAAGACAGACTGAAGCAATGGGATGTCGGTCCTAATACCGACTTAAACCTGCTTCGGTGTTCTTTATGTAATGTTCAGCAGGATTCTCACTCACACTTATTTTTCGAGTGTGGTTTTTCTTCTCAGGTATGGTTGGAGGTAATGAGAAAGTCAGATTTCAATATCGCTTGTTCCAGAATTTCCGAGTGCATTCTATGGGTGAAGCCAGCGGCGGATAGAAAATCTATTAGAGTTCTCATCTTTAAACTTCTTCTTGGAGCTACTTCTTATGTGATTTGGCAAGAGCGTAATCTTCGTTTATTTCAGAACCAAAGAAGACCTACTGACCAAGTGGTGTCGGCTATTTTAGAGATTGTGCGTCTTAAGTTGCTGTCTTGCAAGTTCAAGTCTTCGGCTAACGTCAGGAAGGCTATGGAGGTTTGGAAATTACCAAGATCCGTTATTAAAGGGAGCTGATTTAGTTGTTTTATGATGCGGATGCAGTGGATTATAGCTTGGATAGTGTTTTTGTGGTCTATGTTAGACAGGATTTGTTATTTGATTGTTTTCTTGGTTGTTATATGCTTGGCCTGTCAAGTATATAAGCTTAGTCTTCAAGTAGTCTAAGCTGTTCCAATTGTATTGTAACTCTTATCTTTGATATAATATTTGCCAGGGTATCACCCTTTTACCCAAAAAAAAAAAAAAAAAAAAAAAGAATTTCACAAAATAGAATGAATTAGGGCATGAGATTAAATTAGTTATAGTTTATTAACATGATTGTTACTAGTATTGATTGTTTCAATAAAGGAAGATCATGAATTCATCAAGGGTGTTCTTGATGAATTTATGGGTTCTTACTTATATCAAGTAAATTGGGTTATTACCATAAAGTATGTTTAGTAAGAATTGGAATGAATATATGTTTAGTAAGAATTGGAATGAATATAAGTAAAAGTTTAACTTTGATTAGTTAATTAATGAAATTTTTAGACTAAATAAAGTGGGGGAAGAGTGAATTATGAGTCATTAGCTAATTATTATGAGTTTTAGAATCTAAATGCATCGTTATGTATTTATGATATGAATAGGTGATTAAAGGCTTCGAATACACTTGTATCTTGATTTCTTGAAATCTTCAAATCATAAGGTGAGTATATAGAGAATCAATTAAGTGAAGATTATGTAATACCGGATTGCTTACGAGCAAGAGGTTTTACATAATCATGTATTTGTTGCTATAATTGTATATTATTGAATATGATGTTATTGTGAAATTGTTGTGAATTATATGTTGGCATTAGAATAGAGATTTATTGTTACGAAATAATGATTATACGAAATATGTGCTAAGCACAATGGTATCTTATGGACCGCGGATCCATGTGGAGGTTAATCTCTATCTATGCTCAATTATTGTATGATTATGATGAATGTTGCTTGAATTGCTTAATTGGTAATCTATGTATTCAATAAGCATTTATGCTTACCCCGTTGTGTAATTATGTATTGTAGGTAATAGTTCACGCCGGAATGGTAAAGATGTGAAAAAGGAATAGCGTGGATTAGCTTGCACGTTAGTAAGTGGCAAGCACTTTCTCTTTTGAATTATCGTTTTGTATCCACTTGTATAATACGCCCAAGTTGTTTTGAAATACATTAGAAATAAGAAATATGTGGTTTTGGATATTAGTTGACATTGAAAGTCAACAACTGGTGTAAATTATGTAATGAAAATGGAATAGAAGTCTTAGTATGTTTATTAAATGGTGAATGGGTCTTAAGTGTTAAAATGGGCCAATATTGACCCATGTGTGTATAATGAGTTTGACTAAGGTTATAGAATCTTGGTTAGTTGCTTTAAGTTTGTTTGAGCATTTTGAAAAAGTGGTGAAAAGTGCATGAGCTGCAAATATGTGAATTGTAACTTGGGTCGTCAACTAAAAATGTCAAAAATGGGCGAAAATGAGTCACATGCTCAAATGTTGTGTTTTTGAGAAAATTGAAAAAGTACAAAAAGGGAAATTTTTGTTTTGGTCATTTGAATGTGCCTGCAAAATTTTATAACTTAATTCTTTATGGTTTATGAATTATGCACATTTGAATTTCGTCAAAATTTAAGTTATGGTCGGATCAGGAATTAAACTGATGAACACGATCCGGCTAGGTGTCCGAGATCGCGTTCCTCTTTGAAAAATCATCACATATTGTTTTGAACCAGTGAACGTGATCCAGCTAAGGCTATGGGATCGCGTTTGTCAGTGCAATTTTGTTACAGAATGTTTTGAACATAGAAACGCGATCCGACTTGGTTTCTGGGATCGCGTTTGTAAGTAAAAATTTGGTAATTTGGTTATTTTTAAATCGAAGTAGATTCACAGTAATGTGTTGAATTGTAATAACATAATAGGAATATAAAGAAGTAATGGTACCTTAATATGCATTATTTAAAAAAAAATATGGGCGTTTCATATACCCCTTTTTGGTGCCGAATTTCATACCTAGGGGTGATATTTCAGTGTAAAAATCAAGACTTGGGTGTCAAATGGTGGTGGCTATATTGGTGATCCTTTACCTATAAATAAAGGGCAATACCTCCTCATATCAAACAACCCATGCACTCACAACACAAATCATTTCACACACACTTTCTCTCTAGTTTTAGTTAGTTTATTAGTTAGTTAGTAGTTAGCCTCTCGTTAATATTTAACGAGACTAACGGAAGGGCTACTTTGTAATATTTGATGGAGATACTTGGAGGGGGGGCTTTTGTAATATTCGAGGCTTTGCTCGTTGTAATCTTTCAGCTTATATTCAGACTACGCATTTATCACGGTTATCTCTTTCCTTATCTGTTATAATACATGCTATTGTTATTATGCTAGATTTAGGATTCGTTACCATGATTAGTGAGTAGTTAGCTTGTGTGTTTGTTATGATGTAGTTAGCCGTTATAATGGGGGATGATGTTAATTTAATCTATAGATGAAAACCTTGTTCTGTTTAACTTTTCATCTATGATTATAAATTGTTATAAAAACAATAGCCTTTCCTCTAATAAACGTGGTTAAAACTCTGAAAGACAAGGAGTCGCGAACCTTACTCTGAGAGTAATTAATTATCTGTGCTATCTATGCATGGTCTGATTTCGAAGCTTTAGAAATACCATCAAACTTAATGTATAGTACAACGTGAGTTAATTAGGGATTTATTGGGTAATATTAAGTGAGGGTTGGTTTATATGATAGATGGGTATGTTTTAACACAAACATAGTTAAATGGGTTCAGAGTGACCCGAATATGCAATACGCGTGGAACACTGTAAAATGTCTCATTACTTAGTATAGTGCTGGAACCACCTCTAGTGTAGTACAAATGCATGGAAGCTATGGAACGACCATCGGTGTATACACTCTAACTTGCATTAGTGCGAAAGGCATAAAATGCCGTAAAATATCCTAGTACCTCGTGTACGTGTCGGAACCATCCTTTTGGAACGGTTCCCATACACCCAAGCTATAGAACGGACGTCGGTGTACACATTCTGAGCAGCATTAGGTCAACCATCAGCTCTGAACCTAACAAAACCATCGATGAAAAGTTAACAGGCACTTTCCGAATTAGGTCTTAAATGCTCCACTTGAATTAGAATACTTTATGGTGTTAAGAATGGTCAGAGATTAAATATCGGTCTATTACCTTATTCATGCACCCATGAGTTAACTCCAAGAAGGGTCACTAGTCTTCACAGACAGTGTTTGGGGTAGAGCAGCCTGATCTGATCAGAATCATGATAGCCTAGTACTCAGTGACATACTGTCTGAGAAATCGGATAGTAGGGTGCTAGTGTTTACACCATAAGCATCTGAAACAAGTAGAACACAAATACGTAGAAAGAACATTTTCAAAACATCAATCCAAACATCATCTCCCCTTAAGGCTAATGAAATCACAACAAACACTCCTTTCCATACTGATTATCACCTATTATTTTATTTTGCTGTTTATTTAGTTTAATTTAGGACCTACGTAATTAAAAACCCAAAAATCAAATCTTTTGTTTACAAACCCTACTAAATCGAATCGATCATCTTGACTGCTTGGTTTCACAATACGGTTGATCTTAAGAATGACCCTGAGTCATTACTTACCGCTATTCATAAGTAAAATTTAGGTCCCCAGCTATATAAATTTAAAACCGACCTCCGATCGTGTGCCCCGACAGGAAGTTCTGCGATGATAGGAAGCTATTCCTGAACCGACCACTGGGGCGCGATCAAGGAGATACTTGTTGTATGGTACAACATGTCCATTGTGCATTTTAGCTTTACCTTTGTAAATAGTAGAACCATCATCACGTCTCCTATAGAGAGGATATCCATCTTCATCAACTGATGTATGATCTTTGAAAGGTTTTGGAAAATGCTTAGAACACTTAGAGTCTTTCATGCATGGACTGTTAACATTGTCGGCACCACACGGACCATGTAACATAAAATCAGATACAAGATCATACAACTCAGGATCCTTCTCCTTGTCCGGAATCTCCGCTGAAATAACACTATCGACATGTTGCGGTGTTGGAAACTTGTAAGCAGATTTCAAAAATAAACATATATGAGAATGAGGTAATCCACGTTTTTGAAACTCAATAGTATATATTACTGCAAAATAAAAAGTATAAAATAAAATGATCACATAAAAAATTAATTAATAAATATAAAAATAACAAAAAAATATTAATTAAAATGTAGCAAATAAATATCTGAGTCAAGTTCACCAAATATATGCTTTTCTTTAAAATCCTTAATCATACTGTTCAACTTGATTTTAAAGAGCATGCACACAATTTCAGGTCTATCTTCTGGATTAAGATCTTTACCATTTAAAAAACAAAGAATTTCAGGCCATTTTGGATTACATGTAAATGTTATAAATAAATCTGGACATCCAAAATGTCTGACTATCGCCATCAAGTCCAAGTAATTTTGCATAATGTACCTAGATCCACCAGTGAATGAAGAGGGTAATATAGTCCTCTGCCCAGTAAATGATGCATCAGTATTAGTATTGCCTTCAGAAACATAATTGGATAAATTTGTATACGTATCAAGCCTTAGTTTCTTCTGATGAAATCTAATAAATGAAAGTCTCTCCGTTTCTATCATGGTATAACCATCCACAAAATTTTTTTGATAGAGTTTTCTGCTCAGATGCATCAAAGAAGGTACTTTTGCCCTTTCTTGAATTATATAAGAAAAAAACTCCCTAACAGTAAGTTCATTTCGATCTGGCTTAGTGTTTTTGTCAACATCTCAGTGTTTAATACCTAACCTATAACCATCTTCAGCCTTCGGAAATATAAGTGGATATTGAAGTGGCAAATACGATGGATGTAACTCGCTAATCCTCTATAGCTTACCAGATTGAGTTTCAACAACAATGTCTCTCTGATCAAAGGACAAATCAATATCACCAAATATTATACCAACAACTTCATCCGCAGTTGGAAGATTATAGGTTCTTCCATCCTTTTGCCTTCTTGCTACCAGCTTCAATCGAACTGATTGATGATCATTCTCTTCAAACATGTCTCAAGCCCTTCGGTAAGACATCACTAATGGATTACAAACATCAAGAGTATGTTTAAGCTCATTGATGAGTTCTGGATCAAGTGAGTCTTCTGAATTTATTTCTCCAACTCTAGACCTGCAAAAAAATGAATCATAACATAAGAAAAGACATATATGTTTGGGGATATCATTTACACATATAGGAAAATTAAATTAATGAAAGAATAATCCATGTAATTACCTTGCAACATTAATTCTATGACGAACCTCATTTTCCGTATCATAAATGTATAACTGAGAAAACTTAGGAATTGAACCAACCATAGGTACAAAGCTTCCCATAATATGACAATTTTATCCAGACATTCTAAAAACATAAGGACCACGTCCATTATTAACACGGTTATCAATTTTACCTCCCATAGAAGTAAAAGCAAACATATTTTTATACGCTCGAATATTCTTAATGAAGTTCTTGCTTCTAGGGTGCCTGTTTTGATACAACCTCTTAAAAACATTTGGAGGTTCAGGGGGAGGTGGCATTTGAATTCTACCATGAGAGCAACACATCGAATAAGAATTAGAAGAACCTTTCGGGTTGCCCTTAAGTGACTCATCATGCCACAAGAGTGCACCACAATCAACACAAGCAAACGTTGGATCACCATGGTCTAAATACTCTGTATATAGAAAGAAATAAAAAATAAAAAATCTATGCATGAAACATCTATACATTAAATGAAGAATGAATACCTTTAGAAATCCCAAAAAACTTTTTCCTAGCTACATATAGCTATCAGAATCTTCTTGACTAAGAATTAAAATTAGGAATAGAGGTATTGGAATTCAACACTGATTTTAGTTTACTGTTATTAACAGTTGTCATTCTAGAGGACTCATGACATATATCAGAATTAATGTGAACTCCAGTGTGATGATTGGAAGTACCAACAGGTGAATTCTAAACATCTGTCAAAAAGTGGTATTAATTGTACTATAAAGAAAACATAATACACATATAAAATATAAAAAAATAATTTATAAGAACCTTAGAATATAACAATTATAAACTTACTATTAAATCGATTGCATAATATAGGATTGATAACAAATGGAGATGAAGATAACGAACAGAAATGTTGATTATTTAAAACAGACAAAGGAGTACTAAATCCTGTAAAATCATGAAAATATGAATGCACATTTTAAAATTTATTAAACAATACTACATTAGATGAGAGATACCAAAAAAGAGTCTTTATGTATACCTTGTGGAGAAACAGAAAAGGTGTTCCTTGACGTTGAAGCATATGGGATACCATAAATATTGCTAGGACTCGGTTGTAATTGAACTGAACAAATAATTCAAAAAATTATAAAAATATATTTCATAGTTCCTTCAAGTAGGACTAAAAGGAAGTAAAAAAGAATTTATAAATAATAGAAAAACAAAGAATACTGAACATACAATTACGAATAGGCGTTTCTTTTGCATTCTTGCTCTCACTCATAGATTTAAACATTTTTTTGCTAAAATAGAAATACGTCTTTGTCTTGCTTCATAGCAATTGTTACGATTGATAACAACTTCTTGCAGGGGCAGAACTTGAAGCTTTTTCTTGGGGGGGGGGGGGGGGATACAATGAGCATTCAAATTCTTCCGGATGTTCCATTACGAAAACAAGCATCATTGTAGCCATATAAACGAACATAAGAAAATTACAAGTTGGCCGGCTGGGTGACCTTTAAGCAAATAAGTAACAAAATAGTTCACATTCCATATTTCAATACAAATCGTCAACATATCTTATATTTAGGAACACAATCAGGAGTTTAAAACTTATAACAATAACAATGAAAATCAAATCTTAATTGTCAAACACCAACCTAAAAAAAATGACTTAAAATCCAAAAATTGAAATACTCAAGCTCTAAAAAATCAGACAGAAGGATTAGATAAAGAAGAGTATATGAACATATAACAATTACGATTATGATAAGCAAATTACATATTTATGTTTGCATATTTGTATAATATATGGAAAATGGGCATACCATATCAACAAATAAACCAAAAAATAAATAGATAGACAAATGAATTGCACCGTGATGAATTTATAACAAAAGCATGACTTGAACCTTTGGCTTAAGTTCAACATAAACTTCTTCATGTATAAAATTTAAATATAAATCTAAGTTATAAATCTTTATTAATTGAAAGAAATATAATGTGTAACATAATTCCATGACTACTGCTTCCACGTACTTGAGATGGCAAATTTGGCAAAACATTCTCTTTTCCAATTGAACGTTGATAGAATTTTCTCCTTTTACTTGAAGAAGATACACCTCTCTTATCCATTGAGGAAGTTTTAAATTGTTAGAATTGATGAGTATACATTAATATTTAAAAAAAGGGAGAGGTTTATCCATTAATTTCTTTCAAATGACTAGTATAAATGGATGAGGTGGAGTATGTTTAAAAAGTTTGTGGAAGTACAGTGAGAAAATTATCGAACTACTAAATAGAAATGATCTAAAAAAGAGGTTGAGTATAGTCTATACTTAATCTCTTGGATTGATAGTAGTCAAAATCTTGTTGAACAAATCAATGAAAATTGTTACAAAAAGAGGTGGAGTATAAAACTGGTGTAGAATCTTGTTAGAATGTATCTTATCTACAAAATGACTATAAGGATGACATCATTTTTGCTGATTTGTCACACTCTCCTTCAATCTTCATGCTGATCTATCATGCTTTCCATCCATATGCTGATGTCACATATACTCTTTTCACTTTTAAATAATTAAAGTTTATATTATTATTTACTATTTAATAAAGTTTTAATTATGGATTCCTTCTTTATTTAATTTGTGGGATGTATTTGCAAGTTCCAAAAAATCACATGCAGAAGAAATGATATCTCTCACTCCTTTGATTGGCCACTTTTGCACGCCTATGTAATTGTGGAATACGAATGGATCAACTCCATCTTTATTCCTTTCTTTCCAACAATTCAAATTTATGCTTTTGAAATTTGCTTACAACTTTCTCGTTGGAATTACTTACCTCTTCACACTTTCATCATCATCATCTCTGTCTCCATTTTTTTCTCAGTATATTTTCGCCTTCTTCAACCTTCATCGCATCACTTCTTCCAAGAATTGCAATAATTCTTTTAAAAACATTTTACCAAATGATTCATTTTCAATTTTGAGTTTTAAATCGGTGATTTTGTATTTAGGATCATACATTATAATCTTATGACGGTGATGCTTGCTGTTCATATGTTTTGCCGAATTTATTTAGAGAATCATCACGAGTTCTCTCTTAAATCAATTTCATCTTCTTCCATTTCCGTCGCATCGATTGACTTCAGGTAATCCATATATTTCGATCTCAATCTTTTTAATTCATTGGAAACCTGGATTTATGTGTTTGTGTATATATGGTTTTGTTTTAAAATTCATCTTTCTATCTTTCTATATCATATACGGATTATTATTTAATTATGCTTGAACCTCTACAAGTTGTTTTTTTTCTAATGTAGAATGCGCAAATTGTTTGATGAAATGCCCAGAAGAATTTTTTTTAAAAATAAAATTTTATTGGTTTTGTTATTCTTGATTAATATTTATTAGGTGTAAACAAGAAGACTTGGTACTTGATGTTTTTCAATATGTTGTTTTTGTTTTAGGTTCGTTAGATCACACGCTAGCAACATGGTTGACCATTCTGATTTTTCTCTTAAATAGAACTTTTCTATATTTTTTTTTGTTTATTGCTTACAATCTGCAACCAACATCACTCACCAATTTTCTTTTCATGTAGAGATCTGTTTACTCATGCTTTGATATGTTTAAATGTAGGTTTTGAATAAAACATTGTTACCTAATTCTATACTTTTTTCTTGAGTTTCTATTCGTGCTTCACAGATTATAGGTGGATCTTTTTATGGGTCCTTTGGTTGTTTGTGGTCATGTTTTGAAATTCAACAGTAGTTAATTAATATTCTAATAACCTATTTTTGAAACGTATTTAGATATATAATTAAGTTAATGTTGCAACAGAGTAAAGATCTTCTTAGTAGTTATATTTGTATTTGCATAGTTAAAGTCATTATGATGGGTTAAATTTTACTCATGTAGTTAAGATGGTGAATATGAGTAGAGAATTCACCCTTTTTTTATTGCATTGCCTTTAAATCAAATCGATTCATTAGATGCTCAAATTTCATATTTCAGATTCATTGAATTTTAAGATGGTGAGTTTCGATTTATGGTTGTTTTCGTTAAAGGTTTGATTCCATAATCTTCAAGTTATTTTTGATTTTGTTACTCAATGATATTTGTTGCTTTAATTTAGTTAGTTGCATAATCTTTTTTCACCTTTCTGATGTTTACTTTATTTAAATTATACTTTTGTTTATATTTTTTGGTTTTATAGCAGTTGAATCTTATACTAAATGATATATGGTTTCTCTTATTTTTGAAGGTTATAGACCTGGATATGAAGGGTTATGAGTTTCAATTATGTGAGTTTATTGTGTGATAACTTTTTGTTGTAATCTGAAGGGTTGATAAAATCTATATTTATTAATTACTATTATTATTGTAATTTATAGAAGTTGTTTAAAATATTATGTTTTGTTCAAGTGATTTGAGATTCGATTTGAAAAGTTGATTCTGGAAGATATAAAATTGTAGGTGCTGTTAAAGTTTGAAGTTTAGTTTCTTTAATATCTCTCTTTTATGTTTTGGCTATGCTTTAGCTTTGCAATTGTGAACTACTACTTTGGGCATGGGTTGGTTCATAGGCTTGGTATCACCAATTCTATAGGCTTGGTATCACCAATTTTTAAAATTGCTCTCATTCTTCATTTCAATCAGGTGGGTTTACAACTGATATTGTAGTTCTAGAAACAACAACAGAGACTAATTTACTTTTTTTATATGGAATCTGTGAAATTGAGTCTATTATGGGTGAAACCTATTTATGCAGGAAATTAAGGTATTGAATAAACCTGAAATTGTAAAGCAAAAAGGTAATTTATTTCTTTAATGGGCTTATAGTGTTTTGGGGAAGAATTAGTTTTTTGTGTGGAGGTGTACTTATTGTAATTGTAATGTCCTTGCTGACTTTTAATTCTTCCAATATTGTAAACTTTTGAGTTTCCGTGACTATTTAATTTATGTCTTTGATTATATAGATATTGCTTCAAATCGATGAATACGAATTGCACTAGCAAGGAATCAACCAAGGAGTTTTTGAGTGAGGCAAGTTTTATTCTGTGATTTGACTTCCAGGTAACCTCATATTTATTATATCGATTTATCTGCTACGTAAGGTTAAAGAAATACAAGTACAACTTTGATAAAATTATGCTTATGTTTAAATGCATGCTACCAATTTGTTAAAATGTCCATGTTATTATACGTTTTTTCATCAATATACAGGTGGATAAATAGTAAGTAAAATTGTAGCAGGTATAATCTTGTAGCGAAGACAAAAAAGGTATATGTTTATATCTAATGTTTGCTTTTTCTGCTACGTTCTATTAACAAAGTTTGCATATGACTCTACTCTAAAATTGTTAAATTTTAAACGATTTTGATTTTGCAGCCCACCATCACACTTAGGTTGCTTTAGTTAGTTTATTATATATAGTATATGATTTTCTCCGATCTTGCAACATGTGACGTTGTTTAATTGCATGATCCTTATGTAAGTTTTTATAAAAGACAGATGCCTTTGATATATGTTCTTAAGTTTGGCTGAGCATTTACAAGTCATAAAACAATTAAGTCTACTTATGTTTCATATCTATTATGGTTCGTTTGCTATGTGGGTTTCCTTATTACGATTTATATGTACAAAGTGTGTTGGGTTTATTAGTAACCAAGCTACTAATAGTTGTTTAGATGTTCACATGCCGGGCCCAGGAACACAAAGAAAAGAAAAGATAAGCCAATTTCACTGCTTTGTTTGTTGGGGAGTTTGCTGATGTCTAATTTTTATATATATCGTTCAATTTTGGATTCAGATTATTATTATTTTCTAATTTGAGTGGTATTATAGATTAGTTTTCACTGTTTTTACTTCTATATTTTTGGTGGTTTTGCAGCATGGTGGTGTTTTAGAAATGAGAACTAATGCTCATAAAGTTGCAAGAAATGGTGTATGTAACTGCTTTGAGTAATGCCCAAAAGAGCAGTGTCTGTAGTTCCCGATCCCATGGATTGCTTACTACTATTTGACTTCCCAAAGACATTTCAATGGTTAAAATATTCGTAAAAATGAGAAACAGTTTGGTGTCTGCAAAGCAATGGTGAGTTCTTCAATGCCAAATATGCTCTGCTCATTAGAATCTTTTCAGAAAAGTGGAATTCCATTTGGTTGATTGCAGGTGCAATCCTAAAAGGCACAAATTTGGTAGCAATGGACGCATATATTTCATTAGTATCAGTGGTCGAAGATCTTTTTCACGTATATTGGCTTTCTGAAGAGCACAGACCATAAATATGGAACATAGCAGGTTTTACTAATGACTTGACCCGGTATCGTCTATATTCGTCTTAACACCCCTCTTAACGCGTATGATGTGTTGCAGATGATACATAACCCGAATGGACCCATTTTTAGATATATGCGTGAAAATGGCATCTATAAAAAAGTTATTAACTGTACTGTTATCCACTTAAAAGGATGTTCGTAACCATTCTTATGTTATGAGACTGGAGCAGTATTTTGGTTTATGGTATTAACCATGTTTATGCATACTGTTGCATTGGTTATAATGTTGGGGTTTCATTTATTTTTTCTCATTTTTTATCATTGAATTTTCCCCGTCCAAGCAAATCAATGGTCATTTTTGTAACTGCAAGATCCTTGGTGACGATGATTTTGAAAATTCCATATTTCAGACTTACATTGCTAATATTGTTTGGTATCATTGTGGTGATGGATATTTATCTTGAATTAGCAAGATAACGCATGATATGGTCTGAATATTTAATTTGTTTGCATTAATTTATGTATAAATTTGATACTTTAACCACCCACTACAAATAAGCTATGCTCCTCTATTTTATAAAATTTCATATCAACGGTTCTGTTTGTGGGTTTGTTACTTTCAATAACATCTTGGTAAGTAATATACTTATACTCAACAAGGATGTTACATCTATATTTTTGGTATGTTAATGGATAATGATTTCTATGTTATGTTACATCATTTTTGGGTAGAATCATTAGTACAATTTCTCTTAGAATGTTTTTTTGCTAAAAATCCTTGCCCTAACATTGTTATATGTACACTCATTTATTATTTTAGACATGAACTCAAGATCATTAACTTTGATAGTAAACATCTAACTACAATACCAACGTCTGTCATTTGGTTTTATTCCTAAAGCTAATAGATATCTAAATCTAATTTATATCACCAAAATACATAAAATTTACTAAAAACAATTCAACAATTGATATTAAGGACAATATATTAATTAATTCTATAATTTTATTTTTCATCAAACTCGTGTATTCACGGGTCAATAAACTAGTTTTAAAAGATTGAAAAAGTATACTGCGAAGATTATCGAAGTAATAAATAGAGGCTTTTGAACAAAATAAGCTTTCTCATTCATATGTATGAACTTTATCTTGATATATCAAATCTTTTTCATTGAACAACTCAATGAAAATCGTTAAAAAAGATCTAGAGTGTAAAATTGTTATAAAATCTTGTTAGGTTGGTAATGGAGTATATTTAAAAAGATTGGGTAAGTATACTGTGAGAATGGTAAATCGAAAACATGCAAAAATGAGGTGGAGTATAATGTTATTTAATCTCTTAAATTGATATTAGTAAAAAGCTTATTGAACCACTCAATGAAAATCATTACAAAAAGAGGTAGAATCTTGTTAGATTGGTATAGAATCTTGTTAGATTGGTAGCAGAGTATATTTAAAAAGATTGGTAAAGTATCTTATGGTAAAGTATCCTGCCAATATTATCAAACTACTAAATAGATATCATTGTGATGTAATGATAAAATCTTTTGGAATTACATTGTTAGAGGTATATGATTTTGTTGAAAACGTAAATATTATCTTACAAAAGCATGATGGAACAAAAAGGATCTTTTTACATGAAAAAAGAATTTTTGAGGTAACCAAAGAAAATCTTTTGTAATTCTCGAGGAGTACATGCAAAAATTTTAAACTAATATATATCTATCTATCTATACTATCTATTAAAGGACAATTAAGCTGACATCATGAAGCTGACGTGTCATCTTCTGAGGTAGGTTTTATTGCTTAGTTGTCATCACCAAATTTATCCACTTATGTACCATGACATCATGAAAATGGCCTAAAAATCTTCATAAATTTGGCATGCTTGCTTTTTAGTAATTAAAGCTTGCCATGCTTGCACAAAGTTTTATAGAATCAAGAATTCATTTTTATTTTAATTATACCTCTCTTCACTTGATAAATACGATCTTAATTAAAATTGCCATTTCATTGTCGTCTTCGTCTATAATCTCCATCATTCTCTGTTTCTCATTTAGCTTCATCACTTCCTGGCAAACTAAATTATTATCTGTTCATGGTGTTGTTTGAGAATTTATTTGGTTGTTATTTTTGCTCTAAACCCAAGTTTTGGTTTAGGTTTGGAAGCTTTAGTTTCATGATTTTTCAGTGGCTTAGGCGTGCCATGTGTTTGATAAAATGTGTGAATGAAAAGTTGATTCTTTTTAGTTTTTATATTTTGTGCTTAGTTTGGATATAAACGATTATAGGGATACTATGGTGGAAAAATTTGATGCTACATTGTCAAGTAGATGTACTTAAGTTTTATAAGTTGATCTTAAAAATTCATCATGGACCTTTTCTGATCAACATCATTGATCGCAAGTTTCTAATTGAACTGCGAAAATATTAAAGGTGTTTATACGAGAGTAGTTTAAGTATATCTTATTTTTGTATAATATTTTGAACATGATAATTGCTTGCTGCAGGTAGATCTGGGAATTGATATCGTAATCTGACAATCGATGTCGTTACCTGGTATTTTTCTTACTGCACGAGAATAGATCTTTCATCTAAAATTCACCATGGATATTATCATTAAGTTGTCATTTATATGATTAAACCATTATTCCAAGTATTCATGCATATGATATTTTGTAGGATTGCAAATACACAAAGATTAGATTCATTGCTTTGGTGCGCAAGTATTCATTCACGTTGTAAACTCAAGGTGTTCTCTTCTTCAATGTTTCTTATTATAATTCTAATTAAATAAGACTTCATTTGTATTTATTTATCTATCACCATCTCTCATTCATGTTTTGCTTCCTTCACACTGATTAGGCCTTAATCTGATTATAAAGTGTTATATTTTAAGGCCTTAATCTCATTTGTGATATATAGTTTGACCCGTTTTTCACTAAATGGGTCGAAGTTACCTTTATAAAGAAAATAGATCTTGACTTCTTTTAAAGAATAACCAATGTACTCCATATAATATTATAGGTTATTAGTTTGTGATTCCTTTGGAATTAAGTGCTATTAGGAGATGACAAATGATTATTCCTGTGATTTGTTCACTACAATGGGTCTAATATGTTAGTGTTGTGAAGATTTAAACTTTTAAAGGTTGTATCGTTTTTTTCAACTTTTTTCTTTTTATCAAATTTTAGTTTTGCTCTTATCTTTGCTTTTGTTGCTCAATTATTTTGAGGATAATAAATTGATTCATTATTTGATTGGTGTATGAATGTAAGGTGTTTCATTATCTGATTGGTCTATTATAAGATGGGGGTAATTAAGGTTTGTAGATAAATGGTAACAGTTGTTTTATATTCTTTTTTATCGTAATCATTTTTTCTCATTTTTTAAATATGGCTCATAAAATCCAAGGCTCCAAGCTACTATCAAGATGGCTTTATATCCTATTTTCGAGAAGGTTTTGAAAGAAGGTATGTTGATATATAGGTTTCCTGACAAGCTTAACCAGTGGATTGATCAAAGGTGGCTATTCAAGGTTGATGTTTAATACAATATTGAGATGAACTATCAAGTGTACACAGTTTTGAAAGCATGATTTCTGCTTTTATGGCTATGCATATTGATGATCAAGTTGATACTTGATAAGGTTATTTAATTTGTAATGTAATCTATGTACACAGTTTAGTGTATTGGTCCTAACTTAGAAATACTGTAGGTTTTATCTTTTTAGGAAGTTGATGAAAACCCAAATATTGGTGATGCTAAAGGAGATGAGAATGTATATGTTGATGAAAACCCTAACTTAGAAATACTGTAGGTTTCTAATGGAGGTTCCGTTTTGATACTTATTTGTGCTCATTGAGATTGTTTGGATATTAACTAATCTTTTCAATTTGCATAGGTGATGATGTTGGGTCAAGCTAATGATACATAATATACGTGTGGGATTTTGCAGCAAGTGTATATCATAAATGTGGTTTATAGGCAATTTTAACCCATATTTGAATTCTATCGTGTTAAACCTTATATTTGGGTATATGCATATGTCAAGAATATTGGCAATGAGAATGTATATGTTATAGAATATATCAAAAATCTTATATATTAATTATTCGTCAAACCCGTGTACACACGGGTCAATTAACTAGTACTATCTAATAAAGGACAATGACGCTGACATCATATTGCTGATTTGTCCTCTTCTAAGGATGCTTTTTGTGCTGAGTTGTCATCACCAGGTGTATTTGCTTATGTCACCATTACATCATAAATAAAGAGAAAAATGAACTAAAAGATCTAATTGCAAAATAAATTTAGTTATTATTTTATTTTGTGAGTTTCAATATGTAATAATTTTTTGAGCATGCTTGCTTTCTCGAGCTACTACAACACATTTTACAAGACCAATCAGATGAAAAGAGTGCATTGATACAGTAAACATTGGAGTATACAATACACAACAGGGTTTTATTTGATTGGTTTTATTTGAAAATCTTTTCTTCCCATCTATTCTTCTCCGTAAGTTTAAACATGGATATGAAGTATGTTAGCTTTTGATTTTGTAAGCTTAAATTTTTTGTTTGTAGCTTCTATAAATACCCCCAGCCCACCATTTCCATTAACCTTTCTCCTCAGATCTCTCTCAGATCTTCTAAATGAGTCGATGTCGCACTCTCAAATTCGGGTTGCGGAAGCGAATCGGGTCGGGGCGCGACTAATCAATAATCACAAGCACAAAGATATAATGAACGACCACTAAATGCGTCATTTTACATTGTGTTGATAAAACCAAAGTTTACATCAAAAAAAAAATATTGTTTACATTAGCTCAGTTCCTTGAAATTGAGAGATTTACATTACATAATTACTTTATACAAAATATAATAATGCAACTCAATCTCTGATTGATTGAATGAAGACTCGAGCTAATGAAATCCTGATTGGGCAGCCAACCTACTGCTGAGTACCTGTGATACATGCTAAAATGGGTCAACGAAACACTGGTGAGCTCACAGGTTTGTATGTCAACACATATTTGTATGAACCGCAAGATTTAACTGAATTTAAAATGCAATTAAGCAAAATAAGAGTTATACAGCCATGAACACATAGTCTGAGCTTAACTTGAGTGTCAGGTCCAATTAAGAAAACCTAACTGAGTGCCTCCTACGAGTGCCTAATCTACACTTGTCTTCCCAAATGCTAATACATCCGTTTGACCAGTTAGTGCGTGCTAACCTGGACGAGGATTGTCAATCCTATATGATATCATATACTAACATTCACGCTACATATGTATTACCAAACTATGTTGTGGAGGGCTTTGAAATGATTAGTGAAAACAACTCATGTAGTATTTGGTTTGTATTGTACTTGCATTCATATTGTAAAACAAAACGAGCAATGTAATCACACCCTTGATGAAAATCGTAAAATAGGGGCTATGAGACTCACCTGAGCCTTGAGAAGTTTAGCTTAATAAACTTGTTTGATTAGCCATGAATTGATGTCCGAAGACTTGTAACCTGAGGGTGTCCAAGACACTCGATGCTTATAAACATGATTTGGTTGATTGAATTGTCCAAATTTCTACGATTTGGTAGATTTGATTATCCAAATTACTATGATTTGGTTGTTTAAATTGTCCAAGTTACTACGACTTGGTTGATTGGTGTATGTTTTAAAAACGTATACGGCCCGTTGGTGAATCGGTTGTAATAATAATCTCATTATCATTATTATGATTTCAAAGTGTTATGCTTGAAAACATGTTCCAATGTGTTTTAGTTGTCGTATCGTATAAAGGTTTGAGGTTATATAAGCTCAACACTTAGTATAAAGGGGTTTGCAACTTTCTGTTTTTAGGGTCACTTATAGCGACACTTAGGGTTTATGCGACACTCAGGAAGTGTCGCATAAAATGAGAAATTATGAGGTACTAGCATCACTTGAGGAAGTGAAGCATGAGATGTGACACTTAAGAAAGTGTCGGGTGTGAGTGTCGGATAAAGGTGTTAAGCATCACTAGGCAAGTGACGGTACAAATCAGATTTAGGTTATAGGCGTCACTTAGGCAAGTGACGCTAGAAGTGTCGGTAAGTAGTGTTAGACGTCACTGGACAAGTGACAGATGTAAGTGTCGGGAAAAAGGGGTTTTATGTGGCACTTAGGCAAGTGACGCAAATTTAGGGTTTTATGCGTCACTTAATTCGGCACTTAAATGATGCATGAAGTGACGCTATAATGGTCTGGCATATGCGACACTTATGTCTGTTCGACGGATTTTGAGCCAAAAACGTGTTTTCCGGTTTCCGTTTGGTCCGATTCTTTTACCCAACCCTTAGATGGACATTTCAAGCTATTACAAACAACAAACAAGTGAAAATAAGTAAAATCGGAGAGTTTCGGGATTTGTCAGAAACTTACAAACTTAACGCCGGAGAAATCCGAAAAGATGGAAATATAGATCGTGACGAGGTGGTCGTTTTTGTTCAAAGGAGCAAAGTAATTCGAGGTTATTTGATGGTGTTATTTGATGAAATAGATGGTGGTGGTGTGGTGGTGTTTTGAGAGAGAAAACGAAGAAAAGTAAGAAAGAGAGAGATGGAAATGATAAAATGAGGGTGGGGAGGGGGTTAGGGCAGATTTTTGGTGAAGTTAGGGGAGGGAATCTCCTAAATTTTAACCCCCGCGTTTGCACTCCGTGCGGTGTTCGTTTCCCCGATCGTTTAATCGTATAAATACTTATTTTAAAATACGAATATTTATTAACGTTTTTTGTTGAAGTATTCCATCAAATACTTTTACTTGGGTTATAAAATATAACTTATTCTCATTTTGATTGTTTGCGCGTTTATTATTTTAATCGCGTAGAGGTTGTTTGTACGATACCAATTTGAGTTGAAATATTATTTAAATAATATTTTGAATAAAATAGAGTTATTAAATAATATCATAATATTATTTAATAAAATTGTTCACCAACGTTCGTATTAATTGAACCGAATTGCATTCGATTTGAAACTTGTACGATTTAATCAAATCGCATACTTGTATATATTTAACAATATATATATTGATACATTAATTAGCCTAATACATCACTAATTACATGTATTACACTTGATTAGGCACTAATTACTAGTCCTAATTTAATGAGTGTTACATTCTCCCCCTGTTAGGAGAATTTCGTCCCGAAATTTAGTTTGAAGTCGTGATTGAAGTAGTGTCAGTGAATAACAGAGGATACTTGAGTCGCATCTGGTCCTCCCGTTCCCAGGTGAATTCTGGCCCACGCTGTGAATTCCACCTGACTTTGACAATGGGAATACGACTTTGTTTGAGTTGTTTGACCTCACGGTCCATGATTTCAGCGGGTTCTTCAACGAAGTGAAGTTTGTCATCGACGCGAATCTCATCGAGTGGAATAATGAGTGTCTCATCAGACAGGCATTTCTTCAAGTTAGAAATGTGAAAAGTGGGATACACGTTGCTGAGTTCGGGTGGCAGCTGCAATCGATATGCCACTGAATAAATCCTCTCGAGGATCTCGAATGGTCCAATGTATCTGTGATTTAAATTCTCGCGTTTACCGAATCGGATAACACATTTCCAAGGTGAAACCTTGAATAGCACTCGATCCCCAACCTGGAACTCGAGTGGTTTGCGTCTCACGTCAGCATAACTTTTCTGACGATCACGTGCGGCTTTGAGTTTGTTTTGGATCTCGAAGATCTTTTCAGTAGTTTCGTGGATGATCTCAGGACCAGTGAGTTGACTGTCTCCCACATCGGTCCAACAAATCAGTGAGCGGCACTTATGACCGTACAATGCCTCGAAGGGTGCAGCCTTAATGCTGGTGTGATAACTGTTGTTGTACGAAAACTCGCACAACGGTAGGTGTTTTTCCTAGTTTACACCGAAATTAACTACGCAAGCTCGTAGCATGTCTTTCGGTGTTTGAATTGTTCATTCACTTTGGTCGTCTATTTGAGGGTGGTATGCGGTACTTATATCAAGACGGGTACCCAATGATTTTTGAAGTGATTGCCAAAAGTGAGATGTGAAACGACTATCCCTATTGGAGATAATCGAGATTGGAACACCGTGTCGAGAAACAACCTCTTTGATGTAGATTCGTGTGAGGCGTTCCAATTTGTCGGTTTCCTTGATTGCCAGGAAATGAGTAGATTTCGTGAGACGATCGACGATCACCCAAATGGTATCGCAACCGCTTGATGACTTGGGTAGTTTGGTTATGAAATCCATGGCAATTTGTTCCCATTTCCATTCAGGAATGTTGTGCTGTTGGAGTAAACCAGAAGGTTTTTGATATTCGGCTTTGACTTTCGAGCAAGTAAGACACTTGCTGACGTATGTAGCGATTTTTAGCTTTTATATTCGGCCACCAATAAAATTCCTTGATGCCGTGATACATTATGTCGGATCCTGGATGGATAGAATATTTGGACTTGTGAGCTTCATCCATCACTAAGTCTTGGAGGTTCCCAAAACTAGGCAACCAGATTCGGTTTGAGAAATACCTAATCCCGTTAGGTTTGATTTCGGATTGTTTATCCATGCTTCGCAAGGCTTCATTTTTGATGTTATCGGGTTTTAGAACTTCGAGTTGAGCAGTGAGAATCTGAATGTTTAGATCATTGTGAATGGTCATACTGAGGGCTCAGACTCGAAGTGGTTTCATTCGTTCCTTTCGACTGAGGGCGTTGGCAACAACATTTGCCTTACCCGGATGGTATTTGATTTCGCAATCGTAATCGGTGAGCAACTCGACCTACCGACGTTGTCTCATGTTGAGATCCTTCTGATCGAATATGTGTTGGAGACTTTTGTGGTCGGTAAAGATTGTGCACTTAGTGCCATAGAGGTAATGTCTCCAGATTTTGAGAGCAAAAATGACAGCTCCTAGCTCGAGATCGTGGGTGGTGTAGTTCTTTTCATGAATTTTGAGCTGTCGCGAAGCGTAAGCAATGACTTTGTCTCGTTGCATCAGCACGTAACCAAGATCTTGGTGAGAAGCATCGTAGTATACCACGAAGTCATCGGTGCATTCGGGTAATGATAGAATAGGAGCACTGCAGAGCTTCTGTTTCAGGAGTTGAAATGCTGACTCTTGTTTATCAGTCCAATCGAACTTTTTGTCTTTCTGAGTCAATGTCGTGAGTGGTTGAGCTATTTTTGAGAAATTTTCGATGAAGCGCCGATAGTACCCTGCCAATCCCAAGAATTAGCGTACCTCGGTCGGAGTAGTTGGCGATTGCCTGTCTTTGATAACCTTGATTTTTGATGGATCGACATGGATTCCTTGATTATCGATAACGTGTCCAAGGAATTGAACGGTTTGCATCCGGAACTCACACTTAGAGAATTTGGTGTAAAGCTTCTCGTGCTTAAATAGTTCTAGGATGGTTCTGAGGTGTTGCGCATGTTCTTGTTCGTTTCGTGAGTATATGAGAATGTCATCAATGAAGACAATGACAAACTTGTCGAGATATGGCTTGCACACCCGATTCATAAGATCCATGAATACAGTCGGTGCATTGGTTAGACCGAATGGCATCACTTGAAATTCGTAATGCCCATAACGGGTTCTGAAAGCAGTTTTTGGAATATCGGAGTCGCGAACACGTAGTTGGTGATAACCTGACCGGAGATCGATCTTTGAATAAAAACTCGACCCTTGTAGTTGGTCGAACAGGTCATCAATACGAGGAAGTGGATAACGGTTCTTGACGGTGAGTTTGTTAAGTTCACGATAGTCGATACACATTCTGAAAAAGCCGTCTTTCTTTTTGACAAATAGGACCGGAGCTCCCTAAGGTGAAGAACTCGGCTTAATGAATCCTCTTTCTAGGAGTTCCTGTAATTGATTGGACAACTCCTGAAGTTCGGACGGGGCTAAGCGGTATGGTGCTCGGGCCACAGGTGCGGCACCTGGCACGAGGTCGATCGAGAACTCAACTTGTCTTGGTGGTGGTAGACCAGGTAGTTCTTCAGGAAAAACTTCTGGAAAGTCTCGAACGATGGGCACATCCTCAAGTCGCTTCTCCTCCGACTTTTTCTCCATGATATGCGTGAGAATTGCTGGATAACCCTTTCTCAGAAATTTCCGGGTTTTCAAGCAAGATATGATGTTGAGTCTCGTCCCACCGGTCTCCCCCTGTATGACCAAGGTTCTACCGATGGTGAGAGGAATTCGAACGATTTTATCGTAACAAATGATTTCGGCGTGATGTTTGGACAACCAGTCGATACCAACGATAACGTCGAAACTTCCGATTTCAACGGGCATAAGATCGATTGAAAAGATTTCGTTGGCTAGGTTTAAAGGGTGCAATTAGGTATCACACTATCGGTTTGTATGAGTTTACCGTTCGCTAGTTCTACAGTGTACTTAACATCTAAAGCAGCAGGTGCGATATCAAGTAGAGGGCAAAACTCATCAGAAATAAAGCTTCTATCAGCACCCGTATCAAAAAAAAATAGAAGCAGATAAGTTGTTGAGGAGGAACATACCCGTGACCACATTCGGGTCCTGACGGGCATCCCCGGAGTTGAGTACGAACGCTCTTCCCCTTGCGTAGTTGTTGTTGTTGCTCTTGTTCTTGTTTTTAGGACATTCGTTTCTGAAGTGTCTTGCTTCCCCACACCCAAGGCAGGATTTGGGTTGGTTGGAATTGTTGTGAGAGGCGTTGTTGTTGGATTTGGGGGCTCGGCAATCTTTAGTCAAGTGCCCGTACCTCCTGCAGTTGTTGCAGAGAGTACTGCATGGACCGTCGTGGTGGTAGTTACACTTGGAGCAGTATGGTCTGTCCCCAGTGTATCTACGCTTGGGTTCAGAATTTATAGTGTAAACTTGGATGGCATTGGATTTCTTTTTCAGGTTGTTGTGGTGTTCAGACGATTTGCGTTTGTTGTTGGAGGAGGAGGATGTGTCGGATGCCTCACGGCTGACAACCATGGACATGAGTTCATGGGCTAATTGGATTGCACTTTCGACGGTGGTTGGCTTTGATGAGGTGACATCCCCCTGGATATTTTTCGGGAGGCCGCAGATATACCTTTTGATGCATTTTTCCTCCGGATCAACCAAACTCGGGCATAACAAAGCGAATTGCTGGAATTTGGTGGTATACCTAGCAATGTCAGTTCCCTGCACTGTCAAGTGCCAGAATTCTTCCTCTAGATGGTGCAGTTCTTCTTCGGGACAATATTTTCCCCTAAGCTTTTTCTTCAGTTCAGCCCAAGGAAGTCGGTTTGCTATCTCAATGTAACACCCCCAAAATCACTGTTTAGCGGAAGCAAGCTTTGGGGTGCTACTAATCAAATATCACAGCACAAAAGTAAAGCAAACGACATCTATATGCAACGTTTGTAAATAGTTACATTTCCCATACATAAAATGTTTGAAACATATCGTTTCTGGTTACAAAACGAAGTTCCCTAGAGTCCGCGTATAAGGCGGGAGATTCTATTACATAATCATAATAAATACAAAAGATAATGCTAAGAATCTCCGTTAAATGCAAGGTAGAAATCATGCGACTCTAGCTAGTATCCTGAGGGAAATCCTACTCCATCTGTGTACCTGAGATACAAAGCTAAAAAGGTCAACACGAATGTTGGTGAATCTCACAGGTTTGTAAATAATGTAAGTATTTGAACACAAGATTTCATCAGTAAAGCCCGCAGGCGTAAATTAGGTATTTGTAATCCCGCAATTGTAAAGTAAGTAAGTTATACCGTTGCCATGAGGCTCATAATCGAAGCTTAACCCGTAAATAATAATTTGCTCCCGTGACATGCTCGAAATTGAGCAAGCATAAGTAACGAATGATAGTCGCCCGTTTATACAGAACGGTTCGTGGTAGCGCTACTACCCCGGGCGGGGAGGGTCATTTCCCTAAAGGATCCATTAACTAGTGTTCGCGCTTAAGTACATAACTAACGATATATGATGGAGAGACTTCCGTAAAAGTAATTAACTCATGCAATCCCGTACAGTAAAATGATTAGTTCGTACTTGTGTTCAAGAAAATAAGCAATGTACCTCACCCCGTAAGTAAAACAGTAAAAGTGGGGCTATGAGACTCACCTGAGTCCAGTAAATACGTATGTGTAATCAACCAGGTAAAGCGGTTGTAAGTCTGTGTATCGATTCTCAGAACCCTGCAACCTTCTGGCGTCCGAAATGCACAAGGTTGTAAGTAACAAGTAAACGAGTTGGTGTCTTAAAAGGTCACCCATGCTAGTTGTCCACTCAACTAGGACGTGTCCAAGTGTTTGTTTAGTAAACCGTTTGTATTTTGAAAACAAGTATGGCCCGTTGGTGACGGTTTGTAAAAATAATCCGAGAGTGTTATTATTATGTGTATCGTTTTATTAAAATCGTATCTGGGATTTAAATTCGGAAAATTGGTCAGGTCGGGTTATGGACTGAAATAGTGGTGCGAATTGAGTTCGCGAGGCGAGCTGTGTTCGCGAGGCGAGCTGAGTTCGGCTCACAAGGCAGTAGGCTGCGAACTGAATTCAGTTCGCAACACAAGGTTCGGTTCGCAGGTCGACTCGCAGGTCAACTCGCAGGTCAACTCGCAAGTCAACTCGCAGGTCGACTCGCAAGTCAACTCGTAGGTCAACTCGCAAGTCAACTCGTAGGTCGACTCGCAAGTCAACTCGCAAGTCAACTTGCAGGTCAACTCGCAGGTCGACTCGCAGGTGGGTTCGGTTCGCAGTTGGGTTCGCGAGTTCAGTTTTCGGTTCGCAGTTGGGTTCGCCTCGCAGGACGAACAGATCTCGGTTCGCAGAACGAGCTGTTCGAACACTTATCTATGAAAATGCATTTTCAAGTCGATTTTTAGGCAAATCTTTGTTGAGTAAACGTTCTAGCATGTAAATAAAAGCTTTCTAAGTAATTACATCGAGTTTTAAAGTGTTTCATACCAAGAATCAAAAATGGAGAAGATGAAGATGAGGTAGAAGATGATGGTGGTGATCTTGGTGTTCTTGCTCCCTTGATGATGAAGATGACCGATTATGAGGATGAAAAGGGTGTTATCTTTGCAGTTTTTAGAGAGAGAGAGAGAGGAGGATGCAAGGTAGAGAGGGATGGGAGAAAAATGGGTGGATGTGTGTGTGTAAATGAGATGAGGTGAGGAAGAAAGGGGTTAAAAGGGTTGGGTTCGCGGGTTTGGTGGGTTGGGTTCGCGGGTTTGGGCTAAACCCATTGGGTCTCGGTCTCGTGAACTCATTGTTCAGATCTTTATGTTACATTCCGTGATTGTCTAAATGTTGTTCCGTGTTTCGTGTTTAAGTATATCCAAAATATTTTAACTGAAGTGTTTTATCAAAACACTAAATAACGAGTTATAGAATTATGATTTGAATTGTTTTCGCTTGAATCACGCGCTTCGTGCGTGTTTGTCGTGTACAGAGTTTTTTTTTTTTTTTTTATCAATAAGAAATACTTGGAATATATTCTCACAATATATTAATGTAAATGACGTTTGTTTGGATAAATCCACCTTATTATAAAGTTTTGTCACCAACGTCCATTTATTAATGTCGGACCTCGTCCGGTTCATAAGTGTACGATTTAAATTAGATCGCGTAAGCGTGCATGTATTCACACCATAATGTTACCTTTATTTAGAGTATTATAAAACTAAATACACGTAGATTTCAAGTAATTTAGGCACAAACCAAAAGTCCTAAATTGGCGGTTGTTAAATTCTCCCCTTGTTAGGAGAATTTCGTCCCGAAATTAGCTCGAAGTCGTGGTGTCGGTAGGAGTAGAGTTTATGAACAAAATGTGGGTATCTCAGTCTCATTTGGTCTTCTTGTTCCCAGGTGAATTCAGGACCACGCCTCAAATTCAACCTGACTTTAACAATGGGAATACGACTTTGTTTCAGTTCTGTGACCTCGCGGTTTTATGATTTCCATAGGCTCCTCGACAGAATGAGGATCATCATCCATTTGTGTTTCGTCGAGCGGTAAGGTTAGTGTCTCATCAGACAGGCATTTCTTTAAGTTAGAAAATGGGGGAAATGGGATGTACGCTACTGAGTTCAGGAGGTGGCTGCAGTCGATAAGTCACTGGACCAATCCTGTACCAAAGTTCTGTTCTGTCATTCGTAAAGAATCCCAAACACATTAACAAGGCAGCTAATGATCAAATAAAAGCTCAATCCCTAATTTGCCTAGTTGTAGTTACATGTTCACGGGTCGTTGTCGGTTAAATCCCGTAGTTGCTTTAATGTCGTTTCGCGTTATATGGTAAGGTATATCCGAAATCTATTCGAGATAGTAGTACGTACGTCTTCTAAGAAGGCATTGAAGCATATTTAGTGTTGTCATAAATGTCTCCGGTTCCCTTCCTCCCCTTGTTAGAGAGAGAGAGAGAGAGAGAGAGAGAGAGAGAGAGCTACTAATGTGTGTAGACCGTTACGTCCCATGGACGGGGTCGGTCGGTAAATCAGTGGGGTATAGTTACAATTTGTACTAGTAGCCTACAGTAGTTTGTGACTTACACCGCATTCGTAACAGTGGTGATAGTCTGTAATGTCGGAGATTGAATTATTTCTAGAGGTATAACGTACCTGTAGTAGTGTTCGTGTCATGCTTGGCCTCGGGGATGCCATCTGTAGTAGTTAGTAGTGGACAATTTATCTTTTTATGCCCAGTATTTCCACACTTGAAGTACAACCCCAATGCTTCCGAGCTTGTGTCCTTTCGAGGGAATTTGCAATTCTGGACCTGGTGTTCAAACGCGTTGCATCTGCCGCAAGGAAGGAGGCATTGTCCCTTATGATGGTGTTTGCATCGGGTGCAGTAGGGTAGATTTCCCTTATACGCTTTCCCCTTAGATTCAGTAGTGGGGGTTTGAGTTATCTTTGCCCTTTTTGTCCGGGGCTGAGTAATGTCTGTGTTGGAGTTCCCTCCCGGGTTCTTTTTGAGGGTTGCCGGTTGAGCTTCGGTGTCCTTTTCCACAGGGACGCTAGCTTGAGCTTTTTGTGATAACGGGTCAGAAACTAACTGGAGCACATCTCCCAGCGTTGGGCACAAGTGTCTTAATTGTTCCCAATAGAATTCTAAGGTTCGCAGGCGCAGTCCTTGCTCGTGGGTGAGTCGGCATAGACCGGTGATTTCCTCCTGAACAGTAGTTAGTTGATTGCGTAATGCCTTCATCGTTTGTCCGAATGCTTAGAGTGGTCAGTGTTTACATTGACAATGATCGGAGCGGTAACCGTAGGAGGAGTGGCGATGGTAGTGGTCGTGATATGGTTATCAGTAGCAGGGTTTGAAAGGGAGTCTGCTCGGGTTATTTGGGTAACTTCTGTGACTATGGTCTGAGGTGGAAAGTCTCGGAGTCCTCCTGGGTGTGCCGTTTCTTCCAACGGTTCTTCACTCACTGGCTCGATGTCGCCTTCGAGGGTAAGTAGGTAAGGGAACATTGTCCGATCCTCACCGTGTTGATCATCATCAGACATGTGACTACCAGCGGAGTAACCTGTCATTTCCTACGAAATGGGGGTTTTCATCAACACGAAGTTTTGACGTTGGCATTAAGCATGGTATAATAGCAATCATGGGATCGCGAGTATAAAACTGTATTCTAGTGAAAACAATAAAAGTACAAATGGTTTTCTCCGAACAGGCGATTTGTGGTGCAGTTTTCGGACAGACGACACATAAAGATAGTAGCCCCATGGGTCCCGATCCCAACCGGCGTGGGATATATGGGGAAAGAGTCTGTTTGTTACGTTTATGGTGTACTGAAGTATTACATCTTTCAGCCTACTCGGGGTTTGCTTATCCTAGGTCGTGCCTATGATCTATAACAGTGAATCATCAAGCAGTCAGCAAGGTTTATCAGTCATGTAATATAGGGTAATCAGGTTGATTAGGTGTGAACCGTAATTGTATTTAGGTTTAGGGTCTTGATGATTGTCCTCAGCATTGAAGGTAAAAGCTCTGCCCCGTGCACGGTTGTTGTTGTTCTTTGGTTTTGGAGCATAGGTCTTAGTAGTCGCGGATTCTGCCGAATTCGATCTAGAGGATAGGGTTCCCATCTGGTTTTCTTTTATTATTTTTATTAAGGGATGAGGCTGGTGTCTCGCGGCGTACGATCATAACCAGGAGTACGTGTGCCATACGTTTAGCTCTCTGGATGTTTGTGGGTTTGGGTGAGACGAAGTTTTCCGGGATGTTCTCGGGGAGTCCACGAATGTACCCCTAGATACGTTAGTGTTCTGGGTCTACCATAGCAGGGTGGAGAAGGGCGAATTGTTGATACCCAGTGGTATATCCAGTGATATCGTTGTAAGTGTGTCGTCGTGAAGGCATCGTGTTTGTACAATTTAGAGAAAAGAGATGAGTGGGTGGGTTGTAAGAGGTTGTGGTGTGTCACACAGGTGTAAATAGTGAGGCAATCTTTAGTAGTCCTAAGTGATGGTCATATTGTGAAACGAGAAAATCAAGGGCCCTTAAAGACCGGAGTTCAAAGATTCTCAAATTTTGAAGTTTCAAGAGGGTATCAAGAGTTCGTTAATCATTCGATCGATTTCCAAGTGCTTTATGCTGGATAAGGTGGGGATTCTATATACTTATTGGGGTCAGGGTGTTTTAGTATTGCACAAGTCAGGTGATCTTGCACAGATAATAAATCTAAGAATCAGGGTGATTCGTAGTCATTACATCCGATTGTTCGTTTACAAAATTTGTCGGGCAGTGCTACCCCCGAACGAATGCCATAACATTTTACATAATGCAATAATACAATCATCTAGTCATAAGTATTCAATACGTTTTGTGGTTCCTACAACCCTGCTTTACACAGATTTGGCAAAATGGTTATAGTCACTATCTAGCTAGTCCTAAGTAGGCTTCTGATCACTTGGAACTTCATTCCACGTACATGTCGCGTGGGTAATAGTGTTCGGTGAGTAGGTCTTGGTAACACGGCGGTGCACGGTAAAGTGCATCTTCTTCCACCTGCCTTCCTCCCAGTCGTTTGACCCACTTTTTCGTCTTCCTAGTGAAGTTTGCGGCCACCCTCTTCCAGTGGTGTAATTTGTCCTTAACCTTTCGAGTGACGGACCTCTTCATGATCCTCAGTTCCTTCTCATAGTCCTGACACTTGTATTTCAGCTCCCACGTATGATTATTCAGTTCAATTGTCTGCTCCATGACTCGTTCATAAGCCTCTACGTCGATTATTCCGAAGTTTTGATTCTCGTTTTCCTCGACCCCGAATACCTCTTCGGGTGCGTACTCCCCATCGAGGTAGGTGTATTGTACTTGTTCCTCCTGAATCTGGTCTGAGTCAGATGGGTATTCTTCCATAGCTGCGCTTGACCTATTGCTGGAGAGATCCTATAAAGCGCAAAGAGGATAAAGAATGTCTCAGTGGTTATATTCCTGGCTAGTACTAGGTGTTCCGTTCATACGAATGACGAAGTTTTATTCTATGATATTGGAGGGATTTCGTGTGATAGGTTGGGTCGCCGTTGCTATAAACGCATGGGCGTGTTAACACAGTGGGTGCCACTACTGTTGTCGGTAAGTGCTAGATTTTTGCTGTCGAAATAGTGAGTCGTTCTAACTGGATGTTGATTTCCCATTTCCATGGTCGTAGGTCATATTGTGCTTCTTACAGTCGAGGAGATAGTACAGGCGTGAAGCCTATCCATTTATATACACAGTACCTATAATAGTCTAACAGCGTAGCAAGTAGTATTCGGTCTCGTTTCTCTCGTGGTCAGAGTTAACTAGTGTATTCCTGTTCAATATAACCCCTTTCAAGCTTCACATCATCTTTCCTTAATTGTACATAGTTGATCAGGCTATGTTAAATTAACGTCGTATGATGTGATTCCCGAACCAGTCATACCTAATGAGGAAATACTGCCTAAAGGTCATAGTCTAGGCCCACTAAATGCAACCTAGTTCGCTATAACCTTAGGCTCTGATACCAATCTGTAACACCCTCGAAATTGAGCAAGCATAAGTAACGAATGATAGTCGCCCGTTTATACAGAACGGTTCGTGGTAGCGCTACTACCCCGGGCGGGGAGGGTCATTTCCCTAAAGGATCCATTAACTAGTGTTCGCGCTTAAGTACATAACTAACGATATATGATGGAGAGACTTCCGTAAAAGTAATTAACTCATGCAATCCCGTACAGTAAAATGATTAGTTCGTACTTGTGTTCAAGAAAATAAGCAATGTACCTCACCCCGTAAGTAAAACAGTAAAAGTGGGGCTATGAGACTCACCTGAGTCCAGTAAATACGTATGTGTAATCAACCAGGTAAAGCGGTTGTAAGTCTGTGTATCGATTCTCAGAACCCTGCAACCTTCTGGCGTCCGAAATGCACAAGGTTGTAAGTAACAAGTAAACGAGTTGGTGTCTTAAAAGGTCACCCATGCTAGTTGTCCACTCAACTAGGACGTGTCCAAGTGTTTGTTTAGTAAACCGTTTGTATTTTGAAAACAAGTATGGCCCGTTGGTGACGGTTTGTAAAAATAATCCGAGAGTGTTATTATTATGTGTATCGTTTTATTAAAATCGTATCTGGGATTTAAATTCGGAAAATTGGTCAGGTCGGGTTATGGACTGAAATAGTGATACGAATTGAGTTCGCGAGGCGAGCTGAGTTCACGAGGCGAGCTGAGTTCGGCTCGCAAGGCAGTAGGCTGCGAACTGAATTCAGTTCGCAACACAAGGTTCGGTTCGCAGGTCGACTCGCAGGTCAACTCGCAGGTCAACTCGCAAGTCAACTCGCAGGTCGACTCGCAAGTCAACTCGCAAGTCAACTCGCAGGTCAACTCGCAAGTCAACTCGCAGGTCAACTCGCACGTCAACTCGCAAGTCAACTCGCAGGTCAACTCGCAGGTCGACTCGCAGGTGGGTTCGGTTCGCAGTTGGGTTCGCGAGTTCAGTTTTCGGTTCGCAGTTGGGTTCGCCTCGCAGGACGAACATATCTCAGTTCGCAGAACGAGCTGTTCGAACACTTATCTATGAAAATGCATTTTCAAGTCGATTTTTGGGCAAATCTTTGTTGAGTAAACGTTCTAGCATGTAAATAAAAGCTTTCTAAGTAATTACATCGAGTTTTAAAGTGTTTCATACCAAGAATCGAAAATGGAGAAGATGAAGATGAGGTAGAAGATGATGGTGGTGATCTTGGTGTTCTTGCTCCCTTGATGATGAAGATGACCGATTATGAGGATGAAAAGGGTGTTATCTTTGCAGTTTTTAGAGAGAGAGAGAGGAGGATGCAAGGTAGAGAGGGATGGGAGAAAAATGGGTGGATGTGTGTGTGTAAATGAGATGAGGTGAGGAAGAAAGGGGTTAAAAGGGTTGGGTTCGCGGGTTTGGTGGGTTGGGTTCGCGGGTTTGGGCTGAACCATTTGGGTCTCGGTCTCGTGAACTCGTTGTTCAGATCTTTATGTTACATTCCGTGATTGTCTAAATTTTGTTCCGTGTTTCGTGTTTAAGTATATCCAAAATATTTTAACTGAAGTGTTTTATCAAAACACTAAATAACGAGTTATAGAATTATGATTTGAATTGTTTTCGCTTGACTCACGTGCTTCGTGCGTGTTTGTCGTGTACAGAGTTTTTTTTTTTTTTTTTATCAATAAGAAATACTTGGAATATATTCTCACAATATATTAATGTAAATGACGTTTGTTTGGATAAATCCACCTTATTATAAAGTTTTGTCACCAACGTCCATTTATTAATGTCGGACCTCGTCCGGTTCATAAGTGTACGATTTAAATTAGATCGCGTAAGCGTGCATGTATTCACACCATAATGTTACCTTTATTTAGAGTATTATAAAACTAAATACACGTAGATTTCAAGTAATTTAGGCACAAACCAAAAGTCCTAAATTGGCGGTTGTTACACTCAATGCCCACAGAGTTTGCGTCGGTGTTCCACCATGTAAGTGCACCTTCCTGGAAGGTGTAGGCAGCAAACTTGACTTTGTTATCCTCCATACAGTTACAGAGGTTGAAGACGGATTCCATACTTTCAATCCATCTGATTAGGCCAATAGCACCTTCCGTGCCTTTGAAGTAGAGTGGTTTGCAGCTAAGAAAATCCTTGTAAGAGCAAGGTTTGATAACAAGGGTATTGACTGGGGTTTCCTCATTACTTCGAGAGTTTTGAGGTGAATCCCGAGCAGCCAAGGCATCGGCTACTGCTCGAGATACGATAGCAGCAAGTTCGGCATCACTGTAACTTTTTCTCTTTGGCGGCATGATTCTTCAAGAGAGAAACAAGAGGCACGTGAGAAGTTGTACCAGAATGATAATTCAATAGATGTACATATATTAAAGTGGCAATATACAACATCACAAAGTGAAAATTAACAATGTAAGATAGTCGAGAGAAATTGTCGATTGATATTGCGATGTTAAACGATTACAGACAATTTCGAGTTACGTGTCCCAAAAGTTACAGGATTAGATTTTTAACAAAAGGTGCCGAGAATTGTTACATCCGGTCGAATTACATAGGTCCTACAAAAGCATGATAAAGTACAGATTTAGCCTAAGCTAATCCTGACGCAGATTGAGTTGTGGCAGCAGTGTAGTGAGATGGTCTACAGATTCTGCAAGTCTGCTAACCATTCGGAGGGCGTCCTCGGTTTCCCTTAGACGTGACTCGCACTGATCCAGCCTTGATTGTAGGATGGAGATTTCATTTCGGTTGCCAATCACTTGATTGTGGATAATCTCCATAGTTTTGATGGTTTCACCCAGACGGTTGTCAAGGGTGTCCATGTGGTTGACGGTATTTTCGTGATCTTCGGAGACTTGATTGATACGTTCGAGTGATGTGAGTCTCCAGTTTTCGTTGGTTTCTTGGAGTTCAATATCCATAGTATTAAGTCGTTGCTCGGTGTCAGTGTAGCCTAGTGGCTAAGTCCGACAAAGTGAAGTGAGTGGGGTATGGGTCAGCTCGAGGCAACCTGGTGTTCCTCCTAGCCACCCTTGGGTTTCGCGATACATACGGATGAGAGCGTGACGAATTGGGTGGTGTGTTTGCCATTCTGAGATAAAGCGTTAGAAAGAATGAGGCCTATATTCATATAATACATATATAATATAGCCTAAGATATGGAGCGTGAGCGAGGCCTATCTATGTATGTATATATATATATATATATCACATAATAGCCTAAAGTATCTAACACAGACATGTTTGAGTCCCGGTTCTCTCAAGGTCAGAGTCAACTAGTGTATCCGGTTCAGTCATGACTCCTTTCAGACTTCACATCATATTCTTTTAATTGTACATAGTTGATCAGGCTATGTTAAATTAAACCAATACGATGCAGTCACTGAACCTAATCATACTTAATAAGGAATACTGCCTAACGGTCATAGTCTAGGCCTACTAAATGCAACCTAGTTCACTATAACCTTAGGCTCTGATACCAATCTGTCGCAGCACCAAATTCGGGTTGCGGAAGCGAATCGGGTCGGGGCGCGACTAATCAATAATCACAAGCACAAAGATATAATGAACGACCACTAAAAGCGTCATTTTACATTGTGTTGATAAAACCAAAGTTTACATCAAAAAAAATATTGTTTACATTAGCTCAGTTCCTTGAAATTGAGAGATTTACATTACATAATTACTTTATACAAAATATAATAATGCAACTAAATCTCTGATTGATTGAATGAAGACTCGAGCTAATGAAATCCTGATTGGGCAGCCAATCTACTGCTGAGTACCTGTGATACATGCTAAAATGGGTCAGCGAAATGCTGGTGAGCTCACAGGTTTGTATGTCAACACATATTTGTATGAACCGCAAGATTTAACTGAATTTAAAATGCAATTAAGCAAAATAAAAGTTATACAGCCATGAACACATAGTCTGAGCTTAACTTGAGTGTCAGGTCCAATTAAGGAAACCTAACTGAGTGCCTCCTACGAGTGCCTAATCTACACTCGTCTTCCCAAATGCTAATACGTCCGTTTGATCAGATAGTGCGTGCTAACCTGGACGAAGATTGTCAATCCTATATGATATCATATACTAACATTCATGCTACATATGTATTACCAAACTATGTTGTGGAGGGCTTTGAAATGATTAGTGAAAACAACTCATGTAGTATTTGATTTGTATTGTACTTGCATTCATATTGTAAAACAAAACGAGCAATGTAATCACACCCCTGATGAAAATCGTAAAATAAACTTGTTTGATTAGCCATGAATTGATATCCGAAGACTTGTAACCTGAGGGTGTCCAAGACACTCGATGGTTATAAACATGAGTAGGTATCTCGAAAGACTGCCTTTGTAGTTGTTCGTCCAACTAGAATGTCCACATTACTACGATTTGGTTGATTGAATTGTCCAAATTTCTACGATTTGGTAGATTTGATCATCCAAATTACTATGATTTGGTTGTTTAAATTGTCCAAGTTACTACGACTTGGTTGATTGGTTTATATTTTGAAAACGTGTACGACCCGTTGGTGAATCGGTTGTAATAAAAATCTCATTATCATTATTATGATTTCAAAGTGTTATGCTTGAAAACATGTTCCAATGTGTTTTAGGAGTCGTATCGTATAAAGGTTTGAGGTTATATAAGCTCAAACTTAGTATAAAGGGGTTTGCCACTTTCTATTTTTAGCGTCACTTATAGCGACACTTAGGGTTTATGCGACACTCAGGAAGTGTCTTATAAAATGAGAAATTCTGAGGTACCAGCATCACTTGAGGAAGTGACGCATGAGATGTGACACTTAAGCAAGTGCCGGGTGTGAGAGTCGGATAAAGGTGTTAAGCGTCACTAGGCAAGTGACGGTACAAATTAGATTTAGGTTATAGGCGTCACTTAGGCAAGTGATGCTAGAAGTGTCGGTAAGTAGTGTTAGACGTCACTGGACAAGTGACAGATGTAAGTGTCGGGAAAAAGGGGTTTTATGCGGCACTTAGGCAAGTGACGAAAATTTAGGGTTTTATGCGTCACTTAATGCGGCACTTAAATGATGCACGAAGTGACGCTATACTGGTCTGGCATATGCGACACTTATGTCTGTTCGACGGATTTTGAGCCAAAAACGTGTTTTCCGGTTTCCGTTTGGTCCGATTCTTTTACCCAACCCTTAGATGGACATTTCAAGCTATTACAAACAACAAACAAGTGAAAATAAGTAAAATCGGAGAGTTTTGGGATTTGTCGGAAACTTACAAACTTAACGCCGGAGAAATCCGAAAAGATGGAAATGTAGATCGTGACGAGGTGGTCGTTTTTCTTCAAAGGAGCAAAGTGATTCGAGGTTATTTGATGGTGTTATTTGATGGAAATAGATGGTGGTGGTGTGGTGGTGTTTTGAGAGAGAAAATGAAGAAAAGTAAGAAAGAGAGAGATGGAAATGATCAAATGAGGGTGGGGAGGGGGTTAGGGCAGATTTTTGGGGAAGTTAGGGAAGGGAATCTCCCAAAATTTAACCCCCGTGTTTGCTCTCTGTGCGGTGTTCGTTTCCCTGATCGTTTAATCGTATAAATACTTATTTTAAAATACGAATATTTATTAAGGTTTTTTGTTGAAGTATATCATCAAATACTTTTACTTGGGTTATAAAATATAACTTATTCTCGTTTCAATTATTCGCGCGTTTATTATTTTAATCGCGTAGAGGTTGTTTGTACGATACCAATTTGAGTTGAAATATTATTTAAATAATATTTTGAATAAAATAGAGTTATTAAACAATATCATATTATTTAATAAAATTGTTCACCAACGTCCGTATTAATTGAACCGAATTGCATTCGATTTGATTGAAACTTGTACGATTTAATCAAATCGCATACTTGTATATATTTAACAATATATATATATTGATACTTTAGTTAGCCTAATGGAGCACTAATTACATGTATTACACTTGATTAGGCACTAATTACTAGTACTAATTTGATGGGTGTTACAGTCGATGCACACACAAAACTCACATATAACAAATTCTAATTTTCAATTCCAAAAAAAGGCATTTGGAGCTTCCAGCGACGGAATATCCGGAAACATATTCGGCGGAACCATTTCCAGCAATGACATTGGTATACAACGACTACTGTACCACCACAACTGCGACTGTGCGCTTCATAAATCGGGCGAAAATCACTGCTCTCACGCTACGTCACTTTCGAAAGTTTCGTAGCACTGGTTTGTACCAATAATAAGGCGGGTTTTGATCGATGAAGATGATGGTGAATCATTGGAAGGATGGTGATAACAGTGATATTTACCATTTGATTAATGGAAATTCAATGTTAGTATAAATTCGTTCTATTCTGGGGTTTCTTTTTTCCTAAATTTCATATTTCGTTATCTTTAGTGGCTCTTTATGTCACACCCCAAAAATCGGTAATTTCGTTTAGCGGAAGCATTAGTATTAAGCGGGGCGTGACTCGATCCAAACAAATAATACAAGAGCATATGGTTATCGCAGAACGTCTAATATATTAAGATGCCATTAAAAGTTTTACAAACATTTCAGCCTTATCGAGGCGTCAGAAGCAGTATTATAAATTTCGCAGTTTTACAAAAGTACATTGTTCAAAAGATGGCATCCTAAGTTACAGGGCAGGTGCGGTTCCAAAATGCATGTGGTCTCGCAGCATGGCTAATTCCCTGAAAAACATATTTAAAACGTCAACATAATTGTTGAGTGAATTCACAGGTTTAAGACTCTATCGTAAATCAGTTTGATAAAAATGCATCAGTAATTCAATATGTGGCATCGAAGGCCTCTTGTACGATTATTTAAATGTTGAAACGCTGACTGTGATCCCTCAAAGGCTAGCTAGGCCTAATGAGTTAATATGCCGAAACTAAGCCTATAACCAAACCACGACATAACAATCGTTGCCTTGGACAAAGTAATATACGATCCTGGTCGCGAACAATGTCGCTAGTTAGCGCGACTAACTAAGATAATCAGTGGGGGAATGTCAATCCGATAGTACTATCCGTATATTTAGTGGCTAGAGTCACCTAGTTAATGGTTATAGTCATTGCAAGCAAAGGACTTATATGCTACAACTTGTGAACTTAGGCTCCCATAAAGATGCAAGTCAGTTTCCAATAATCGCATAAATCAGTTATATGTTTTCCACCCCAACATTTGAAAGTATTAAAACAGTAAAATAGGGGCTGTGAACTCACCTGAGTCCGAGCGTGCTAGCAAATCAAGTTTAAGTATTTGATCCCAATAAAATCTCTTTATGCCCTAAATGCGTAAGGTTAAATTAATAACAGTAGACGTTTTAATAGACCGTCTATACCAAGTGTTCACTTCACTTAGAGTGTATACGACACGATGTGATCAATTATAGTTTTGCTACAATGTTCAAGTTATGTATAAGGCCTCAACATATTATTATTCACTATATAATATGCTAATTATTGATTTGTAGCATATATATAAAATTAATTTGTAATAAATCGGTCCTTGCGGTTTCTCGGCATTTATATTAATCATGATATCTAAAGTATATTTTTATCATAAAGTCCCCTTATTTACAGAAGGTTTACATCAGTCCACAAGTTTCACCACTTGGCGGTTTTAGTCCTTGTTGTTTCTATTTTGTCATTTTCGGTTAATATGTTCGGTTTCTTTGATTTCTACCGTGTGTTTTAGATTCCCGACAAATTTTATCATGGTTTCTACCTGTGGTCACTTAAGTTAATATTATTAAGTTTATAGTCCCCAACTTTCTGATTTTACACTATTAGTCCCTAAAGTTTCAATTATCTCGTTTTTAGCCCAAAAGTTCGGTTTGTTGACTTGTAACTATACAATCTTTGGTTTTAATACACCAAACTATAATTTAGACTTTATATTTATGTACTTACTGATTTTTATCATCTCAGCCCATAACTTATAGTTTGTACGCGTTTAGTCCCTATAATTGTGTTTATTCCATATCTAGCATGATACTTTGGTTTGTATGTGTTCAACCACAAGGTTATTATTCTAAATCATCCTTAACATTATTTTATGTGTATGTTACTGATATGAACAGCCCAGGTCCAAGGTTTTAGGTTTGTACGGTTTTAACCCCTTTACTTTCATTTTTGTCGTTTCTTGCATAATGTTTCGGTTTAGTAGGGTTTAACCATATGGCTATTGTTTTAAAACATCATTAACATTAAATTAAGTCTAAGTTACTGATATGGTCAGCCCAGGTCCAAGAGTTCTCATTTTTACATGTTTAGTCCCTTTACTTTTATTTATTTCATTCCTAGCGCAAGATTTCGGTTTATTAGGGTTTGATCACATGATTATTGTTCTAAGTCATGGTTTAAGCTTAAATACACTTAAGTTACTGATTTTTCATGTTCAAGGTCAGAAACTTTCTGTTTTTACAAGTTTGGTCCTCCTAGTTTCCATTTTTCCACTTTTAACCTCATAGTTTAGTTTTCTTGGTTTCTAACCACAATGGTTTGGTTTTTAACACTTAGATCCATGTTTTAACATGTTAATACATCATTAATATTATTTTTAACATTTCAGTCCTCCAAAGTCAGATCTCACACTTTTAGTCCCTTAAGTTTTGTCTTTGTCATTTTCCACCCAAAAGTGTGTTTAGCTAACTTTTAAACTACAAAGTTTATGTTTTTACAAGTTTATTGTGTATCTTAGTTCAAAATAATTATTTCAACATAAATGAAAGTTTATTACATGTTTGAGAAGTTTAAAGTATATAATGCATGTTTTTACACTTTTAAAGTTTCTTGACTTGTTTATAAACTTTATTTTTATAAAACTTGCTAGTTAACATTTTTAAAAGATGAAGTAAGTGTTTTAAAATATATTTTAGTGTAAGTGAACATACTTAGTATAAACACATATATATAAGAAAATAAAAGTTTAAGAAAAGTTCCTTACAAAGTTTTAAAAATGGAAGTTTGAGATAAGTAAGAACTTTGTTTCTTGATGTAGATTTCTCTAGCTCCAACTCCTTGTGTTTAGCTTGTTTTACCCATGGAAATGTGATGGTGCAAGTGTTTGTGGGTGTTTGTATGCTTAAAGTGTGTTATTTTTGTGTTTTGAGGTGGTGGTTCATGGTGGTTTGTGGTGTTTTATGGTGGTGTGTTTAGGAAACAAAGTGAGAGGAAGGTGGTGGTGATGTTGGCCGTAGGTTTCAAGGGGGAGAAGAGGGGAGAGTTTGTGTGTGAAGACTTGTGAGAATTGAGTGAATGAATGGATGAATGATGCATGTAAGGGTATGGTATGCATGTAGAAGGAAATGGCCATGAGGGGGGGCCTAGGGGTGTTTGGCCGGCCAAAGGGAGGGGAGCAAGGGGGGGCCCTCTTGGTTTCCATGTTGTGGTTAAGTGTTAGATGTTTAGGTCATTAAGTGTTAATCTTGATTAATTAGGTGCTAATCTTGTACTTATAGTGATTTAGTGATAATTAAGGTAGATTAAGGTCATTAGAATATTAGAATTTGACATTACTAATTTTTATGCCTTTTTAACATTTGTTTGTTTGATTACTTACATTGTTTAACTTGCCGTTGTGTGTCTCTCGGTTCACACGCGCGTTTAAAAGTTAATTAACGTGGTTACGCGTATACATATATGTAACTTGCTATCCGTTTTATAATGACTACTATTTTTATTCAAATAGATTTATGTTATATACTTGGCTTGATCACAATCGTTCGTGGGTGTCGGTCTCTACCGAATGTTTGTGTAATTCATAATAATTACGTACGCGAATGCTTCGCGTATTAAAGCAAATATATTAAATCACGTAACAACGGGTTTGTGCTAGACTTTATTTGAAATTAAATTAAATTCACGTTGATTAGATAGGGAATTAGCCTAATATGCATGCGTTAAAACGTACGGAATTTACAGAATTTCTCGGGTTATCACACTTTATGTATTCTAATTTTTTTTATGTTCTGCTATGTACTCACTATTATTTATTGTTTGTCTTTGCATAAATCTTTGGTTGGATACCCGAATGAAGAGGATGCTGTAGTGCCATGGATCACGAATCGCAATTAGAATTTTATATATCTTGTGCCGAATACAAGATATATATCAATATATGAATAAGAGAACAAGAAGTATTCGATATCAAAATTTGCTTTTGTATTTCAAAAACACACAGAGAATGCTACGACAATGGTTACAAAAGACTTAGATACAAATGACAAAAACTAATCTATTTATAGACTAGCTTCTAAGCCTATGCGACAATGCTTTAAGTGAGTTGACTTTAGTCAATCCGTTAATGCTATTCACGGACTAACCAATTAATCCAACAATGACTATACACGGACCAATCTATTGTGTCACATCACTAACACTTAAACAGATCTTTAAACAAAAATAAAATCAAGCTTTAGACACTTTTGCTTCAACAAACTCCCCCTTGGATAATGCTTGATTTCTTGAAACTTTAAGCTTTATGTATATCCAGGCAAATTACAACCGGCATGAACACCTTGAGAACAACAAACTTCAACAACTCTTTGAAACTTCAAGGCCATGGCTTCATCATCAAAGGCATCATCATAGATAATCGGATTTACTAGAAGAACTTCAAGGTCATCTTTTGAGAGATTTATCAAACTCAAGGGATCGAACACATACAATCATTTCACGATTCCACATAATTTCTCCCTTGGTATCTCTATCATAACATGCAATCTCTGCTTCTCCCGTGCTTCCACTATACTTCCAATAACTCACGAATTTCCAAAAATTTACTGGAAGTTTTTCAAGTGGAATTCTTCTCAGACATTTTACCTTTGGATAAGTAATGATTACTCGTGGTTGATTTGAAATGGGTTCAATATCGAAATAATCCACAGTTCTCCTTGGAAACGTCTCTTTAACCCAAGTATATTTTCCTTTATTGCATTCACGAGAGAGAACTTCAGTCATCCAATTCATCAAACCATTTTTAGAATGATTTATAATATCAATTGAAGCAATATGATTGATTTCAGACTTTTGAAGTTTCTCAAGAGCTTTAAAAGTTGGATAAAAATATTGCAGCCCATCTGTTCTCTTGATGATAAACACTTTGTTATCATTATCATACTTCCATCTAATAATCCTTCCCACACATTCATGTCTTGGAATTTTGAAGAATTTTCTGGTCTTTATAATCTCAGGCTCAGGTTGTTTAGAAAACCACAAAGGAACTTTTTGTTCAGGTTCTTTTTCTTCGTCCGAATCAACCCAAAACCCTTCTTGAGAACACATATCAGACTTAACTTTTTCCGGATGTAGTTCATCTTCAGAATCTTCCCAGTCTTCAACATGTACATCATCAAAATCAGGCTCAAACCCTGGAGGAAATATTGGATCTTCAAATTCATCAAAATCATATTCACCATTATTACATAACTCCACAAATGGTACTAAATCTTCAACGATAATATTTAAAGGAGTAGGACATAGAATCTCTTATTCGTCAATACTATCTGATAACTCCTCTTGATCAAATCTTCGTGAAGATTCACCAATCTCAAACATAGAAGATTCACCCATATCATCAAACAAACTTTCAAGATATAAATCATTTAAATTTTTTCACCAAGATCATCAAACTCCATATCTTCAAAACTTGGTTCGGGAGTCAACACCAGAGCAGGAACAGAACTTATTAGTTCAACATTCAAAGGTTCTTCCTCTTCAACATTCTGAACTAATACCATTGCTTGAGAAAAATTTGGTTGATCACCATTATCATCATTTCCAGAATTATCAGAATCACTGTCATTATGTCCTTTAACATCATCATCATCATCATCATCATCAGATCCTTCATTTCCTTGATCATTTAATTCAGCATTTCCTTGATCATCATTATTCTGATCATTATCATCAACATCATCATCAATATCAGCAACTTCATGCACATTCTCCCCCCGATCACCTATTTTTTCTTTCAGAAGAAAGACTTCTTGTTCGAGTGATTCAATCCTTAAGGTCTGAGAAGCAATTTGTTGACCTTGATTAGCAATAAGAATATCCTGGGTGCCAATGCGTTGCAAAGCATGAAATAAATCATCTCGCAATTTATCCACCAGAGACATCAGAGGAGTCACAGCTCTTTGAAGAGAAGCATCGAGAGCTGACATACTCACAGTAGGAGTAGTTATGGTAGATGAAGTTCCAGCAGTTGTAGAAGATAAAGTAACAGGTATCGATGAAGGAATAGGAAGAGAAGTAGAAATACCAGATGTAGAAGAAATAACAGGCATTGATATAGAAGAAGAAGGCAGTGCTGAAGAAGTGACTGGCAAAGATTCAGAAAAATATATTGTAGAAGAAGTCACTGGTAATGAAGAAGAAGAAGATCCAGCTTCAGAAGATACAAGCAGCTTCCTTCTTTGAATAGGTCTAGACTCAGGAATATACTCAGGATCCTGTGCCTCTTCTCGTTGTCGTCTCAAGTCTTGTCTTTCTTTCTCAATATTTTCTTCAGTAAGTTATTGAGAAGCCAAAGATTCTTCAATAGTCTTAGGACGAATAGGTTCCTCATCCTCAGAACTAGATGATTCTATCTCAACAGGATGATCAAGATTTTGTTGAACAACATCATCAATCTCATGAACAATTTGAAGTTCATCTTCTCCTTGAACTGACTCCCCCTCAGCTGAAGCTTCCTCACTATCATCATCTGATTCCATTTGAATGTCAATCTGAGGCGGAAGAAAGTCATCATCAATGATATGCCCAAAGAGATCAACAGTTGGTGGTGTAGGTTTACCACGATAACTGTTACAGTCAACAAACACTCTTTTGGGAATTGGAGTATAATGCAAAATTTCTCCATGATATGTAATCCCTTGAATATGTTGATCAAAAATCAGTTGAAGAAATCGTGGGTACATGAAAAACCCGTCTTCATTGATGTTCCCAACCAAATTTTCAAAAATATATCTTGAGAAGTTATACGGAATGTTGAGTACCAAAGCTGTCATTAAACCAGCTAAGTGGTAACTCATTGCGTCAAATCCGGCTTTTCATGAAGATATACAACCAATCAATGTGTGAGCCAAGAACTTCCAATGTGGGCAAAAATGATTCTTCATAATCTGGACATCTTGTGGTCCTTTTATACAACCCATTTGGTGAAGACAATCATCAATAATATTTCGGGGAATATTATTTAAAGCATTTACAGAATCACCTAATTGTAAAGTATGTCGAATTAATTCCTCAGTGAGAACCAGAGGTCTTCCATCAACTATGGCTGTAATACAAGAAGGTTGAACATCCATGTGATATTCAGCAGAGACCCAGAAATCAGTCATATGATCCTCATAGATGTTGGCCACTGGAACCGTCAAAGCATGAGATATCCTTGAACGTAAAAGAAACCTAACAATAGGAAAGAATTTCCTGGTTTCAGGTTTATCTGGTTCCTCAAGTAGATAAGCTGTGGCATTGTGTCTCTTTTCAAAAACAACAGGCCATCGAAGCACATCAGGTTGTGCAGCAGCGATAGGATCAAGAGCTGCCATGGATATACAAATACAAACTGCACAAAGTATATGTTAAGCAAAGAACCTAAACATACTTTGAAAAATTTCAAGTCTCAAAATTCTGAAAATTTTCTAAGTGTTGAAAGTATGCGACAATAAGGACATTGAGCACTATTCATGCGACAATCACATTATTATATGACAATAGTTATACACAAAACACTGTTCATGCGTGAATAACATTTGTCGAAGAACTATTCATGCGTGAATAAGTACTGTTCATGCGATAATAATGAATTATCGTAACAAGTATTTAAAACAAGTCAAAGTCAACAAGTCAGATTCACGGAACACTGTTCATGCGTGAATAAGCTATTCACGCATCAAACCCTAATTCACTGTTCATCCGACAATAGATATTGTCGGACGATCTTAGAGTACTGTTCATGAACAGTGTATTTCGCACAATTTCAACGATTAAAACTTAATTACAAGGAGATAAAGAGGGAAAATTATAACAATAGATGCGGAATGATAAGGCGTTCAATTCTGTCGGAACAAAATCGAAAGAAACGAAACACACAGAAAGTAATCGAAGAAAATCAATCAGCAGCGTATTGTCGGATGTATATTGTCGGAGTGAAAATGATTTTGTCGGATAAAATAAAAGTGTGTAAAATTTCAAATTTTGAAATATTTAAACACTTTCCCCCTTTTTGTTATCCGTGAATAAGAGAAATTCGTGAATAAAATCTATCCGTGAATAACATCCGATATATAATCCGACAATAACTTTTAATGAAAACATTTTAATCAAATCAAATATACTTTGGATAAAATGCTAAACTATTTTAAAACTAAAAATTTGAAAAAAATGAAAAATCATTAAACTAAATATTTACAAACTATCATAACAAAAATAAAAGTAAAATATTTTTGTTGGGGTAATTCTCATGAGTTGGGATCATATTGAGATAAATGAATGTATTTATTTTTATTGTTTAGAAATGAAAGTCTATTTTGATTGTTAGTATTTTTAACCTCTTTAAATATACTTAGCATTAGTAAAACATGCTTTCTAAGAATCATTTTATATGTGATTATTGGTATTTATTGGTCTTTTCAAACACTTCTGCATTTAAATATCTTTAATTCTTTTATTATTTGCATGCATATTACTTTATATAATCTAAATAAAAATATACTTTTAAATTCATAATATATTAATATTTTCATATAGTGAGAATATGATGATATCTTTAGAAGTACACACATATGTTGAAATGACACTTAGTCACACATGTCATACCTCGGGTTGGACTTATAAACTGTATCACAGGTCTATACATCGTATAACAGAGTGACATAGTTTATATTGATTTGTTATATGAAACTTTGAAATATTTGCACGTCCGTTTATAAAAATATATCAACTAAGGTCTGTAAGTACAACAAATAGTCAATATATTTCCCCAGATATCATAATATTAAGACCCTAAATCATGAATCATAATATACTAATCCTTCAAAATTTAAGACATTTATTATCATTTTGATAATCCTTTGATTTTCATATATTAATATTTTAATTATGTAAAATAATATGCAAATATGATTAAAATTTCTTAGACTAGATATTTTAAATGCAACAATGCCTACCAATAAATCACATATAAAATTAATTAGTAGAAAATTTAGTTTAAAAATGCTATGTAAACCTACTAACACATCAAATATAGTACGTATCATTTCTTTTACGTATTATTTATTAATATATTTCCCAATGTACTATCATTTCCCAACTTTTTACACAAAATCTCCCCCGATTTTTTATTTTTCAAATGTTTTTGGATTTTTATTTTTCAAATGTTTTTGGATTTTTGTTTATAAAAGAAAACAAGCAAACAACAAACAGAAAATAAAATGTTTAAAGATCCAAAGTTTACTTAATTTGATCCAAATGTTTCATGCCGAGCATCAAAATGAGTTCCTCAAAACGTGGTTTTGAAAAGGCTTTGGTAAACAAATCAGCTCTTTGTTTCAATGTATCAACATGAACCAAAATGATCAAGTTTTTCTCATAACAATCCCGTATGAAGTGAAAACGTATTTCAATATTTTTAGTTTTTGAGTGCTAAACGGGATTACGTATGATACTTATGGCTGCAGTATTATCAATATGCAAAGGAGTTTTGGTAAGAAGTAAACCATAATCTCGAAGTTGTTGTTGAATCCATAGGATTTGCGAACAACAACTGGCAGCAGAAATATATTCTACCTCCCCAATAGAGGTAGAAACTGTGTTTTGTTTCTTGCATTGCCAGGTCACGAGTCGATCTTCCAAAAATTGACATCCACCCGATGTGGATTTGAAGTCAATACCACATCCACCATAGTCAGAATCAGAGTATGCTGAAAGTGAAAAGTCTGCATCATTTGAATACCAGATGCCTAGATCAGGCTTGCCCTTCAAATATCTAAAGATTCTCTGTACGGCCTCAAATGTGAGACTTTGGGATTTGCTTCATGCATTACCTAGAGTAATTCCCTGATTAGTGAATTCAAAATGATTTTTATGTGTTAAGTTTGTGAAACTTACTATGTGATACGTGATGTATTAGATTCGTAGTTATATGTATATATAATTACGTACGAAATGAACGTATTAAACTCGACAAATTAAATACAACAAAGTTGGTGATACAGAATAATTAATAATTCGAAAAATTATTAATTACAAATATTGTTAACTTATATTATTGAAATAATATACGATATTATACGTTTTATATTAAACGTGACGAGCGCGTCATACACGAACAGAAACAATTATAAAACGTACTTAAAGGTCGAAAATAATAAAAGTATTTATTTTCCCGTTCCTGTTTTAGTATTTGGAACATTACCTCAAAATATAAATTCCAAATTCAACCGAAATCTAGCACGCAGTTTAACTGTACAGTCCCACTACGGCGAATAATTTTATTAATAATTTTAAATAAAATTATTTCATTTTTGTAGTTATCAATTATAAGGTTTAAAATAAAATTTAAACAAACGAATAATTGAGTGGGATACGGGATACAAATAATTGGACCCGTACACGAAATTAACGAGTTAAAAACTTAAACACCTACACACAACAAATATCTGCTCGACCACCTTCTATTCACCACCTTACCATCCTTTGAAAATTTGAGCAGATACATACTCCCTCACCTACACTTGATCCCCAATAATTCACTTCACCAAGATTATTTCATCTGTGAGCTGTGGGTGTGGCGTGCAAACAGCAGGAAGAAGAAGAAGAAGCAGAACCAACATCCATCTTCATCTTCAAGTTCAAATCCTACAAACCAATACAAAAACTAACACAAAAATGGTTTCTTGATCATCTCGTCATCATCGATCATCATCATCTGTCATCATAATCATCTATATCACAATCTTTGTAAGGATTCAAAAACTCAAAAACTCATACTTATATCTTCATATCTATTATTATTATGGTTTATTATACTTTGTATATAATGAGATTTTGTATATAAACTAGTACATAATATGTAGAACTTAGTTATTATAGGTTGATAACAAAGTTAATGTGATGATTTAGTAATGTACAAAAACTAGGAATCGAACACCAAACATATACATACACATTTACAGACCAAGAACAGGGGACAAACACAGGCTGAACCGGGCTAGGAACCAAACCGATCGGTTGGTTTTAACCAGCCGATCGGCTGGATTCAATGAGCCGATCGGCTCATCACCTTTAGCCGATCGGCTAAGGTGTTTTCGATCGAACAGTTTGTTAAACTCTTACCCGATCGGCTAGGCTGTCTGTGTACTGACTTTTTTGATGCGTTTAAATAATACACTGTCGATATATATATTTTGTAGTACAAATATATTAACGCGTACGAAATACAAATACTAAAAAGTTATAAAAGTTATAAAACTTTAGGATACAAAGTTTGGTACAAAATTGTACACGACCGCGGGACATTATTTTGACACGGACAATTAATAACATAACTTTTTGGGCCAAACAGGTCGAATCTAAATTGGGTCAAAAATGGTATTTTGTTAACGGGCCAAAATGATTCATTAAACGTATTCGGGCTAAACTAATTTGGGCCACACATATTTGGGCCAAACTACTAGACTTTGATATTGGGCCAAACTAATTGGGCCGAGCCTAACGGGCTACGAGATTCAAAATGCAAACTTTAAACCGGATTATATATAAGTGACAAGTAAACGGGACAAATGAGAATTAGTAACACGACAAATAGATTATATATATAGTGGACGATTATAATTTATATATATAGTTATATAAATGAACTACGACAATCGTATTAAACAAAGTTATTGTTATAACTACTATAATTATGTTTTTGGAAACATAATCAACAACGAACAACTACATATATATAAATATATATATATATATATATATATATGCGACTTTTATAATATACGTATATATGTATAACCAGTGACGACAAATAACAAATATATATATTAGAATATATATTCAACTAATAAGTATATGTAAATATATACTTGTACGCAACGAATATTTCAACGCAAATATCACCAACAACTAAAATGTTATAAACATTTCAACTTAAGGATTAGTCCATATACTTATGTAAGGTATATTTAATTGTGTCTAGGTATTTGAGAGGCATGTTCGGACTACTGTATTACTAGCTGAAGACTTGCTACACGTGAGTTCACAGCCCCTACCTTTTACTCGTTTTAAATGCTTTTAAAACCAGAGGTGGAAAACATAGAACTCCGTGCTATTACATGCTACTTGTTTATATAATTGCTTGGCATGCTTTTATATCGAATTGATTTGTATAAATGCTTATTGCTTTATAAATCAACTGTTAACCAAATGAAACGTTTTCACAACTATTTTGGGAATAAGACAACGAATCTTGGTACGATCCTAGGTTTACATGAGGTAGTTGTAGTGCATATAAGTCCCAGTGCTTGCAACCTATAACCATTAGCTAGGTGACTCTAGCCACTGAGTATATAGATAGTACTATCGATTTGACAACCCTCCCACTGATATAACTCGTTGGTCATTCCAACCACACGACGGCAGTCGTAACGAGGAGTGTATACTTACCGTGTTACTGAGGCAACAACATCAACTAGTCGTGGTTTGGTTATAGTACTAGGAGTCGTTACTTTAACTTTAAAGGTGTCGCTCACCTTAGAGGGATCATAGTCTATATTTCTCACGTAACTAAACAACAAAACTACAATTTGATTTGGGAAGGGTATTCCCTGTGATAACTAATAGGACAGGTGTTCCTACGCATGATTTCTTTTTAAGAAACGTTTATCTTGATTGGATAAACTTGGTTTCCCGACAAAACAACTTTTATAGGAAATGTTTACTTGATTGTTAAACCTGTGTTTCCTACAGCTATTTATATGGAAATGTTTACTTGATTGTTAAACTTGAGTTTCCTGCAACCATTATTAGGAAATGTTTATGATTTAAACTTGTGTTTCCTAACACATCGAATGAATTGTGGTAAGAATGACATTCTTACAGTAAAATAGGAAATGTTTTCTTTAATAAGAACACTTGTGTTTCCTGCTATACATATAAACATTATGTTTGTGTACATGAATGATTTATACAAAACTTGGTTTAACTACATTTACACTAAACCTGTGAATTCATTCAACATTCAATGTTGACGGTTTACTATGTTTTTCAGGGAATTAGGACTCAGGTACTTCTGCATGCATAAAGGACGTAGGCAACCCAGACTATTTATGATGCCACTTTTGGGACACTTGGATTTCCTTTGTATTACCAATTCCATTGGTTATACTTACGAAATCTCTCTTTTATAAACTCGTGTTTTGTAAACTTATGTTGTTCTACAACACCACTACTTGTACGACTTTATAAGTCGTATCCTTTTGTAATAACGTTTAAACTTATGGCATCTTAAATATATATGTTCTGTATGATCATATGCTCTGATACAATGAATGCACTATTGTAACGTCAGCACCCCCGCTGTTAAACTGAAAACTTAAAATGCTTCCGCTAATTAACTAAAGCTTCCGCTAAACCATTAATAAACACGATTACCGATTTTGGGGGTGTGACAGAACTTGGTATCAGAGCCATTGGTTATAGCGAACTAGAAGTCTTTAAGTGACTGAAAACCTTAGAGACCTAGACTATAGCCTTGGATAACACACTCATGCATTCATACCTTTGCATACGTCTAACACAACGCATACAATTGCCTTTGTCACAGTTATGTCTAGGCAGTTTCCGATCTACATCTCAGAGTCAGAGGAGGAGCCTGACTATGCTAGTGATGACCCTTCTGAGGAGGTGTACCCACCCACATTTCCTAGAGCTACTTCGGATGGCACTATAGGCACTCCACCATCACCACCCACTGATCCCACTACTCGTATGCTAGGATCTACTTTCATAGCGACTCGTCATCTTGGAGAGTCTTTACGTGGGCCTGGATTGTGTAGGACTGCTAGGATGAGAGTTAGATCCCCACCTATAGGACCCTTGGCACCTCGTGACAAGGATCCGATGACTGAGGAGAGAGAGATACCTTATGATCAGCAGTCATTGCAGAGGACTAGAGTTCCGCATCTTGACTGGATGCCGCGTATACTACGCCACTGGAGGACACTTGAGAGGATTCCTTCTACTTTCGAGACTGGGGAGTCATCTCACTCATCGACCCCTTTACATTTGACCGAGGAGCCTCTGGAGCTCACTATCCCTACTGTAGTTGCAGTTGTTCGTACCCTTCTTGGATTTCATTATGGTACGCAGGATACTATCAGAGAGTTGCACAGTGATGCCTCCCGACTGGACGGCGATGTGCTTACTATCTATGGACGTCTTGCCACTTCCGAGGTACACATTGAGATGGATCGAGAGTCAGCCGATGAGACTAGGGCACGTCTAATTAGGCTTGAGAGACGTCTGGGGATAGTAGGTTCTGCAGTTGGAGTTTGTGTACTGATGGCAGCTGTTAGGATGGTTGTAGGGATGTTTTTAGCATATTTCTATTAGATTCACCATGTCAGGACGGTATCTATGATGTATTAGGATTGTAGCTATGATGTAGTAGGGCAAAACTTTTGACTAGATGGATGTATGGGTTAAATCCATCACATTTTGTAGATCATGATTGATCAGATGGGTGTATTTTCTCTTTATTGTCAATCCCATCATTGTACAAAACTTATGTAAAACCTTTTGACTTATATATGATATATAACTTATGTTTAGTTTATGTCACTGTGTACACTATGAGTGATATCAATTGGTGATTGATTATCATATTATATCTATATTTATCACATACTTTATGAGTGATGATTTGATTAGGGTATCTTACGAGTGTTTCTTGTGTGTGGTTAGGACTGAATCATGCCGCCTAAGCGTAGGAATACCCGGAACATCCGCAGAAACCCTTCACCACCTCCTGCTGTTGATGAGACAACTGAACAAATGGTCACCCGAAGGATTGCTGAAGCACTTGCTCAGTATGATACTGACCGAAACCGTAGTGATAGGGTCAACGGTAGCAGAAATACCGAACCTGTTGTATCTGACGGTAACCCTGAGAGTACCCAAAGAGGATGTTCGTACAAAACATTCCTAGCTTGCAAACCGAGCCACTTTCGTGGTACTGAGGGTGCCATTGGAATCATCCATTGGATAGAGAAAATGGAGTCTGTGCTAGATATTAGCAACTGTGCTCGTGACTGCATGGTAAAGTATGCTACGTGCATATTTTCTGATAAGGCATTGACATGGTGGAATAGCCAAGTTCAAGCACTTGGACGCACAACCGCCCACTCGATGACCTGGGAAACTTTGAAAACCATGGTTGTGGAAGAATTTTGTCCCCGCAGTGAGCTGTAGAAGATTGAGACTGAGCTCTGGGACATTACTATGGTTGGTACTGATATCACAGGATATACCACCAGATTTCAAGAACTGGCACGCCTTGTACCACACATGGTCACACCTGAGTACAAGCGCACTGAAAGGTATATCTGGGGTTTGGTGCCACAGATTCGAAGCTTGGTGACTTCGTCTAATCCTGCCACCTTTAAGAGTGCTGTGGAACTAGCACAGCGCTTGACAGATGAAGCAGTCAGAATGGGAACCCTTACTAAGAAAGCTGCATCGGGAAAGGTTGAATCCAGCAGTGCTGATGCTGGAAAAGGAAAACGTAAGTGGAATGACCGTCAGGGTCAACAGAACAAGAAGCCGACTGGAACCACGAAAGCTTACCTTGCCACGACTGCTGAACAAAAGACTTACTTGGGGAACAAGCCCAAGTGTGGCAAGTGTGAACGTCACCATGATGGTGATTGTATTTTCTGTGGAAATTGCAAACGTTGGGGGCATCTGGCCCAATACTGTAGATCGAACCCTACTACTCAAACAAATAGGGATCGACCAGCTAATGGATGTTTCGAATGTGGCGAGCAAGGTCATTTCCGAAACAAGTGCCCTAAACTTAACCGCGGCAACCAAAACAATCAAAACCGCAATGCAAACCCAAACAACAACAACCGTGGTAACACCAACAACCAACCAGCTCGAGGTCATGCATTTGTCATTGGAGCACAGGAGGCACACCAGGACCCCAACACTGTCACTGCTACGTTCCTAGTTAACAGCCATTATGCCTCTGTGTTATTTGATTCAGGCGCCGATTTGAGTTTTGTGTCTACGGAATTTAGATCACTATTAGACATTAAATCCCGTAAACTAGACAACAAGTACACTTTAGAACTAGCCGATGGTAGGTTGATTGAATCAGGAGAAATAGTACCAGGATGTACTCTAACATTGGAGAGTCATCCTTTCAAAATAGACTTACTACCGGTTGAGTTGGGAAGCTTTGACATCGTAGTCGGTATGGACTGGTTGTCAAAGAATCATGCAGAGATTGTTTGTTTTGATAAAATGGTACGTTTACCATTGTTGACTGGAGAAACCTTGGTGATACAAGGAGATAAGAGGATGAGTGCCGTTAAAATGATCAATTGCTTAAAAGCCACTAAGTATCTCCGAAAGGGATACCAAGCATTTTTGGCACATGTTGTAGAAAAGAGACCCGAGGAGCAAAGTTTAAGTGATATACCTGTAGTGCGAGACTATCCAGGAGTGTTTCCTGATGACCTTCCAGGATTACCACCTCCGCGACAAGTCGAGTTTCGCATCGATCTGGTGCCTGGAGCCACACCAATCGCTCGCTCACCTTGTCGTCTAGCTCCATCAGAAATGCAAGAACTGTCTACACAGTTGCAGGAGCTCTTAGACTTAGGATTCATCCGACCGAGCTTTTCACCTTGGGGAGCTTCGGTTTTGTTTGTCAAGAAGAAGGATGGATCTATGCGGAGGTGTATTGACTACCGAGAGCTGAATAAGGTAACTATCAAGAACCGATATCCGTTACCTCGCATAGACGATCTGTTTGATCAGTTACAAGGATCGAGTTACTACTCGAAGATCGATCTGCGTTCTGGTTATCATCAACTGAAGGTACGAGAAGAGGATGTACCAAAGACTGCGTTCAGGACTCGTTATGGTCATTATGAGTTCTTAGTCATGCCATTTGGATTGACTAACGCACCTGCACTATTCATGGATCTCATGAACCGAGTGTGCAAACCTTATCTTGATAAGTTTGTCATTGTGTTCATTAATGACATCCTGATTTACTCGAAAACGAAAGAGGATCACGAACAACATTTGAAACTTATCCTCCAACTACTCGAGAACGAGAAGCTATATGCTAAGTTCTCCAAATGTGAATTTTGGATTAGAGAGGTTCATTTCCTTGGTCACGTGATAAATGATAAAGGAATTCATGTGGACCCATCCAAAATTGAGGCGATCAAAAACTGGGAAGCTCCAAGGACCCCAACCGAAATTCGACAATTTCTTGGGTTGGCTGGCTATTACCGTCGATTTATCGAAAACTTTTCCAAAATAGCCCAGTCACTCACCACCTTAACCCAAAAAGATAAGAAATTTGAATGGGGAGAGAAACAAGAAAACGCCTTCCAACTGTTGAAACAAAAGTTGAGCACCGCACCAATCTTATATTTACCTGAGGGAACAGAGAACTTCATCGTTTATTGTGATGCCTCACATCAAGGATTAGGTTGTGTCCTCATGCAAAATGACAAAGTTATTGCTTATGCATCTCGTCAATTGAAGATTCACGAGAAGAATTATACAACTCATGACTTAGAGTTGGGAGCCATCGTCTTTGCACTCAAGATCTGGAGACACTACCTATACGGTACAAAGTGTACGATCTTCACCGACCACAAGAGTCTACAACACATATTCGACCAGAAAGAACTCAACATGAGACAGAGATGTTGGGTCGAATTACTAAACGATTACGACTGTGAGATTAAGTACCATCCGGGCAAGGCTAATGTAGTATCGGATGCCCTGAGCCGTAAAGAGAATGTTAAACCTCGCAGAGTTCGAGCTTTGGTATTAACAATCCACTCGAATCTTATTACTCAAATTCGTGATGCGCAACGAATAGCTTTCACCACCGAACGCATGAAAGATGAATCCCTGAGGGGAATGGAGAAACAACTCGAAACCAAAGAAAATGGAGTTTTATACTTCATGAATCGAATTTGGGTACCGTGCGACGATGAACTACGCAAACTGATTTTGGACGAAGCTCACAAGTCCAACTACTCGATTCATCCTGGTGCAGATAAGATGTACCAAGACGTGAAAGGTTTCTATTGGTGGCCTAATATGAAGAGAGACATTGCTACTTATGTCAGCAAGTGTCTAACTTGTTCAAAGGTCAAGGTTGAGTATCAAAAACCTTCAGGACTTTTGCAACAACCAGAAATGCCAAAATGGAAATGGGAGCACATAACGATGGACTTCATCACAAAACAACCAAAGACATCAACTGGAGTTGATTCAATATGGGTGATTGTCGATCGATTGACGAAATCAGCTCACTTCATTGCTATCAAAGAGTCCGACAAACTAGAGAAACTGGCAAAGATCTATATCAAAGAGGTCGTTTCTTGACACGGTGTACCATTGTCCATTATATCTGATAGAGATAGCAGATTCACATCTCGCTTCTGGCAATCGCTACAACAGGCTTTAGGTACTCGACTCGACATGAGTACAGCCTACCATCCACAAACGGATGGCCAGAGTGAACGAACGATTCAAACGCTCGAGGACTTGTTGAGAGCGTGTGTGATTGACTTTGGGGGAAACTGGGATACTCACCTCCCATTAGCCGAATTCTCCTATAACAACAGTTATCACACCAGCATACAGATGGCTCCATTTGAAGCACTGTATGGACACAAATGCCGATCACCACTCTGTTGGGCAGAGTTGGGTGACAGACAACTATCCGGACCAGAACTTGTCCAGGAAACCACGGACAAGATATCTCAAGTACTAAACCGATTGAAAATGGCAAGAGACAGACAAAAGAGTTACGCCGATAACCGTCGTAAACCTCTTGAGTTTTAAGTAGGAGACAAGGTCCTACTTAAAGTATCGCCCTGGAAAGGGGTAGCACGATTTGGCAAACGAGGAAAACTTAACCCGCGATATGTTGGACCTTTTGAAATCCTTGCGAGGATTGGTCCTGTCGCTTACAAACTAAAGTTGCCACAAGAGCTTAGTAGCATACACGACAATTTTCATGTGTGTAACTTGAAGAAGTGTCTTTCCGATGAAACACTTATCATCCCTCCTGACGAAGTCTTTATCAACTCAAAACTTAACTTTGTGGAGGAACCTATCGAAGTAACCGATACAAAAATACAGAAACTCCGACACAAACGAATCAAACTTGTCAAGATTCGTTGGAACTTGAAACATGGCCCGGAGTTTACTTGGGAACGCGAGGATGAGATACGAAAGAAATACCCTCACCTGTTTGAACAAACGCCAGTCACGAACAACTCAACTTAAATCTCGGGACGAGATTTCGCTAACGGGGGGAGAATGTGACAATCCTCCATTTAGGGTAATAATCTTTACCTAACTTCATGTATTACCTAGAGTAATTCCCTGATTAGTGAATTCAAAACGATTTTTATGTGTTAAGTTTGTGAAACTTACTATGTGATACGTGATGTATTAGATTCGTAGTTATATGTATATATAATTACGTACGAAATGAACGTATTAAACTCGACAAATTAAATACAACAAAGTTGGTGATACAGAATAATTAATAATTCGAAAAATTATTAATTACAAATATTATTAACTTATATTATTGAAATAATATACGATATTATACGTTTTATATTAAACGTGACGAGCGCGTCATACACGAAAAGAAACAATTATAAAACGTACTTAAAGGTCAAAAATAATAAAAGTATTTATTTTCCCATTCCTGTTTTAGTATTTGGAACATTACTTCAAAATATAAATTCCAAATTCAACCGAAATCTGGCACGCAGTTTAACTGTACAGTCCCACTACGGTGAATAATTTTATTAATAATTTTAAATAAAATTATTTCATTTTTGTAGTTATCAATTATAAGGTTTAAAATAAAATTTAAACAAACGAATAATTGAGTGGGATACGGGATACAAATAATTGGACCCGTACACGAAATTAACGAGTTAAAAACTTAAACACCTACACACAACAAATATCTGCTTGACCACCTTCTATTCACCACCTTACCATCCTTTGAAAATTTGAGCAGATACATACTCCCTCACCTACACTTGATCCCCAATAATTCACTTCACCAAGATTATTTCATCTGTGAGCTGTGGGTGTGGCGTGCAAACAGCAGGAAGAAGAAGAAGAAGCAGAACCAACATCCATCTTCATCTTCAAGTTCAAATCCTACAAACCAATACAAAAACTAACACAAAAATGGTTTCTTGATCATCTCGTCATCATCGATCATCATCATCTGTCATCATAATCATCTATATCACAATCTTTGTAAGGATTCAAAAACTCAAAAACTCATACTTATATCTTCATATCTATTATTATTATGGTTTATTATACTTTGTATATAATGAGATTTTGTATATAAACTAGTACATAATATGTAGAACTTAGTTATTATAGGTTGATAACAAAGTTAATGTGATGATTTAGTAATGTACAAAAACTAGGAATCGAACACCAAACATATATGTGAGTCCCTAATCACTATTATGTTAGTGATTGTGAATCATTAACAGTGAGTTAATTGTAGAAGGAGGGGTTGAATACAATTAAAAACTTTTCTGTTTTAATGGGTTAATTTATTTAGCAAGTTTTTAACCGTATGTAAATGACAGCAATATGAACACAGATATATATGAGTATGATAAGCAGTTCAATTACTGATGTAATACTAGCTGAAAGATAAATTCTTTTATTGATAAAATTTATCTATTATTGATTGCGGAATAGATTAGCCAAAGCTAATCTAAATCAAACAATACAGCTCTTACAAATGGAGATGAGCAGTAGTGGACAAACACGCTAACTTGCTCACTCGCTGAGATGAACTAATAATGGACAAACACGCTATTAGTTCACTCGCTGGTGTTGTTCGTATCTTAGACAAACTAGTCACTGACAAACAAGTAACAATACGAACAATCGACACAAAATGGAGTACAACATACTACGCTATTTATAGACGCTGAAATCCTTAATTTCCGGATCTGGAAGGACACGTGTTGCTGCTTGATTGGTGAGGTAGTTGAGATGTGATACATCATGGTCCGATATTCTGTCTTGGGAAATATCACCTTTTACCTTGAAGCCAATCACTTGCTGCCACGTTAGTTTCTATGTTGGACCAAGTCACGAAGAGCACGCGTGGCGCCGTGATAGTGTAGAATATGTCAACTCCTTATTAATGCAACATTTAATGCTGCAGTCACTGAAGTAGTAGAAGTTCTCCTTACTCGCTGCGAGCTAACGTGCTTTTGAAGAGTAACTTGAGCTACAGTACTAGAGTGACTTCTTTTATTCAGCAGAAGGAATAACTTAAAAAGACTTGGAGACTCTCGCTGATAGATGAGTATCAGCGACACACACAGTTGAGTCTTTTATCTTGATAGGTTCTTCATCTTCTAACTGGAGAGATAGGATCAGAGACTAAAACTTTTGCAACAGCAGCTTCAACTACGATCATTTTCAATAAGTCTCTCAGAGAGAGTATCAGTGACTTCACATCAGCGACTAATGAGTTGAGATCAGCGACCAGTGACTCAACAATCTCCCCCTAAATGATTGTGATTGAAGCTATGTGAAAATTCTTGAATGACATTTGTTGCAGAGAGGTTTCAGTTGTCTTGATAGTTGTTTGGTCGTTCAGAGACTTACACTTGTAATCTTTTCCAACAAGGAAATATCAAAAGAGAGCATTATATATATATATATAAATGTTTACAAATGCTATCTATTACGGGTAGTCTATACTACTTATCTCTCCACTTTTCCTCCTCTTTTACAGTTCTAAGTTCATCTTCAAGCTCATATTTTTCTTGAGAGGGCAGGTATCTGACTTTTCTTGCCAAGGCTTCATCGAGAATAGCTTTTCTGATCTTTGAATTCTTTGGAAGTATGCTTGCTGACCTGATTAGGTGAACAAGTTGATTCTGATCAACCTTCTCAAGGTCAGCTTCTCTTTGAAACCTTAGGACACCATTTAAGTCCCTGTATACCAGACCTTTCTCCCCCTCAGTGAGCTCATGTCCTTCAAGCTTTGGCACACCAACAGGGATAGACAGATTTAGCTTTAAAGTGTTGGGGATTCGATAGATGCTGCTGGTGTCTGACCTATACCTTGGGCTTGGTGTCTGAACACTTGCTTCACTATATGTGACAATATCTTCTGGTCTGAGAAGTTTCAGTGACACCATTTTCTGAAATAGCCTATCAATCTCTTTTAGGACATCAGCCTTAGTTGCACTTGTAGAGTGACTGATAGCAAGTCTGATCTCATTCCATTCCTCTCTGTGCAGCTTGCATACTTGATCAAGTAGCATGGCTTGAGTCTCTGAACCTCTTTGAATGAGTATCTGAGGTTGAGATTGATTTTTAGACTTCTTTAGCTTTACCTTGGTAATAGGTGCAGGGTTTGATCTCCCTGTCATACGGGCAGCAAACCTTTTTCTATCTATCTCATCCCATTTTCTATCCACTGATGTTTTGACAGCTCCCCCTTTCTTTTTAGAGCTCTGGCTAGCTGATATTTTCAATTTCTGTTGCTTTAGCTCACACTCTTCAATTTCAGCGAGTACCCTGGCAATTGCAGCATCAGACTCTTCTTGATCTTGCTTAAGTTTAAGCAGTCTGGCCCTTTCATTTGCATCTTTAGAGCTTAATTCCAGCAGGTAAGCTTGATCAGCATCAGATTGCTCTTTCAGCAATCTTTTCCTTTCTTGTTCTTCTCTTAACTCAGCCTCAAAATTTATTCTCAAAATCAATTCCTGCTCATCAGGGCAAGGGATACCTGAGGTTGAGTCAGAGGAAAGGCATGCTGTAGGGGAAGTGTCTGATGTAGTAGTGTTGGAGAGAGTTTCTGTGGAGATTGGTATAATAGTTGTTGGGGTTGGTGTAGTTGTGGTGATTGTTTGGGTAAGGATAGGTTTAGTTGCTGTTGGTGAGGGTAAGATTTGGGTAGGTGGTGTAGATGAAGGTACAGTTACCTCAGATATGACAGTATGTGATTGAGGGTCACTGACCTGTTGTTTCTTAGATGGAGGTGTAGATGCAGGAGAAGTGTCACTGGTCCTTTTCCTTTTAATGACAGATGATATGGGTTGCTGATCCTCCATATTGACATCATCTTCATCTTCACTTTCTGAATTTCTACCCTGACCATTTCCATGACCACCTCCCTGACCATTATCATCATTATTGTCATCATCATCATCAGCATCATGCATGATGGTATCATCTTCCTCATCATCAGATACATCATCTACAACCTCTCTAATCATCCACTCCCAGCGAGCCAATTCGTAGCTCACTGAGGTACCCTCAACCCTAGCATTCTCATCCTCAGCCCATTGCCTCACAAGCCCATTATAGTTCCTGAGCTCTTCAGCACTGAACTCAGGAAAGCATTCAGCGACATCCACTGTATCCATAGCTACATCCATATCTACCCAATACAGTTCAGCAACTGCAAGGGCTTCCAACTCTGGTTGTTCAGCAATAGGTCGAAGTGCATAAGTGGTGAGCACTATCTCCCTATGAGCTTTGTTTGTAAGCGGATCAGTCATAGCAGGAGGCATCTCAGGATCAGAGACTGAGATGTCATCTTCTTCTTCATCATTCTCCCCCTGACTGGTCTGCGCAAACTGGCCCACTGCCCTATCAAACCCATCAGTAGTTTCTGTTCTGAGGGCAGCAACCTCAGCTCTTATTGCTCCCATTTGTTTAGTAATCTGTGGAAGCACCTTAACAATAGCATCAGTGTTGAATAAGTAATTGGATACAGATATAGCTAGGTCATTTTGGTTGGTGGTTAGCTGGGCAATGGCTGCGGCATGATTTGTGAAATTTGTGGTGGAGGAGGAGGCTAGCTCAGTGACTGCATGGTTTATTGCAGCACTAGCATCAGCTACCGTTTGTACCTTGTCACTGACAGATGTGCTCAATGGTTCAATGAAGTTATATACATCAGTGAGAGCAGTGACAACTTTTTGAAGAATAGAGACATTGCCTATAAGTGTCTCACGGTCAGCAGTGAGCATCTTAATCTAGGTTTGGGATGAGGCAATGTACTCCATCAGTAGCTGATCTGATGTGGAGTGGGTAGAGGTGTTTGGTGGAGTAGTTGTGGGAGGTATAGTGGGAGTAGGTGGAGAATGGGATACATGGTCAGTGGGTGTGGTCTGACCAGCAGCAGTGACTTGTATGTTGTCACTTGAGAAAGAGGTAGGTGAGAGTTCTCTGATGGGAGAGTTAGAGGTAGGTCAAGGAATAGGTTGGGTATCATCTGAGGTGTCCATTGGCATGATTTCCTCATCATCAGCTTGTGATTTAGCTGATGATTCATTGGAAATAGAGGTAGCGACTTGTATCTCACCATGGGTCGGTGGTGAGACATTGACAGCCAGTGCAGTGATAGATGAGAGATGGCCTGGGTCTGTAGCCAGTGGTGTGACATCAGCAATGAGTGTGTTATCACCCACTGATGTCACTAGCCCTTTGTCTAAAATGTCATCCTTTCGGGAGGATGACAAGTGGCTGGGTTGACTCGATCTGAGGGTGTGGGATGCACCCGAAGCACTGGTAATAGTGGTTTGATCCACTGCAGCTGTCTGTAGGTTTCCCTTTGTAGAATCACTGGACTTTCGGGAGTCTAGCGAAGCAGTGGTAGGTTTGGGTTTATTAAGGATGCCCGCAGGAGCTGAACATTCAGTCACTGCTTCACCCTTCTTTTGGCTATGTCTCTGAACCTTTAATGTCAGGGACCCTAATTTGGATTTTTTCTTGGGAGCAGTTGGTGGTTTCTTGATTGGTGGTTGACCAACAGTAGTCACTGGGGGTGTGGTCAGTGACGTGGTCGATGGGGGGGGGGGGGGGCAGCAACTGACATATGTACAGAAGTTACAGGCTGGGGTGCAAGTATCCCCGGATGTTTCATAAAGGTTGGTAAAACCACAGTCGCTGGTTTTGCAAAAATTTGAGATCCTACCAGAGTGGGCTCAAATCCCTGAAATGGTATCCTATCATAGGCATCAAACTGATCTCTAAAGATCAGTGAGAGGAACCTTGGATAGGGTACATATTTTGCCCTGGTAGGCTCAGCGACTTTGGTGATCAGCTCGTTAAAGATCACACTTGCATAATCAACTCTTAGAGAGTTGATCAGTGACCAGCTAATCTGGGCTTCCAGGGAGCTGAATTGATCATAGCTCCCGGATTTTGTACCCAATGATTGAATAAAATTTGTAAAAATTGCATTCCAAACACCATCCATTTTAGTTTTGTGGATCGTAGAGTACTTACGGTTGCCACTGCCATCGACTGAGTATTTACACTCAATCTCAGTAAGATCAACTAAGCCTTGCTTGGCTTCGTCGCTCTCTGGCAGCGACTCGTAAGACTCTGCGATTGGCAGTTGTAAAATGGACCGGATGGTGCTGGCAGTGATGATAATGGGTTGGGTACCATTGTCGATAAAACCCTGGAGTTGGGAAACACCAGCGATAACTTGGTGAGTGCAGGTAAACCAGAATTCACTAAGCCATTCTGGGTTCATTTCCCCATGAGACAAGGTAAGAGCAGGGAGGATAAAGTGATTTTGTAAAAAGTTTATCGCCTCCGCATACTCTGGTTTGTCACAAGTTCTATTTCCCAAATAATTAGATTTGGGAACTGTAACGACCAGTGTCTCACTGACCACAGAGGCTCGAAGAGCTTGAATCTCTGGGGTCGGTGTGTAACTGTTGTTGAAAAATTTTGAACGTGCCATTTAAAAAGATGAAAGAAGATTTAGGGTTTTTGCAGAAAGAAAATGAAGAAGATGAAGTTTTGAAAAACAAGAAAGCGTAAAAGTGAAATTGAAAATGACACACTGCTTATATATGGTTGCTGAGGTTCAAAACATGTGGTCAAAAAGCGTATGTACGTGGTCAAAAAGTGGTGGTTGATGGTAGGTGAGTAGGGTGATGATGGTGGTGAGTGGTAGCATTAAATGGTGATGGAAGTGGTACGCCGGAAAGGTATACGAGGTGTCAGAAAAAGTGCACCTTTTTGAAGTACCATGAGATATTTAATAAGGCATTTCTAGGAATATAAATCGTTAACTATTAAATACAAAATGTATTAAATGTAAAGGAATATATTTCGAAATAAATGCCATATTAAATAAGGAGAATCTTCGCTGATACATTAATTTTATAATTTAATTGCCAATTAAATTATGAAACGAAGATATCAGAGAGATAAAAATAAGTTATATCTTAAAATAAAATAAATATTATGTCTCATATTTGATTTCGCTGATCAAATTACAACTTAGAATACTAATCTAATCAGCTAGTCAAATTGTGAAGCATAAAACATATTCTATTTATGTGATATAAAGAATTTTCATGTGTATTTACAGAGTATATGATTTATTGATCATAACTATGCTAACTCATTATTCTTGCTGATCATATCAGTGAGAATAATAAGCCAGCGAGTTAGAACTCCAAACCATACATTTTGTAAATACCTTTTGTTAAACCATCAGGTTCAATCATTTAAGTTCAGCATCCCCAACTCGCTGATGAGAAAAGTGAATCTTTTCTCATCTAAAGGTTTTGTAAATATGTCAGCGAATTGGTAGTCAGTTGGAATGAAATGCAATTCAATGTCACCTTTCATGACGTGGTCCCTGATGAAGTGAAATCTGACATCAATGTGCTTTGTCCTCGAGTGCATCACAGGATTATTTGCTATGGCAATAGCACTTTGACTGTCACAATAAATTGGAACATTGCCAAAGTCAAAACCATAGTCAGCGAGCTGATTCCTCATCCACAGAATTTGAGCAGTGCAAGCTCCAGCAGCGACATATTCAGCCTCAGCAGTAGAAGTTGAGACTGAATTTTGTTTCTTGCTTGACCAGCTTACAAGCTTTTCTCCGAGAAACTGACAGCTACCAGAGGTACTCTTTCTGTCCATTTTGCATCCAGCATGATCAAAATCTGAATATCCTTTCAGCAAGAAATCTGAACCAGATGGGTACCAGAGACCAAGATTTGGTGTACCCTTCAGATATCTGAATATTCTTTTGACAGAGAGCAAATGAGATTCCTTTGCATCAGCTTGATACCTAGCACATAGACATGTAGTAAACATAATGTCTGGTCTACTAGCAGTTAAATACAGCAGTGACCCGATCATTCCTCTGTAAGCAGTGATGTTTACAGATTTACCATCAGGGTCAGCATGTAATTTTACTGCAGATGACATTGGTGTAGCAAGGGATGAGCAGTTAGTGAATTCAAATTTCTTTAATAAATCTTTAACATACTTTCCTTGATTTATAAAAATACCAGTCTTGGTTTGCTTTATTTGCAGACCAAGGAAAAATGTTAGTTCACCCATCATGCTCATTTCATAACTTTTAGTCATGAGGTCAGAGAATTCCTTGCACAAGTCATTGTTGGATCCCACCCAGATGCTGAACATTTATGAGCTACTTCTTTGATGTCTTCATGGAAAGCAGCATCGTCAGCCATCAGGCAGTAATCCTTGTCTAAATAGATCATTGCTTCTTCCTCATCAGATGATGAAGTTGAGTCAGAGTCGCTGACAGATCCTTCTTCAGCAATAAACCCTTTATTCCTTTTCTTTGACTTGGACATTTCCTTCAGCTTCTTGTACTTTGTTTTGTACTTGTTGTACTTGTCATTTCTGAAGCTGGGTTTTTGATCAGCGAAAGAGTTGACAGCTTTGGACCGGCATTTAGCTACAAAATGGCCAGGTTTGCCACATTTGTAGCACTCACCTTTTGGTTTAGAATCATCATTTGATGATGCACCAGCAAATCTGTTGAATCTGGTGTTCTTTCTGAAGTTTGCAACCATCATGGCCATATCTCTTTCCAACTTCTCTAGTCCTTCATCATAGCTTGCTTCTGACTGGTCTTCAGCGACACTACTTTCTTCTTCTGCAATCAGTGACTTTGAGCTTAACTTGGTGAGCTTTGCTTTCTGCTTTTGATCAGCTTCATCAAGCTCAGCTACAAGGGCATTCGAAATCTTTTATCCTCCTAGTGCAGCACGAATGTGCTCACTTTGATCAGCTAGCTTCTCAGATTGTTCCCAATTTAGTAAAATTCCATAAACTTGAGTTAGATTGAGAAAATTATAATCATTTCTTTGTCTTATGCATGTTGCAATGGTTCCCCAAGTTTTCCTAGGTAGTAACTCTAGAAATTTTTCAACAATGAATCTCTGGTCCTTTCCTATATTAGCCTTTTCCATTTTATTAATTAAAGCTTGATATCTAGTGTAGGTAGATGCCAGTGACTCATTGGGTTCCATAGCAAACAACTCATATTGACGAGTTAGATTTACTTCTCTACAGCGAATTATGTCAGGAGTTCCAATATAGATGTTTCTAAGGGTATCCCACATATGTTTCGCTGTTGTGCACAATCTAATGGACTCAAACACTTCATCAGGAAGTGCCATGCTTATGTAAATTTTAGCTTGTTTGTCTAGCCTTACCATACGCTTATCCTCATCTGACCATTGTTCCTCCCTTTTAGGCATAATCATTTCAGGTATAGCAGGAGTGGTTGCAGTAGCTGCAACTGCAGGAACAATAGTAGTTAGGGTGTATGGACCATTAATAATTATTGTGCAAAGGCGATCATCGACAAGATCTAAGAACATCATCATCCTGGACATCCAGGTTTCAATTCTAGATGGATCAAAAGCTGGTGGTTTAGTAGTGGAGCCATTTCCCTTCTGGTACTCAGAATCAACACAACTGTATTTAACCGATTCCATTGCAGATCTGATTTAATTATATTTAAACCAACCTGGCTCTGATACCAATTGTGAGTCCCTAATCACTATTATGTTAGTGATAGTGAATCGTTAACAGTGAGTTAATTGTAGAGGGGGGGTTGAATACAATTAAAAACTTTTCTGTTTTAATGGGTTAATTTATTTAGCAAGTTTTTAACCGTATTTAAATGACAACAATATGAACACATATATATATGAGTATGATAAGCAGTTCAATTACTGATGCAATACTAGCTGAAAGATAAATTCTTTTATTGATAAAATTTATCTATTGTTGATTGCGGAATAGATTAGCCAAAGATAATCTAAATCAAATAATACAGCTCTTACAAATGGAGATGAGCAGTAGTGGACAAACACGCTAACTTGCTCACTCGCTGAGATGAACCAATAGTGGACAAACACGCTATTAGTTCACTCGCTGGTGTTGTTCGTATCTTAGACAAACTAGTCACTGACAAACAAGTAACAATACGAACAATCGACACAAAATGGAGTACAACATACTACGCTATTTATAGACGCTAAAATCCTTAATTTCCGGATCTGGAAGGACATGTGTCACTGCTTGATTGGTGAGGTAGTTGAGATGTGATACATCATGGTCCGACATTCTGTCTTGGGAAATATTACCTTTTACCTTGAAGCCAATCACTTGCTGCCACGTTAGTTTCTATGTTGGACCAAGTCACGAGGAGCACGCGTGGCGCCGTAATAGTGTAGAATATATCAACTCCTTATTAATACAACATTTAATGCTACAGTCACTGAAGTAGTAGAAGTTCTCCTTACTCTCTGTGAGCTAACGTGCTCTTGAAGAGTAACTTGAGCTACAGTACTAGAGTGACTTCTTTTATTCAGCAGAAGGAATAACTTAAAAAGACTTGGAGACTCTCGCTGATAGATGAGTATCAGCGACACACACAGTTGAGTCTTTTATCTTGATAGGTTCTTCATCTTCTAACTGGAGAGATAGGATCAGAGACTAAAACTTTTGCAACAGCAGCTTCAACTACGATCATTTTCAATAAGTCTCTCAGAGAGAGTATCAGTGACTTCACATCAGCGACTAATGAGTTGAGATCAGCGACATGTGACTCAACAATATACATATACATTTACAGACCAAGAACAGGGGACAAACACAGGCTGAACCGGGCTAGGAACCAAACCGATCGGTTGGTTTTAACCAGCCGATCGGCTGGATTCAATGAGCCGATCGGCTCATCACCTTTAGCCAATCGGCTAAGGTGTTTTCGAGCCGAACGGTTTGTTAAACTCTTACCCGATCGGCTAGGCTGTCTGTGTACTGACTTTTTCGATGCGTTTAAATAATACACTGTCGATATATATATTTTGTAGTACAAATATATTAACGCGTACGAAACACAAATACTAAAAAGTTATAAAACTTTAGGATACAAAGTTTGGTACAAAATTGTACAGGACCGCGGGACATTATTTTAACACGGACAATTAATAACATAACTTTTTGGGCCAAACGGGCTGAATCTAAATTGGGTCAAAAATGGTATTTTGTTAACGGGCCAAAATGATTCATTAAACGTATTCTGGCTAAACTAATTTGGGCCACACATATTTGGGCCAAACTACTAGACTTTGATATTGGGCCAAACTAATTGGGCCGAGCCCAACGGGCTACGAGATTCAAAATGCAAACTTTAAACCGGATTATATATAAGTGACGAGTAAACGGGACAAATGAAAATTAGTAATACGACAAATAGATTATATATATAGTGGACGATTATAATTTATATATATAGTTATATAAATGAAGTACGACAATCGTATTAAACAAAGTTATTGTTATAACTACTATAATTATGTTTTTGGAAACATAATCAACAACGATAACAACTACATATATATATATATATATATGCGACTTTTATAATATATGTATATATGTATAACCAGTGACGACAAATAACAAATATATATATTAGAATATATATTCAACTAATAAGTATATGTAAATATATACTTGTACGCAACGAATATTTCAACGCAAATATCACCAACAACTAAAATGTTATAAACATTTCAACTTAACGATTAGTCCATATACTTATGTAAGGAATATTTAATTGTGTCTAGGTATTTGAGAGGCACATTCAGACTACTGTATTACTAGCTGAAGACTTGCTACACGTGAGTTCACAGCCCCTACCTTTTACTCGTTTTAAATGCTTTTAAAACTAGAGGTGAAAAACATAGAACTACGTGCTATTACATGCTACTTGTTTATATAATTGCTTGGCATGCTTTTATATCGAATTGATTTGTATAAATGCTTATTGCTTTATAAATCAACTGTTAACTATATGAAACATTTTCACAACTATTTTGGGAATAAGACAACGAATCTTGATACGATCCTAGGTTTACATGAGGTAGTTGTAGTGCACATAAGTCCCAGTGCTTGCATAACCATTAGCTAGGTGACTCTAGCCACTGAGTATACAGATAGTACTATCGATTTGACAACCCTCCCACTGATATAACTCGTTGGTCATTCCAACCACACGACGGCATTCGTAACGAGGAGTATATACTTACCGTGTTACTGAGGCAACAACATCAGCTAGTCGTGGTTTGGTTATAGTACTAGGAGTCGTTACTTTAACTTTAAAGGTGTCGCTCACCTTAGAGGGATCATAGTCTATATTTCCCACGTAACTAAACAACAAAACTACAATTTGATTTGAGAAGGGTATTCCCTGTGATAACTAATAGGACAGGTGTTCCTACGCATGATTTCTTTTTAGGAAACGTTTATCTTGATTGGATAAACTTGGTTTCCCGACAAAACAACTTTTATAGGAAATGTTTACTTGATTGTTAAACTTGTGTTTCCTACAGCTATTTATATGGAAATGTTTACTTGATTGTTAAACTTGAGTTTCCTGCAACCATTATTAGGAAATGTTTATGATTTAAACTTGTGTTTCCTAATACATCGAATGAATTGTGGTAAGAATGACATTCTTACAGTAAAATAGGAAATGTTTTCTTTAATAAGAACACTTGTGTTTCCTGCTATACATATAAACATTATGTTTGTGTACATGAATGATTTATACAAAACTTGGTTTAACTACATTTACACTAAACCTGTGAATTCATTCAACATTCAATGTTGACGGTTTACTATGTTTTTCAGGGAATTAGGACTCAGGTACTTCTGCATGCATAAAGGACGTAGGCAACCCAGACTATTTATGATGCCACTTTTGGGACACTTGGATTTCCTTTGTATTACCAATTCCATTGGTTATACTTACGAAATCCCTCTTTTATAAACTCGTGTTTTGTAAACTTATGTTGTTCTACAACACCACTACTTGTACGACTTTATAAGTCGTATCCTTTTGTAATAACGTTTAAACTTATGGTATCTTAAATATATATGTTCTGTATGATCATATGCTCTGATACAATGAATGCACTATTGTAACGTCAGCACCCCCGCTGTTAAACTGAAAACTTAAAATACTTCCGCTAATTAACTAAAGCTTCCGCTAAACCATTAATAAACACGATTACCGATTTTGGGGGTGTGACAGATTGAGAAGGTTCATGAGCAACAGATTCTTCAGTTGTTTGTGGAGGAGAAAGATTAGAAGTAGATACTGGTGGAACAGAAGAAAGAATCGGCTCAACAGGAGAAGAAAGAACCGTAATAACAAAATCATCAGAATCCTCAACAGGAGATGACACATCATGTTGAAAAGGAGCAATAGAATTAAAGAACGAGTCATAGTCAAATAACCATTCTGGACCGATCCCATCGGATGGAGAAGAATACCGTAAAAATTCAACCTCATAGCATTCCTCTATTCAATGTGATGCCGTGTTATAAACTCTTTTGTTTTGAGAATTTGCTGAGTAACCTAAGAAAATCCCAGATTCAGATTTCTCAGCAAATTTTGAAAGACGATCCTTAGTTTTCATCAATAAACATGGGCATCCAAAAGGTTATCTAAATAGTATGATATAATAGAAACCGTAAATAGGTTTCTTAGTTCCACTGTATAAATTAAAAGAATTAAGATTTTATATACACACATACGTACACTCTTCCGTTTCATTCTAAAATATTCCAGGGAACCATTCGTGAAGGAACCAAAATCGCAAAACAATTTCATCATCATCAAACATTCAATTTCAATGCCAATTCAAGCTTCTAATCTACAAATCATCACCTCCTTTATCATTCCTAATCATTGTAAGTGTTGATTTCTTCATGTCTAACCTAGTTTTTGGGGGTTTCAAGGGTTTGATAAAATTAGTGATTTCAAATATAAAATTAGGGTTTCAAATTGTTAGAATTGTTGTTTATTAGTGTTTATAAGCTTAGTAGTAATCACATAACAAGTTAAAAGTGATGAATTAATCATTAGTGTTCTTGAATGATTTCTAGGGTTTTACCAAATCTTTATGTAATGATGTTAATTGAATATGAGAATGAAGTTAGTAGTGATTATGAATGGTTAAGAATATAACTTTGATTAGTTATTAGTAAGGAATTAGCTAAACTAATCAAAGTGGGAGAGTAATTATATATGGTTATGATAGGAGTTAAAGAGTTGGATTAATCATTCCGGTCATACTTTGTAATTCAACAATCAAGAGTTAAGGTGAGTATTGTAGGGATTAATCAAGTAATGGTTGTATGTGTATCCTGATTGCTTCCGAGCAAAATGATCGTACAATCATGTGGAAGTTAAGTGTTATTTATGTGTTTTAAATTGAGAAGTATTATGATTAAGTTGTATGAATGATTGTGTATGTTTCCGGATTGCTTCCAAGCAAGAGGATTGCACAATCAAGTGGAAGTTACTTGTTTCTTACTTGTTTTTAATGATTGATTATGTGGATGGGCAATAATGTAGAGATTAGCTAGAGTTGCTAGCATAGACTTGTTTCTTAAGCTTGGTATCCATTTCGACGTGATTTGGTGCCTTGCTTCCTTGTTTCTTATGGCCGCGGATCCACATAGTGTTTAAATCTCTACATATTGTGCCGGTAGTTATTTGTGTAAGATTTATATGTTGATTATAGTGTTTTGTTGAATGATGTTGTGAATTACTTGGTTAGTTGCCTATGTGCTCATTAAACATGCGTGCTTAGTCTTTTAATTGTTTTATGTTTCAGGTGATCATGGGCAAAGGGAAGGAAAGGGGATTATGAAGTAATAGTGTGGATTGCTAGCTAGTAGTATGTTGCTCTTCTTGAATTATCGTTTTGAACTTAACTTGTACAATGCACCCTAGGGTTTCGTTTTGAAAGTCAAAAGATGTTTATGGGTTGGTTTTAAAATATGTTGACTTTGAAAGTCAACCACAGTATATGGTTGTATGTTTATGTTTTTTTGAAACCTTTGAAGTTAATATGATGTAATGTGACACCCGTCAAATTAGGATTAGTGATTAGTGCCTAATCAACTGCTAATACATGTAATTAGTTATGTGTTAGGCTAATTAGTGTATCGAAATATATATTGATGAATATATATACAATTATACGATTTGATTAAATCGTACTCATTTTAAATCGAATGGAATTCGGTTCAATTAATACGGACGTTGGCGAACAATTCTATTAAATAATATAATATTATTTAATACAACCATTATATCTAAAATATTATTTTGATAATATTTCGTAATTATTTCGTATCGTACAAATAAACGTCTACGCGATTAAAATGTAAAGCGCGCAAACAAACGAAACAATTTAAGATATATTTTACAACTCAACTACAAGTAGTTGGTAAAATACTTCAACAAAAATATTGATTAAACATTCTTATTTTAAAACGTATATTTAAACGTATAAAATAATTAAATTAACGTTTAAACGATCAGGGAAACGAACACCGCACGGAGCGCAAACGCGGGGAATTAAAATTTGGGAGATACCTCCCCTTCCCCCCACCCCCCCCCCCCCCAAAAAAAAAAACAAAAAAAAAAACGGCTCCCCCACTCCCCTCTCATTTTCATTTCACTTTCTCCTTTCTCTCTCTACTCTTTCTTTCTCTCTCTTTCTATCAAGAACTACCCACCACCACCACCTATCACCACCAAAAATCACCCTCAAACGGCCTCGAATCACCAATCACATTTGAAGAAAAACGTTCACCACATCACATCACGATCTACATTTCTACCTTTTCGGTTTCTCCCGGCGTTGACTTGTAAGATTCCCGACAAATCCCGAAAACTCTTAGATTTCATTTATTTTACTTGAAAGTTGTTTATTTAAGCTTGAAATGTCCAAATATGGGTTGGGTAAAAGTTTCGGGCCAAACGAAAACCAGAAAACTCGTTTTTAGGCTCAAAAACCACGGTCAGACGGGAGTCTACCCGGCGGGTACCCGGCTGTCATGTTGATTTCTTGTTTAAGTTTTAAATTTAAAGTTTTATGTTTACATTTATAATAATAACGAGTTGATTTTACCCGCGCGTTGCGGCGGAGTAGAACAAAGTTTTAGTTTTAGGTGAATATATTATCCCGCATCTTGAATTAAAAAAAATACTCTTAAGATATCAGAATATATATATACTAAGACAATAATTATCATACGTGGTTTTGTATACATGATTACAATATCAATCACATCATTCTTATACAATATAATAGATTGAACAAACTAAATCAATGTTCAAACGTCAATATGTAAATATCAGAATTTAGTTGTTATGCAACTAAATTTATAATGATAATTCATAGTCACAATCATAGTAACTTGTTAAGATAAAAGAGTACACACAGTTTTACCAAGAAAAATTTAAAATTTCACTTAAAGTTGTTATGCAAAGAAACATCATTTATATTATTTTTGTTTATTGGGGTGAAAAAATACATTCTTAAACTTCAATATAAAATATGAAATTTTTAGTTGATGCGTGTATATTTAATTTTTTTTATCATACAAATATGTATGTGTATATTTGAAAGAAAATAAAGTAATAACATACAATTTATTATTAAAATAATTTTGTTGAAAAAAATTTTGGAAACATTTTTTTTTTACGGCGGGATAAAAAATACATTTTAAATTAACGTATGAATTTTATAAAAGAATTTAAGTTGACGAAGGTATGATTTTTTTTATGGTTGCATTTTATTATACTAATATGTATGTATAATTGAAAAAATGTACAGTAATACAAAATTTATAGAATACTACATAAAAATGTTAAGTTAAATTATCGTTCGCAATTGTTCGTATAATTTTGTCATAATAAAATTAGTATAAAACTTTGTTGTAAGGAAAGGGAAAAAAATGTATAAGTTATTAGTAAAAAAAAGGGAAAAAAAATTAAAGTTAAGATTGAAAGGGGGAAAATGGAAAATGTTAAAATGTAAAGGGTAGAAAATGAAGAAGTGGTTAAACTTCAGACGAAGAAATTGAAAAATAGCTAAAAGATGAAGGGTAAAAAATGAAAACTATATAAAAGTTAAAGGGTGAAGATTGGAAAAGTGCAGAGTAGAAAGTGGGAAAATAATAAAAGTTAAGGGGTAGGAAGTAAATAGTCGATAAAACATAAAGGGTACAAAATAAAAAGTGCTAAAACTTAAGGGATATACAATGTAAAATGATTGGGCACTATTCATACAATAGTACCCATAACATTCCTGCTGAATGTTGTACCGTGGAATGTTGAAAGTTAATTTGTAATAATGAATGAGACCTTAATGAAGACGTTTTAAACGTTATAAAAAAATTCTCTAAAAGTTTCGGGGCGTTTCAAGTTGGTGTCAAAGCGATAGTTTAAGAAAAAAATTCTCTAAAAGTTTCGGGGCGTTTCAAGTTGGTGTCAAAGCGATAGTTTAAGAGAGTTATGTAATCCACTTTAGGATTGCATGATCTTAAACAATTTTGAATGCATGATATTATTTTGTAGTTACATTATAATAGTTTTGTTGTTATATGATTATGTGTAAGTGGGTCCCACTATCCCATTATCTATTATCTATTACTATTTATTCTCTACTAACTACACTTTTCATCGATCAAATATTAAATCTACTCACTAAAGTCTTTTTTGATTGGTTCAAAGTGGACACTTATAATAGGATATCCTAAAATAGTAATGTGGATATTTTTAATGATACGGACGGAGTACAATATATTTTTATTTTAAAACATTCGTTGACACCTTCATTCATCATCACAACTTTTATCGCTGCTATGCACGGGTATGAGACTAGTAATTTCAAATTCATATAGTAAAATTAGGTATCTAGGGATTTGAGCATCTTATCTAATAATCTATCTCAAAATTTTTAAAACGTACATCCTAAACGTGACGGTTGAAAAAGTATAAAACATTTATTGATAATTATTGATTATAGATTATTGATATATAGATAAGATATAGATATAGATATATTGATACATATATCAAGCAACTGTATGTATCACAGGCGACGACCCAATTGAATTCCCCCCAAATTCCATTTCTTTTTTGAATCAATCAATCAATGTCTGAATCTGAATCATCATCCAATTCCGTGAGCGCCAGTGAAGGAACCACAGATGATACTCTATTAGCCAAGAAGAAAGAAAAAGCTAAAGTCAGCCGAACATCGCTCATACTATGGCACGCTCATCAAAACGATCCATCCGCTGTTAAGAAGCTTCTAGAAGAAGATCCCTCCTTAGTTCACGCTAGAGATTACGATAATCGAACTCCACTTCATGTCGCTTCACTTCACGGTTGGATCGATGTTGCTAAATGTTTAATTGAGTCCGGCGCTGATGTTAATGCTCAAGATCGTTGGAAGAATACGGTAATTCAACATTAATTCATTATATGCTTACTGTTATTCTGGTAGTAGTGATTACTTCGTGTTATGTTAAATTAATGATTACTCTAATCTAATTTATTGGTCAATGATTTGTTATTAGGGCTTACTTTATGAGGTATGTTTTGATTGTATTGATTTAGTTTTAGTGTTGTTTATGTTTATGTTTATTAAATTAAATTATAATCAATCGATTATTGTTGATATATATTGTTGATATATATGCATAATATACAGTTATATGCACAAAGTGTAGGGGTTTATGTTGCACCAGTTTTTTAATATAAATTTCAAAAAACATGGCCTCTTTGGATTGGTGTTATCCGATAACGGGTTTTCATGAATGCTGTTGGTATATGTAGGTCTGATAGTGCTTCTGCTAAGATCCTACCTGGTGCTTATGAAATGATTGTTAAATTATGAATTCAAGAGTTTATAAGTATGTGTCTGCGACTAAAGGGCGAAGACATTAGCTAGCAATGCTTGTTATTATTATTATTATTTTGTTGGTGGTAATTTTAAGAAGTTGTTGCCGTTTATATGTTAGAGAATAATGAATTTAAGAGCAATGAGAGTAGATTCAAGATTAGAAATATTTAGAATACTTTTAGTCTCATATCTGGTCTCTGGATATATTTACATCACTTGCTTGGCAGCCAAGTAAATTTCATAAAGAGCTCTACTTTAATATTATGCAGAATTTGGTAGAAGACAGTATGTGCTGTATTCAAGGGGTACTAAAGTGTCTACTACCAAGCGAATACGAGCTTAGTGCTATAATGTCTGTTCATCTGTGATGTAAATAGGTTGGGACTGTGTTCTTTATATGAAATTCCTCTGAACATAAGTGCTTGCAGAAGGAGGTTCGTAGAAGTCTAAATGATATCTTTGGGAAAGTTAAGTTGGATTTAGTTGAGACTATTGTAATAGTACGTCACTGAAAATGGAAAAAAGAGTCAAGGAATAACAACAATGCAGTGTACAATAGGATATCCTGAGTACTCGCCCATCTCAACGCACTTATTAATATTTCAACGCTGGCAAATGATGATTGTAATAGTTAATTTACATGGCTTATTAGTTATTCCTGTGTCCTTTTACTATTGTGGCCAGACTGTTCTATCTCTTTCCTGTTTCAAAACATACATTATGGTTATAGGGAGTGGAAAGACCTGTTGCTTCCATTTTCCTTATGTGTCTATGTTTGACAGATTTATGCTCATATATTCTAGCTTATGTTATAAATGCCCGGGTATCTGCTAATTCCATCAACTCATCTTACTGCAATTTCTCAAGTTAATACTGCTAATGACAGCCTCTAGCTGATGCGGAAGGAGCTAAAAAACAGACCATGGTTGAGTTATTGAAGATGTACGATGGCATGTCATTTGTAAGTTGTGGTATACCTCTTAAGTTTGCGTTGCGATATAATTGTTTGAAGCATGTTTGGTATCACATGTCCATATTAGTTTAATATCCATTGCCCATCATAAAGTAATCGTTCTTTAGGTATTATATGTCGATCCATAACCTCTATGAAGACTGTATAAGGGAAGACAAACAGTAGATGCCAAGAGTGTGGGACTGTCCAAAGTTGATCTGGAGAGCGTCTTTGTCTTTTATTTTTTTCTTTATATTACAACTATCTTAACTGTTCCTTATCTCACATACGAAATACCTTACCATATCATGCACTTCTCATTGTGTCTCTTCGAACCTTACCATATCATGCACATCTCATTGTGTCTCTTCGAGTTTCTATCTAGTTTAACTTGATTGAAAACCTCGGTGAAGACTGAAGAGTGTTTTCATGTATAGATTGCTGGTAAGGAATTTGTCAATGAAGCTTTAAGTAGCAACCTATTTATGACACTTTTTTTGTGGTGTGAGGGAGGTAGACATGAAGCCATATATTGCTACATAAATAACAATAAAATTAATTTCATAATCATTTTCTCATTACTCAAGAGAAAAAGCTGCATATCTGCAAAGTCGATTATTCTAGCTCCATCCTTTAGTTTCAATGTCATGGGAAAGTTATCTGCTTATGTTTACTCACATTTTAGTCTAATGTTTATTTAGCTTCAAGGTAATAGCATTTTGTGTGCAGGGTCAGAACGGAAGTCACTCTGAACCAAAACCTGTGTTACCCCCTCTATCAAACAAGTGTGACTGGGAAATTGATCCTGTGGAGCTGGATTTTACAAACTCACACCTTGTAGGAAAGGTCTGGTTTTCTGAAAGATCGTTAATTATTTCATAGTAGGACCTGTTGTCTCATCCATCTATGATCGATCCGTGACGGAATAAAGCAACAGAATATTAAGTAGCTATTTGCCAACACCATCAAATATTAGTAGTTTATATCCTAGTCGAGTGATATGTTAAGACCAATATTCATGACCATACATCGTCCATTGCCATGTCTATACAAGGCTGTAGCTTGTAATATAATTGGACATCTTTAAATGTGAATTTAACTGTCTAATAATGTGCTAATATTTGTAGAGGTATGACTCCGTAAAGCTTGAGCTTCTTTGTCATTTTCTTCTTAGAAGCACAACCATATAAACTGTGCTAATGATCTTCTACAGTTCTTTATCAAAGATAATAAGAATTGCTGCTAACAGGGGTCCTTTGGTGAGATTCTAAGGGCATCTTGGCGTGGAACACCTGTAGCTGTGAAGCGTATACTTCCAAGTCTCTCAGATGACAGATTCGTTGTGTGAGTAACACTAAGCTCTAAATTAAGGTGGAATTTGCGACCCATTTACGTATGAATGGGTTGATTTTCTGTGTGTATTATCTCAAACAAGGTTAAATATAAACAGGTAAAAGAGGAACGCATCAAATGGCTTGAAAGTTGCTCATAGTCTATTATAAGTCTTTTTATCAGTGACTTGGATCATTTCTGTAATAATATTGTTTTTGTTGTCATAATTAGTACACACTTTTTAAAATTTTAATAGAAAGAGTTTGCGGGTTAACCTAACCCAGTCATTTTTGACTCGTACCAAAAATATCATGTGGCAACCCAAACCTGTTATAACCTGTTACCCATCTTGCCACTTCTTTCATTGCTTGATATGGAAAGAAAAGATGACTTCTTGTTTTATTAAACTCGGGATCTGGCTTTGGAAGTTATAAAATTCCGAATAACTGTCACTACTTGTCTTATGATGAATTGATTTTCCTTTTTTTTGCTTCACCAGTCAGGACTTTAGGCATGAGGTTAATTTGCTGGTGAAACTTCGCCACCCTAATATAGTGCAATTTCTTGGTGCTGTTACTGAAAAGAAACCATTAATGCTGATCACCGAGTTCTTACGAGGGGTAACTGTAGCATACCATTTAATTAATATAGAGAATGAAATCGTAGTACTGAAGTATGAACATTGCAATTTGGTTATAGGGTGATCTTCATCAGTGCCTGAAGGAGAAGGGTGCTCTCAATCCAACAACAGCTATAAACTTTGCGTTAGACATTGCCAGGTAAATTTGTAATTTTAGAAGTCTGTATATAATCACATGTGTCCTTATTAGACCTGAAAATTCCAGCCGAAACTCTTTGAAAAAAATCCTCAAATAACCTGTTTTATTGAAGTTTTAGGAATGAATTGGATCATGAAAGATTACTTAATGGGTTATCATCAGCATTACATTATTACATTGATGTATAGTAAGATAGATGGCCATGATTCTTAGATAGACAAATGTGCTAGTGGTGGTTGTAAACTCTACTCTTTCTGAAAACACAAAGTCCATATTACAATTATCTTGCAAGTGTAAAAGACTTCATTCTTCTATTAGTAAAAACCTGATGTACAAAGTGCCCATAAATCATGACATATATATTTTCATAATAATTTTTGAAATCAGAGGTAAAGAACAATGTATAATTAACTAACGATTATATTAAAATGACTTAGAGATATGATGATTACAAAGAGAATACTTATGGGCCTTGCTTAGCTTGGAGACTAAGCTAGGTTAATGCAAATGGGCCAGGCCCTAAGAATACTTAAACTTATACGGCTAATTTATTCTAACATCCCCCTCAAGCTGGAGCATCCAGCTTGTTACAAATATTACTAACACAAAACTAATCAATCTTCTCTTGAATCTTCCTCGTATCAATAATCCAAAACTTAAAATGCAAAGATAATCGATTTGGTTTGGAATCGAACTAAAGAAACGAAGCAACCTAAATAGGTCTCAATAACCAAAGAAAACGAAGCAACCAAACAGGCCTCAACTAAAGAAGCAACCTTAACAGGTCGCCACTAACCAAACTCAACGAGTAACCAAAACTCCAAAAACGAAGCAACCTGAACTTAAGTGTCTGGTCTCAACTTAAATCATTAATCAAATCAATAACAAGACTAAAATTCAGAAACTCATAATCAAATCATAACCTAAGAATTAAAGCTTCACATAATCACCAATAATCTTCTTTGTCACCGATTCTGCCTCAGGTTGTTTCCCTACAATACCAATAGCAGTAGTAGCTGTAGCAGCAGTAGTAGCTGTAGCAATAGTAGTAGTAGAATTAACGGAATCTTTAATACAAGCATATTCTTTAGCAGAAATTGTAACGGTATTATTGGTATTATCAGAGGCAGCAGGAGTACGTGCGGAAGAACCTTTTTTTCTTAAGAGTGTCTTGCAATCACTCATAGTATGCCCTAACTCATGACAGTAATAGCATTCCACTTCATTAGAATGACCACTCCTGGAACCACCTCGAAATCCACCACGACTAACAAGAGCACTATTATTAGAAGCCAAAGTAGGAGGAGACTGGGAGTTTCATTACGAAGAACGCGAGCAAATGTGTCCTGAAGAGAGGGAATCTCAAACTCATTTAAGAACTGACATCTGAGAGAATCAAATTCCGGTCGTAGGCCGGTCAGAAAGTTCATTACAGCTATTTGTTCCCTTTGCTTTTGCATCACTTTCACATCTGCACTTATAGGAAGAAGAGCATTCAATTCTTCATACAATTTCTTGAACTCCATAACATAAGTAGTAAGCGAATGGTCTTTTTCCCCACGATGAAAAGCCTTACATAAAGTGTATATGCGAGAGATATTCTGCTGTCTAGAATACATATAAAGTCAGATAATCTATTAGTTCCTTAACATACTCACAATGATCGAGTAAAGGAATGACCGAGGGTTCAATAGAGTTCCTAGTCATTAAGTCAACCGTGAATCATCTTGCAGCCATTATTTCTTAGTCCCCCATCTGTAAGAGGATCATCTTCAAGATGAGAAGCTTTTCTAATACTGCGAAGATAGATACGATCAGATTTGTTCCATGCAAAGAAGTTGGAGCCATCAAGCGTGTCACTATCGAAAGTCAATCAACAGAACCATCTAGTAATCACAACCACTAGACTAAAATCGGACAACAAAGCTTTAGCAAAATTGAAACACAAATCAGACCAGATCTGACAGGGAATCTAGTAGGAATGAGCCGACAAACCTCCAGGAAAGAAAGATTCAACTTGCAGCGGAAGCAAGACAGAACGAAAAAAAATCGACCTTAATCTGACCAGCACATGGGTGCTTAAACTTGGATGACTGCTCTAAAACTTTAAACCCTGATCTGCAATATATAAACCCTAAACCTAGGGCTCTGATACCATGAAATCAGAGGTAAAGAACAATCTATAATTAATTAACGATTATATTGACGATTACAAAGAGAATACTTATAGGCCTTGGTTAGCTTGGAGACTAAGCTAGGTTAATGCAAATGGGCCAGGCCCTAAGAATACTTAAACTTATACGGCTAACTTATTCTAACATTTTTGATGCACTTAATATCCATGAAGTCCATTTTTTGGTTTTGATTTCGAATATATTCATAGATAATAAGTTTTTATAATTGCGTTAGTATATCTGTTATACTGGTCAACCTGAGCAACCCTTTAACCTGTTTGAACCTAAACCCATTTTCGCCTTTTACCAAGATCAACCAAACCAGTCCATTTTGCCATATCCACCTCTTGTTATTTGTATAAATGACAACGTTCATGGTGATACTACATTTGAAATTGCATTGCTTCACATATGCTTGAAAGAGAGTAAGAGACACATCCACTATCATATTATGAACTTTCTGAAGCAGCAAAGTCTAAGTTATATGTGTAAAAATGTTGTGGTTTTGGAGGGTTTTTTTTCTTCTTCTTTTTTTTTTTTTTTTTTTTTTTTTTTTTTTTTTTTTTATTGTTTTGTGTTTTCAGAGGCATGGCATATCTTCATACAGAGCCGAATGTCATAATCCATAGAGACTTAAAACCGAGGTTTGTTCATTTGCCATATTTAGAACACTAAGCTTTTATGCATCTCCTTTGCATATTTATATTTTTGTATCATTCTTAGATAGTAACATCAAAGGCTACTTGTACTTTTCAGGAATGTTCTTTTAGTCAACTCCAATGCAGACCATCTAAAAGTTGGAGACTTTGGACTAAGCAAATTAATCAGGGTTAAAAATTCTCATGATGTCTACAAAATGACTGGCGAAACTGGGAGCTGTATGTTCAAGTCCTAAAAGACTTTTGCTATTATGTTTGGTTGTTTGTAAAGTTAGTCACACCATACCCCTTTGATTTTTCTGTTCTTATCTTTCATGAAATGCATCCAAAGATCGTTATATGGCTCCCGAGGTCTTCAAGCATCGTAAATATGATAAGACAGTTGATGTGTTCTCGTTTGCAATGATATTATACCAGGTAATTTCCGTTACTCTAAAAAATACTGAGAAAAGGATAAAGCATACTAGAAAATTACCCGCGCAATGCAGTGGTTACAAATAAGAAAAACGTAATAGTGGTTGATGGTCATAACTGATAATATTATTAATTAAAGAGATAGTAATAGTTGTTGGAAGTAATTGTTAGGAATATAAACAACAATGCATTCTCTAGAATTGGTATCAGAAATAATCCATAATCCATTGTAAGTTACTTTTAATATTAAAAAATTCGATGATATTAAAGTTAAATTAGAACAATTTACAAAATGGAATGTAATTCAAAATGATGTTAAATACGAATGTGATAATCATTAATGCTCTTTCCATAAGCAGTTAAAGGGTAGTTTAGTCTTTTCAATATAAACAGGGGTATTATGGTATTTTCCGATCTTTAATTTTATAAGGTTGCAAAGAAAATAGGCAAACAATTTATAAGGTGGTATAGATTAAAGACCTTAATCATTACTGTCATTGTTACAGATGCTTGAAGGAGATCCACCACTATCAAATTGCGAACCTTATGAAGCAGCTAAGTCTGCAGCTGAAGGTATCCGACCTGTTTTTCGAGCAAAGAGTTACAGTCCTGAGCTGAGAGAGTAAGTTGATTCTACTTCCTTAATCTCATATTCAATTTCTTGAATTGCTTTCTATGCAATCAAACCTATCTATACTGAAATTGCAGAATGTTTGAGGGTCTTGTTGGGTCAAAACAAAGACGGTTATCCGGAATAAAATTTAGGGGTGTATGGGATTGCTTATTTAAGCACTTATCTGCTTATTGCTTTATTTTAACAACAAATAAGCAAATCCAAACACCCTTATATAAACTGTTTATATGTTTCTTTTGAAATGAATTAGTACTAATAAAGAAGCATGCTGACACCTACTTAATCTGGAAGTTGATAAGTACTTATAATAAGCAATCCCAAACAGCTCCTTCAACCAAATTTTGTTACCTTTACATGCAATTATATTATATTATATCTACATCTACTAACATTTGTCAATGTTACAAATTTTGTTTTTTGTTTTTATTTTTAATGTTAATCAATATGTATAATAAGTTTTGAAAATATCCAATTCCGATTTTAGCTTAGGAGGTAGAAATGTTAACACCTTAAACAGGTGCTGTGCAACTAGTCTAGGCATGGGCTTTCATTTTCCTTTACAATTTTTTGATGGCTTTTGTCGCTTTTCTCTGATGTTGTCAATTATATACCTTTGATTGATTGATTTTGCGGTAGTCACTCCTTCACCTTACTATATATAGTATGCAGTATATTACCAGTTAACTTATATTTTTTTTTTCTTATCATTCTCTTCTTACCGACGTAAAAATATGTGTACTTTTTTCTTCAAAATCATATTGTACATTTTTAATTTGTTCTGTTTGTAAATACATATCTAAATTGAAGTAAAATTCGTTTACATATATATAAGAATTTGCAGATAAGTGATTTTTAGCGAAGTTTACTATATTGGTTTTTTATTATTAGTATAAGGAAAAACTTATAAATTAGAACTAGCAAGTAACCCGCGCAATGCTGCGGGAATGTATTTGAAATCGGTAAAATAAGTAGTGAATAACCGTTGTAAAATTAATTCAAATACACGTCTTAGATAAAACACTTGAACAAATAATCACGCATCATATCATATCAATATATATATATATATATATATATATATATATATATATATATATATACATATGGGTACATTATAGATTCCGTATTTATATGGAGACGTAAAAAAAGGCGAACATCAATATATACAAAGTACTTAAAACACATATTTATAATATACAGATCTAATTTAGCATCTAAATAAACATGTAGAGTTTAATTTGAAAGATTCAGAGAATTTTATTAGGTCACACATATCCGTCCGTTTGAAAAATAGTACGGTAATGCTCCATTTGAAAAATATAACCGTAATGCTAATTGGGCTATTTTTATGATTACATACGATCTACAGGAAAAGGTAATAACATTATGGAGAATAAACTAAAAATATAGATCATTCATTTTAGATTTAGATTAATATATTATTAATTATTAAGGAGTATAGAGAAATAAAACATTCCAATATTACATATTGGGTGATTGGTCAAAGGTTCGAAAGTGTTTTAGATGAAGTCTGAGTAGGGTTAATAATATGGTCCCGACTATGAGATCGAGTTATGGGCAGACTTACAGCAGATTATTTAATTGAATTTCTGCCTTGACGGCCTGTTTTGATAATGATAGAATAAGAGCTCGAGAGAGAGAACCCAACGATCTCTTAAACACACTTTAAAACTGAATTGTCTGACTACTTAATTTCTGTGCCGTGGCTTTACATATAAAGGCAACATAAAGATAACTGCTCTCTTGATAACTACTCTTATATATAAGAGAACTACTCCTAAAAAACAGCAGCTTGATAATCATGAGTTAATCCCACTTTATCCTAAACTGAAATAAATATAATAAACTTCCCAATTAAAAGCTATAAATAAGTAATTATAAATAATAAATAAGTAATTATAATAAGTCCTAAATCAGCCACTTTTCCTCCTACAGATTATAACATCACTTCCCCCATTAAAATAGTGCTTGTCCTCAAGCAATAGTTGTTACATGACATAGCAGTTAAGTGACCCCTTTCTTGATATTCTCATCATCAAAGCTTTGACCATCCATGTCATCTTCATCAACTCCATCTATCCAGAACAGCCGTTTACACTGATGCCCCTTTGTATGAATCTCATCACAATTAAAGCAAAGTCCTTTGGCCCGCCGCTCCTCCATCTCCGAATGGGTCAGACTTTTAAAAATCTTTCTGTTGGAAGGAGATGGTGGTGTGGAACTAGATGATGCTTTTGACACAGAGTTTGTGATTTTTCTTGAACCACAACGTTTATTATATAAACGGCCTAGACGCATAGCCTGGGTCAAGTCTGCAGGCCTATGCAATTCAACTCCTACTGCAATACTTTCCTGTAAACCGCTAATATAAATATCTACTTCCCGTTGAGGACTTAGGTGGCCTGATCTTGTAACGAGTTGTTCAAAGTTGCGTTGGTAGTCCTCGTACGTAGCTGTTTGTCGAAGTTTGCAAAGTTCTCCCAGTTTATTTCCAAGCACAACAGGCCCAAATCAAAGATGATATTGGCGTTTAAATTCTTCCCATGAAATTCCTGGGATGTCCCTATCCACTTTGAGACACCAAACTTGTGCATCTCCATCAAGATGATAGCATGCTATCTCCACCTTCTCTGCCTCTGGAATGTGTTGGTGACGAAAATAATGTTCACAACGACTCAACCACACCAAGGGATCATTTGTACCTTCATAAACCGGAAATTCCAATCTCCCATACCTTGGAGTTTGGAATTGATTCCTTGGAAGGTTGTTAATATGTGTTGATCTCCCTGATTAACACTCTCGTATTCTGGTCGTGGAGATTCTGTTTGTAGGGCTACCATGCAACTCTTCGAGACGGCCAGATTCTGCTCTCGTTTTGCCGGTCCTTTTGACGATCCTCCTGGTACATCTTCAAGAATGCTTCAAACTTATTCTCCAGATTGTTGCTTGTTGCACCCATAACTCTCTGCTCTTGATACCAAGTTGTTATGGTCCCGACTATGAGATCGAGTTATGGGCAGATTTACAGCAGATTGTTTAATTGAATTTCTGCCTTGACGGCCTATTTTGATAATGATAGAATAAGGGCTCGAGAGAGAAAACCCAACGATCTCTTATACACACTTTAAAACTGAATTTTATGACTGCTTAATTTCTGTGCCGTGGCTTTACATATAAAAGCTACATAAAGATAACTGCTCTCTTGATAACTACTCTTATATATAAGAGAACTACTCCTAAATAACAACTTGATAATCATGGGTTAATCCCACTTTATCCTAAACTGAAATATATATAATAAACTTCCTAATTGAAAGCTATAAATATGTAATAATAAATAAGTAATAATAATATATCCTAAATCAGCCACGTTTCCTCCTACAGATTATAACAGTTAACATTTAACGCTATATGCTAACATAAATACACTATCCTGAAATCGATCTGATAGCCCGCTTTTTCCACTCGAACATAAGTTCCCCTTAGGTGGTTCGATTTTTGATTGTATTGATAGGGTTTTCTTGCCGTGTGATTGTACCCATCCTACACTTTAATAATTACTCTTAGAAAACTTGCGAATAAGTAAACACTTTCTTTTAGACAAAACAGAATTAGATGAATTTAACAAAATGGGATCATGACATCACATATATGTGTATGCTTTAAGATTTCGCTGCAATGTGCTGGTATACAAGCCTCGTTAATCTTATCTAGTACCGTGCCTATCTTATTTTCCCATTAACCATAATCTACGACAGACCCGTTGGGTTTCAACTAGAAAATTTAACGATTGTCCACCTGCTGATTTTATTGTTCATTTTGCAGATTGACCGAGCACTGCTGGGATGCAGATATGAACAAGAGACCTTCATTTTTGGAGATTTTGAAGAGGCTTGAAAAAATAAAGGAAAAGATGCCTACAGATCACCATTGGAACATTTTTTAAACTTGAAATGTGATCAAATTCATACATGCATACATGATTCTCTAGCTACAAAATTCGCAAACCTGCAAACGTCTCTTTTATGCGGTGTCCTGTTGTCACTATATTCTTATCCAAATCTGATTGTAGGCGTTGGTAAATACGTACAGCATAAACCAGCATAAACACGTACAGCGTGGGCAAGTGTAGCCAAAATCACACCTCAGTTTTTTTTTTTACTGCTCTCCCCTCTGCGCAACTACGATGAATTTTCATTCACTGAAAGATTGTAAATTATAAATTATCCACTTTTTCCTGAATAGACTATTTATGATGATTGTCAATTTATGACTAATATTACACTGGGAATCTATTTGATTAGTTTTATGCTGTGAAATGGTTTTGGTAGTTGAGTGAGTATCAAGTGATGTTAAATGTAAGGCTTAGAATAATCGGATAGTTATTATGATAGTTGTGGAGTAAGGGTTTTGATCACAAGTTTTCTATAGTGTCCGGATTAGTAGTAATTGATAGCAATGTAAATCTTATATTTTTATCTCAACTTTCTGGCATGTCACAGATAGAACATAAACATATTCCCCAACGAATAAAATCAAATAATCTTTCGCTTTTCAAAAAATGACTTGAGGTGCCATAGCTGCAACCCCGCGACAGATAAAGAAATAAACAACGAAACCAGACTCAGATAACCCATTGTCGACTTTGTATTCCCGTTTAGTTCTTGCATCTCTATTTCCCTGTGATATCACAATCCTTCACCTTAAAATCAACTCAATCGATAAATTGTCAAGACTTTGTTTTTCTTTGATTGAAATCAGTATGTTCAAGAAAAATATATGTACAGTAGGAACTTTTATTGACTTACCTTTTTCGAAGCAAAAACATCTCCACGTGAATTGAAGTAACAACGTCCTCCATTTTCTTCAGTTCCAGTTCCATCGCCTCCATCGCCTGTAAAATAAAGATGGCTGGTCATCGTAACCAAGCTGCGTGTGTAAAATAAAATGAATTGAAGTACAACTCATTTTAATCTCCTTTAACATGCGAAACGAAAACAGAACCGGACCCTTTTTATGACTCGAATTCTTTTATAAGATGTAGTAAAAGATAAACAGAGAAAAGAGTGGTAACAATGTACATACCTCTACAGAACCTTTCTTGGCGACATTAGACCAATCTTTAGCAGCAACACCTGACCTCCAATTGAAGTCCACAGAGATGTTGACCGGTGGCTGGTGATTAACAGCCGAAAAGCACGCCATATGAGTCCCATCCTCCTCAACATCTAACACAAATTGTCCTGATACCACAACATCTGCATAGTGATACCGATTTCCCTTTGGCGAGAACAACTACATTCACATTTACAAACAAAAATACTTAAAATGCTACCCAAACAAAATCTCTCTATATATGAAAAACGTAGAGGTACCCGTTATGAGTCCAAAATTCCTGATCACTCTCTCTGTATATGATTCGGTTTTGATTCAATCCGAATGAAGCTAACTGTTAGAAGGTATTGATTCTATTTGTGTGAGTTAAAGGGAAGTGTCTTATTTTTGAGTGTTTTTCGAGATCTTAACCTGAAAAAAGTCGGGAAATCTTTTTTAACCCATGTGATGTACCAGGTAGGCTTGAATTGGCTGTCTCTACTTGTGTGAGTTGCTTGATCCCAATTGTGCTTATTTATTGACTAATATTGGTAGTCAATATTAAGGAAGAAAGGAAGAAAGGAGCTATGCTACTAGGGAACGAAAATTATATAAATAGTATTACACAGGTGATTTCTTGGTTCACTACATCTTTAACGTTTAATGGTGCTTTGAATGTGGATTTTAATTAGTGGGAAACAAATATTTATCTATTATAAGACGCATTGATTTGCATAATCATTTTTATATTAGCTTCGATGTGTATCATTAACCCTCATTATAATTACCAAATAAATCACTATGTTTATTATTTAATTACCCTCTTGCCTCTTTTTGTAACATCTACGGATACCACGTTTGCAATCAGCGAATGCATAATACCAAACATTTTCGTATACAAGATTCCGGCTCCGGGATGTAAATTTTAAATTTGAAATTCAAACTTGAAATTTTTAAAAGGCAATATTGATGGTGAAAATTAAATATTATTAATATTGGTAGCTTTTTCCAATTTACTTGCCAGTATCATCTTTTCTAATTGTTTTTCTTTGTGCAGCCAGACGTCTTTATGACCTACATTTTGATGGGGATGATATGTTAAGGCAAGTCCATGCTCTGGCAAACACTGAATTGATTAGAAAACCATGATTGGATCACTTTTGATAAACAACTTTCCGTAAGAAGGGGAAATCATTATCATTTTGCATCATATGATCCACACAAAGAAAATGGCCTATTTAAATGTCCCCCTTTGTTCATAATCTATTCGAAGAGGGTGATTGCACTTATGGAAGATACTACAACAAAGTTCATCAAACTAAAGCCGCATCTTGAAGCCCGCTTTGTATTTTTCTTTCTGCCTACATTTGAGGGCTGAGGGCTTCTGATGCATTAAAAAGGAGTTTATGCTTTTTTAGCCCAGTTTGGTTATACGTGCATAGTTATAATTTTGGAGGTACTGTAAGTGGGCAATTAGTGCTTGTGGGTTTGGGGATATTCTGACCCATTATGGTAAAAATGAGCATAAGTGTAGGTGGACTTTTTTTTTTATGTCTGATTAATGAAGGTTCGTGATTGGTGTCTAAAACACGTGAAGATATTTTTTCAGGTCACGAATTGCTACAGTGTTTGGATCACCACTTTTTTTGGTTGGGATATTGTTGGCACTGAAGGTATAAATGGTGTTTTGTGATCAAGTATTATTTGGTTAAATATTTATGGTTAAGATTGGTTTTATTTTGCCACTGGGAATACAAGGGTTGAAAATCATGTTTTAATTGTGGTTGTATTGGTTTAGATTCACTCAAAACTAAGTCAGTATGCCCACATTTGGCCAAATCATAAATCTGATGGAACCATTTGGTTTGGTTTAAATCTTTGGTTTGTATTAAATAATGATATCGTATTTTTGATTGATGGGTTGAAGGATAAAAGTAATATGGTACATTTACAAAGTGGTATTGTAATTTGGGCAAGACATTAACGATAAAAGCCAGGTAGTTTGACTTGGTGTTGGCTTAAAAGTCACCCGCAAAAACTAAATACAAAACATTTCAACAATGTCACCCGCAAAAATATATCGACTCACACTAAAATAAATTTATTATATAAATTTTTGTATTAAAATCATGAAGTAGTCCGCAAATTTGCGGGTTATGATCTAGTATAATGTAATAATCCTTCCGTATTATAAGTGTTCATTTTTAAAAGTCACGTTTTAAGAAACTCATACTAAATTCACCCTACACCAATAAACTATCATCATACCTTCTAAAATCTATTTCGATTGATTGAAATAGAAAGTAAACACTTAATTTGGAACAACTTAAAATAGAAATGTGGACATTGTTACGAAAGGAAGGTAATCTTAGTCAATTATAATAAAATACATATAAAATAAATTATGGATTATGGATATCGGCATTATAGTACTTTATAATATTTTTTTTATTGAATTTAATAAAATATAAGGAAAAAAAGTTATACAAATTGACAAAGATATGAATTATGAAGTATAACAATGTTTGTAATAACTTACACCCTCAAATAATACAATAATAGGATAAGGGAGTTGAAATACACAACAAACTTTTTGATGTATACATCAAATTTTATGCATTATGATATGTACAGTACAATACTTTGTACTATGATGCATAATTTTGATGTAAATAACAAAACATTTGTTGTATTTATTATTGTCCATGGGATAAAGATACGAGCTATAAAGATGACATATATATCGCCCAAATTAAATCCCATGCTAATAGCAAATAATAAAATATATACACACCCAAATTAAATCCCATGCTAATAGCAAATAATAAAATATATACACATGGAGTTATGGGTCAGAAAGATCGATGAAAAAAAAGTTATGTAAGAATTGTATAGTGATTTACCATAGCAGTAATCTTGTGATGTTCAGGCAAAGGATACCCTTCATTCGGATTGATTACCGAGTACTTACCAACTGTCATTGAATCTATCTTGATGTCTTCGCTTATACATTTTGTATGACCAGATTCGATATCGAAACGTATGGAATGAACAAAGTTGATGAATATAAACACTAATACGGTTAATATCATGAAGACGGCCATACCGAGCTCCATTGTTAAAAAAAGTGTGGATTTTTGGAGAGATAAAGTAAAAAAGCGTCAATGACATTTTCCTTTACCTTTATATATATCATCAATTATATCTAATTAATTAAATTAAATTAAATTAATTACTACATATTTCTTTTGTCAAAGGTAATATTATCAGTAACATAAAATTAAATGCAATAATTAATGATAGGACGCAATTGGTGATACATGAGGTTGATCTGGTGAACGCTTGTTTGTGGACTAAGGCAATTCAGGTAACTCAATAGCATGCACCGGATCCACTTTTTCAGTTATGATATACATCGTCAGTAGAGAAAATTACGTGGATCGTCCATGTGGTTTGCCCTAAATTGCACGTCGCGTCCCTGTGCTTTTTTTTGACCTAGCTCATCTTTGTACTATCATTTTGTTGCGTGGGGCGTCCTTCTGTCAAACTGAAGTTAGTCTATCCTGTTAAGTTGACCCATGTGCGGAACATGTGAGGGTAAATTGGTAAAACCCCCTCCCCTTCTCTATTATTATCGTCCCCATCACTCCTTTTTCCCCAAATCACTTGGCGCGCAAACGATTCAAAAACCCTAAACCCCAATTTCGAAAAAAAATATCAAAATTGGCAACAATGGTGAACAAGTTATACACAATAGGAAAACCTGGTGTGGATTACGACTTGAAGACTCTATACGGTATGGCTTTTGCGCTGTAATTATTTAATTTCATATAAGTCGAATATATTGCTTCGTAATTCAAATTTAAATTAAGCAAGTTTACTTTGTTATACAGATAACTATCCTTCTCAGTTTTCGATAAAGCTACATCATGGTGGAGTGTTTACTGATCCACCAGGAAGGTTATATCTCAATGGTAAGGTTACTTATGTAGATGCAATAGGTATTGATACGTTTTCTGTTCTTGAGCTCAATGATATTATGGAGGATTTAGGTTACGATAGATTTAGTGTGATGTATTACCATTTTCAAAGGCCATACACCATTTTAGATTATGGATTACAGGCTTTAGGTAGTGATTTGGATGTTCTTAATTTGAGTCAATATGTGAAAAAACATAAGCAAATTGATGTTTACACTAAGCATGATAAGACTGTAACACCCCTCTTTATTTACAACAATATTATATTATTTTACTCGGAAGCGTATAAATTTAAAACATATTTATATATATTGTACATTAAGATAATGTACTTACACAGTTATATATTCAAAATAAACCAACATAAAACTGTTTAAAAACTACATATGTCGGGGTATTATCTAGTACAAAACCAGGTTTATAACGAAACCATATCAGAGTCAAAATCTGTCAGACATTCCCTGCGAAAGCATCCGTTCCTGACACCCACATATATATATATAAAACCTGCAGGAAGTAGGATGAGGGATTAGCACAAAGCTAAGTGAATGAATTTATCACACACAATTCAACTTAGCTTAACCATCAGTTTACAACAAATAATAGTAAACACATTCTTTTTCAATGAGGATCGGTGGCTCTTGGGATATCATAATACCCGGGGATATCCCCAAGAACACTTAACGTCAATCTGTATGGCCATTACAGAATAGACCGATAACTATTGGTTATTAAACTCATACACAGGTCTCAAACACAACAAATGAATCAAAACCTGTGTAATTCACATAATAACCAAAAAGTCCAACTACACGTTGACCTCAATAATCTGATACACATAGATTCACATATCAAGTAGATTCACAATCAATAATACAGATTAGCAATCGTATAATCAATTTACTTATACTTGTTGCAACCAAACAGTTACAACTAAATCGAAGGGTGAGTTCTAAATCCACTCACCGATACCCTTGAAATCTCCACACTCAGCTTTTATTCACTGAGCCTTTGGTGTATCTGAAATACCACAAAACACACAAGTTAATAACTTGTCATTAATCAACAACCTTAGATGAATCATGTTGTTATACAAGTAATCACACAACTTGCATATATATATATATTACTTGTACATTTGTGAGTGATACACAAATTAAAACTGAATTGATCCTATTCTGAACCAAAGCCGATCTGCTTTACCTTAGCAGATCTGCTTCCTCAATAAATTTCTAAGCTTTTTCACCCAAGTCAAGTTCTGTTGCATTTTTGAACTAAGCTAGCCGTTCGGCTACACATAGCCGTTCGGCTTTTCTTTCATAGCCGATCTGCTTTGTAAAGCAGATCGGTTTCTTTAGTTAAATTCGTCCATTTTGTTCCTGGGTTAAATTCTGTTGAGTTTTTACACTAGCATAGCCGATCTGCTATGTATAGCCGATCGACTATAGCTTGAAACCCAGAAAACTCAGTTTCGACCTGCACATTACCAGCTCGTATCCTAACTCCCAAATCCCAAATATTTAAGTGTAACACCCCCAAATTTAATGTTGCGCGAAAGCAAGCTTTGGGTGTTACTAATCAATAATCAAGCACCAAAGTATAGCAAACGACTTCTAAATGAGACGTTTGTAAAATAGTTCCATACCATTATAAAATAGAGTTTGAAAACATAATGTTTTCGTTACAAAAGTAAGGTCCCCTAGAGTCCGCGTACGTAACGGGAGATTCTATTACATAACCATAGTTACAAAAGATAATGCTAAAGAATCTCCGTTAAATGCAGTTTGGAAATCATGCGACTCTAGCTAGTAATCTTGGAGTAATCCTACTCCGTACGTGTACCTGAGAATACATGCTAAAAAGGGTCAACACGAATGTTGGTGAATCTCACAGGTTTGTAAGCAAGTAATAGTTTGAACACAAGATTTTTATCAGTTGTGCCCGCAGGCGTAAATCAAGTATCTGCAACCAAGCAAATAATAAGTGAATATGTATATACCGTTGCCATGAGCTCATAGTCGAAGCTTAACCCGTAAATCAGTGGTACACCCAAGTACCGTATGGTGCCCCCGCGAGTGCCCAATCCAAACACTCGTATGAAACAAATAAAAGTCGCCCGTTTATACATAACGGTTCGTGGTAGCGCTACTACCCCGGGCGGGGAGGGTCAGTCCCTAATGGATCCATTAACTAATATTCGCGCTTAAGTCCATAACTAACGAAACTATGATGGAGGGACTTCAGTGGATTAGTAGGTAACTCATGCAAGCCCGTATATGAAAAGTAAGTAATTTAGCACTTGTGTTCAAGAAAACGTAAGCAATGTATCTCACCCCATAAGTAAAACAGTAAAAGTGGGGCTGTAAGACTCACCTGAGTCAAGCAAGCAAGCGTTTAACTTAATAAATGTAAAGTCCGAAAGCAGTAGTAATCCGTAGGTTTCGCGAACCCGCAACCTTCTAATGCCCTAAGCATATAAGGTTGTATGTATAAGTGAATGTCTCAAAAGATCATTCATGCTAGTTGTCCACTCAACTAGTTATGTCCAAATACATTTGGTTTGTGTTTGAAAGTGTGTACGACCCGTTGGTGATACGTTTAGTTTTATTTGTAAATGTTCCGTAAGGTTTTCTTATGGTTATACATAAGTGTTTGTTTGGAGAATAATATATATATATATATATATATATATATATATATATATATATATATATATATCCGTGAATGTTGCATCCGACAATAGTCTTTCGAAAAGTATATATATTTATTCCGTGAATATTTATTTGACAACAGGAGTCTTATTCAAGTGTTTTATTTATCCAACAATAGCAAGTTGGATCCGTGAATAAGAAGTCACAGATATATTTTTATCCGACAATAGGTAATCACGAATACTACACATGCGTCAATATGTATTCTCGGAGTTTTTTATTTATACGATAATAGTTATGCGACAATAAGGATTCACGGAGTAATGTTCATGCGACAAAAATTTCACGAATTTACTGTTCATGCGACAATGTGATTCACTGAGCACTTGTTCATCCGACAATGTATTCACTGAGCACTGTTCATCCGACAATGTATTCACGGAATACTTGTGATTTTTATTTAAAATAGTAAACGTTATCAAATCATTCTGAAATTTTTACACATAGTTCGTACATATGTTATGTACTTTCTGTAATTTGTTTATGATTTTTGGAGGTCGTTTGATATTTTATAAAAATTCACAAAGTGGCAGTGTCCAGTTTAATCCGAGATTAGACCACTTCTCACAAATCAAATTTTCTGGAGAAATGAGGGCATTTCTGGAATGAGCCAAAGAAGAACTTTTTGTATATAACAAAATTACCAAGATTTCCCAAGTGGTCTCATACGTTTTTGAGGTCTAGAACTCAAGATATGGTCTCAAGAAGGAGGTCATTGTCGGAGGTTATTGTCGGATTTTTACTATTGTCGGACCTATATTTTACCCGTGTTATAACATAAATTTGGTCAAGTAAAACTTAACTAATCGTTATGAAATTTTTACACAAGATTCCCCTATGTCTTAGCTTTCCAAAACGTATTTTTGCATCGATTTTAACTAAGCACAACTCGAGATATAATTTTACAAAGTGAAAGTGGTCCAACAGCTCTTCTAGTTGACATATGTGTACCAATCTGGTCATATCTAAAGTTTTACAAAACTTCACAAAACGTTCCAGTATGATTTGGAAAGCTAACAAAATTTGTAATCTTTTCCCATTGGTCTAAATTTCTAATTCGTTCCATAGCCCAAGATCTACTCATTTTGATTTGGTCAAGGTTCTGGTCAGATTCATCAGATCCGCTATGTACTTTTATTTCAGTAACTAAAAATAGCAAATGAACTTCAATTTTTGTGAGGCTTACATATTATGAAAGTAGACTTCTTATACTTGATTTTAGGCTCAAGAAACGTCCATTTTAGTGTTGTAATGATTTTTATAAAATTCGGGGAAGTGGAAATAGAATCTGGACAGGAAGGTTAACTTCCTGTTTTCGAGTTTTAATTTGTGTTTCGACTTATCTTTTGGACATTAGCTAGTTGAATAAGCAACATAACATGTTAATACATGAGTTATAAGTAAAATACGAGAGTTTTGAAGTCTCACAATGGTGTATGAAGGAATGGGGATGGTAGAAGTGTTGTACACGCGTAGACGGTCGTTTTGGTGTCTTCGGCTTCGTTTTTCCTTCAAGAATGAGGTGGTGGCCGATGGTGGATGTTGGTGGTGTTATGGTGGTGGCTGGAATTCGTGGGAGAGGGGAAAGGGAGAGAGGAGAGGAGTGTAGAGAGAGTTTGGATGAAAGAGTGAGGAGGTATGGTGATGTTGGAGTGTGTAAGTGCCAAAAAGGGTGAAAGTCTTGGGTATGGCTTTCATCCTTATTTCCAGCAGAATTCAAGGGGGTCCCACCCCCACATGGTGATTTATTTCTTGCCCCCAAAGTTGTGTTACATCCCGTGTTCGTTTACCCGTTCGTTTTACGTTTTAATTAATCGTATAACGTTTTATTTAGTATGTTTTGTTAACGATTACAACCCGATATTTTTACTTGAAGTATTTTATTAACATACTTAATAATATGATATAAGACATACTTTGCCTTTATTTCACCCGTCGGGCGCGTTCCACGCGTTTTTCGTTGCGTACAGTTATGTTTTGATAAAACGTAAAATCGTATAATATATTAAAGTAAATATATTAAAGTAAATAATGTTTGTTTGGATAAATCCACATTATTTTTAACAGTTTGTCACCAACGTCCATAGTAAATAGTGTCGGACCTCGTCCGGTTCAAGGGTGTATGATTTAAACAAATCATATAACGTGTATGTAATTACACAGAAAGTTACATATATTTAGATTAATATAATACTAAATACATGTAATTACAAGTAGTTAGGCACTAATTAAAGTCCTAAATTAGCGTGTGTTACATTCTCCCCTTGTTAGGAGAATTTCGTCCCGAAATTAGCTCGAAGTCGCGGTGTGAGTAGAGTCAGTGAACAGGTGTGGATATTTTAGTCGCATTTGGTCTTCCCGTTCCCAAGTGAATTCCGGACCACGCCGCGAATTCCACCGGACTCTGACGATGGGAATACGACTTTGTTTAAGTTGTTTGACCTCACGGTCCATGATTTCGACAGGTTCTTCAACAAAGTGTAGTTTTTCGTTGACGCGAATCTCGTCAAGGGGGATAATAAGAGTCTCATCAGACAGACATTTCTTTAAATTTGAAATGTGAAAGATAGGGTGCACACTGCTGAGTTCGGACGGCAGTTGCAATCGATAAGCCACTGGGCCGATCCTTTCAAGGATCTCGAAGGGTCCAATGTACCTGGGGTTTAGCTTTCCGCGTTTGCCAAAACGAATCACGCCTTTCCAAGGCGATACTTTCAAGAGTACTCGATCCCCAACTTGGAACTCGAGGTGTTTGCGTCTCACGTCAGCATAGTTTTTCTGACGATCACGCGCGGCTTTCAGTCGGTTTTGTATGCCGATGATCTTTTCAGTGGTTTCGTGAATGATTTCCGGACCGGTGAGTTGTGTTTCCCCCACCTCGGTCCAACAGATAGGCGACCGGCACTTACGACCGTAAAGTGCCTCGAAGGGTGCAGCTTTGATGCTGGCGTGATAACTGTTGTTGTAGGAAAATTCACACAAAGGTAAGTGATTTTCCCAGTTTTTACCGAAGTCAACTACGCAGGCTCGTAGCATATCCTCCAGTGTTTGTATAGTTCGTTCGCTCTGGCCGTCAGTTTGAGGATGATAAGCTGTACTCATATCTAGACGAGTACCAAGAGATTTTTGTAGTGATTGCCAGAAGCGAGAAGTAAATCGAGCGTCTCGGTCAGAGATAATCGAGATGGGCACACCGTGTCTTGACACGATCTCTTTCAGGTAAATCCGTGTCAAACGTTCCATCTTGTCAGTTTCCTTGATGGCTAGGAAATGCGCAGATTTAGTAAGTCGGTCTACGATCACCCAAATGGTATCGCAACCGCTAGAGGTTTTTGGGAGTTTGGTAATGAAATCCATGGCGATTTGCTCCCATTTCCATTCGGGGATTTCCGGTTGGTGTAGTAAACCGGAAGGTTTCTGATGTTCGGCTTTAACCTTAGAACAAGTGAGACACTTGCCAACGTAGGTAGCAATGTCTGCTTTCATATTGGGCCACCAATACAACTCCTTGATGCCATGGTACATTTTGTCGGCACCAGGGTGTATAGAGTACTTAGACTTGTGAGCTTCATCCATCACCAAGTCTCGTAGGTTCCCAAAATTTGGCAACCAGATTCGGTTTGAAAAGTATTTGGCTCCGTTGGATTTGGTTTCAAATTGTTTGTTCATGCCTCGCAAGGCCTCGTGTTTCACGTTTTCAGCTTTGAGTGCTTCGAGTTGAGCGGTAAGAATTTGGGTTATCAGGTCGTTGTGTATAGTCATACTAAGTGCTCGGACCCGAAGGGGTTTCACTCGTTCCTTACGACTTAAGGCATCAGCAACAACGTTTGCCTTGCCCGGAGGGTAACGTATTTCGCAGTCGTAATCAGTAAGTAGTTCGACCCAACGGCGTTGTCTCATGTTTAGGTCTTTTTGGTCGAAGATGTGTTGGAGACTTTTGTGGTCGGTGAAAACTGTACACTTGGTACCGTATAAGTAGTGTCTCCAGATTTTTAGGGCGAATACCACTGCCCCCAACTCTAGGTCATGAGTAGTGTAATTCTTTTCGTGGACCTTGAGTTGTCGAGAGGCGTAAGCAATGACTTTGTCTCGTTGCATCAGCACGCAACCGAGACCTTGGTGTGAAGCGTCACAGTATACCACGAAGTCATCGTTGCCTTCGGGTAAAGATAAGATAGGTGCACTGCAGAGTTTTTGTTTGAGCAGCTGGAAGACTGACTCCTGCTTATCAGTCCAATCAAATTTCTTTTCCTTTTGGGTCAGTGCAGTGAGGGGTTGAGCTATTTTTGAAAAGTTCTCAATGAATCGCCTATAGTATCCGGCGAGTCCTAAGAATTGTCGTACCTCGGTAGGTGTAGTAGGTGCTTGCCAGCACTTGATGGCTTCAATTTTTGAAGGATCAACACGAATTCCTTGACTGTCAATCACGTGTCCAAGGAATTGTACAGTTTGCATCCAGAACTCACACTTGGAGAATTTGGCATATAACTCCTCGTGCTTGAGTAGTTCTAGAATGGTTTTCAGGTGTTGTGCGTGTTCTCGTTCATTACGCGAGTAAATCAGAATATCGTCAATGAAGACGATGACAAACTTGTCGAGGTAAGGCTTACACACCCGATTCATAAGGTCCATGAATACTGCCGGTGCGTTGGTCAAGCCGAATGGCATCACTTGGAATTCGTAATGCCCGTAGCGAGTTCGGAAAGCTGTTTTAGGAATGTCAGTATCACGAACTCGTAGTTGGTGATAACCTGACCGTAGATCAATCTTTGAGTAAACACTCGACCCTTGGAGTTGGTCAAACAGGTCATCAATGCGTGGTAGTGGGTAACGGTTCTTAACGGTTAATTTGTTGAGTTCACGGTAGTCGATGCACATGCGGAAAGAACCGTCTTTCTTTTTCACAAACAGGACCGGGGCTCCCCAAGGCGAGGAACTCGGTCGAATAAAGCCTTTATCCAGGAGTTCTTGCAATTGAGTAGACAACTCCTGAAGTTCAGAGGGGGCTAAACGGTACGGTGCTCGTGCCACGGGTGCTGCGCCGGGCACAAGGTCAATAGAAAATTCGACTTGTCTAGTTGGCGGTAGGCCAGGCAAGTCTTCAGGAAAGACTTCTGGGAAGTCTCGAACAATAGGCACATCCTCAAGTCGCTTCTCCTCCGACTGTTTCTCTATAACGTGTGCGAGAATTGCCTGGTACCCTTTTCTCAAGTATTTCCGGGTTTTCATGCAAGAAATAATGTTAAGTCTCGTCCCACCGGTCTCCCCTTGTACGATTAAAGTTCCGCCGGTGACGAGAGGAATACGAACAATTTTCTCAAAACAAATAATCTCGGCGCGGTGTTTGGATAACCAATCCATACCGACGATTATGTCAAAGCTGCCGATTTCGACAGGTATAAGGTCAATAGAGAATAGCTCACTTGCTAGGTTTAGGGTGCAATTGCATATTATACTATCGGCCTCAATTAGTTTTCCATTTGCTAATTCTACAATGTACTTAGCATCTAAGGCAGTGGAGGTAGCATTGAGCAGTGGGCTAAATTCATCAGATATGAAACTTTTATCGGCACCAGTATCAAATAAGACTGAAGCGGTTAAGTCGTTGAGAAGAAACATACCCGTAACAACGTTCGGGTCTTGGCGGGCTTCCCCCGAGTTCAACACAAAAGCTCTGCCGCGAGCGTTGGTGTTGTTGTTCCTGTTATTACTTCTCAGCTTTGGACAATCATTCCTGAAATGTCCGGTGTTTCCACACTCAAAGCAGGCCTTTGGTGTGTTAGAGTTTGGGATTGTGGCGTTGGCTCGACAATCTTTAGCTAAGTGCCCGAAACGTTTGCCCTTGCTGCAAGGGCAAGAACCATCGTGGTGACGGTTGCATTTGGAGCAATAGGGTTTGCTCCCACTGTATCCTTTCTTTTCATCGGTACCAGCAGCATAGGCCTTTGTAGTATCTGGCCTCTTGTTTTGTTGTTGACCTTGGTTTTGGTTGTGGTTGGGATTCCATTTCCGTTTGTTATCCCCAGATCGGTTTCCAGTATCCTTTCCAGCGGATGTTCCACGACGGACTACCTGAGCCATTAAGTTATGTGCCATACGGATGGCACTCTGAATAGTCCCCGGGTTGGACGCAGTTACCATCCCCTGAATCTTGGCTGGGAGTCCCCAGATATACCTTTCGATCCTCTTGTATTCAGGATCGACCATTGTTGGGCACAGAAGTGCCAACTGGTGGAAGCGGGTAGTGTAACCGGTGATATCATCACCTCTCACTGTGAGGTTCCAGAATTCAACCTCAAGCTGTTGTAGCTCTTCTCTTGGACAATACTCATCTGTCAACATCTTCTTTAGGTCTTCCCAAGGGAGTTGATAAGCGACATCAATCCCCACAGTTTGGGCGTAGGTATTCCACCAGGTAAGGGCACCATCCATGAAGGTGCAGGTAGAGTACTTTACCTTGCAATCCTCGGTGCAGTTGCAGATTCGAAAAACAGATTCCAGTTTCTCAATCCATCTTAGTAAGCCAATGGCTCCTTCAGTTCCCTTGAAGTTTAATGGTTTGCAGTTCAGAAAATCCTTGTATGTGCAAGGTTTGGCAGTCGGTGCTGTGTTGGAGGTATTTTCGCTACCCTGGTTCGGATTTGAACCACTGTTTCGCTGTGCCTCTTGAGCAGCCAGGGCATCGGCTACTCCTTGCGCAACGAACTGGGCAAGTTCAGCAGCGGTGAAAGTCTGTTTCCTTGGCGGCATGTTCCTTTAATAAACAGTTAGGTGGTATATGAGATTTTGTACAAGCAGTATGATTATCACGGATGCATATATAAAAGAGGTAATATACAACATCACTATAGGACAATCAATAACATAAGATAGATATATTTGCAACCACTCAAGGTGCGAGTTCAAAAGATTTCAGAATTCTAAGTTCACAAAAGATGCCGGGAATATTACATCCGGTCGGTTTACAAGAGTTTACATAGCTAGCTAATAGGTTACATGATAACCACTGCACTAATCTTGATGTAGGTCGAGTTGTGACAACAGAGAAGTGAGATGGTTAACAGATTCTGCAAGCCTTCTAACCATTCTAAGAGCATCCTCGATTTCCCGTAGACGCGTCTCGTATTCTTGCAGTCGTGTTTGCAGATTTGAGATTTCATTCTGGTTACTGATCACTTGATTGTGAATAGTTCCCATAGTTTCGATAGTTTCTCCCAGTTGGTCGTGAAGTGTGTCCATGTTATCCACAGTGTTCTCGTGATCTTCGGAGACTTGGTTGATACGTTCAAGAGCTGTGAGTCTCCAGTTCTCACGAGTCTCCTGCAGCTCTATGTCCATTTCACGAAGTCGTCGCTCATGGTGGTTTAGCCTGGCGGCTAGAGCTGGTATGGAATAGGGGTTAGTTCGAGGCGACATTGTGGTCCTCCTGGAAATCCGTGGGTTTTGTGCTCCATACGGTTGGGAGCGTGACGAATTGGGTTGTGTGTTTGCCATTCTGAGACAAAGCGTTAAGGAGAATGAGGCCTATATTCATATAATACATATATAATATAGTCTAAGATATTGAGCGAGAGTGAGGCTTATCTACGTATACATGTATATATATCACATAATAGCCTAAAGTGTCTAATCGCAGACATGTTTGAGTCCCGGTTTCCCTCGTGGTCAGAGTCAACTAGTGTATCCCTGTTCATCATAACCATTTCAGACCTCACATCATCTTTCTTTAATTATACATAGTTGATCAGGCTATGTTAAATTAAAGTCATATGATGTAATTCCTGAACCAGTCATAACTAATAGGGAGATACTGCCTAACGGTCATAGTCTAGGCCCACTAAATGCAACCTAGTTCGCTATAACCTTAGGCTCTGATACCAATCTGTAACACCCCCAAATTTAATGTTGCGCGGAAGCAAGCTTTGGGTGTTACTAATCAATAATCAAGCACCAAAGTATAGCAAACGACTTCTAAATGAGACGTTTGTAAAATAGTTCCATACCATTATAAAATAGAGTTTGAAAACATAATGTTTTCGTTACAAAAGTAAGGTCCCCTAGAGTCCGCGTACGTAACGGGAGATTCTATTACATAACCATAGTTACAAAAGATAATGCTAAAGAATCTTCGTTAAATGCAGTTTGGAAATCATGCGACTCTAGCTAGTAATCTTGGAGTAATCCTACTCCGTACGTGTACCTGAGAATACATGCTAAAAAGGGTCAACACGAATGTTGGTGAATCTCACAGGTTTGTAAGCAAGTAATAGTTTGAACACAAGATTTTTATCAGTTGTGCCCGCAGGCGTAAATCAAGTATCTGCAACCAAGCAAATAATAAGTGAATATGTATATACCGTTGCCATGAGCTCATAGTCGAAGCTTAACCCGTAAATCAGTGGTACACCCAAGTACCGTATGGTGCCCCCGCGAGTGCCCAATCCAAACACTCGTATGAAACATATAAAAGTCACCCGTTTATACATAACGGTTCGTGGTAGCGCTACTACCCCGGGCGGGGAGGGTCAGTCCCTAATGGATCCATTAACTAATATTCGCGCTTAAGTCCATAACTAACGAAACTATGATGGAGGGACTTCAGTGGATTAGTAGGTAACTCATGCAAGCCCGTATATGAAAAGTAAGTAATTTAGCACTTGTGTTCAAGAAAACGTAAGCAATGTATCTCACCCCATAAGTAAAACAGTAAAAGTGGGGCTGTAAGACTCACCTGAGTCAAGCAAGCAAGCGTTTAACTTAATAAACGTAAAGTCCGAAAGCAGTAGTAATCCGTAGGTTTCGCGAACCCGCAACCTTCTAATGCCCTAAGCATATAAGGTTGTATGTATAAGTGAATGTCTCAAAAGATCATTCATGCTAGTTGTCCACTCAACTAGTTATGTCCAAATACATTTGGTTTGTGTTTGAAAGTGTGTACGACCCGTTGGTGATACGTTTAGTTTTATTTGTAAATGTTCCGTAAGGTTTTCTTATGGTTATACATAAGTGTTTGTTTGGAGAATAATATATATATATATATATATATATATATATATATATCCGTGAATGTTGCATCCGACAATAGTCTTTCGAAAAGTATATATATTTATTCCGTGAATATTTATTTGACAACAGGAGTCTTATTCAAGTGTTTTATTTATCCAACAATAGCAAGTTGGATCCGTGAATAAGAAGTCACAGATATATTTTTATCCGACAATAGGTAATCACGAATACTACACATGCGTCAATATGTATTCTCGGAGTTTTTTATTTATACGATAATAGTTATGCGACAATAAGGATTCACGGAGTAATGTTCATGCGACAAAAATTTCACGAATTTACTGTTCATGCGACAATGTGATTCACTGAGCACTTGTTCATCCGACAATGTATTCACTGAGCACTGTTCATCCGACAATGTATTCACGGAATACTTGTGATTTTTATTTAAAATAGTAAACCTTATCAAATCATTCTGAAATTTTTACACATAGTTCGTACATATGTTATGTACTTTCTGTAATTTGTTTATGATTTTTGGAGGTCGTTTGATATTTTATAAAAATTCACAAAGTGGCAGTGTCCAGTTTAATCCGAGATTAGACCACTTCTCACAAATCAAATTTTCTGGAGAAATGAGGGCATTTCTGGAATGAGCCAAAGAAGAACTTTTTGTATATAACAAAATTACCAAGATTTCCCAAGTGGTCTCATACGTTTTTGAGGTCTAGAACTCAAGATATGGTCTCAAGAAGGAGGTCATTGTCGGAGGTTATTGTCGGATTTTTACTATTGTCGGACCTATATTTTACCCGTGTTATAACATAAATTTGGTCAAGTAAAACTTAACTAATCGTTATGAAATTTTTACACAAGATTCCCCTATGTCTTAGCTTTCCAAAACGTATTTTTTCATCGATTTTAACTAAGCACAACTCGAGATATAATTTTACAAAGTGAAAGTGGTCCAACAGCTCTTCTAGTTGACATATGTGTACCAATCTGGTCATATCTAAAGTTTTACAAAACTTCACAAAACGTTCCAGTATGATTTGGAAAGCTAACAAAATTTGTAATCTTTTCCCATTGGTCTAAATTTCTAATTCGTTCCATAGCCCAAGATCTACTCATTTTGATTTGGTCAAGGTTCTGGTCAGATTCATCAGATCTGCTATGTACTTTTATTTCAGTAACTAAAAATAGCAAATGAACTTCAATTTTTGTGAGGCTTACATATTATGAAAGTAGACTTCTTATACTTGATTTTAGGCTCAATAAACGTCCATTTTAGTGTTGTAATGATTTTTATAAAATTCGGGGAAGTGGAAATAGAATCTGGACAGGAAGGTTAACTTCCTGTTTTCGAGTTTTAATTTGTGTTTCGACTTATCTTTTGGACATTAGCTAGTTGAATAAGCAACATAACATGTTAATACATGAGTTATAAGTAAAATACGAGAGTTTTGAAGTCTCACAATGGTGTATGAAGGAATGGGGATGGTAGAAGTGTTGTACACGCGTAGACGGTCGTTTTGGTGTCTTCGGCTTCGTTTTTCCTTCAAGAATGAGGTGGTGGCCGATGGTGGATGGTGGTGGTGTTATGGTGGTGGCTGGAATTCGTGGGAGAGGGGAAAGGGAGAGAGGAGAGGAGTGTAGAGAGAGTTTGGATGAAAGAGTGAGGAGGTATGGTGATGTTGGAGTGTGTAAGTGCCAAAAAGGGTGAAAGTCTTGGGTATGGCTTTCATCCTTATTTCCAGCAGAATTCAAGGGGGTCCCACCCCCACATGGTGATTTATTTCTTGCCCCCAAAGTTGTGTTACGTCCCGTGTTCGTTTACCCGTTCGTTTTACGTTTTAATTAATCGTATAACGTTTTATTTAGTATGTTTTGTTAACGATTACAACCCGATATTTTTACTTGAAGTATTTTATTAACATACTTAATAATATGATATAAGACATACTTTGCCTTTATTTCACCCGTCGGGCGCGTTCCACGCGTTTTTCGTTGCGTACAGTTATGTTTTGATAAAACGTAAAATCGTATAATATATTAAAGTAAATATATTAAAGTAAATAATGTTTGTTTGGATAAATCCACATTATTTTTAACAGTTTGTCACCAACGTCCATAGTAAATAGTGTCGGACCTCGTCCGGTTCAAGGGTGTATGATTTAAACAAATCATATAACGTGTATGTAATTACACAGAAAGTTACATATATTTAGATTAATATAATACTAAATACATGTAATTACAAGTAGTTAGGCACTAATTAAAGTCCTAAATTAGCGGGTGTTACATTAAGTACCAAATTACTTAAACCATACTTCAAATCATCAAGAAAGTATCCCATATCAATTAGTTAACATCAAACAACTTATTCAAGCATCACTCACTACCATTTTAAGTCTAATTCTTAAAACCCTCAAGTATAAACTTGAATCACATTTCAATTATAACCATATCACAAATTGAGCTAAGAATTCAACTCATTATCAATAGCTAATACTATTATCAACTTCAAACACATATAACTCAACAATTCATCAATTTCATGTTTGACCTAACTCATATTGAAGTTCATATAATTCAATTACTTACATGATGATGATGATAATAGCAAGAAGAAGATGAGGGCAACAATAAGAAATCCCAACCATAACCAAGCTCAAATCTTAACTTCTTTTGATTGAAATGAGTTCTAGGTTTATTCTTGAGGTTATCACTTGAAGAACTGAATTTGGGGAAAATGTCATAAAGAAAAGGTCGGCCTCTTTATGAACCGACTCAAATATTGGGTATTTTATACCCGTTCCAAATCTATTGTCTGGAACCGGAAAATCTCTTGCGAGACTTATTCACCTAAGTTTTTTCAATATACAATTAATAACAAAGAATTTCTAATTAATAAAATACTCAATTTTAATAAGAAATTACCAGGCCCAACGCGAGGATGTTACAAATCTCCCCTCCTTCAGGAGATTTCGTCCTCGAAATCTAAACTTAATCAAACAATCCAGAATATCTGGATTTCATTAACTTTTCAGTCTCCCAAGTCAAATTAGAACCTAAACTGTGCTTCCATTTTACCAACACCATCGGTATCTGTTTCTTTCTAAGTTTAGTAATTTTTCTATCAAGAATTTCAATCGGTTCTTCAATCAATTTCTGATTCTGATCGACTTTCAAATCTTGTAAAGGAAGAATCTGAGATTGATCATCGACATTACACTTTCTCAAATAACAAATATTAAACGTGTCATGAATACCAGCAAGCTCAGGAGGAAGATCCAATGAAACTGATTGATCATTAATCACCTGACGAATTCTGAAGGGACCAATATATCTAGGTGCCAACTTTCCTCGTTTTCCAAATCGAATAACGCCTTTCCACGGGGAGACTTTTAAATACACCAACTCACCCTCGGTAAAAGTAACCGGTCGCCTACGTGGGTCGGCATACTGTTTCTGTCTATCACGTGCAGCTTTTAATTTTTCTCGGGCGATAGCCACTTTGTCAGCTGTGATCTGTACAATATCTGGGCCTGCAAATTGCTTTTCTCCCGCTTCTAACCAACACGTGGGGGTACGACAACGACGACCATATAACATTTCATAAGGAGGCATACCAATACTGGAATGATAGGAATTATTATAAGCAAATTCCACTAAAGGAAGGTGAGAATCCCATGAACCTCCATACTCTAATACACAAGCTCTGAGCATATCCTCTAACGTCTGAATCGTACGTTCTGACTGACCGTCTGTCTGAGGATGATAGGCCGTACTGAGATTAACACGTGTACCCAACTCCTGCTGTAAACTCTGCCAGAAATGAGAAATAAAGCGAGAATCTCTATCTGACACAATCGACAATGGAATACCATGTCTTGAAACAATTTCATTAACATACAACTGTGCGAGTTTACTGAGGGAAGCAGTCTCACTAGTCGCCAGAAAATGTGCACTCTTGGTCAATCTGTCAACAATGACCCAAATCATGTCATTCCCTCGAGATGTACGTGGAAGTTTAGTCACAAAATCCATAGTCAAATGTTCCCATTTCCATTCTGGAATCTCTAACTGTTTCAATGACCCATACGGCTTTTGATGTTCAGCTTTCACTTGAGCACATATATGACAATTACCAACAAACTTTGCAATATCAGTTTTCATTGTAGGCCACCAGTACAATTGTTTTAAATCATTATACATCCGTGTACTACCAGGGTGGACAGACAAACGAGATTTGTGAGTTTCAGTCAAAAGCATATCTCGAATATTACCGATCAGAGGAATCCAAACACAAGACTGAAAAGTCTTTAATCCTCTAGAATCGTCAACCAGTAAGTCCCTTCTTTTCAACATAATTTCTGACTTAAGATTACGTTCCAACAAAGCTTCTAACTGTGCAGCTTTAATTTGATCCACTAAGTCAGAAGAAATATTAACTTTCAGAAAATAGACTTGGTTAGAAGTACCTTTTCTGCTCAATGCGTCTGCAACTACATTTGCCTTTCCTGGATGGTAACGTATTTCACAATCATAATCTTTAATTAATTCTAACCATCGTCTTTGACACATATTCAGTTCTTTCTGTGAAAATACATACTGTAGACTTTTATGATCAGTACAAACAGTGCATTTAGTACCATATAAATAGTGTCTCCATATTTTCAAAGCGAACACTACAGCTGCCAATTCTATATCATGTGTGGGATAATTCTTTTCATGAGGTTTCAATTGCCGAGAAGCATAAGCAATGACTCTATCCCGCTGCATCAGAACACAACCCAGACCAGAATAAGATGCATCACAATAAACAATAAAGTCATCTGAGCCATCTGGTAAAGCTAACACAGGTGCCTGACATAATAACTGTCTTAAAGTATGAAAGGCCTGTTCCTGTTGATTATTCCATTCAAACTTTTCATTCTTGCGGGTTAATTTAGTCAATGGGCTAGCAATTTTAGAAAAGTCTTTAATGAATTTCCGATAATAACCAGCCAAATCCAGAAAACTTTTAATCTCAGAAGCATTCTTTGGAGTTTTCCAGTTCATTACAGCTTCAACTTTTGAAGGATCAACTTTAACCCCATCATTACAAATAATATGACCCAGAAACTGTACTTCTCGAATCCAGAACTCACATTTAGAAAATTTTGCATATAACTGTTCTCTTTTCAAGGTTTCAAGAACTAACCTCAATTGCACGGCATGTTCTGATTCAGATTTAGAATACACGAGAATATCATCGATGAAAACAATTACAAACTTATCGAGAAATGGTCGGCATACCCGGTTCATCAGATCCATAAAAACTGCTGGAGCATTAGTCATACCAAAAGGCATCACCAAGAATTCATAATGACCATACCTGGTACGGAAAGCAGTCTTTGGAATATCCTGTTCACGAACACGAACCTGATGGTAACCCGATCTCAGATCGATTTTAGAATATACAGAAGATCCCTGCAACTGATCAAACAAATCATCTATTCGAGGCAGAGGATATTTATTCTTTACCGTTCTTTTGTTCAATTCTCTATAATCAATACACATTCTGAATGACCCATCTTTCTTTTTAACAAACAAAACCGGTGCACCCTAAGGAGAAGAACTCGGTCTAATAAAACCTCTATCCAATAATTCCTGTACCTGACTCATCATTTCTCGCATCTCAGACGGTGCTAATCTATAGGGAGCTTTGGCTACAGCCGAGGAACCAGGAATGAGATCAATCTGATATTCCACTTCCCTAACCGGTGGTAAACCAGGCAATTCATCAGGAAACACTTCCGGATATTCAGAGACAACCGGAACATCAAAAACAGATTTCTTTTCTAATTTGGCATCAATGACGTAAGCTAAGTAAGACTCACAACCTTTAGACATCGACTTCCTAGCTTTCATCATGGAAATTAGAGGAATACACCCACTATCCCGTTCTCCTCGAGTCACAACGTATGACTCTTCAGAGATTGGGATTCTAATCAGCTTATGGTGGCAATCTATACTTGCTTTAAACTGACTTAACCAATCCATGCCAATAATCACATCAAAACTTGGAATCGGCATTAACAGAAACGAAATTGGAAAAGTCTGGCCATCTATCACAATATTAGCTCCAGTCACCGAGGTGGTAACAGGAACTAATTTGCCACTAACAATCTCTACTTCTAAGGGCTTAGTTATCACAGTAGGAATCAATTTCAACTTTTCACAAAAACACACAGATATAAAAGAACAATTTGCTCCAGAATCAAATAATACACGAGCCGGTACAGAGTTTATAAGAAAAGTACCAGTAATCACATCATCTGTGTGGACAGCCTCATCGACTGTCATCTGAAATGCCCTACTCGTCGCTGGCGGAGGATTCTTTCGCTTTTGACCGGAAGATGACGAACTCCCGACCGAACCAGAACTCTGTCTTCCTGCCTCAGGACACTGACCAACTCGATGCCCTTCTTTCTTACAGTTCCAGCACACAAAATTGGGAAACTTGCAATTCTTAAACTCGTGACCCAATTCACCACATTTAACACATTTGTTCATCTGGATTATACATGGACCATTATGTTTAGATCGACAAGAAGTACACCAATTAGAACTTCCAGAGGAACCACTTTTATTACTAAATCTCTGACCCTGACGATTACTCTGCCACCTGGACTTTCCTTTACCCGAAGACTCTGTTCTAGTTCTTGGAAACGAAGAAGAAGTATTTCTAGCTTGAGATTCTTGAAAACCTCTAATGTCACTATCAACTGAACGTGCAAGAGTAAATGCTTGAGATAAATTATTAGCTAATCTTACTGTGGTACGATAATTATGAGGTAAGGTTTCCACAAACTGCTCTATTTTAGTTTTCTCATCGGGAACCCAATGCTGTACAAACCGTAGTTTTTCCGAAAACTGTGTGATTAACTCATCGATAGTCATCTTATCGGTTAATTGAAGATTCATAAACTCTCTTCTAATACGTGCCATCTCAAAGTCAGAACAGTACTGATTGCAAACAGCTTGATGAAAATCAGGCCATCGAATAGCTTCCTTCTGCTGTTGAGTTAAATGACCAGTAATCGAGTCCCACCAAACCATAGCTTCGTCTTTTAAACATTGAATAGTATAAAACACTTTAAATTCTTCTTCACAGCGAGTAACATCAAATTTTCGTTCCATATCTCTTAACCAGTTTAAAGTTACTGATGGATTGGTACTCCCTCTAAACTCAGGTGGTTTACTTGCCATAAACGTCTTAAATGAACATTGTTTATTTGACGGAAAAGGAGGAATATTACCAAACACAGGTATCTGTTGCTGAAAACGTTGCTGAGATGATGTAGTTTCGGCCTGTCTTTTAAATTCTCTGAGATTAATCACCTCATCTTCTAACTGAAAAAGATAATCATCTCGATTAGATTCTTCATGAGCAGGAAAAGAAGTACCCTCATGATCATGTCTCTCATTATGAATATCTGGAGGAGGAACATCGATCCGTGAGGCATTATTAGGGTTGGCGGTCGGTTGCTCGTTATCTGCCATATCTGTATTCCACACAACAACTTGAAATTTGTTAATCGTTAGCACTTATCTACTAACAGATTCATACACAATACTAAATCCCATAACCAGGAATGTTTGACATACAAATTCTAGATTTGGGATTGAACACTTTATAATGCTCAATTCACCCAACTCTATGCTCTGATACCACGCTTGTAACACCCCTCTTTATTTACAACAATATTATATTATTTTACTCGGAAGCGTATAAATTTAAAACATATTTATATATATTATACATTAAGATAATGTACTTACACAGTTATATATTCAAAATAAACCAACATAAAACTGTTTAAAAACTACATATGTCGGGGTATTATCTAGTACAAAACCAGGTTTATAACGAAACCATATCAGAGTCAAAATCTGTCAGACATTCCCTGCGAAAGCATCCGTTCCTGACACCCACATATATATATATATATAAAACCTGCAGGAAGTAGGATGAGGGATTAGCACAAAGCTAAGTGAATGAATTTATCACACACAATTCAACTTAGCTTAACCATCAGTTTACAACAAATAATAGTAAACACATTCTTTTTCAATGAGGATCGGTGGCTCTTGGGATATCATAATACCCGGGGATATCCCCAAGAACACTTAACGTCAATCTGTATGGCCATTACAGAATAGACCGATAACTATTGGTTATTAAACTCATACACAGGTCTCAAACACAACAAATGAATCAAAACCTGTGTAATTCACATAATAACCAAAAAGTCCAACTACACGTTGACCTCAATAATCTGATACACATAGATTCACATATCAAGTAGATTCACAATCAATAATACAGATTAGCAATCGTATAATCAATTTACTTATACTTGTTGCAACCAAACAGTTACAACTAAATCGAAGGGTGAGTTCTAAATCCACTCACCGATACCCTTGAAATCTCCACACTCAGCTTTTATTCACTGAGCCTTTGGTGTATCTGAAATACCACAAAACACACAAGTTAATAACTTGTCATTAATCAACAACCTTAGATGAATCATGTTGTTATACAAGTAATCACACAACTTGCATATATATATATTACTTGTACATTTGTGAGTGATACACAAATTAAAACTGAATTGATCCTATTCTGAACCAAAGCCGATCTGCTTTACCTTAGCAGATCTGCTTCCTCAATAAATTTCTAAGCTTTTTCACCCAAGTCAAGTTCTGTTGCATTTTTGAACTAAGCTAGCCGTTCGGCTACACATAGCCGTTCGGCTTTTCTTTCATAGCCGATCTGCTTTGTAAAGCAGATCGGTTTCTTTAGTTAAATTCGTCCATTTTGTTCCTGGGTTAAATTCTGTTGAGTTTTTACACTAGCATAGCCGATCTGCTATGTATAGCCGATCGGCTATAGCTTGAAACCCAGAAAACTCAGTTTCGACCTGCACATTACCAGCTCGTATCCTAACTCCCAAATCCCAAATATTTAAGTACCAAATTACTTAAACCATACTTCAAATCATCAAGAAAGTATCCCATATCAATTAGTTAACATCAAACAACTTATTCAAGCATCAATCACTACCATTTTAAGTCTAATTCTTAAAACCCTCAAGTATAAACTTGAATCACATTTCAATTATAACCATATCACAAATTGAGCTAAGAATTCAACTCATTATCAATAGCTAATACTATTATCAACTTCAAACACATATAACTCAACAATTCATCAATTTCATGTTTGACCTAACTAATATTGAAGTTCATATAATTCAATTACTTACATGATGATGATGATAATAGCAAGAAGAAGATGAGGGCAACAATAAGAAATCCCAACCATAACCAAGCTCAAATCTTAACTTCTTTTGATTGAAATGAGTTCTAGGTTTATTCTTGAGGTTATCACTTGAAGAACTGAATTTGGGGAAAATGTCATAAAGAAAAGGTCGGCCTCTTTATGAACCGACTCAAATATTGGGTATTTTATACCCGTTCCAAATCTATTGTCTTGAACCGGAAAATCTCTTGCGAGAAATATCATTATATTTTACTGTCAACTGCAGTAATTTAAAACAACTAATATTTCACTAATCACAATAAGTTCTGAGACTTATTCACCTAAGTTTTTTCAATATACAATTAATAACAAAGAATTTCTAATTAATAAAATACTCAATTTTAATAAGAAATTACCAGGCCCAACGCGAGGATGTTACAAAGACCAAAGCAATGACATACAGTAATGTATCACCATCATCCACTGTAGCAATCCAGGAGGTTGCTAGTGATGTACCATCAAACAGTAAGTGTGCTAAGGGCAAAAAAATAACAGTTAGGAAACCTAATGCTAAGAAGCAACTAGTGTTAGAATGGTTTAATGATGATAGTCAGAAAAGTGTGATTGATCAGGGTGATGCAACTGTGAGTGAAAGCCAGGTTACTCTAAATGATAGTCAACCTTCTGTTATTGACTTGACTCAAATAAGTTGTGTAGAAGAAAACATGCCAAATTACAATGTAGACACATCCGCTGTATTTGGTGATGCTGTGGATAATGAGTTTGATCACTTTTATGCTCATGAACCAGAACCAACTGAAGAGAGGGATAGGGTGGAACCAAATGAAGAGAGGGATAGGGTGGAACTAGAGGTAAATAGTAGGATGGAAGGACAAGTGGAAGATGATAGTGCTTACATTGTAGATGAAGATAATCCCATGGATGATGTTGAAGTAGACATGAGAGACTTCCATTTTAGTGTTGATAAGGATGTTGAATTCATGGGGAATGCTAGTAAGACAATTCCTGAGAATCCATCAAATGAAGCAGATGTAGTTCATATAGATGTGTTGAACAATGAGGATTTTGAAAGTGGCTCAGAACCTGAAGATGGTGTGGATGGGATTAGGAAGAAAAAGCTTAAGGAATTGCAGAAACAACAAACTCAAGGTAGGGATGTGGCAAGACTTATTTTTATGTTGGTCAGGAGTTTGGGAGTGCAGAGGAGGTCAAAGAGCATGTTCAAGTGCATGCAATTGAAACTAGGAGGTGGTTGTTTTATATTAAAAATGACAAAGAAAGGCTGAGGATAGGTTGTGAAGGCAAATTGTCAACTTTTATGAATAATGAAATAAGTGGGAATTTTGAAGTTGGTCAAACATCTAATGCTATTAAATCTGGTATGGGTCCTACTCCAAAACAAATAGTGGAAGCTGAGAGAGTAAATGATGTGGCCCCTTGTACCAATAAAAAAGAGATAAAAAGTGTACCAAAGGGTGGGAAAAAGACAAAAAAGTGCATAGATAAGGAATCTTCACCAAAAAATGCAGATCTGGGGAAGAAAAAAAAGAAAAAGAGGGAGATTGTGGTTGAGTGTCCGTGGGTTTTGCTGGTTTCTAAACAATCTGGCAAAGAGACCTGGCAAGTGAAAACCTTTTTTGAGCAACACAAGTGTATCCAATCCAGGGATATTAAACAGTGCACATACAAATTTCTTTCAAGTCAGTTGGTGGAGCAGCTAGAAACTAATCCAAAGATGCCACCTAAAGCAGTTAAAGCCCAGTTTGAGAAGGATCTTGAAATGGATATCTCAAAATATAAGGCATACAGGGCACTGAAGGACGGAAAAACCTGCATTCAAGGAGATTTCAAGGAACAATATGCACTGTTAAGGGGCTATATAGATGAGTTGATGAGGGCAAATCCGGGATCAACTGTGAGGGTGGAAACAGAACCTGGAAATCCAAAAGCAAGTTTGATAAATGTCAAAATGTACTAATTTATAGTACTAATTTACCCCGTGTTTGATAGGTTTCAAATGCATTTTGTATGAATAAGATACTTATTTCGTTCATATTTGCATTTAGGAGTTTAATCGGAGCTTGGATCGAAAAGGAACGAAAAACGAGCTAAATCGTGAAGAAAAGTTGCTAAAAGAGTGAAGATAGACATGAGAGGATTGGATTGAAGTGTAAATGAAGCTCGAATCGGAAAAAGAATGAAAGATGAGCTGAAAATGAAGAAAAGTGTAAAAGCTGAATTTTCGGATATGCTGTTAGTATTTTGGCCATAACTTCTTCATACGAACTCCGATTGGGGTGATTCAACTTGAAGAATTTAGCTAACAGATAAAGCTACAACTTTCATTTGGACCATATTTTTGGGAAAATTCATCCATACGTCGTATGGATTGAAAACTGGGCTGAAACCTGTTATTGCGGGCTGGATTTATGGGCTTTTACATCCATACGCCGTATGGACATCCATACACCGTATGGATGACTTTTACAGCCATTTAAGTCCGATTTTAGGGTTTTCACTTCAGAACTTGATCACCAAACCCTAATACGATTAGCAGCCGACCATAGGGGGTTTTTCCCTCATTTTGGGAGCATTTTGATGGTAGAAAGCAAGAAGAATTGAAGTCTTTCAATTGTTCGTTCATATTTTCGGTTTCTCGGTTTGAGTACGTTATTCCTTTTCATTTGATTATGATTTTGATTTCGTTTTCAATTCTGATTTTCTGTAAGAATATGATTGGCTAGACTTCTTATGCATTTGTTTAGATGATGATACTTAGATGATGGTTTGATTATTGAATTGCGAAGTATATTGAATTTTATGAATGTCCATGTGTTTACTTCTTGATCCATGGTTATTAATTGATTATTCATAATTACCTAGCGTGGTTCTCTACTAATTTGAAATTGGTTTCCTTGTTAGTAGAGAATTATTGATGATTGTTGATTTATATTGATAATTATTGCTAGATATATCGAGTTTGATAGGCTGGGATAAATAATTGTGAATAATTGTTAATGAACATGATAACTACAAATAAGTTATAGACTTGTTGATTCAAGTCGCGAAAGTAAATCACATAGACGGCGTAGGTTTAATTTAGAACATAATTCGGTGGGCAACGTTAAGTTGAACTGTTAGCGTGTTGAAAACAACCTATGTGTCTTTCTTAATTGTGTTAGATTAATCTTCGTCGGAAAGGGGATTGTCTTAATAGTTATATCGCAATAAAATTTATGTTCTAGCAATTCAATAAAGTGATAACCAGATTCTAAGGAAAGTAGTCTAAGCAAATGCATTTCTTTTATCATTTGAATCAAGCATTTTATTTGATTAATTGTTTTGGCAATTTATTTATTTTTATTTAATTTCAAAGTTTAATTAAATTCATAATTGTTTGTCAATTGTTCGATCGGAACTAAAACGTCCCCCTTCTATTTATATTACTTTATTTGTGTAACAATTTCCAATTTATTTATAATTGACATCCGTTCCTCGTGTTCGACTCGGACTTACCGTGCTATATTATTATATGACTAGGTATTCTTGCGTGAGTTGTGTATAGTAAGTAGGTATTAAACTTAACCCTGTTTACGCAGCATCAAGTTTTTGGCGCCGCTGCCGGGGAGCGGTTTGATTCAATTTGGTAAATTGGATTTTGTTTTCTGTAAATTATTAGTTTGAATTTAATTTTGTTTACCTGTCTATTTGTATTATTTTGTGTTTAGGGATTAATTGTTTAGTTGTTTTGCATTTAAGAGTCTTGTTCTACCATTCGTATTTGGAGGACGATTTTAGAGAATATTTACGATCTCTCTTTGATCCACCCATCGATCAATCGGAACCAGATTTAGAAATGGCAGACGACATCGCCAACATGACTCTCGAGGAATATTCGAGCAGAAGGCGTAGCGACCTTGGCCCAGGAGTAGTGAGGCCCGCGATTGCAGAAAACGTTGAGTTCGAGATAAAGGGACAATTCCTAAAGGAGCTTAGGGAAAACCCGTTTCGAGGAGAGGAGAATGACGATGCTAACTAGCACGTGGAGAGAATCGTCGAGATCGCCGATATGTTCAACATCCCTAACATTACATGCGATCAAGTCATGCTCCGAGTGTTCCCAAAAACACTCAAGGGAGCCGCAAAAAGATGGATTACAAATGAACCAGCTCGATCCATCACCAAGTGGGAAGATCTCCGCACAAAGTTTCTAAAGATGTACTGTCTGCCATCCAAAATGTCGAAGATGATCAACGAGATTCGAAACTTCAAGCAAGACTTTGAAGAGTCACTGCACCAAGCGTGGGAAAGGTACCAGGACTTGATGCATAAATGTCCACAGCACGACCTAAACGACCAGCAAATTATAATGGTATTCTACAGGGGAGTGGATCGTGCTACAAGACAGCAATTAGATGCTCAAGGGCCTATCCCGAAGAAGATTCCTAGGGATGCCTTAGCAGCTATTCGCGACCAAGCAAAGCATTCTCGGTTATGGGATGATGATACCTCTAGGAGAAAAGGGACAATTAGCGATGATGATCGACTCTCCGTCATAACTGCCAAGCTGGACAGCATGGGAAGAGACATAAAAAAAGTGACCGAGACTGTCCATGCAATCCTAGTAGGGTGTGACAACTGTGGAGGAACGCATTTAGTCAAGGATTGTCCCAAAATGAATTCTGGAGAAGTGAGAGAGGAAGTTAAATGTGTGGAAACTCACGGAACCTACTGCCAAGGCAGTGGGGAATTTTTCCTAAGACCATACCAGGAAGGAGGTCGCCAGTTCAGCCAGGCGCAGCCAGAGTTTTTCACTAAGGAACAACCCTCGGCAACCTTCCCTGACAAGAAATCCAATTTGGAAGAAATGATGGGGAAGTTTTTGACCGCTAACGAGAAATTTATTGCTAGGTCTGGACATCGGATGGACACCATTGAAGCATTAGTTCGGAATCAAGGAGCGGCGATCAAGCAAATTGAGGGAACCATTTCTAGCATAGCTAAAGTTCTCCAAGAGAGACCCCCGGGAACTTTACCAGGATTCACCGAAACCAACCCACGAGATCATGCAAAGATAATAACTACCAGAAGTGGAAAGGGTCATGAAAACCCTAAGTTTCAAAAGAATCATGTGTCGAAGCTTTTGCCTGAAATGGAGAAGGAAGCGGAGGTTGCTAAAAATCCAAGGATGAACACAAAAGCTGATCAAATTGCTAGGGATAAACAATATGCGAAGGATCATGCACCACCCCCACCTTACCCAACAGCTTTGAGGCGAGGAAAAGATGAAGCTCATTATCACCAATTTTTAGAGAATCTGAAGCTGCTTCATATTAACATTCCATTTGTGGAAGCCATTGCCCAAATGCCTAAGTATGTGAAATACTTGAAGGAGCTCTTGACTAATAAGAGCAAATTGGCAGAAGAAGCCACGGTGATGATGAATGAGCGATGCTCAGCCGTGATGCAAAACAAGTTGCCACCAAAAAGGAAGGATCCAGGGAGTATCACTATACCCTGTCTAATTGGTAATTTGAACATTACGAATGCACTAGCGGATCTTAGGGCTAGCATATCCATTATGCCTTATACTATGTACGCTAGACTTGGGCTAGGAGAACCTAAGTCCATCCGAATGTGCATCGAGTTGGCCGATCACTCTGTTCAATACCCCAGAGGGATGGTTGAGAACGTTTTAGTCAAGGTTGATAAGTTTGCGTTTCCCTGCGACTTTGTGATTCTCGACATGGTAGAAGATCCCAAGGTACCTATTATTCTAGGTAGACCCTTCCTAGCCACTTCCAGAGCGTTGATCGATGTTTTTGATAGGAAAATAACCATGAGGTTGGGGGATGAGAAGGTTGTATTCAATGTGAATGAATCTATGCAATATCCAGAATCAGTGGATGAGACTTGTTACTTTGCTAGCATGAGAGAATTATCTAAGGATGACGAGAGTTTGCAAAGTTTGAAGGGTGACGTAGATTTAGACCCAATGATTCTTGAAGGATGGACGGGAAACCTCGAGGAAATCCGTGACATCGAAGAATTCAATAAAATGCTCGAGGAGATAGAGACAACTTGCGATGAGGAGTTAGAGAACGAGGGCATCAAGCTAAAGGAGAGTAAAGGGTCAATCTTGACAAATGGAATCTCGATCACAACGTAGACGCGAATTTCTATGCATGGTGTCCAATGTTCGAGATCCGAGGTGTCGGTGGTTAAATCCTCTTTTGAAGAGCCACCCAAGTTAGAATTGAAAGAGCTGCCAACTCACCTTGAATATGAAAATTTACAGGGAGATTCCGACCTGCCGGTAATCATTTCAGCACATCTTTCAACTCATGGAAGAAAAAGATTTTTCTTGGCTTTGCGACATTACTTTTGGGAAGACCCATTTTTGTTTAGGAAGTGTGCTAGTGATGTTGTGAGAAGGTGTGTTCATGGAAAATAATGCGCAAGAATTCTAAGTCATTGTCACAATGGTCCTACTAGAGGGCATAAGGGACCTAATTACACATCACGAAAGATGTTGAAGGCAAAGGCACTACCTATAAAAGATGCATGGGTTGTGGTGAAGTTCCTTAAGCATTTGTTTTCACGATTTGGAACGCCAAAGGTTTTGATCAGTGACAGTGAAACACATTTTACGAATGCACAATTGAAGAAAGTGTTAGGGATGAATGCTTATGTTAACGCTCGACTATATATGGAGCGCACCAAGAAATGGCATGATTCACGCTTTAAATCAAATGTTTATTTGAAAAAGGTGATAAGGTTCTCCTATACAGTTCTCATATGCATTTGCTTCCTGGTAAGTTGAAGACACGCTGGACAGGACCTTTTGTGGTAGAGAAAGTTTCTTTTGGTGCTGTTGATCTGCAAAGTCACTCTGGAAAAATTTTCAAGGTTAATGGAAGTCGTTTGAAGAGATACTATGGTGATGCAAGGGTCTCCAAGCGTGATTTGGAGATGAATTTGAGTTAAGTTGTGAAGCAAGATGTCGAGCTTACCGACGTGATAAACAAAAGCGCTTTCGGGAGACAACCCGTTATTTTGTTTTATTGTTTTTGCTTGCAGGTTTGATCTTTGTGGGTATGTTCCCTGGAAACCCTCACGAGACTACAACTCGTCCACTCAGGATACTGAGGGGTTTAAAGGCTTGTTTCATACGCTAAATGCAACCGTGATGCCTACGGAAGTGTGCTGTTGTATTTTATTTCAGAACCAGTTCATTCAATAATTTTTCTTCTTAATCAGGGGAGTTTTTCTGTTTCACTTCTTTTCTATTCCCTAATATTATGTTTCTTTTTGCAATGAGGACATTGCATATTTCTAAGTGGGGGATAGGGGAAAAGAAGTCTATTTGTTCTAACTGATCAGAGTGCAAATATTGGTAGATATCATTTTAAAAGGGGCATTCTGTATTAGTCAATTTTCAGTCTAAATTTTTCTTTTAAAATTTTAATTTTTCTTAAGTTTAGTAATCTTGTAACAATATTGGGAAATTCAAAGGAATAAATTAATCTTAAATGTTTAAATATGGAATAGTTCATTTTGTGATGTATCGATAGACAGTCTGTATGAAGGTAGTTGAGCTCTTAAGAAATTAATAAATGAAGTGGGTAATTGCCTAAGGAAATTTTTAGCAAGGTATAACTTTGGTTATAAATCTTATATGTTAGCTTATCATAGTCCTCATTCTGAAAAATCTTGTGATCCTCATTTGGGAATATACTGGGTGATGTCTCCTCTATTGTACGTAAGTACATACCTGGTTTCCGTCAGTATATTTGCTTTTATCGAAAATAAAAAAAAATGAAATGAAAATGAATAATGTATAGATATATCTACCAAAGCTAAGTTATGTCGCTTTGTTGTACTGAGGTAGAGACCTGTCACCAATGTTTTGGTTTGAAAAATGATGGATTTATTTGGATTTCTTGATGAGGAAAGCTGTGGCTTGTTAATTATATAAGAGTATTTTGCTATTGAGATTCAAAGGTAAAAGCCTGCTAGAATAATAATGTTAAGCTCAATGACTGTAATTCAGATTGTTTAAGTGGACAGCAATATCGATAATCCTAATGAATCATCTTATATGTCTAATAATAACTCATGAAGAATTTGATTTCCTGATAGAGTTTCTTGATTCCTAGATTTAAGGTAAAATTAGTTTTAAGAGTAAGATTTAGGTTGGTAAATGCTAGTTAGTATATAAGTCCCTAATTTCCAATACTTGAGGACAAGTAGGATTCAAGTGGGGGATATTTGATAAACGCCAAAATGTACTAATTTATAGTACTAATTTACCCCGTGTTTGATAGGTTTCTAATGCATTTTGTATGAATAAGATACTTATTTCGTTCATATTTGCATTTAGGAGTTTAATCGGAGCTTGGATAAAAAAGGAACGGAAAACGAGCTAAATCGTGAAGAAAAGTTGCTAAAAGAGTGAAGATAGACATGAGAGGATTGGATTGAAGTGTAAATGAAGCTCGAATCGGAAAAAGAATGAAAGATGAGCTGAAAATAAAGAAAAGTGTAAAAGCTGAGTTTTCAGATATGCTGTTAGTATTTTGGCCATAACTTCTTCATACGAACTCCGATTGGGGTGATTCAACTTGTAGAATTTAGCTAACAGATAAAGCTACAACTTTCATTTGGACCATATTTTTGAGAAAATTCATCCATACGCCGTATGGATTGAAAACTGGTCTGAAACCTGTTATCGCGGGCTGGATTTATGGGCTTTTACATCCATACACCGTATGGACATATACAAATAGACTGCACAAGTCAATAGCAATGCAAATAGACTGCAAAAGTCAACCACAACAAAAGTCATTGTAACAATGCAAATAGACTGCACAAGTCAATAGCAATGCAAATAGAAAGCAATGCTTGAGTTCAAGAGTTTTAATGAACCTTGTTACACATGGCTCTCCAAGATTCCACCACAACATTGGGCTAGAAGCCACTTCACAGGTTAGTAATGCTCCATGTTAACATAAGTCATTATAACATTACATGTGCTTTAAGAGTAGTTTTAACATAATTGGAAAATTGTGCAGGAAGGGCAGTATCTGATGTGTTACTCAATAACATGTGTGAGGTGTTAAATAGGTGGTTACTTGATGGGAGGGACAAGCCAATAATTACAGCCTTAGAGTACACAAGAGAGTACCTTATGAAGAGGATTGCTACAGTTTTAAAGGTAATTGAGAAGAGTGATGGACCACTTACACCAACTGCGACAAACCTATTTGAGGCAATCAAGACAGAGGTAGGGAAGTGTCAAGTGACATGGAGTGGGAGTCAAATGTATCAAGTCAATGGTCCTCATAATGAACAGTATGTGGTTGATATGGGTCAAAAAAGTTGTGCATGTAGAAAGTGGGAGATAACAGGCATGCCATGTAAGCATGTTGTTGCTACAATCTGGAATATGGCTGTGAATGGCATAGAAGTTGGTATACCAGAGTCTTGGGTGCATCCTGTGTACTGTTTAGACACATAGAAGAAAACCTACAGTTACACCATTAATCCAGTGAATGGAAGAAACATGTGGACAAAGTCTAAGGTTCCAACTACTCTGCTACCACTAATAAACCATCCAACTCCTGGTAGGCCCACTAAGAACAAAAAGAAGTCAGCAGATGAAAGGGAAAGCTTGAATGTGAGTGGTAAGTTGTCAAGGAAGGGGAAGACTGTGCAATGTGGAAAATGTAAATCATTTGGCCATAATCAAAGGAGTTGTACAACTGCAGCTGTTGTGGTAGCTAAAGGTAAGAGGAAGAGTTCTGCTTCAGGGGGTGGAACTAAGAAAAAGGCATGTGGATCTAAGAGGGTAACCAAGGATGCAACAACATAACTTTAACTTTGCTTTATTTTGGTTAAGGAACAATATGCAATTTCAGTTTCTGGATTTCTATTGCCTGTCATTGGCCGTATGTAATGTCTTTTGAACCTGCGGTCTACTTAAGTCTTCTAGTAGGTTGAACTTGTGTAATCATGTTATCTATTCTGAACTTGCAATCTATTTAGTATGTAATATTAATGGATTTGGTATGTAACAGACTTTTGTTGTGGTTGACTTTTGCAGTCTATTTGCATTGCTATTGACTTGTGCCGTCTATTTGCATTGCTATTGACTTAACAGGATAGACTAACGTCAGTTTGATAGAAGGACGCCCCACGCAACAAAATGATAGTACAAGGATGAGCTAGGTAAAAAAAAAAGCACAGGGACGCGGCGTGCAATTTAGGGCAAATCACAGGGACGATCCACGCAATTTTCAGTCGCCAGTATGCAGATATGTAAAGGGGCTTGTTTTTTACGGTTGGTTGGCAAGTTTTGGAGTAGTTTCTTGTCTCAGTGGCATGGTCGTCTCACATTTTAGATCTTTAGTTTTGTTTTTTTTTGTACGGGTAAAAGGGGAATGAGAGAAAGGGACAGACTATTTTGCAATTTTAACAAAGTTATGGATCAGTCTGAAAAATTGTCCGAAACATACAAGATGCAGTATACATGTAATATTAATTTTTTAAATTCAAGATATACATAAGATGCAGTAAAATAAGTATAAGGTAGTTTTTTTTTTTATTTCAACACATAAAATGCTAAAAACAACATAAGAAGCAGTAAAAAAGTTTTAGTAATTTTCCGATTCAAAAATAAAATCAAAGTTGTACAAATAAATATGATAAAAAAAACTATAAAATGCGGTAACTAATATACAAGATGCAGTAAACAAGTACTAGCACAAATATATATTAATTGCATTTGAGATGCAGTAATGTAAGATGCAGCAATGTATGATGTAGGATGCAGTTGTTTTTTTTTCAAGATCTTAAAAGTAGATCTACTTTTCAGATCTATATTTTAGATCTAAATCTACGAATTTTCATATCTATTTCCTCTTAGATCTAAGTGTTTTTATAAAGTGGTGGTGTTGTCAAGATGATGACGAAAGTGGTGGTGGCGGTGGAGAGGCAACGGTGGTGTGGAGCGGCGGAAGAAGATGGAGAAACATCACGGTTGGTTACGTCCAGCGGAGGCCGGTTCACCAACGGTGGTGGTTCGCATCCCAAACTCTCCGGCCACAAAATACGCCATCGTTTCTTCATTTATTTTCTCCGGTCACGAAGACGGTGTTGGTGGCGGTGGGTTGGCGGTGGTGGTGGTTTGTTAGTGTGTGTTTTGTAGAGAGAAAGAGTGAGGGAGTTAGATAGTATGTGTGTGTGTGTTTTGTTAAAAGTGGGAGAGAATGAGGGTGACCAAATTTGCTACCCCTTCCATCTAATTTAATAAATATTTCAACTTAGTCTCTCCGTTCAAAAACAATTGGAAAATGGACCCCGAATACTTGATCTGGACCATTGATGAAGAAAATGGATGGTTCGGATTTTCTTGGCTTCTTGCCCTCCCTAACCCTAACCCTCATCCTCCTCTGATCTGAAATCTTTGTTTTTTATATTAGATTAGTTTTTTTTTGTTGGCTATAATTGTTAGGCTTTTAGTCATTTAGCGTTGATTTTTAGTTTCCGGGTTTGTTGGATGTATTTTGTATATCGTGTGATCCTTTTCAACTTTGTTCGAGAGGTATCTTGATTTTATGTTATTTTATGTTTTTCGGCAAATAAAAAAACCCCATGACCCTTAAATATTTACGGGCCTCCGATTTTTAGGTACACTTGATGAATTTAAATTTGAGTAATGCAAATGTAGGCTTAATGTATTGATTGGTTAACATAATTTCTCTTTCCTAATCTTATTGGTTCAACTTGACACATGTCACTCTTACAGTTTTAGATCTCTATTAGGTCTATCTAATTAGATCTCTTAATCATTTTCCTTTAAATTTTTCTCTCTCGGGTTTCACAGTAATACTAAGCAAATACTAAAAAATATTAAAAAATCTGTCTACACATTCATGTTCAGGGAAGGAAGGAAGGTACGTAGTAGATCAGATGATACGGTACCGTGGATACTAAACCCGACCCGACAATATCCCATCCGGTTTTAAAATAAGACCAACTCAAGGAAGAGTAGTCCACTATCTCCATTAGTATACGAATGAGTTGGGTTTTCAATATATTTTCATTATTATAATTTTCATCAAGTATTATATAACATAAACAATAATATTTAAAGTTAAAGTTGAAAAAGAAATACTTAAAAAGTCAAAACTTGACAATTTTAGGACGGAGGGAGTAGATGTTGTAATGCATTTAGAGATGAAAAAAAAAATAAAAAAAATGTTAGTTAAAAGTACTCTAGTTCCTTTTTAATTTATTTTACCATTTGTTTATGTATTATGTATTCAAATATTGATGTCTTATTTGACTGCGACCAAATTTTTTTCTTGAGACGATATTGGTTAACGTACTATTATAAATGCGATTGGCTATCTTGTTTAGTTATAGAAAATTTTTTTGTGAGTTAACGTACTATTATAAAAAAATTTTCGGTCGGGGTTCCTGTCCGGGAAGATGTCGCCGCATCGGAAGAACCGGAGCTTCGGGCCGCTTTTCGGGCTCTGTTTTGGCCCATGGGCCGTGAAATGGGGTCGGGCCCAAATAACTCGTTCTCTTGGTCGGTAGAGAGATCAACGGACTGATCAAAAAAATCTTCCTCCTCGTTGCGCAATCCGGTTCCACCAACCGGCCGTGGTGACATCCATTTCGGATGATCTTTGAGGAACAACCAAGCCTCCTTTGAGGTGAAAGTCTTCGTGTAGTTATCATAGTATTCTGATAAAGCTTGATCGTAAATCATCTCGTGGTCTTAACCGCTACCCCAAGCTCGTTTTACCGACTCGTAACACCCGTTGAAGTTTTTGCAATTTCGGTCAAGTGCACGCCACTTGGATGATAATTGGTCGGCGCCGTGAACCCAACCATAATTGTTGGCGTTGAACTTTTCTTCAACAGTACCCCACAAAGTACCCTGTTTTTGTGAGTTACCGACTTGCGAGTCTTCGGATGCGTCGCAAAAACAAGTTGCTAACCACGCCTCTTCATTTGGTGCCCATGCCCGTTTGTTGCAACTCTTTTTCGACCCGTCCGTTTTCTTTAAATGGCTTCTTTTTTTTGGTGATGGCACGACTTGTTTTCCGGATCTTTGGGTTGGTGCTTCATTCGTTTGTTCGGGTTGCATAGCCGGTTGTTGCGGGTACGGTTGTTGCGAGTACGGTTGTTGCTGGTACGGTTGTTGCGGGAACGGTTGTTGCGGGTACGGTTGCGGGAACGGTGGTTGTTGAAAACTCGGATTCGGAAAATATCCGTAGTGGTGTTGGCTTGGATCATAGTGTTGTTGAAAACTCGGGTTCGGAAAATATCTGTATGGTGGTATATTCGGGCGTACATTTGGGTTAGAGCCGCTCGAACCGGGTGTGTTTGGGGTTCCGAATAACATAAGATTGGTATAGGACATGTTATCCGGATTTGTGGATTGATTATAGTCGGGATTTGGGTTTGAATTTGGGTTGGACATGGTGATGAAAGTTGTTAAAATGGTTTGAGTAAAGAGGATGAGGAATGGAAATGGTTTGGAAATGGGTTGATGAAGGTGTAGTATATATAGGAGGATGGGTTAGAAAAAAAAAAAAAAATTAAAATTTGGCCGTTGAAGGGAGCGTGGGTTTGGTTTTCTTAATTTTTTTTTTTTTTTTAAATCTGCCAGTTATAAACCTAATTTAAAAAAAAAACTTTTTTTTTTCCATATATAAACCGGTAGGGAAAAGGAAAAGAAATTTGAGTGGGCCCCACGACAACGCGTAAAATCGCCTCGTTATCCGACGCAGAACGCCTGCCAGGACGCCTGCCAGAACGCCACGTTACAGGCGTTCTGGCGTTGTGGAGCTTCATAACGCCAGCCACGTAAGTCCGTTACGGATGGTCTAAATACATATATATCAATTAACTATTTATATCTATAATCAAATTCTCAAGAAACGACTTCAAGTGCCATAATTGCAATCCCGCCACAGACAAACAAAGAAACAATGAAACCAAACTGAAGACACCTATTATTGAGTTTGTTTTCATATTTAGCTCTACCATCTCTTGGTCCCTGTAACAATTTATCAACCTTTTCAATTCAAAATTCAATATAAAACATTCATTTTAGTTAGCTGATTAAAAGAATATGTTACTCAGTATGTATTGTCAATGCAAATTGCCTCGTAAAATGGAATTAGTATTTGGGAATAAATTAAACTTGACACGATCTTAATTGTGTGGACTAAACTATTACTCCTTCCGTCCCACTTAAAGTGTCTACTTTGACCGTGTACACAGTTTTATGATTCTCCATTAAATACATTTTTCAACAATCAAATAACATATATACCCACTAAACTCTTTTTCGATTGATTGAAACATGAAAGTGGACACTTATTTGGGACAACCCAAAATTTTAATGTGGACACTTGAGGTGAGACGGAGGGAGTATTTTTTATATTGTGTGTATCCAACTTACAAAATGTGTAATAAAGTTGTATTTTGTTGATGTGTTATCTGTTTAAGGTGTCACGTGACTTCCATAGAGACTGACACATCTTCAAAAGTATAACATAACACATAAAAATACACTTTCTGAAAGTTGAATACACACAATAGATAAAAATAGTTAAATACACACAATTAAGATCGTATTAAGTTTGATACATTTCGAGACACTGGTCACTATTCTCATGGTTACTGTTGGATTGTTATTCTAATACGGAGTAAAATTTGTAAATCATATTTGACACCTCTAGTCTAGTCTAGTTATAGAAAACTTGATCTGTTTTTACTTTTTAACTTTTACCCAAAATTTTACATTTTGAAATTTGACCCGTTATCTAACATGTGTGACCAATCCCTTTTATAACCTCTACATTGTCATAGAAAGGGATTGATCCGTAGGTCAATGTTGCGATATATGTTTTATGTTATAGAATTTTTAGGTGTTTTATAACCATTTCCTAATATTAATGACCTTTCTCGTAGATAAAGCATTTCGTCATGAATTATATTAGCGGTGTCCTCCATCTTCTTTAGCTCTACGTCCATTGCCTGTGAAAAAAGAAAATTGAATTAAGATTAATATGTAAATCCGCAACTATGTTAGTATACAATTACTTCCTCCAAGTTCTTCCATTATAACATGAAAAAATAAATTGAGAATTTTATGCTTACATTCACCGAGGCTTTCTTGGCGATCATAGACCAACCTTTTGTAGCCACACCGGACCTCCAATGGAAGTCCACAGTGGTGTTGACAACTGGCTTGTGGTCGATGGTGGCAAAGCAAACCAAATGTTTCCCATCCTCGACAACCTTAACCGCAAACTCTCCTGATTCTACATCTTCTGCATGGTAATAGCGCTTTTCTTTCTCTGAAAATAACTAGATTTACAAACAAAAACACTATTTTTGAAGCAAATACGTCTCTCTGATAACCATAGCAAACCTATTTCACCAATTGCAAAATTACACATGGACAAAACCCATCCACAAAACCAACATCTCTCATGTCTAATATTCAAACTAGTGTTTATTTGAGTTTTGGATTTCTAAGCTGTTAAAAAGAAGTGTTGATTGAATTAGAGGTAGACTTTGAAGATTCTACGAGAGATCATAAATTATTTTCTGAGTATCCGGCAAGATATATAAATTGAGAGTGTGAAACATTGGAGAAATATAAGTGCAATATAAGATGTAAACATATCGAAAGAATACGATAGACATGAAAGTGACAAGTTTTAACTTAGGATGTACAAGTTTGCTAAAAAAATTGACAACTTAGAAAAATTTTGTAGATTAAAATATATCATAACAATAAAGATGATGTGTCAATGTAACAAGCTCACTCTAAAAAGCTAGCAGCATGGATTTTTTTAAATAAATAAATAAAAAAAAGATCGAGATGTGGCAGGCGAATAGTTTTATGTAAGTCCGTATGTATTAGGATCGATAACGAGGTTATCTTTAGGTATTAAGGTGCGGAATCCCTTATTCTATGTTTACGGATTGTAAACGGTTTGTTTCACAAGTATTAGTGAAATCAATAATCTAATATGTCTCGTATTGATTATAACAGTTGTTAATTGATCAATACCTAACCTTTAGACTATGTTGAAAGTTCTGGAAACACAAATTCGTTCGGATTAATCAAAATGGCAAAAGTTAATTAGGTCTCAAACCTAATTTGTTTAAATACTCGTCTCGGTTCGCAGGTTCTGGGCTCTGCTCACCGACTCGGTTCGCATCCCAACTTGGCCCAGCAAAACCAGTTGGCTCGCCTCGCAATCCTTCCCTGCGAACCCAACTCAGTTCGCATCGCAGGTCTTTGGTCAAACGTGGTCAACATTTTTCAGCATTTAATATTTAACTCTAAAATGTTTACCAACCAATATATTCATTACAATTCAAAATCAATTTACAAACTTGATTACAATAATCTCTAATACTATTACAAGCTAGATCTGTTGTCACAATAACATGTCCCAACAGACTCCCTCTTGACAATAGCTCTAGCATCTATGTCTTCAAGTTGTCTTTGATCTTTACTTTTAAATTTTACTTCTAGCATACATCTTCAGTTTAATGCAAGTTTTAACCATCAGCTGATAATCCCTTCCTAAATCTCCCCATCCTTCAGTAGCAGTGATCCTGTTCTTGTATAACATCAACAAGTCACTCTTGGAAAGATTCACTAAGTGTCGATGATCATATATTCTCAAAAGTTCCCTCTCACCATCTTCCACTTCATCATCAACTTCAAAAACCACAGCTTCACCAGTTCCAGCTTCTACATGTCATCTCTTCATATTTCCCAAAATATCCCGAGACATAAGCTTTAACGGTATCTGCTGTACGCATTTAACTGCTGGATATATCTTTTTACGTAGTCGTCTTCCTGTTCTTTGACTTCTTTCATTTAACTTGATAGTCTTTCCGACTCTTGGCTTAATTCGTTCAAATTTCATTGACCAACCCTCAGTCTTAATTATCCTTTCTACATACCTTCCATAAGGATCATTACTAGATTTCTTCATTTTCATTCTAGCCAACTCTCGAATTTTAAATCTTGGTAAAGAACTAAAGACTGCAAGCTTTCAAAATATTGAACACCATCATATCTTTTAATTGCAAAAAGCTTCAAATCTGCATCGTAATACCAACCAATTATACCTTCCTTAGGTACTCATTTTCCAGTAATATCAATTTCTGATATCGAAGTCTTTGCCTTTTTCTTCTTCTCCAAAGGCTTAAACATTGGATTATCTTTATGACAATCAGGAAGATCTTCTTCAAAATCAGAATCAGTTGAATCATTCAGATATTCATCCAAATCTACAACTCTTTCTCCTTCTTCATCCTGAATAATCACATTTGTCCTTGAAGGGTTTATGATATGTTCATCAATATCAGCATCAAGATCAACACCTTCAACTAACCCAACATCAACAACAGAAGTCCAATCTGCAGGAGGTACAAATTCACCTTCCTCTAGATCATAATCAACTTCTACTTCAACCTCATCGATAATCTCAATATCAGAATCACTTTCAACATTCTTTTCTGTAATCATTTTAAATAACACGAATTAGATATTATAATATAAATCCTTTCATTGTTTTCCCTGAATCAATCTAAGAATTTCCTTTATTTATCTCAATCGTATAATCACATCTAATTATTAATCTTATATAATTTTAATCTGTTATAAAAACATCTCAAATTCAAATCTTATATAATTAATCTTATATAATTTTCACTTGTTATTTATAAAATCACAAGTCTAAATCTTATATCAACTTAACTTATATACTTACAAAACATTAATCTTTCAAAGATTATAAATTATGTTACCTTCAATCTAAGATTACAAAAGTATATCAGTTTCAAATACAAAATATAACTACTTTTCACCAGTTCCACTTCCACTAGCACCAGCACCAGCACCAATACCAGCAGACTTAGACTCCCCCTGAAACGTAGCTTGCTCACCAGTCTTTGAAGGACCAGTCGGCTCACTATCTTTATATGCACTGGGATCATCATCTCTGTCATGTCTCCTCTTCAGCTTCAACTCATCTTCTTTGCACGCTGCCCTATAAACCCTAATCTCCCCCTGAGCTGACTGTTCCTGATGCAGACTCAAAACGAGTTCTTCTAAGTTGTCAAGCTTCAGTCGCTGGGCAGTGCAGCCACCAAGCAGTGTGTTATGAATCTTCATCAATGTTTGATAAGATTCACTAACAGTAACCAACTGCTGTGCTAAATAAGGTTTTCAGCTAACAATAGTGGAATCGATCCCGTCAGTTTCTCTAACTCCTTCACTCTAGACTCTAAGGAGGTAATCCTTTCAGCATCAGTCCTAGGAGTCATGGAAATCGTCGATGGTCCAGTCGGTGTCAACGAAGCAATATGAGAATCACGAGACAGTGGAGAAATGGCTTGAGTCAAGGCAGTCGTGAGAAAACCAGCTGCAAAGCGGCTTGCCTTAGTCATAGGAAACTGTGCTGAACGCACTAATTCCACAACTCCTTCTTTAATAACCTGAGAAACCGATTCTGGTGTCGGTAACTCTGTCCTTACCTCAGCCTATAAAGATAGACATAATTACATAAAGAAAAAGAATTGTTACAGATAACTCTGTCCCAATTTCTAAGTAATTATATAACACTTGTAGTACTAAACATTTATCTCATACCTCAGTTGGTACAGATACTGGTTCAGTAACCACCGGTGTCACAGACTCCACCTGTGGTATATCTCGAAAAACATCTCGAATGGTCAAGGTCCTTGAACGCTTTCTGCGTTGACTAACCAGAGGGGTCTCAGCCACCTCAGGACCTTCATCAAGAATACTGAAGTCAGGATCAACTTCTTTAGCTTTACGCTTTTCTCGCACAGCCGGATCAGGCATCAAACGTGAGCCATAAAAGATCTGTCCAGCTGGAGGTGAAATGGTCTGACATCATCAGATTCTGTAGAAGAGTTTGATTCAATCGCACCATCTTTACCACTAGAAGTACCAACAACAGTATCCTTCAGAGGTAAAACCTCAGATCTATCACGCTGTCCCTGCTCACCCTCAGGTCTTACAACCTCTGGGTCTGCAGTCTCAGCTTCCTCAGCAGGAGCAACATAATGCTCAATAGCCTGTAAAACAGGATCAGTAGCATCATCATGCTGTACAAGCACCTCCTGCACAACCTGTGCAGCAACCTCTGCATCAACCTGTTGTCCCGGATGTTCTAAAACATCATCCAGAAGCTCTTGTGGATCTTCAGGAAGAACCACATCAACAACAGGCTCAGGTACCGCAGCATCAGGCTCAACATCTAGCCAACCATCATTGGCCGGAGCCACATAGTTTTCAACCAAAAGATATCCAAATAAGTCAACCGCTTCCGGCTTCACAACGTTTGGACGTCTCGAAGAGTTGAGAAAACATGCATTGTAAGTACGCAAGTTAACTCTATCCACAAATCGATCCGGAGCCACCACTGGCATGTCAGAAATGCAGTGGTGAATGATCATCATACAGAATCTAGGATAGATCAAGAACTTCGAACTAACTGCTCCAGTAATCTGACCGATGAATGAGCTGAAGATATAAGAAGAAAAACTGTATGGTTTGTTATAAACCAGTGACAGTAACCCAAAAAATAACTGAGGGCTAAGCTCATCATATCCGCCCTTCTTGTTACCGAAGATAGTAACAATAATGTGGAATAGAAATCTCCACTGCCCAAGAATGAACACCTTGATGAATTAACGTCCACGTCTGGGACCAGAATATCCCATTCTGCCCAAAGCTCCCTCAATAAAATCCGTAGAGTAAGTAGATGGACCAGCTTCCTGCTCGACAGTGCCTAAACGCAAAATCTGTCGTATATCATCAACAGAGAAGACAACGGGATGTTGATTAACCCGCGTTCGGACAACCGGAGGGTTAGCCGCAACATCAAACTCAATATTGTCCCAAAACTGGGTCAATATGCTCTGAGATATAGGTGGTGACTCGGTAATGGCATATCGAATCCTTGATCGTGCCAGAAATGTCAATATCTCAGTGAATCGCTCAGCACCACGCTCACTGGTGTCTAATGTGACAACTCTCCAAATTAGGTACTGATTAACATTTAAGCATGTGCATTCTTATGCTAATTTCCTGAATTAGTTTAAAACAAAACTAATTGATGTGATGTAAGCCTAGCTAGCCCAATACTTTTAAACAAAAAGTGTTACATATTATGTGATTAATAATAATAATCGCGTACAAACGTATCGGAACGAACCCGACAGAAGTATACAACAAAAGTTGATGACACAAAATAATTGATAATTCGACTATTAATTTCGAGTACTATTATATCTATAACATATAGATAGAACGAGTTAAATATACGTTTAACATAAAACGTATTATAAAACGAACAGAAACAATTTTAAAATGCACCCAAAGATCAAAATGAGAAAAGTTCAAATTTTCTCATTCATTCGAAAACATTTGGAACATTACCTCAAACTATGAATCCGAAATTCGACTGAAATTTGGCACCCAATTGGATGCGAGCAGTCCAATGTACAAGTTTGTACAATAGTTTAAAATAATGAAAATCTCATTATTCTAAATTTAAATAACAAACCAGGAGAACATCTACAAAATAAAAATATAAAATGTTAAATTTTATATTGCACCAATTATACCCGTACTCGAAACTAACGGGCCTAAAATACCCCAACTAACTTCAATAATTGGGAGACCACATACTGTGATCTCCCATTCTCGTTCAATTTTATATACTCCCTCCCTTCCCTCTCCTGATCATTCATCACACAGACACTTCAATAATCCACCACCATCTCCCTCTGTGTTCTTCAATTTACCAAGGCAGAAGCAGAGTAGCACAAGTAGCAACAGCAGGAAGCAACAAATATTAAAACATAAACAATAATCATCATCATCAACCTCGGTCTTCATCATCACCACAAAAGCATTGTAAGGAAACCTTCAATCTTTGAATTCTTTACCTAAATTTCATATTCTAACATGTTTATATCATAATCCATGTATATATATCACAGAAATTTGATGATCATATTGATTGTTCATGAAATGGAATTATAAAACCAAAACTTAAAACCCAAAATTCATATGTGGGTACATGATTATGTGTAAAGATAAGTAGTTAAAATGCAATATACATGATGTTATGATATTGGAATGGAGTAAAAATGAACTAAACATTCGAAACAAAACCTGTATATATATGTATCTATAACACAGACCACGAACAGAGTGCAAAATGAAAGGGACAGACCAAACCGATCGGTTGGCTTGGGCCAGCGGATCGGCTGGAATTAATGAGCCGAACGGCTCAACCAACTGAGCCGAACGGCTAAGTTGGGTTGAGCCGAAAGGGTTGCAACTTTTTACCCGAACGGATGGGTTAGGGTGTTTGGGCCGAACAGTTAATGGACTAAATAATTGGACTGAATCGGACGAGACGTGAACTGGGCCAAGGCCCACAGCCAAACGGCTTATGGCCCAAGCCGAACGGCTGGCCAAGCCGAACAGCTGGCCCAAGCCGAACGGCTGGGCTGGGCTGTCTCGCTGAAATGGGCTGTAACTTGGGTCTGGACCGAAAACTTTGGGTTAAATTATTGGACCTTAAAACTTACGCCAACAAATAATATATATATATATATATATATATATATATATATATATATATATAACACATATACATATATATAACAAACTTGATATGTTTTACTATCGTTAAAACTCGATTCGAAATCATTAACAATGATATGATAAAACGTACACGATAATCATTTTAGAAAATGAAGATATTTATTTTATAAACGGAAATAATTAAAATGGGAATTGAAGTTTTGTAGCGAATAAAACTTACACACCTTTATTACGTGAGCAATGTAATTAAAACCTATATATATATATATATACATACAAATGAAAATTCACGATTAACAAACGTGTGACTTAATAATATACAACAAGTATATTTGCACAAGTATACATATATAGAACAAGTATATGTACAAAGGGAACAAAATGATATCCCATTGTATATACGACTACATACGTGTATATACACTTGACAAAGTATACGATGTGAGAAACAATAACAATATTTCAATACCATGTCACCAACGAATTCAACGACTTACATTATTAAGAAATCAACAATTTCTTCAAACAAACAAACTGTTAACATAAGTTGATTAAACAAATCAAACGTACTTATGTTAATACATTAATTGTATATAGGTTAACATACCTTGGACGATTACCTGTCGGCTGCTAGCATTCATACCGAGCAAACCACAGTGAGTTTACAGCCCCTACTTTTAAATGTTTTCTGCTTTTAAACACAGGGGTGTTAAACATAGAAATTGCATGCCAACTCATGCAATCAAACTAAAAATGCTTTATTGCTTTTATACAACTGTTGATTTGTGATATTACATATTCACTATTATTTTGGGAATTAGACAAAGTATCCTAGTATGGACCCAGACTTGGAATGTGTGCATGAAAAGACCTCATGACATGCTACTGTAACCATTAGCTAGGTGACTCTAGCCACTGAGTATACGGATAGTACTATTGCCGTGACGACCCTCCTACGGTGGAGCGTATACTTAAATGTCCGTTCAGGCAAACAACATAAGTTCTGGTTGTGGTTTGGTTATAGGGTTAGGTCGCGCTACTTTAACTTGTGAGGTTTAGCTCACCTCACAGGGGATCATAGTCTAAGTAAATTCCCACATACTTTTAGGAAGAACGAATCCTACAACTGTTAAATACAGGAAAACATACCGGCAACTTATTTTATACTGGTAAACAACCAGTTATATGCTTTTTAGGGTAACAACCCTACATAACTTGTATTTTATAAATGAATAACAAATCATTTATACAAACTTGGTTTAACTAACCACATACGTACACAAACCTGTAAATTCACTCAACATATTTGTTGACGACTTTCTCTATGTTTTTCAGGAAATTTGCTGGGTAAGTAATCACATGCATTCAAGATGGACAACCCTGGACTACTTAGGATGCCACATACTTTTGGGACCGCTTTTGAAGGATTTCCTCTGTATAACTGCAAACACTGCAGTCATACTTACGAAATCTTATATTAAACTTATGTATTGTAAAACTAAATGTTTTAAACTCTACTACTACTGATACGACTTACATAGTCGTACTACTTTTGTAACAACTGTTAAACTTGGCATCCTTGATAAATAAAGTTGTGCGATAACCATATGCTCTGAGTATGTATGTATTTTTTGGTTGAAAATACTGTTCGCAGCCCCGCCACGTCATTAAAGCTTTTGCACACTTAATTAGTATTGATTGTAATCACCATTTGGCGGGGTGTGACAGACTTGGTATCAAAGCCATTGGTTATAGCGAACTAGAAGTCTTTAAGTGACCTAAAACCTTAGAGACCTAGACTATAGCCTTGGCTAAAACATTCATTGCATGCATACACACTTTGCATACATCTAACATACGACTGACACGTCACCTACGACTTCTTCTGCCTCAGCATGTCGAGGCACAGTCTGATCTACTTGTATGCTTCTGATGAGGAGCCGACTGAGGATTCCTACCATAGCGACGCTAGCACCGGAGTTGTGAGTCCACCAGTTCACCCGAGCGCTCTATCTGATGACACCGGTGATGCCTACATTACCCCACCACCTACTGCACATGTGGTCCCACCTACTACTGCTCCCACTGACCCTACCACTCGTATATTAGGGTCTACCTTTATGGCGACACGCCATATGACTGCTGGACCTTCCAGAGGACCGGTACCTAGGAGGACACCACGGATGTGTGTCCGAGACTTCCCTAGAGGACCACTTGCGCCCCGTGACAAGGCGCCGATGGCAGAGGAGTGAGTGATACATTGTGATGAGCCACCACAGAGGGTACCTAGGTTTGCTCACTTGGAGTGGATGACTCCTATGTTAGGGCGGTGGAGGTCGTTGGAGGGTTTTCTTTCTACGTTTGAGACCGGGGAGTCCTCCCGATCCTCCGCACCACTGCCTACTACTGGAGAGCCTGTAGAGTTGACTCTCCCTACCATTGTGGCTGTGATTCACACCTTGTTTCGTATTTCTGGTAGCAGGGGTGTTCACCTTGCAGAGCTACAGAGTGATGTCTCCCGTCTGGATGGAGACATGATAGACATGCATGAGCGTTGCCACTTCTTGTTGAGCAACGTGGTTGCTGCCAGAGAGATAGCTGAGACCGCACGTGCTCGTGTCAGGGTACTAGAGAGACATGCGAGGACAACAGGGTTGATGATTGGAGCTTGTGTGATGATAGCTGTGCTGAGGACAGCTGTGGGATTGATTCTACCTTATTTTCATTAGACCTACGTATGGTGGTTTGTGCCTACTAGGTATCAGATAGACTACTTTTGGATGATGGATATATTAGTAGGTCCATCACGTATTGTATAGACCTATATCAGATGGGTAGGTGTATGTATGTACTAGATATGTACTAGATGGAAACTGTTGTTAGAATGGGTGTATGTATAGGAAAACCCATTGTCTTTTGTATAGCGCTAACCACTGATGGGGCGTATTAAGGATCCCATCTTGTTTTGTATGAAACTATTGTATCAGCGCTACACCTTTTGATATAATATAACTTATGTTTGGTTGTATTTCGTGTTCATTACAATTAACAACGACTATAGTATGATATCTACCCTTATATACGTGTGTTAGAAATGATAACCAATCAATAACACTTGAAATCATTCCTTGAAAACCATAAAACATACCACACTTTGATTGTTGATTCTTATCTTGAATTCCTTTGAACTTGATTGTGTTAAATGACAATGAAAAGAAATATGTATTTGGCATTATATAATGACGCCTGGCCAACGTGATTATATTGTACTAAGTACATATGGGCGTTTCAAAGTCGTGTGATATATGATGCAAAATCCTGTTCTTCAATCCTTCATACTGTTCCTTTGTTAAACAATGTGAAATCTTGTTCATCACATTCATTATCTTGGCATTGACCTCTGCATTTTATTTCAACGCTGAACGGAATCATGCCACCAAAACGACGGATGACTAATAACAGTCGACGAACGATGACTCCTTCTTCCATTCCTGAAACTGTTCCCCTACCCAACAACAATGAAACTACTGAGCAAATGATCGTGCATCGAATAGCTGAAGGTATTGCTGAGTATGAAGCAAGCCGAAATCGCGAGAATGGAATGAATAACAGCGGGTCTACCCCGAGGGTGTTCGTACAAGACATTGCAGGCTTGTAAGTCAGTTACTTTTCGTGGCACCGAGGGTGCTATTGGGATTATACACTGGATAAAGAAGACATAGTCGGTATTGGACATTAGTGACTATTCACCTGACTGTATGGTGAAGTATGCCACCTGCACCCTTGCTGACAAAGCTCTTACTTGGTGGAACAGTCAAGTCAAATCCCTTGGACGACCAGCTGCCTACTCCATGTCATGGGGAGTACTGAAGAACATGATGTTGGAAGAGTTCTGTCCCCGTAGCGAGATGCAGAAAGTTGAAACCGATTTATGGGGCATTAAAATGGTTGGTGCTGATGTCACTGGGTATACCACTAGATTTCAAGAGTTAGCACGATTAGTGCCACATATGGTGACACCCGAATTCAAACGCATTGAGCGTTACATCTGGGGACTGGCACCTCAGATCCGTAGCCTGGTTACATCGTCAGAACCTGCCACATTCAGGAGTGCTGTAACTCTAGCTCAGAGATTGACCGATGAGGCGGTCAGAATGGGAAACTTAACCAAAAAGGTTGTGACAGGAAAGGTTGAGCCAAACAGCACTGAAGCTGGTAGTTCTGGGGGTGCAAAGCGTAAGTGGAACGGCACAGGGAGCGACCGTCAAGGTCAAACAAATAAGAAAGGATCTGGAAACCTAAAGTCCTATGCTGCCACCACTGTGGAACCAAAACCATACCTGGGTAACAAACCAAGGTGTGACAAGTGTAACAAACACCACGAGGGTGAATGTTGGTTTTGCAACAACTATAGAGGTTAGGGTCACAAAACCCAAAACTGTAAGGTTAACCCTACACCTAGGGAAGACACAGAGCGCCAAAATCAAGGGTGTTTTGAATGTGGTGACAAGGGGCATTATCGGAACCGTTGCCCTCGACTTAATAACCAGAACTGCAACAACAACAACCGCAACAACAATGAGAACAACCGCGGTAACAACAACAACAATCAGCCAGCTCGTGGACGTGCGTTTGTGATAGCAGCAGCAGAAGCACGACAGGATCCTAACACAGTTACTGGTACGTTTCTAGTAAACAACCACTTTGCATCTGTGTTGTTTGATTCTGGTGCTGATTTAAGCTTTGTGTCCACTGAGTTTAGACCACTATTAGAGATCGAATCCTTTAAGTTAGATAACATAACACTGTAGAGCTAGCCGATGGTAAGTTGATTGAATCAGGAGAAATAGTACCAGGATGCACCTTAATGTTGGAAGGTCATTCTTTCAAAATAGACTTACTACCGGTAGAACTAGGGAGCTTCGATATAGTGGTTGGCATGGACTGGTTGTCGAAAAACCGTGCAGAAATTGTATGTTTTGAGAAATTGGTATGCCTACCGCTATCGTCAGGTGACACCTTGGAAATACAAGGAGAGAAAGGAAAACGTGCAGTAAAAATGATTACGTTCATGAAAGCAAATAAATTTCTACGAAAGGGTTACCAAGCATTTTTGGTACATGTGATTGAGAAGAAAACCGAGGAGCGACGTATAGAGGAGGTGCCTATTGTACGTGACTATCCGGGAGTATTTCCTGACGAGTTACCAGGATTACCACCCCCATGACAGGTTGAATTTCATATCGACCTAGTGCCTGGAGCAGCACCAATTGCTCGTGCACCTTACCGTCTTGCTCCATCAGAAATGCAGGAGTTGTCTGCACAACTGCAGGAACTCTTAGACTTAGGATTCATCCGATTGAGCTTTTCACCTTGGGGAGCTCCGGTTTTGTTCGTCAAGAAAAAGGATGGATCAATGCGAATGTGTATCGATTATCGGGAACTGAACAAAGTAACTATTAAAAATCGATATCCACTACCTCGCATCGATGATTGTTTGACCAGCTGCAAGGGTCAAGTTACTATTCGAAGATCGACTTGCGATCTGGTTACCATCAACTGAAGGTTCGGGATGAGGATATCCCTAAGACTGCGTTTAGGACTCGATACGGTCATTACGAGTTCCTAGTCATGCCGTTTGGGCTGACAAACGCACCAACAATGTTCATGGACCTCATGAATAGAGTATGCAAACCTTATCTTGATAAGTTCGTGATTGTGTTTATCGATGACATATTGATATACTCACGAACGAGGGAGGATCACGAGAAACATCTAAGAATGATTCTTGAATTACTGGAGAAAGAGTAGCTTTACGCAAAGTTCTCTAAGTACGAATTTTGGATGTGTAAGGTTCATTTCCTTAGTCATGTGATCAATAACAAAGGAATTCATGTGGACCCATCCAAAATTGAGGCAATTAAGAACTGGGAAGCCCCAAAAATGCCATCCGAGATACGACAATTTCTTGGGCTAGCCAGCTATTACCGACGATTCATCGAGAACTTCTCGAAAATAGCCCAACCACTTACCTCTCTAACTCAAAAAGATAAGAAATTTGATTGGGGCGAGAAGCAAGATATTGCTTTCCACTTGTTGAAACAGAAACTAAGTACCGCACCAATCCTGTCACTACCAGAAGGAGTAGAAAAATTTGTTGTCTACTGCGATGCTTCACATCAGGGATTGGGTTGCGTATTGATGCAAAATGACAAAGTCATTGCTTACGCTTCTCGACAATTGAAAGTTCACGAAAAGAACTATACGACTCATGACTTAGAGCTAGGAGCAGTCGTTTTTGCACTTAAGATTTAGAGACACTACCTATATGGTACAAAGTGTACAATCTTCATGGATCACAAAAGTCTCCAGCATATATTCGACCAGAAAGAACTCAACTTGAGACAACGTCATTGGGTCAAATTACTGAACGATTACGACTGTGAGATTAAGTATCACCCGGGCAAAGCAAACGTTGTAGCTGATGCCTTGAGTCGTAAAGAACGAGTCAAACCCCGTAGAGTTCGAGCCTTGGGTTTGACGATCCACTCAAATCTCATTACTCAAATTCGTGATGCTCAACAATTAGCATTCATTCCCGAATGCCTTAAGGAAGAATCCTTGAAGGGAATAGAGAAACAACTTGAAACCAAAGACAACGGAGTGTTGTACTTCATGAACCGAATTTGGGTACCGTGCGTAGACGAATTATGCAAGTTGATTTTGGACGAAGCTCATAAGTCCAACTACTCGATACACCCTGGTGCAGACAAAATGTACCACGATTTGAAAGGATTTTACTGGTGGCCTGGCATGAAACGAGATATTGCCACATACGTTAGTAAGTGCCTGACTTGTTCAAAAGTCAAGGTTGAATATCAAAAGCCGTCTGGACTTTTGCAACAACCCGAAATGCCCAAATGGAAATGGGAAAACATCACAATGGATTTTATCACAAAACTACCCAAAACAACATCTGGAATGGATGCCATATGGGTGATTGTGGATAGACTGACCAAGTCAGCTCATTTTCTAGCCATCAAGGAAACGGATAAGATGGAGAAACTGACCAGAACCTATATAAAAGAAATTGTTTCGAGACATGGAGTGCCATTATCCATTATCTCTGACAGAGATGCTAGATTTACTTCTCGCTTTTGGCAAACACTGCAACAGGCACTGGGTACTCGACTTGATATGAGTACTGCCTACCACCCGCAAATCGACGGCCAAAGCGAGCGAACGATACAAACGCTCGAAGACCTGTTAAGAGCATGTGTGATATACTTTGGAGGTAATTAGGATACACACCTACCTCTAGCAGAGTTTTCTTATAACAATAGTTATCACACCAGCATACAGATGGCACCATTTGAGGCGTTGTATGGACGCAAGTGCCGATCGCCACTCTGTTGGGCAGAGTTGGGCGACAGATAATTATCAGGTCCTGAGATAGTCCAAGAAACTATGAACAAGATATCTCAAGTGCTTAACTGATTGAAAACAGCATGTGACCGACAAAAGGGTTATGCCGATAACAGACGGAAACCTTTAGAGTTTCAAGTAGGTGACAAAGTCCTACTCAAAGTAGCACCCTGGAAAGGGGTTGCACTATTTGGAAAACGGGGAAAACTTAACCCACGATACATCAGACCATTCGAGATCCTTCTGAGGATTGGTCCTGTCGCCTACAAGCTCAAACTACCGCAATAGCTTAGTAGTATCCATGACACCTTTCATATATCTAACTTGAAAAAGTGTCTTTCCAATGAAACACATATCATCCCTCTGGACGAAGTCTTCATTGACTCAAAACTAAACTTTGTGGAGGAGCCTATCGAAGTTATGGACACGAAAACACAGAAACTTCGACACAAACGAATCAAGCTAGTTAAAGTTCGTTGGAACTCAAAGCATGGCCCAGAGTTCACCTGGGAACGTGAGGATGAAATGCGCAAGAAGTATCCTCAACTATTTGAAGCCGTGACCGAGACTCACGACACGAGTTAAATCTCGGGACGAGATTTCCCTAACGGGGGGAGAATGTGACAACTCTCCAAATTAGGTACTGATTAACATTTAAGCATGTTCATTCTTACGCTAATTTCCTGAATTAGTTTAAAACAAAACTAATTGATGTGATGTAAGCCTAGCAAGCCCAATACTTTTAAACAAAAAGTGTTACATATTATGTGATTAATAATAATAATCGTGTACAAACTTATCGAACGAACCCGACAGAAGTATACAACAAAAGTTGATGACACAAAATAGTTGATAATTCGACTATTAATTTCGAGTACTATTATATCTATAACATATAGATAGAACGAGTTAAATATACGTTTAACATAAAACGTATTATAAAACGAACAGAAACAATTTTAAAATGCACCCAAAGATCAAAATGAGAAAAGTTCAAATTTTCTCATTCATTCGAAAACATTTGGAACATTACCTCAAACTATGAATCCGAAATTCGACTTAAATTTGGCACCCAATTGGATGCGAGCAGTCCAATGTACAAGTTTGTACAATAGTTTAAAATAATGAAAATCTCATTATTCTAAATTTAAATAACAAACCAGGAGAACATCTACAAAATAAAAATATAAAATGTTAAATTTTATATTGCACCAATTATACCCGTACTCGAAACTAACGGGCCTAAAATACCTCAACTAACTTCAATAATTGGGAGACCACATACTGTGATCTCCCATTCTCGTTCAATTTTATATACTCCCTCACTTCCCTCTCCTGATCATTCATCACACAGACACTTCAATAATCCACCACCATCTCCCTCTGTGTTCTTCAATTTACCAAGGCAGAAGCAGAGTAGCACAAGTAGCAACAGCAGGAAGCAACAAATATTAAAACATAAACAATAATCATCATCATCAACCTCGGTCTTCATCATCATCACCACAAAAGCATTGTAAGGAAACCTTCAATCTTTGAATTCTTTACCTAAATTTCATATTCTAACATGTTTATATCATAATCCATGTATATATATCACAAAAATTTGATGATCGTATTGATTGTTCATGAAATGGAATTATAAAACCAAAACTTAAAACCCAAAATTCATATGTGGGTACATGATTATGTATAATGATAAGTAGTTAAAATGCAATATACATGATGTTATGATATTGGAATGGAGTAAAAATGAACTAAACATTCGAAACAAAACCTGTATATATATGTATCTATAACACAAACCACGAACAGAGTGCAAAATGAAAGGGACAGACCAAACCGATCGGTTGGCTTGGGCCAGCGGATCGGATGGAACTAATGAGCCGAACGACTAAGTTGGGTTGAGCCGAACGGGTTGCAACTTTTTACCCGAACGGATGGGTTAGGGTGTTTGGGCCGAACAGTTAATGGACTAAATAATTGGACTGAACTGGACGAGACGTGAATTGGGCCGAGGCCCACAGCCAAACGGCTTATGGCCCAAGCCGAACGGCTGGCCAAGCCGAACAGCTGGCCCAAGCCGAACGGCTGGGCTGGGCTGTCTCGCTGAAATGGGCTGTAACTTGGGTCTGGACCGAAAACTTTGGGTTAAATTATTGGACCTTAAAACTTACGCCAACAAATAATATATATATATATATATATATATAACACATATACATATATATAACAAACTTGATATGTTTTACTATCGTTAAAACTCGATTCGAAATCATTAACAATGATATGATAAAACGTACACGATAATCTTTTTAGAAAATGAAGATATTTATTTTATAAACGGAAATAATTAAAATGGGAATTGATGTTTTGTAGCGAATAAAACTTACACACCTTTATTACGTGAGCAACGTAATTAAAACCTATATATATATATATATACATACAAATGAAAATTCACGATTAACAAACGTGTGACTTAATAATATACAACAAGTATATTTGCACAAGTATACATATATAGAACAAGTATATGTACAAAGGGAACATAATGATATCCAATTGTATATCGTGTATATACACTTGACAAAGTATACGATGTGAGAAACAATAACAATATTTCAATACCATGTCACCAACGAATTCAACGACTTATATTATTAAGAAATCAACAATTTCTTCAAACAAACAAACTGTTAACATAAGTTGATTAAACAAATCAAACGTACTTATGTTAATACATTAATTGTATATAGGTTAACATACCTTGGACGATTACCTGTCGGCTGCTAGCATTCATACCGAGCAAACCACAGTGAGTTTACAGCCCCTACTTTTAAATGTTTTCTGCTTTTAAACACAGGGGTGTTAAACATAGAAATTGCATGCCAACTCATGCAATCAAACTAAAAATGCTTTATTGCTTTTATACAACTGTTGATTTGTGATATTACATATTCACTATTATTTTGGGAATTAGACAAAGTATCCTAGTATGGACCCAGACTTGGAATGTGTGCATGAAAAGACCTCATGACATGCTACTGTAACCATTAGCTAGGTGACTCTAGCCACTTAGTATACGGATAGTACTATTGCCGTGACGACCCTCCTACGGTGGAGCGTATACTTAAATGTCCGTTCAGGCAAACAACATAAGTTCTGGTTGTGGTTTGGTTATAGGGTTAGGTCGCGCTACTTTAACTTGTGAGGTTTAGCTCACCTCACAGGGGATCATAGTCTAAGTAAATTCCCACATACTTTTAGGAAGAACGAATCCTACAACTGTTAAATACAGGAAAACATACCGGCAACTTATTTTATACTGGTAAACAACCAGTTATATGCTTTTTAGGGTAACAACCCTACATAACTTGTATTTTATAAATGAATAACAAATCATTTATATAAACTTGGTTTAACTAACCACATACGTACACAAACCTGTAAATTCACTCAACATATTTGTTGATGACTTTCTCTATGTTTTTCAGAAAATTAGTTGGGTAAGTAATCGCATGCATTCAGGATGGACAACCCTGGACTACTTAGGATGCCACATACTTTTGGGACCGCTTTTGAAGGATTTCCTCTGTATAACTGCAAACACTGCAGTCATACTAACGAAATCTTATATTAAACTTATGTATTGTAAAACTATATGTTTTAAACTCTACTACTACTGATATGACTTACATAGTCGTACTACTTTTGTAACAACTGTTAAACTTGGCATCCTTGATAAATAAAGTTATGCGATAACCATATGCTCTGAGTATGTATGTATTTGTTGGTTGAAAATACTGTTCGCAGCCCCTCAACGTCATTAAAGCTTCTGCACACTTAATTAGTATTGATTGTAATCTCCATTTTGCGGGGTGTGACATCTAAACTCACCAGAATGTTGTGACTAGGTGCAAAAGCTCTATCTGCCATATTTCAATGGATGCGTAATCAAAATGTGTAAAAGAATCACGGAGCGAAAATTCCTTCTCTGTCTTGAAAATCAAAAATCAACCGAATATATGGTTGGTTCGCTTCGCCAAATCTCAAGTTGCAGTGGCGTCTGGGTTCGCTTCGCAGATAATGTGGAAAGTGTGGGGTGGACTCGTTTGACTTGGCCCTTTTATACCCTAAGCTCACCTCGCAACTTTGAATGGTCAACTTCACAATTTTGACCAAAAAATGCGATTTTAGTTTTAAATATAAATTGAACTTTTATTTATTTTTACTAGTCAAACTTTTTAACTTCCCATTGCGTTTTTGTCACATTTATTCAACACGGAACAATAAATTGCATTTTAACTTAATTCCAAAGGATAACACAATAAATAAATCAATCCAAAACTTTATTTAATTATAATAACATAGACTTTTACAAAATCGAAATGTAAACAAAAATACTAAGCAAAAATAAATTTTATGCTTAAATGATTAAGAGTTTATCTGCTTAGGGATCATATTAGAAAGAATAAGCTAAACTTAATTGATTTTTAATAAGTTTAAGACGATTATTAATATTCATACCTCATGAAATTCATATAAGCACAATAAAATTACAATTTTAACTTGTAATAAACTTATATTTATAAAATTATATCTTAATTACCTTTATCCACACGATATAACACATTATTGAAAAATAACTTATAATTTCTTTAGAACTTATTCACGAAGGTGAATGTTCAGTGGTCATAGACAGATCAAGATGATTACCGATATTATGATCCACATAAACAAATTATACGTAGATTTCTGAGTAAACCTTTTATTGTTAATGTGAACATTATCTAGTGTGTTCCACTATACAACATACCGAGGAACTCAAGTACAAATCATAACACTGTATCCTTTATTTATAAGGTAGGAGTTACTAAATGATGTCCTTTAGAAGCATTTAACTTACACTTGACACTAGATACTTTATATCTTTCATATGTAAGGTAAAGGTTACTAAATGATGCTCTTTAGAAACATATAACTCACCTTGTAGTCTTTTGAGACTTTGTATCTTTTTGTTTTTGTTTTAGATTACAGTGCATGTAAGTACTATCATTCAACAATTAAGACTTGAGTCATACATGGTATAGCAGTTTCACAAAAGATAAGACACATGAATTTAGAATTTCTTAACCGCTCGGAAATCCTAGCATAATCTGCCTATCAATATATCGTATGATGAAGCTGACTAGACTAAAGTTATTCTTATCACTTATGAAGTAAGAGACGGGTTATTATCAGTGGATATAGGTGTATAATAAGATAAATATAAGTTAAGTCCTAGTTAAAATAGTTATCTTAGGGTGACTTATAGGAATCTACTAACACATCGTACTTAATACTTAAGATAATTATTCTTAAGCTTATTCTCCTAATGTACTATCATTTTAAATAATTTCTAAAAGAACTACTATTGTTCTTTTATTGGAGGCGATTCCCCTAAGGTAACAAGCAAATGAATGCCATACGCCCACCCCCCCCCCCCCCCCCCCCCCGCCCCCACCCCTTTTTTTTAATAGAAAGACTTAAACTATTACATTTCCTTTGGAAGACTAGTTATTCTGGATTCCTCATTCCGTTCAGTTGAACCAATGTCTCAAAATGATTCCTGTCAAAAGCTTTTGTGTACAAGTCTGCCAAGTTATCCAATGATGGAACCTTGACTAACTGAATAAGCTTCTTTTCAGCACAGTCTCTTATGAAATGATGACGAATATCAATGTGCTTTGTCTTGTTGTGCTTTACAGGATTATTGGTTATTGATATGGTGGATTCATTGTCAATCATCATCGGAGTGTTGGTTAAATTTAATCCATAAAGACTTAAACTATTACATTTCCTTTGGAAGACTAGTTATTCTGGATTCCTCATTCCGTTCAGTTGAACCAATGTCTCAAAATGATTCCTGTCAAAAGCTTTTGTGTACAAGTCTGCCAAGTTATCCAATGATGGAACCTTGACTAACTGAATAAGCTTCTTTTCAGCACAGTCTCTTATGAAATGATGACGAATATCAATGTGCTTTGTCTTGTTGTGCTTTACAGGATTATTGGTTATTGATATGGTGGATTCATTGTCAATCATCATCGGAGTGTTGGTTAAATTTAATCCATAATCTCTCATTTGCTATTGAATCCAAAACACTTGAGAGCAGCAACTGCCTGCAGCAACATACTCAGCTTCACATGTGGAAATGGCTACTGAGGTTTGCTTCTTGCACTGCCAAGACACTAATCTTCCTCCTAGAAACTGACATCCACCAGTAGTGGACTTTCTATTCTGATTGCATCCTCCATAATCAGAATCAATGTAAACAATAAAATCCAAGTCTCCTCCAGTCAGATACCAAAGTCCCAGCTTCGGTTTCCCTCTTAGGTAACGAAAGATTCTTTTAACTGCTTGCATATGAGACTCTTTAGGAGAAGCTTGATATCTTGAGCAGATACATACCGCAAACATTATATCAGGCTTGGATGCAGTGAGATACATTAGTGACCCAATCATGGCCCTATAAAGAGTAGGATCCACATCTTTGTCACTCGATGTATCTGGTCCAAGTCCATGATTTTCTGGAATAGGAGTATGATATATGCGTGTTTCATCCATCTTAAATCGTTCTAACAGTTCATAGGTGTACTTTGTTTGATGAATGAACATACCATCTTCTTTTTGATCAACTTGTAATCCTAAGAAGAAATTCCTTTACTTAAGCAATAAATATTCAACGTAGAATTTTTGAACTCTATACCATTATCACTACGAATTCTCTTAACTCTCATGTTATAGACATTCTCTACTAAATCTAAGAACTCCATAAGCATTCCTGGAGTTTCATCCTTAGATTTCAAAAAGAATACCCATGAGAATCTAGAGAAATCATCTGTAACAACCAGACAATACCATTTGCCACCTATGCTTCTCTTGCTTATTGGGCCAAAGAGATCCATATGTAGCAATTCAAATGGTGAGGGTATTGTGTTTTCTGTTTTAGACTTGTGTGGTTTCTTATGTTGTTTTCTTTTCAAACAAGAAACACACTTGTCTTCAAACTCAAAACGTTTCTGTGGCACACCCAGAACTAAACCATTTTTGGTTACATAATTCATTTTTCGAAAGTTCAAATGTGCCATTCTCCTATGCCATAGAATAGAATCAGCTTCTGAAGCCTTGGATAATAGACATGTAGACTCCATTGAAGTATTTGGAGCACCCATGTTAATAGCATAGATTTTCTTTCTTCCTTGGTGCCCTCATTAGTATCTAATCTTCGGGAATAACAAATCCCGGCTTCAGGACTAAGACTTCCTTTTCATTAAAATGAACTGGATGACCTTTATCGCAGACCTGGGAAACACTCACCAAGTTGTGAGTTAGTTCTTCAACATAATTCACATCTTCAAGAGTCAAAGTTCCATTTGAAACTTTTCCTTTTCCCGTAATCACTCCTCCTTTATCACCAGTAAAATTCACTCGCTGTTTCAAACCACCTTTGAAGTCTTTCAGTAGACTTCTTTCTCCTGTCATGTGTCTTGAGCATCCACTGTCTACATACCACCAGCTGTCTTTGTTCACAGTTTGCTCCTGCACATGACACGTTCTACACAGTTAGTTTTCAAGAGGGACCCAAGCCATTACGATCTTGGGTTGTCCCTTATCATCCACAATCTGAACTTCCTTAAAGTAACCATAACTATTCCCATCGGGAGTCTTGGTGACATTTACTGGAGGTTGAGGTTGTTGATGATTTATAGTCTTATGCTTGTGAGGAGAGTGAGTAGAAAACCTCCTAGGCATTTGACTATGTTGTTGTGCACGAGAAGTAGAACCATTCTCATACTGACTATGGTTTCTACTTGGTGTTCTAAACCTCGAGGGTTTCTTATCTCTAGATTTAATGACAGAATAATTACTTTGAGAATAAGGTCTCTTAGGTTTAGGTGGAGAGACACTACTAGTATTGTCTCTTTTCAACATGTTCACAGGTTTGCTTCCCAAACTGGGTTTAGCACTAGACCTGTCTACAGGTTTTGGTTTCTCGTTATTCACTGGCTTATGATTAGCTTCCAACTTCTTATTAGGACAACAAGAAGCCACATGCCCCTTTTGATGACATTTGAAGCAAGACATCTGCCTTCGTGACTTAACATCTTTTGCCTTAGTTTCAATCTGAGTCTTAGATATTAAAGGTGTATCATTTTGTTCTTTAATAACCTTATCATCTACTTTGGCATCATTTAGCATTCCACCCGATACAAATTGTACATTGGTGAAACTTGATATCTTACCAATTTTAGATTATTGTTCTTTAAGAACATCCTTCTGTATCTTAGAGACTTCAGATTCTTTGGGTACTTTAACATCAGAATTAGCAGTCGCATCAATCATCTCTAGGTCAACATTAGTAGTAGTGTAATTAGCATTAAAAGGCGGAGGTACATCACTATAGCCTAAGCCAGTCTTGTCTTTTACACTACGTTGAGCATCAATTATATTGTCCATAGTTAAAGAAGATGTTCTATAACTCTCAAACTTACGATTAAGCTCAACTAACTTGACCTTAGATTCAGCTAATTCTTTGTCCTTGTCAGCTATTCCTTGATTTAAGTCCTTTAGGTTTAAATAAAGACCATCTATTGTCACAGATTATTCATTTATTGTATTCCTAAGTACAGTCTTATCAGATGTATAGGACTTAATTTGTTTCTTAAGGTCTAGCTTGTCCTCACTTAACCTACGTACATCAATTTTGGCCAATTCGAGTTCAGATGTTAAAGCCTTATGTGATTCAGTAAAGACATTAACCTGGGCTTGTAAACTAGTCACTAATTGGCATACATCTATAAGTGTAGGAACATCAAGACATACCCATTTCTTCTCAGTTTGGAGTTCAGCCATTTGTGCAACAAAATCTTCTGGACATAGATCTTCAGTTGATCCCAAGTCCAACACATCATCTTTAACTGCCAACATCTTCAAATCAGGAATCTTCATTTGATAATCCTCAGCATTAGGCATGTAAGATGGTGTCTCTTTAGTCTGAACTGGATCTTCAATTTCAGCCATTAGAGCTTCTTCAGTCAAAGCTCTCCAGTCATAAGAACCATCCAGTTGTTGAACGACCAAGGCTTTAGAAGACAATGTAGCACTTGATTTTTCTGGATATGCAGATTTCTCAGTTTTGGGTCTTTGACATTCCCTAGCAAAATGTCCATAACCTTGACAGTTAAAACATTTTACTTTGGATTTATCAAACCCAACTTTATTTCCTACCATCTTTCTTCCAGTACGCTTTAAGAAATTTTTAACTCTGCTTGACACCATAGCAAGTTGCCACTGGAGATCCATTTTTTCTAAGTCGTCTGGGTCTACCTGATCATAATCCTCATCAAAAGTAGCTGGATCATTGTCTTACCCTGGATGTGGTTTTCATATGAAGCAACAAATGAAGCAAGAACTGAAAGTTGTTGTTCAGCGGATTTCACACTCATGGGCATTTTGTGATGCTCTTGAGTTGACTTCCCAGTTGTCTTACTTTTTGCTTCACCACCAGATGAGCTTATAAAGCATAAATCTTCAGATATTATTTCACCAGTTACTCCAGTATCACCAACTAGTAAAGCAGTGGTCGAACTGGATGAACTATTAGAGATAGTAGTTTTTCCATGATAAAGCCCAGGATCCTGTACCTGATCAGAATCAGTATCTCTTGATTTCTTTGTGAAATCATATCCGCGGAGCTTATCAATTTCCTGCTCCAATGACATAGCTGCATAACGCTCATCGTTATCCTTGAGCATAACTCCATACATTTCCTATTTCGAAGGAAGACCCTCAATAAACTTGTCAGTCTTCTCCGTATTAGAATAGGTAATGTCGTGGTCATCTAGCTCACTTAACAGATGGTAATATCGGGTGGTATATGCATCAAGATCTTCACCTTTCATAGCTTTGAAGACTATGAATTGTTTCTTTAACAGATTACACCTACCTGCCTTAACTTGAGGACTTCCATCACACCTTTTCTCTAGAGCTTCCCATAGCTCTTTGGCAGTATGAAAAGACTTCAACTGATGGTTGATTTCTTTTGGAAGACTCATTTTAATTGATGAGTGAGCTTTATTTTCAATTTGATAATCTTTCTTTTCTTCATCACTCATTTGAGTATAGGTAAGTGCCACAGTCTTACTACCAACTTTAGCAGAAGGTGCAGTATATCCATTTTTGATACACATCCAAATAGACGAATCATGGCACCGATAGTGTGATTCAAACCTGTCTTTCCATCCATAGTAGTCTTCAAGTCAGAGCAATTTAGGTGGAACATTAGATTTTCCAACCTCATGATCCATCTCAATCATCTTACTTATGTCAGACATTTTTGCAAATTCCAGAGATTAACAAATAAGCAAAATGTTCAGTTCGCAGGAACTCAACTTGCAGAACAAGCTCAGTTCGCAGACCAGAACTCAGTTCGCAGAATGAACTCAGTTCGCAGAGGAGAACTCAGTTCGCAGATCAAACTCAGTTCGCAGGACAGAACTCAGTTCGCAGATCAATCTCAGTTTGCCCACTTAGTTCAGTTTGCAAGCTTAGTTTGCTTCACAACTCAGTTCGCAGAATCGGTTGAAAACCCTTAAAACGAAGATTTTAGGTTTTTGAACGTCTAAACCCTAAGATTTCGAACGTAAACAAACCCAAAAGCTTCCAGAGACTGATTTTGATCATTTTTTACGCAACAAATCACGTACTAACAATCCCAAATCAACCGTTATTATCCGAATAACAACGAACCTACGCGTATCTAACCGTAGGCTCTAATACCAATTGTAAGTCCGTATGTATTAGGATCGATAACGAGGTTATCTTTAGGTATTAAGGTGCGGAATCCCTTAATACTATGTTTACGGATTGTAAACGGTTTATTTCACAAGTATTAGTGAAATCAATAATCTAATATGTCTCGTATTGATTATAACAGTTGTTAATTGATCAATACCTAACCTTTAGACTATGTTGAAAGTTCTGGAAACACAAATTTGTTCGGATTAATCAAAATGGCAAAAGTTAATTAGGTTTCAAACCTAATTTGTTTAAATACTCGTCTCGGTTCGTAGGTTCTGGGCTCTGCTCACCGACTCGGTTCGCAGCCCAACTTAGCCCAGCGAAACCAGTTGGCTCGCCTCGCAGTCCTACCCTGCAAACCCAACTCAGTTTGCATCGTAGGTCTTTGGTCAAACGTGGTCAACATTTTTCAGCATTTAATATTTAACTCTAAAATGTTTACCAACCAATATATTCATTACAATTCAAAACCAATTTACAAACTTGATTACAATAATCTCTAGTACTATTACAAGCTAGATCTGTTGTCACAATAACATGTCCTAACATTTTAGTCTTCGGTTTAGATCTATTCTATTTAGTCCGGTCCAATTTCATACTACCATATAAGATTGGATTTGTGGGAAAGAAGTCGATAGTTGTTACTGATTAAAACAAGGAGTTAAAAATGAACATTAAATAAGATGGAGTAGGACTTTACCCCAACATAAAGTTTGTGATGTTCAGGCAAAGGTTGTCCTTCATTTGGATTAACTACTGAGTAGTGACCGATTGTCATAGAATTGATTTTAATCTCTTCACTTATACATTTGGTTACACCGGATTCTATCTTGAAACGGACAGATTCAACAACCCTGGATAGAAATGGTAGTGTTAGAATGAAGACAACAAGTCCCGTCTTCATGTTTAGATCGAGAGGGGAGATATATAAGATTATATGGGCTTTAAGGGATCATGAACTATGAATGTAGGATTTTAGAGATGGTGTATAAGATTATAATTAAGATAACTAGAATGAATGACATTCCTTATCATTTTGTTAATTGTTTCTTACAACCATGTTATTGACACGAAAGTGACATTGTTTTGGTGAATCAACTATTACTCTATCAAGTGGTGTTTGGATGTGTGTTTAAAAATAAGTTTTGATGTTAGATAATGACAGGTTAGTGATTTTAATAGTATTTGGATTAGCTATACCTAAGATTATCATATTTTGTAATTTGTAGGAAATATATGAACATTGTTGTCAAATAAGTAAATCAAAGAGACCGGTTTATATATATATATATATATATATATATATATATATATATATATATATATATATATATATATATACTAGTCATCAAACCCGTGTATACACATGGGCCACCGAATTTGTATTTGATTTTTTATAATTACGCGAATTATGTATATGATAAATTCTATATATCGAGTTAAAAAAGATATACAAGGAAGTTCAAAAGTCCTTACACGAAAGGAGTATAATAAAGTGATTGCGTATATTAATTATTAATTGTAATAAAATACAAAGTATTAAGATTAAGATTATATTTTATTTATTACCTTACTTATTTAAAGTTAAAATCTTACTTGTGCAAGTCTCCTAATAAATTTAAGAACCTAAAATAATAATATCTATTGTTTTGGTCAAAAATTACAATAAGCAATTAAGTGATCAAATTTAGAAAAGTGAAGTATAGTGCTTGAAATTACTTTCAAGATAATTACGTAGAAACACGATTATCTATATGAGTAAACAAATATTTTAAATGAAAATTATGCTTTGAATACGTTGATTCTTGTTGAATAAATGTTTTATGTAATAACTCAAAAACAGGTTGAGGATAATGCAATTTACAAGTGAATAATGTGAATCAAACAAAATAAAAGTAAAATCGACACAATGATATACGAAGAAAGCCCTTGATCAAGGTTGATCGCCGACACAAAACCTCGGAAAGGATCATATGATCCTTGCCTTTGTTAATCTTATTAGAATGAAAGTAATGAATTACAAACTAAGAGCGCAAGGATGATCGGCTAAGTGATTATGTGTGTGAATCTAACTAAGTGTTAATGAAAATGAATATGAACGAGAGCTAGAACAGAGTGTTTATGTGTTTTTGCAGGTGAAAATAGTGAGTATGCGTTAACCTAATCGATCATCCATGCCTCAATTATCTACTAAGAGCGTATAACAACTAACCCCGAGAATCTCGAGATCCTCCAATGAAAGGTGAAGACTTCCAACGTCCCCTTTGACTTTGTTTAACACGTGCAATGGACTTTGTCTTCGTTGAATCATATCAAGGCCTTGCCATGCAATCCGGGGCATATCTCATTAACGCCTTCCGTCCTTGACCTGGTCAATACTTAAGAAAAACAAACACGTTATACAACGTATGATCCTGAATTAGTGTAGGTCCAGGATCCTGAGCTATGCACATTCCAGAATAAACATAGGATCCTTACTTAATTATCTCGCTTATCCTTTATCCTGCATAACTATGTTAAACAAATATATCCTGAATAGGATCCTGCAAGATTAATAATAAAGATATTTCCAGGATCCTTAACTATAACTAAGATCATGAAAGCAGACTTACATGCTATTATTATCCTGCTATATGAATATAAAATGTAAATGCTTTCCATACCTGTGTGACGAGATTATGATGCTAATAAGGATCCTGCAATATTAGATAAAAATCTACCCACAACATCTATATTGATAAATTAATAAATAAATTAATTTTAATTCAAAATATGTATTTATGACACCATTTCATTCTAAATTTTAGCTAACTGGACAAAATTAAAAAATTTAATTGGTTAATTGAGATTCTGATGATGTCATCACGCGCTTCCTATATATAATTTAAGATATATATATATATATATATATATATATATATATATACATATATTTTTGTGGGTAGAATTTTCACTAACCATGCAGGATCCCGGATTGGTTATTATATTCATGACTTGCAAGGATCCTGGACTACTCCCAGAGAAAATATATGCAGGATACCGAGTTTAGAATTTTGCTAAGGTAAGATATGATTCTGATTTGTCATGCTATGCAGGATACTCATGTATGAATATGTTATCCTTATTATTATAACGATATAAAGATAATAATCATATAGAATATCTGTTTAGACTGTTATACTACAGGATCCCGATTGGGATATTATCTTATTTTGCAGGATCGTTAGTGCTGTATTATCCTGAAATAAATAAAGATCGGGATAATAGAACATATTGGACTTAAGGATATCTTATTTGCCTTATAATATAAAGTTATTATGAGGATCCCAGATGTCAAATATCTCGGGATCCCTTTGCTACTAATATTTCCGCGTGTTTATTCTTCTTTGACTAGGTCGTGAGAGAAGTGGGGAAGTAGCTCCGATTTCTTTGGATCGTATATTACTCGAAGAATATTTGAATTACGAGGAAAAGAGTCAACACGTGGAGAATTACTTGGTCACATGAATGTTGATACGCTCTAGCATATCCCTCACATCTCGAGGATGATCCCGAATATTTTGAAATAATTAGTTATAGGTTTGTAATATATATACGAGGCTTGAATGATCGATTAGGTTAACTCATCTTCACTACTTACACTCGATATACTCTCTGCAACATTCTAACACTTTCACATTTCACCAATCACACACTTGGCCAATCATTCTTGTGCTCTTTAGCTTGTAACTCGTTTTTATTTCAATAAGATAAACAAAAGGCAAGGATCGATTTATCCTTCCCGAGGTCTTGTGCCGGCAATCTATTATAGATCAAGGGTTTTCCTCGTACATCTCTGTGTTCTTGCATTCATTATTTGGTTACTTAGTATATTCATCATTTTTTGCATATAAAATGTATTATCCCAGAATTATCCTGGATTATACTTGATTTTTATATTCATTTTTGTTATCAAACACTTGTTTATCATAAATTAGCTATTTATAAAGCATCAAGTGGCATTTTTAACGAAGATTTACATTCATACTTTGGAACATAAGGTTTTCTATCTATAACTAGCACTTATTGTCAAATCATCTTGAAAATCAATACAAACACACTACCTCACAAAATAGATTTGATCACTTAATTGCCTTGGGTAATTTTTGACCAAAACAATTTGGCGCCCACCGTGGGGCAAGTGGTGTTTTTTATAATCAAATTCTTGTTAAAAACCTTGTTCAATTACTCTTTTCAAAAGTTTTTGTTGAAGATGTCAACTCAAGGACGGTCTACGTCTTCTACCGTACCATCATCCACTTCTGCCGTGACTAGCTTGCCACCACCTTCACCTGTTTCTTCATCAAGACCGAGGCCTGAACATGTTTATCCAAGGCCAACTTCTACCACACCCACTTATATGGGATCAGGTTCGATAGATAATGATCCTGTTATTATCTCTAACCGTGATAAGTCTATGTTTACAGAGGTAAGGGAACAAATGGAACGAATGGAAAGGAGTAACGCGTCACTCAGAAGGGATGTGGAAAGCATGAGGCCTAGGGAAGATTTTCTCGTTGCTTAGGTCACTACTCCCATTCGGAGCAGGATCCTGGATTTCAATACTCCTCCATCATCAAATTATTCTGGAGATTTCATATCCATGCAAGGGAGTATCGGGATCCCGGGATCCACATACGCTACCGTAGTTTCTGGTGTAGTACAACCTATCCCGGAAGCAGCTCCGACATCCCACAGGATCTCAAGATTTGCACTACCAATATGCGACACTGAGATCCTGAAGAGTTTCCAGACTCCAAGCATGAAATTATACGATGGGACCACGGATCCTGAAGAGCATATAGCGTAATACAGAGAAAGGATGGAGATCATTCCTATCCCTGTAGATCTCAAAGAAGCTTGCATATGCAAAGGATTTGGGGCCACTCTCACAGGATCAACCCTCAAATGGCTACTTAATGTTCCTGCATATTCAATTACTTCTTTTGCTCATTTGGTTAATCATTTTAATAATCAATTTTCTTGCAGTACGACTTTTGAAAGACTAACTACTGATTTGTATAGGGTTGTTCAAAGGAATAATGAAACTCTTCGAAATTTTGTAGGAAGATTTGGCAAGGAATCTTTGGATATCCCGAATCTGGATTTGGCGGCTGTTGTTCAAGCATTCAAGATGGGAATCAAGAGGGATTCCCCCTTCTATGAAGATCTCGTAATGAATCCTTGTAGAAGCCTGGATGAAGTCAGAAATAGGGCTTTGAGATTCATACGGCTAGAAGAGGATGCAATGATACAGAAAAGGCTATAGATCCCTTCAACATATGATAAACCTAACAGGAAGACAGAATCATCTTCATTCAAATTAAACAGGAGTAAACCATATTCCAGAAATGAGGATCGCAGGGTTAATATTGTGAATGAGGATGATGAGGATTATCCTAAAATAAATGATTATTGTTTTGTAGTTGATACTACAGGGGTTCTCTATGCGATGCAGAATCTTGGAGACAAAGCTAGATGGTCGAAAAAGAATGAAATGAGCACTGGCTGGAAAGATAAATCCAAATGGTGTGCTTTCCATGAGGATTTTGGCCATATAACTGGAGATTGCATAGCCTTGAGGAAAGAGATAAGTTATCTGCTCAGCAAGGGTTATTTAAAAGAGCTCTTTGGCAAAAAGAAGGATCAGACAAGAGATCATCATAACTCCAGGGATCCCGAGATCCAGGATCATACCAAGATCCCATAGAGAGCAGGATCACCACCCCCCTAACGCCAAGGTAATTAACTTTATTTCTGGTGGTTCTGACATCTGTGGTACATCTTATTCCGTAGCGAAGAGACATGCAAAGGAATCTAAAACAGAAAGTCAGGATAAGCCCGTAAGATCTATGACTTTGAAAGATGAAAGCTAGTGACTTTTGGCGAAGATGATAAGGAGAATGTTCAGGATCCTCATCATGATGGGCTTGTTATCACATTATACGTGGCCAATCACTTTGTACGCAGGATCCTGATCGATGGCGGTAGTTCTGTCAACATCATCCAGCTAGAAACGCTTAAGAGAATGGGGATCCAGGAGTCAGAAATAATTGCTAGGTCAACCATTCTTGTGGGATTCAGCGGTGAAGTCAATAATACTATGGGAGAAATCAAACTTCCAATCTATATTGAGGGGGTCAACTTTATGAAATGTTTTTGTGTTATGGATTCATTATCTTGCTATAACATTATTCTAGGCAGACCTTAGATTCATGGCATGAAGGCAGTACCATCAACCTATCAGCAATGCGTGAAATTGCCCACTTCATGAGGAGTTGTCAGGATAAATAGTGATCAACAAGAAGATAAGGATTGGTATACTAGTTCAATGAAATCTACTACCAAGCCTACGCCAGCATAGCAATTAAAGACGCGAGCACAGGGCATCTTGGAAACAACTGAACAGGATGTCAAAGAAGTGCCGCTGAATATTGATGATCCTGAAGAAAAAGTGCTTATAGGATCTGCAATTCCTAGATGGTTTGGTCAAAAATTACACTAAGCAATTAAGTGATCAAATTTAGAAATGTGAGGTTGGGTGCTATAAATTACTTTCAAGATAATTACGCTTTTACACGATTATCTATATGAGTAAACGATAATTTTAAATAGAAAATTATGTTTCAAATCCTTTGAACTGTAGATCCTTGTTGAAAATGTGTTTAATAGTGAAAACAAATGTTTGTAAATAGGATTATGCCAAAAATCTAAGTAAAATGCTATGTATTTTGAAGATAATGCAAATTACACGATCAACAGATTAGTAACGTGCAAATTAAATGATGAAAATATGAAATGAATGCAATCGACACGAGGATATACGAGGAAAGCCCTTGATCAAGGTTGATCGCCGGCACAAAACCTCGGGAAGGATCAAATGATCCTTGCCTTTGTTAATCTTATTAAAATAAAAGAAATCGATTACAAACTAAGAGCACAAGGATGATCGGCTACGTGATTTTACTAAGTGTTGATGAATATGTTTGAGAGTAATTGAGAGCAGAGTATAAGTATTTTCTCAGGTGTTAATAATGATTATTCGTCGTCCTAATCGATCATCCAGGCCTCATTTAAATACTAGAAACATATAACAATATTTCCGAGATCTTAGGGATCCTCCGATGAAAGGTGAAGACCACCAACGTCTCTCTTGACTTTATATTACACGTGCAGTGGACTCCGTCTTCACATAATTGTATCAAAGCTTCTTCACATAATCCGGAGCATATCTCATTAACGCCTTTGATCCATGACCTGGTCAATACTCAAGAAAAACAAACGTGTTATACAGCACATGATCCTGAATTAATACAGATCCAGGATCCTGAGCTATGCATATTCCATAATAAATATGGGATCCTTGCTTAGCTATCTGACTTGTCCTTGATCCTGCATAATTACATTAGATAAATGTATCCTGAATAGGATCCTGCAAAATAAATAATAAGGATACTTCCAGAATCCCTAACTATAACTGTGATCCTGAAAGCAGAGTCATAAAATATCATTATCCTGGGATATAAATATAAAACATAAATACTTTTCATACCTGCGTGATGATACTATGGTGATAATAAGGATCTTGCAGTATTAATCAAAAATCTGCCCACAACACTAGGGATCTTGAACAAGATTTTGTAAAGTTCCTGCAGGATAGAAGAGCAACCTTTGCCTGGAAACCTGAGGATATGACAGGTATATCTAAGGATATTATTGCACATAAATTGGGTATTGATAATAGTTTTAGGCCAATTAAACAAAAGCAAAGAAAGTTCGCTCTGGAAAGAAATGCTATTATACAAGCTGATGTTAAAAAGTTGCTTAAAGTTGGCATGATAAGGGAAGTCAAATTCCCGAGATGGTTGGCAAACGTGGTGGTGGTACAGAAGAAATATGGGAAGTGGAGAGTATGTGTAGATTACACTGATCTCAATAAATCTTTCCCTAAGGATCCATTCCCTCTGCCTCACATAGACTCAATGGTGGATGCAACTACTGGACATGAGATCCTGACTTTCATGGATGCATCCTCGGGATTTTAGCAAATTCAGATGGAACCATCTGATCTAAAGGATACCGCCTTCATGACCCCCACAGGTATCTATTGTTATATTGCAATGCCTTTTGGTCTCAAAAATGCAGGTTCAACATACCGGAGGCTAGTGAATATGATGTTTAAAGATCAATTGGGCAAGATCATGGAGGTATATATTGATGACATGGTGGTCAAATTCAAGAAAGCTGAGGATCATCTTCAGGATCTTCAAATTGCTTTTGATATCCTGAACCAATATAACATGAAGTTGAACCCAGCTAAGTGTCATTTTGGAGTGGGGGCAGGAAAATTTCTGGGATATATGGTGACCAAGAGAGGGATAGAGGCCAACCCTGAACAAATCAAGGCAATCCTAAATTTGAAGTCTCCATCCAACCCAAAAGATATACAAAGATTGACTGGTAGGATTGCAGCGCTTAATAGGTTCATATCAAGATCATAGGATCGCTGCAAAGAAAAATCTTGAAAAAGAATAAGAAATTTGAATGGGGAGATAAGCAAGAGGAAACATTCCAAGAATTAAAGAGTTATCTATCATCTGCTCCATTGTTAATGAAACCAGAAGACAACCAGTATCCCGAAATGCAGTAAGTGCGGTGCTTGTCAAGGATCATGAGGGTCAACAGCATCCTATATACTATGTAAGTAAAAGTCTACTTGATGCTGAAACCAAGTATTCCGATCTTGAAAAACTTATTCTTGTATTAATCATGGCCTCTACAAAACTTAGACACTACTTTGAAACACACCCTGTGCATGTTAGATCTAATTATCCTATAAAATATGTGCTAAGAAAACCAGAAATGTCAGGAAGAATGGCTAAATGGTCAGTAAAGTTAAGTGCATATAATCTGATTTATGAACCTAGGAATGCCATAAAATCCCAAGCTTTAGCAGATTTTATAGCCGATTTCACTAGTGATCTTCAGGATGAAGTAGATTTGGAAGTCCAACAATTAGACGAATTGGAAGATAAATGGATCTTGTACACTAATATGAATGGAATTGGATTAGGGATAATATTGAGATCACCGCAGGGAGACATAATGCCTCAAGCAGTTAATTGTGAATTTCAAGCTACTAATAATGAAGCAGAATATGAAGCATTAATTGTCGGATTACAATTAGCTAAAATATAGGAGTAACATATTTACAAGTTTATATGGACTCTTTGCTAGTTGTTAATCATTATAATGGTACTTATGTCGTCAAAGGTGAAAAGTTGGCTTTGTATTTGGATGTTGTTAAGAAGCTTGCATATAGCTTTGAGGTATTCAATTTCAGAAGCGGATGCATTGGCAAATTTGGGATCATCACTTAGGATCCCGCTGGATGTCGAGATTTCTATTGCTCATGTTCTATCACCCGCCATAGCAGACAATCAAGAGAAACAAATATGTGAAATTGAAGATCTTGATATTGGAGATAATTTGGATACATCAGCTTCTGGAGGCAAATCAGGATCATGGATGCAACTGATCATGGAATACTTGCAGAATGATGTGATCCCAAAGGATGAAACGAATCATAATGTTTTCAAACTTAAGGTATCTCATTTTACTATTCAAAATGGAATATTGTATCATAAATCTCTTGCAGGACCATTACTACGATGTCTCGAGGATCCTGAAACACAAGCGGTACTTAAGGATATACATGAAGGAGATTGTGGAAATCACTCTGGGGGCAGAGCGTTATTTTCAAAAACTTTGAGAACGGGTTACTTTTGGCCTACTATGCGGAAGGATTCCATGGATTACGCTCGCAAATGTGATGCTTGTCAAAGGCACGGGAACATCCATCATCAACCGGCAGAACCGATGTATCCACTTATCTCTCCATGGCCATTTATGAAGTGGGGATGGATATTGTTGGAAAGTTACCTACTGCACCTGGAGGAAAGGTTTTTATGCTTGCAATGTAGGACTATTTCTCAAAATGGATTGAAGCTGAAGCCTTTGTGGAAGTAAAAGAAAAGGACGTGATTTCATTTATTAAGAGAAATATCCTGACTAGATTCGGGGTCCCGGCAGAGATAGTATGTGACAATGGATCTCAGTTTATTGGTAAAAGAACAACTCAATTCTGTGAAAGTTGGGGGATCAAAATGATAACTTCAACGCAAGTCCATCCAGCTAATGGTCAAGCGGAATCCAGTAACTAGATCATCATCAACAACCTTAAAAAGAGGTTGGATGCCAAGAAAGGGAGATGGGCTGAGGAATTACCTTTTGTTTTATGGGCTGATAGAACTATAGAGAAAGAAGCAACCAAGCAAACTCCTTTTGCTTTGGTGTTTGGATCCGAAGCCATGATCCTGACAGAAATGGTGATCCCAACAACAAGATCCCAGATGCAAACTTTAGAAGCAAATAAAGAAGCATTGATTCAGGATCTGGACACTGTTGATGAAATCAGGGATCGTGCTAAATTCAGGATTGCAACATATCAACAGAGGATTTCAAGATCTTATAATAAGAATATCATGATAAGAAGATTCTGAATTGGGGATTTGGTATTAAGAAAAGTATTTAGGATACCAGGAATCCTGCTGAGGGTAAGCTAGCACCAAAATGGGAAGGTCCATATTTGATTGATTCAGATGCTGGAAAGGGGGCATATTGGTTAGCTAATATGAATGGAGAATTGCTTCCAAGATCCTGGAATGCCATTCATCTAAAGCTTTATCATGCGTAAGTTGAATAACTATGCTCAATATAAAAAAGTACTTCTATGATCCTTAACTTTTCATTTATTTTTCTTATATATATATGTATGTATGTATATATATATATGTGTGTGTGTGTGTGTGAGTGTGTGTGTGTGTGTGTATGTGTTAACTATTACCTATATGTACATACACACGTGTTCAATTTTTCTTTTTTCATTATTCTCATATGAACATCATACTGAATTAAGCATCATAGGGGTGTTAGGCAAACTGACACCTACCTTTACCCAAGATCTTGTATTTGTTGTAGATAGCACATTTGGAGATCATGGAATGAGGATAAGAGGTTGACCACCTCTCTCCCCCGATTAGGGATCCCAGGGATTCCTTTAAAGTTTAGAGGTTTGCGAACGCATAAACACCTCTCTAAGTATATGGGTTTCCACACTCACGCCTGGAACGCACGACATTTGATTATAGTGTCAGGGTTAGGGAATCGGTGATGCCTCTGGTACCCGACAACTTTATTTCCATTGATGCTATAGATCAAACTCTTCCGTATTGTCGACACTGATGTCCACTAGACGTGTCAACCTAAGGTTTTTTGCGTTTTCATGTCAACAAAGGTTTGTAATGTTTTCACATTACCTAAGGTTTTGGCGTATTCACGTCACTAAGTACACAAGGCTTGTAATGTTTTTACATTATCTATTACGCATGGTTTGTAATGTATTCACATTACCTAAGCATATTGGTATCTTCATACCATACAAAAGTTGGATTATCCCAAGTATTGGCTTAGCCCAAGGATTAATGTAATGTTGTCACATTGCAAAAACATGATTTTGTTGGCTTTGCCCAACCACTTATTAAAATCTAATGCTTATAATGTTTTCACATTATCAAAAATATTCTTTTGAAAAGGTCTAAGGGTTTATAAATTTTTATCAAGAACATTTTATAAACTTGTTTTAATGATCTTAAAACTTGTTGCCTAAAATTTGTGCATTTTATGTGTCACAAATAACTTTTACCAATTATATTTGGTAATTATCTTATGCTTGTGTTGCAGGATATCACTTATGTGCCTATCAGTCTATAATATACTTCAGGATCCTGGGATATAGGGATCATGATTTCAAGATAATCTCAAGTTGCCCTGAGAAAACTTCCTCAGGATTCTGAAGTTATGAAGAAGATTCTCATTATTCTGAGGGTCTTAATTTTTTCAATTGTATTATGAGGGAATCTCCTCAGGATCGTATAAATACAGGATACATAGTGGAAGAATCTTTCTATTATCCTGAGGGAATCTCCTCGGGATTCTTGTTTAAAGCAAAAACCAAACAGGTATATGAATACTGAGGGAATCTCCTTAGTATCCTAAAGAACAGATGAATGTTAATCCTAATATTATTTATAGCAAAATGTCCCAGGATCATCAAATCCTGAAATTGATAGTCTACCACATTGTTCAAAGAAAAAACCAAGTGGCCAACATAAACCACTTCCAAACACCACCATGGTCAGCCATACCAGGCTGACCTCACCCCAAATTAATTGTTTGTTTACAACACAACCCATAAAAAAAATCGTTCGAAATTTATACTGGGCTCCGGCTAGTCATATGCCATCCTTGCCCAGTTTAGTACCATCCTCAATCACGTTTCCTGCAACTGCCAAACCTTCCAGCCCAGTTTAGTACCATCCTCAATCACGTTGCCTACAACTGCCAAACCTTCCAAGCCCTCTATGACTTCGTTCACTGATGATAGCTTGTGGTATCCTCGATAGTAATTGGATCTTCCTCAGCGACAACTGGAACTTGGTCATTTGCAGGTTTGCTGACCTTGGTAGGTTTGCCTTTTGTTGCTTTGAGCGCTTTGCAGACGGGATCCTCCGGACTGGGGGCAACAATAGGATCATGTTCCTTAAGCTTTGCAAGTTTTGTCTTCCAGGCCTCCACGTCCCAAAATGAGGTGTCGATGCCATGAGTAGCTTCTTCGTTTGTCATCTTGATCCTGGCTTCAAAGATAGCAATGGCAGCATCTCTTTTGGTCTCCTGCACCAAATTCTTCTTCGCCTCTTCCACCCTGTTATCAGCATCAGCCAAGCTCTTGCTTAAGAGGGATTTGGTTTCCTTGAGTTCTTTCTTGACTTTGGCAAGCTCTGTAGAATCCTTATCATGAGCTGCAGCTCTGGCTAACCCTATCTTCTTCAAGCCGTTGATCACCTCATCTTTTTCATGATAATTGTTGATTAATAATTCGAAGGCCTGCACATAATATGTTGTGAATTAATATACAAAAGATATCATTATATTTTTGGTCAAGACCGGGATACAAAAGTAATTACCTTGGAAGCCTCAGCAACAGGATCAGAGAGATCGATGATTTCATCAGCTTTTCTCTTCTTCGTCGACTTAGAAAGAAGATTAGGGACCCTTGGTTTGGAAGATTTTGGTGCAGATTTGACAGGAGTCTCGGTGTCGATTTCCTCAAGAGAAAAGTACTTGCTAAACATGGTGGCTTCAGACTCTTGAGATCCTACGCTCTCGACTTGGTTAGGAAGTTTGAAGGTCTGACTGCTTTCAGGGATCTCGAAGAATCTCTTCAAATTGGCCTCGGTATCCTGAGTAGGCGGAGCTAACTCTTGAAAATTTGGAACTACGAACACAATTAAAGTTAGGAATGCTGTTTAAATTATTAAAAATTTAAGTAAATTTTCTATTTCCTACCCTTCTCGACCCAGGTTGAGGGAATTAAATTATTGTCCTGCAAAGAATTACGAGCAACAAAGAAAAAACAACCTTTCCATTTAAGATCATTTTAGGTAGCACGAATCACTAAAGGGAAGCGTTTGTGTTTGGTTTGAAGCAAGAAATAATGATTTCCGTGGGTACGGAGGTTGTATGATTGAACAACTTCAGGGATCCCTAAGTTTAAGTCATGTAGTTCAGTGGTGGTTTGGAGAACAGAAAGAACACGCCATACCATGGGCATGGTTTGAGAATAGAATATTTCTGTTGTTGTGAAAAACTCGTTGAACAATGGTGGAAAGGGATACCTAATACCTATCGTGAAAGGGTATTCGAGAAAACAGACCCATTTGTTTGACCTAAAATCGGCACGGGCATCGGAATCATATGAACGGAAAACAGTACCAGACGGGAAAGAACCCTTGAGTTTTAACCTTTCGATATCGGAATCGAGAAAAGTACAGGGTTCGGGATTTGCGATCATTTGTTGATCAACGAATTCAGGTTCGTGGTATTCACCATCATGGATTACAAGTGCCATTTCGTGAAGTGAAGAAAAATAAGAATAGGAAATTGAAAAGTACAGAGAATAATACCTGCGAACGACGAAGGAGATTGATGATAAGGGATGATGAGAAAATGATAAGTATCAAAACCCTATAACTGCTCGGGCACAGTTATCCGTATGCGTAAATATCTCACCTAACTTTACCTTTAATGGTAAGTTTGTTGAAGTTATATCGTTTTCAGGATCCTGAGAAAATGCTACAACTTGAGGGGCAATTGTTGTGGGTAGAATTTTCACTAACAATGCAGGATCCCAGATTGGTTACTATATTCATGACTTGCAAGGATCCTGGACTACTCCCAGAGAATTTATATGCAGGATACTGAGTTTAGAATTATGCTAAGGTAAGATATGTTATCCTTATTGTTATAACGATATAAAGATAATAATCATATAGAATATCTGTTTAGACTGTTATATTGCAGGATCCTGATAGGGATATTATCTTATTTTGCAGGATCAGTAGTGTTGTATTATCCTGAAATAAATAAAGATCAGGATAATAGAATATATTGGACTTAAGGATATATTATTTGCCTTATAATCTATAGTTATTATGAGGATCTCAGATGTCTTTGGATCGTGAGAGAAGTGGGGAAGTAGCTCCGATTTCTTTGGATCGTATATTACTCGAAGAATATTTGAATTACGAGGAAAAGAGTCAACACGTGGAGAATTCCTTGGTCATATGAACGTTGATACGCTCCAGCATATCTCGGGGATGATCTCGGATATTTTGGAATAATTAGTTATAGGTCTGTAGTATATATACGAGGCTTGAATGATTGATTAGGATAACTCATCTTCACTACTTACACTCGATATACTCTCTGCAACATTCTAACACTTTCACATTTCACCAATCACACACTTGGCCGATCATTCTTGTGCTCTTTAGCTTGTAACTCATTTTTATTTCAATAAGATAAAGAAAAGGCAAGGATCGATTGATCCTTCCCGAGGTTTTGTGCCGACGATCTATTATAGATCAAGGGTTTTCCTCGTACATCTCTGTGTTCTTGCATTCGTTATTTGGTTACTTAGTTTATTCATCATTTTTTGCATATAAACTGTATTATCCCGGAATTATCCTGGATTATACTTGATTTTTATACTCATTTTTGTTTTCAAACACTTGTTTATCATAAATTAGATATTTATAAAGCATCAAGTGGCATTTTTAACGAAGATTTACATTCGTACTTTGGAACAGAAGGTTTTCTATCTAAAACTAGCACTTTTTGTCAAATCATCTTGAAAATCAATACAAGCACACTACCTCACAAACTAGATTTGGTCACTTAGTTGCCTTGGGTAATTTTTGACCAAAATATATATATATATATATATATATATATATATATATATATATATATATATGTGTGTGTGTGTGTGTGTGTGTGTGTGTATACATATGTATATGTGTATGTATATATATGTATATGTATATGTATATATATAGGGTTGAGTTTTGATGAGAACAAGGGGATTCCGTGAGAACGCTGAGAACAAATCCGGGCCACCTATTTTAAATCAATGGCTTAAGGGGGTGATGACATTTTTGTAGTTATTGGAAAATCTAGAAAAGGGAGATGACGTTTTTGTAAATATGGATAAATCTCAATTTTCATTCACAATGAATTTTTTTGTTTATATTAAATTTTTTTGGTTCACAAACCTTTCCTATAAAATGAACTTAAAATTTTATTTGTTAATATTATTTTTATTTTGCTTCACAAAAGTTTATTATACAATGAAGCTAAAATTTTATTTATTAATATTAAAAAAAAATTGCTTCACCAAGATTTCTTATGCAATGAAGCTAAAATTTTAACATTGGATTTTATTTGTTGATATTAGATTTTATTTGCTTCACAAAGATTTTTTATACAATGAAGCTAAATTTATAACATTCACAAAAGGAAACTTGGTGAAATAATTTATTTTTACAATGAAGCTAAAATTTTATTGGTTAAATTAATATTAAATATTTTTGCTTCACAAAGATTTCTTATACAATGAAGTTAAAATTTTAACATTTACAAAAGGAAACTTGTGTGAAGTAATTTTCTATGTAGTGTGTGAAGCAATTTTTTGTTAATTATGATATAACTATGTTTTAAATCTTATAACTATTCTAATAGTTATAAGATTTAAAACATAGTTATATCATAATTAACAAAAAATTGCTTCACACACTACATAGAAAATTACTTCACACACAAAAAAAAATCTTATAACTATTAATAACAGTAGTATCAATTGGTGAAGAAAAAGTAAAGAAAAATTTTTCAGGTGCTAAGCACGTGACTGTGATACCCGTCAATTTAAGACTAGTGATTAGTGCCTAACCAACTGTTAATACATGTAATTAGTCCCGTGTTAGGCTAATTAATGTAACGAAATATATATTGTTGAATATATACAATTATGCGATTGGATTAAATCGTATGCAACTCAAATCGAATGTAATTCGATTCAATTAAAACGGACGTTGGTGAACAATTTTATTAAATAATATAACAATTATTTGATAACACTATATTATTCAAGATATTATTTTGATAATATTTCGTAATTAATTCGTATCGTACAAACAAACGTCCACGCGATTAAAACATTAAGCGTGCAAACCATCAAAACAAAGTTAAGTTATATTTATAGAGTAAGGTTCAAATGAGTCCATAATTTTTGAGTGAGACTAAGGGAACCAATAATATCATGCCACATGTACAAAGAGAATGTTCCATACTACAAAACCCATTTACCCCAAACATCAATTATCTCACAAACGACAAATCGAAAAATCATGAAACTTGCACCATATTTTTCAGCGTTTTATCCTCTTCGATTTGCCGTCCCTCAAGGCATACTTTCGATAAAAAAAAATTTGGTTTTTTGGTGGGTTTTATAAATTAGTAACACATGTGTTAGTGATTGATTGTACATTTTATTTACGGTCATGGTTAGGGTTTAGGGTTAGGATTTAGCTGGGTTCATGGTTTAGGGTTTAGATCTTATGTTTTAGTAGGGTTTAGGGTTTATTAGGGTTTAGGGTTTAGTATGATTTAGGGTTTAGAGTTTTATAAAGCGTTTAGGGTTTAGGGTTTGGGGTTTAGGGGTTAGTGGTTAGGGTTTAGGGTTTGAGTTTTGGGGTTTCGATATGATTTAGGGTTTAGAGTTTTATAAAGCATTTAGGGTTTAGGGTTTGGGGTTTAGGGGTTAGGGTTTAGGGTTTGGGTTTTGGGGTTTCGGGGAGAAAAGGATATTTGGTAAAGTATGGAACTAGCCTGCTAACGTTGTTACGCCTAATGAAGAGTCTTGACAATGATTTGTGATTTACTCCGTAAACTTGTAAGATTCCCGACAAATGTCGAAAACTCTTAGATTTCATCTATTTTTCATAAAAATAGTTTATTTAAGCTTAAAATGTCCAAATATGGGTTGGGTAAAAGTTTCGAGTCAAACGGAAACCGGAAAACATGATTTCGGCCCAAAATCTGGCCAACAGATGTAAGTGTCGCACAGACCAGTGCAATAGTGTGTCACTTCCTTATGTGACGCATTAAGTGTCGCTTAAAACGCTAATCTTGTGTCACTTGCCTAAGTGCCGCATAAAACCCCTTTTTCCCGACACTTGCCTAAGTGTCGCAAATTCAATACCCGACACTCCTAACTGACACTTTTAGTGACACTTGTCTAAGTGTCGCCTATAATTGAATTCTGATTTCATCCGACACTAACCCTAGTGATGCATGACCCTGATACCGACACTTGTACCCGACACTTGCTTAAGTGTCGCCCCTTATGAGTCACTTCCTCAAGTGACGCTATAAGAGTCGCATGAAACGGAACCTAGAAAACACAGATTTTACTAAGTGTCGAGACCTCAAATTTTATCACTTGATTTCACCCAAATTCAAATTTTAGATACGTTTTTCACTAAAGCAATATAGTAGAAATAAAAATTTTCCAAGCTGACCTGGTAGCTCGACCCCAACCAGGGGCTCTGCCCCTTGGACCCCGCCAGGGGTTGCCACCCCTTGGACCCTGCTACTAGAGGCGATGCCCTCGGAACCCCGTACCCGATTTCCTACCTTATTAAGTATAATGAAATGAATTCAGAGATTATTATTATCATCACAACCCATCACCAACGGGCCGTACACGTTTTCAAAACATAATCAAATCAACCAAATCGTAGTAATTTGGACATTCTAGTTGGACGAACAACTACAAAGGTAGTCTTTATAGATACCTACTCACATTTATAACCATCGCGTGTCGTGGACACCCTCGGGTTACAAGTCTTCGGACATCGATTCTCAGCTAATCAACTCAAGTTTAATCAGTTAAACTCTCCAGACTCAGGTGAGTCTCATAGCCCCTATTTTACTGTTTTACTTAGGGGTGTGATATACTGCTCATTTTATTTTAACTATATGAATGCAAGTACGAAAACAAACAATTACTACATGAGTTATCTCACTAATCTTTCAAAGTCCTCCTCAGCATAGTTTGGTAATACGTTGTAGCGTGAATATTAGTTTATGGTACCATATAGGATTGACCCTCCTCGTCCGGGTTAGCATGCACTAACTGGGTAAACGGATGTACTAATATTTGTTCAGACGAGTGTAGATTAGGCACTCGTGGGAGGCACCTCGATCAGGATACCTTAAATGTGGACCTGACACCTCAAGTTAAGCTCAGACTATGTGCTCATGGTTGTAAAACTTTTACTTTGCTTAATTGCATTTTAAATTCAATTAAATCTTGCGGTTCATACAATATGTATTGACATACGAACCTGTGAGCTCATCAGCATTTCGCTGACCCGTTTTAGCATGTATCACAGGTACTCAGCAATAGGTTGGACTACCCTCAGGATTTCTATAGCTCGAGTTAGCATGCAGACATTAGATATTTTCTTGCATTAATATATTTTTTATAAGTATTTATGTATTGGAATCTCTCATTTTCAGAACACGAGCTATGTATAACTTCAAATGTTGTAAACATTTCTTATATCAATATATTTTGTTAAAATGACGCATATAGAGTCGTTTACTATATATCTTTGTGCTGTGTTTATTGATTAGTCGCGCCCCAACCCGATTCGCTTCCGCAACCCGAAGTTGGGGGTGCGACAGATTGGTATCAGAGCCTAAGGTTATTGTGAACTAGGTTGCATTTAGTAGGCCTAGACTATGACCGTTAGGTAGTATTGCTCATAAAGTATGATTAGGTTCAGTGACTACATTGTATTAGTTTAATTTAACATAGCCTGATCAACTATGTACAATTAAATGAATATGATGTGAGATCTGAAAGGAGTCATGACTGAACGGGATACACTAGTTGACTCTGACCTTGAGAGAACCAGGACTCAAACATGTCTGTGCTAGACACTCAATAGGCTATTATATGATATATATATATATATACATAGATAGACCTCTATACAAATCTTAGGCTATATTATATACTAATATAGGCCTCATTCTTTCTAACGCTTTGTCTCAGAAATGGCAAACACACCACCTAATTCATCTCGCCCTCATCGATTTGGATCACGAAACTCAAGGGTAGCTAGGAGGAATACTGGGTTGCCTTGAGCTAGCCCATATCCCACTCAAAACCAACTCAATAACCAGACTCAAAGGCAAATAACAATGAGCCAATGGCGATGGTTATCAGACCGACTCTAGCTGGATGGAGCAAACTCAAGACGGTATTACCTAGTTATACATAGGTCAAGCGGACATCTCTGAAACCTTGACCCGAACTCACGACCAAATGGAAGATACCACACAAACCATGGAGATCGTTCATAACCAAGTAATCAGTAATCGAAACGAGATCTCCATTTTATAATCAAGGTTGCAAGAATGTGAGATGCGCCTGCGGGAAACCGAGGATGCTCTCAGAATGGTTAGCAGACTTGCAGAGTCTGTGAACCATCTCACCTCACTGCTTCCACAACTCAATCTACACCGAGATTAGTCTAGTAACTATCTAGTAATCTAGTGTATTTCAGTAGGATCTATGTAATTCGACCGGATGTAACAAATCCCGACACCTTTTGCAAACTACCTAAGTCTGTAACCTTTGAAACTTGTAACTCAAAATTGTCTGTAATCATTCAACTCTGTAATATTAATTGGCAATTTCTCTCTATGACTCGACATTATTGGTCTTTACGTTGTGATGTGTATATTCCCGCTTATATATATACATCTGCCTCAATTATCATTCTGGTACAAACTCTTATGTGCCCCTTGTTTCTTTCTTGAAGAATCATGCCGCCAAAGAAGAAAAGTAAAGCGATGCTGAAATTGCTACTCTCGTTTCCTGAGCTGTGGCCGAAGCCTTGGCTACTCGGGAATCACCACGAACCTCTAGAAGAAGTGATGACACTGCTGAAAATACTCCTGTCATCAAACCTTGTTCTTACAAGCATTTTCTTAGTTGCAAACCATTGTATTTCAAGGGCACGGAAGGTGCCATTGGTTTGATCCGGTGGATGGAACGTATGGAATCTATCTTTAGCCTATGCAATTGCGCTGAAGACAGCAAAGTCAAGTTTGCTTCCTACACCTTTCAGGAAGGTGTCCTTACTTGGTGGAACACCTATACTAGTGCCGAGGGAATCGAGACCGCTAATCGATTGCCCTGGGCCAATCTGAAGAAAATGTTGAAGGATGAGTATTGCCCTATCGAAGAACTCCATCGATTGGAGGAAGAATTCTGGCACTTGACTGTTCAAGGAAATGATATTGTAGAACCCTCAAATTTATAATGCAACAGAAGTCAACATGGGGCGCTACTAATCCAATATCATAACACATAATCACAAGCAAACGACCTCTAAATGAGACGTTTGTAGAAATTAGTTACATTTCATAGTAAATCATTTGAAAACATATTGTTTTCGATACAAAAGTTGTAATTTCCTAGAGTCCACGCGTAAGGAGGGAGATTCTATTAAATAATCATAATATACAAATGATAATCCTAAGAATCTCCGTTAATGCATTTATGTTGAAATCATGTGACTCTAGCTATGTCCAGGAGTAATCCTACTCCGTATGCGTACCTGAGAATACATGCTAAAAAGGTCAACACGAATGTTGGTGAATCTCACAGGTTTCTAAGTAATATCAGTTTTGAACACACGTTTTTATCAGTGGTGCCCGCAGGCGTAAATCAAGTGTTTGCAATCCTGCAAATGTATGTAAGTTTATACCGTTGCCATGAGGCTCATAATCGAAGCTTAACCCGTAAGTAATAAGTTGCCCCTGCGATATGCTCGAAACTGAGCAAGCGTAAGTGACGAATAATAGTCGCCCGTTTATACAGAACGGTTCGTGGTAGCGCTACTACCCCGGGCAGGGAGGGTCATTTCCCTAATGGATCCATTAACTAGTGTTCGCGGTTAAGTCCATAACTAACGATGTATGATGGAGGGACTTCAGTAAATGGTAAGTAACTCATGCAATCCCGTATAGTAAAATGAGTAGTTCGGTACTTGTGTTCAAGAAAAGTAAGCAATGTATCTCACCCCGTAAGTAAAACAGTAAAAGTGGGGCTGTAAGACTCACCTAAGTCTAGCAAGTATGTTTGGGAAATCAAACAAGTACAGCGGATGTAAGTCCGTAAGGGTGTCGGGTGTAATCCCGTATGTTGGTTCTCCGAACCCTGCAACCTTCTGGCATCCGAAACGCACATGGTTGTAAGTAAACAAGTATATAAGTTGGTGTCTTAAAAGATCACCCATGCTAGTTGTCCACTCAACTAGGAAATGTCCAAGTGTTTGTTTAGTAATCCGTTTGTAATTTGAAAACAAATATGGCCCGTTGGTGACTGATAAACACTCATAAGTACTATATTTTAGTAGTATTTTACCCCTATTCTTGAGTATTTTTATTACATTTAAGTAAGTTTAGATATTGATTTCGTTCATATTTGCAATTAGATGTGGAAATGAAGTGTTTTTGGAGAAAGGAACAGAAAATGATCGATAAACGAGTTAAATGATGTATTTTTGAAGAATAAATCAAAGTCGAAAGATCAAAGAGAGAAAAATGCAAGAATCGAATGGAATTTCATTCCATACACCGTATGGAATGAGGCGGTGGAGGCCCAAAGCACGCGAATCTGGGTTGGGCTTATTTTAAATCCATACGCCGTATGGAAGTCCATACGCTGTAGGATTGTTTTCCCAGAAAGTATAAAAATGCATTTTAAACCCTAAAAATGAGAGGATTTGGCTGTGATTTGTTCAAGACAACTAGTTCGACACCAGAAGCTTATTTTTGACTCAAAGGAGCATCGTGGAGGCATTAGAGGCTAAGGTTAATTCTAAATAACGTTATTCTTTAATGATTTATCGTTTGGGGTTTGTAATTACTCGTATTGTTTAAGTTTCATTGATGAACTTGACCTTGAATGATCTGAGTTTTACTTGTTTGATGATGAATTGAATATTTGAAGTAGTTGTGTAATAGATCAAACTCGGATTATGATTATTGAACGGTTATAGTTGCGTATTGAACAAGTTATTTAATTGAAAACGATTATATTACTCATGGAACCTTGTTTATTGGTAATTAGTAATTGTTATTGCTCAACATGGTTAATAATGTTGATGAGATTGAATTCCCTTGATGTTATTAATTATTGATGGTTAGTGATTTTAGGGTTTTAGCCATTGCTAGACATATTGAGTTTGATAGGTTTAGAAAGTAATGATTATATAATTTAAAATGAATGAGACAATGAAAAATTATTGGGTATTGTTGATTCATACCATTAGAGTTAATTATAATGAGTTGTGAATGTTTAATGCATGATTTAGGGAAAAGCATACAATAGACTGATCATCTTGTGACATTGGATTGATGTTTAATGTTGGACCCTAAGTTGTAGGAATTAGGTTGACTCGAACCGTTGGCTAATTCACATTCAATTTGGAATCTTTGATTAGTGACTAAATTGATATAAAAGAAATCACAATTAGATAATCAATATGCAACGAATTGGGAAATATGAATCTGAGTAAAGTCGATTATACAATTACTTGTTCCTTCCTATTGTTTCCTATTGGTTAATTTAGTTTTAAGTTTTATTTATTTTAATTTATTATTTTAAAAAAAAACAATTGTTCGCACGGAACTAAAACGCCCCCCAGTTTATTGTTTTCTAATTAATTAGTATTTTCTGTTTTTATAAATAACCACCGTTCCTGAGACCGACTCGGACTTACCAAGTCTATACTAACATTCGATCGGGTATTCTTGCCTGGTTTGTGTGAAAAGTATAAATAAGTTGTTTCCATTTATAAATTATAAAACTAGACGCTTTCACATACGCATCAAGTTTTTGGCACCGCTACCGGGGAACGGTTGCGTTTTGTTTATTTAAATAGGAATTAGTAATTGTAAAATTTTATATTTTAATTTTTGTTAATTACAATTTTGTAAAAGTTGTCAAATTAATTTTTATTAAATTAGTATAGCAAGCTTTGTTTGATAATTGGTTGAATCAAGGTACGCTTATTTGGTTAAGTCTTTGTGAAATTTGTTTCAACCGGCGGTTAGTAATACTAACTGCCGGTTGGTCTTTTGTAATTTATTTCTGTATATGTTAGTCATTTTAGTATAAGTTTTTTTTAACTGTTATTTTCTGTCTAACTTGTTTTTCGTTAGTTGTGTTATGCATTCCAGATTTAATTGTTATTTAGGTTTTGATCCAATGGCAAGGAGTTACGATAGCGATGCTAACGATAACAACATTGTTAGGAAAAACTCTGATAATTCTGGTTCGAGTTCTGATAACACAGTGCCATCTTTTACACGTTTAGGTCGTAGGGAAGTGCCCATCACATCATCCTGTCATGATTTGTTAAATGCTATTGAGAAAGTCAGATGGGGCATCCTTTCACAGCTGAACTGATAAGAAGATCTTCCATTTATTTTACTGAGAGTCAACTAGTTCTGATCCAGAATGTGTTAGATACTGCGGATATAGAGAGACAGTTAGCATTTTATTGAGGCTCTTATTGATTTTGAGGCATCTTTGGATTCAAGGATTGAAGAAGAAAAGGTGTTTTTCACTGCACAAAAGAAGCGGTACACGGAAATTTATGAGGCATTGGTGCAGTCTTCTTTTCCCTATTCCTCTAATCAGGTGGCATGTCTTCATAGGATGCTGAAAGTGTTGTACTCGGCAACTGGAAACCCTAATTCTGAAGTGGATCAAGAAATTGTTGCTAGTTTAAGAGATTTGGTGCACTTGCTGCAACTAGAAGATCATTTGAGAGACCCTACTCCTCATAGAGTTATAGTGCATAATACCATTCCTTACTACTTAAAGAATATGATACAGAAGTTGGAATTATTGGCTAAGGAAGAAGGAAAGAGGCCTAATCCTAGTTTCATTCACCCTGATGTCACTATTGATTTAGCTATCTTTCTGGTAGTCAATCTGGATTCTTTGGTAGTTTTGGATAAGGTGCTCACACCATGTGAGCATTTCCATTTTGGGTTGGTAGAGATATACACAAAATTGATAGGAATATTCAAGGAGTCTGATTTGGAATTTACTAATCATCAAGAGGTGGCAATTAAGAAGATCGAAAGAAGGATAAGAGATCTAAAGCGGAGTCCCGTGATGTCTAAACATGAGAGTGTTAATGAAGCAATTTATGAGTTTATGAGTGAATTGGAAGAGGCTAGCCCGGATCGTGAGATAACTTTGGATGAAAATGATAAGGTTGTGTTGGCACTCAATGGTCCTGTGAACAAGACTGTTCGAGATATCAGTTGGTGGCTAGTAAATCTTCAACCGACAGCGAGTGCTCATTTGGTGAATTTTGCTACTTTTGGACATGGAGTGGATAATGTTATTGCAAAAATAACAGAGCGTTTCTTATCTCTTTATCCCCTGCGTTAACTTTCGTGATTCATACTTTTTCTATACTTTCATTGGACCTACTAATAACTTTTGTTTTTGGTTGTATTTATTTATTTGTGTGCTTGAATGTTGAACAATTTTTATTTTAGGTGTGATTGAATAAGTGATTAATTTTTATTTAATCTTGTTAGTTAATTATTTTTGAATCTTTTAATGTTATTTGTTTAGTTTGGAATTGAGAAGCTTTGAAGTCATTGTACTCCTCCAGGTATGTATTTAGTTTATAAATTTTTGGAGTGTTAGTGGTGCAATTGGTGGAAATCGAAATTTTAAGGTTCCTGTTTTAACAATCCATATGCCGTATGGATGTCCATACGCTGTATCGATTGAATTGGGCCAACAGGCTATGTTGACTGGGTTAAAAACGGTTTGACCTGGACCTTTTTAATCCATACGCTGTATGGATGTCCATACGCCGTATTGATCAAAAAGGCATAAAACGTATGGAGCCTTCATCTTTTCCATTTTGAAACCTCAAAACCACCACCACCACTCACGGCTGCCATCTGCCAACACCAACCCACCATTTCCGGCCGTGCATTCTACTCCATTTTCATATTTTCTTAAACTACGAACTCTCCTCTACAAGGTATAACTTCCGATTTTAATTTTTGTTGGTTAAATTATGTGTTTGAAGGTTAGGGTTTGTTTATGCAATTTGGGGTATTTTGAATTTGAGTATGATTTTGGGCATATATTGATTGAATTATGTTCTCTATGAAAAATATTATGCAACGCCATGCTCAATTTTTTTATAATGTTTTATATTCATCGTGCTATTCGAATTATCCGTTAATATTTATGTAATGTGGATGTTATATTTACTCAAATGCTATGGTTTGGTTTAAACGTGTTAGTTTTATGGTCACATAATGATTAATGCGAATGTTTGTTTGGTACACAAGTGTTTGTGATTACGGTTGTGTGATAAATTGTCATTTCTCGTTAAGATGCATTTTATAATAATTCATTGCGAGATTGTATGGATAATTGCTATTTACTAATGCTCGAATTTAGTAATTGTGATAAGTTAATTATTCGTATATCCATAGTGGTACCAAATTCTTATGACTGCATTTAACTCGACAATTGTCATGAATATTAATTAAGTGCATATCTAGATTGTTAGCAATTTGAGTAATCTTTATTTTATAATGCAAGTTTAGGGATTTGAAATTGTGTTTGATTGTGGTAGTTTTTGGTTTAGCCAATATGGGGATTATTTCACAATAAGTCGAAATGCTGTTGAAATTTTTATTGGAACCTTATGTGCATTTCCTGTATTACTAATAATTGTTATTTTTAGCAGTTAAATGGCTAGCAGGAGAACCAGGGGAGGCCAAGCATTAGGAAACCCACTGATAAGGGGCCACAGATATTTCACATTCCATGAGTCTTATTTGGAAACTACTAGATACCAATTCAGTGAACGTTTGGCAGAAAATATTGACTAACCGATTAAAGTCTTCGATGCAGTAAACTGGAATGTTCTAGACCGTATAGTTAAGAGAGACGGATTTTCTACCGGGCATGAGACTTTGAGGAATTTGCTCGCTACACCATATACACATCAGGATGGAAATGTCGGATTTGTTTCGTATGCTTGGTACAGGATGTTAAGCATTAGGGAGCATATTTATAGAGAGTTGGTTGTTGATTTCTTCAGTACTTTCCGATTTGACCACAGAAAAACTGATTGGACTGAGACCATTAGTTTCCAGCTGGGTGGTCAGCTGAGGCGGATGTCGTTGGTAGAGTTTGCTATTGGGGTTGGGTTATATGAACCCAATGAGATTCATAACCCAAATTTTATGAGACATTTGTCAGCAGATACAGTGGCAAAGCTCACTGATTTAGAGATCGAGCAGGAGTGGCAGCACATTGCCTAGGGTAGCTATGGTTCTCATGCCCCTTCTTATAGGAGTATCCGAGACCCTCGTCATCGTCTCATTCATACATTGTTGACATTCACTATTGTTGGCCGACGCGAGGGACCTGAAAAGGTTTCCAAGCCTGACTTGTTTTATCTCAGCTCAATTATTAGGAAGAGGTTAGTGAATGTACCTTGGAGATTGGCGAAGTGGATGTCTAAGAGAGCTACCGGTACGAGGAGTTCGAGCAGTTTGTGTGGTGGTCAGTTTGTTACTAGACTGGCTAGGCATTTTCGGTTGGAGACTGCGGATGATATGGGTACTTGCATAGTTGTTCAGCCGGGTATGGAGTGGTTGACTGCACAGAGGTTAGAGGCTATGGATATTATCGAGCCGTGCAGTATTTATGGTGGTGATCACGAGATGTTTTATTGGGTGGCTACCACTCGGATTGGGCAGACTTTACAGTCTAGGCAGGTTAGGACTGCTGCAGCGAGAGGAGGTAGTAGCAGTGATACTAGTAGAGGTACGACACGTGGCCGTAATAGAGGATATGCCGCAGAGTTCGATCAGCTGTCACAGCAGCTACACTAGATGGATCTCCGCCAGACTCAGCGGTTCGACCAGCTAGAGCTTATGGAGAGGCAGCATTTTCATCAGACCAGTTCTCATCTAGACTATCAGGATGGCCTCTTTTCGTAGTTGTTTGATTTTAGCCATTTGCCATACCAGCCATTTCATTATCAGATGCCCCAGGAGTTCATGCCACCACCATCACCAGCAGAGCAGCCAGGACCATCTCACCATTATCGGAGCATGGAGGAGGAGGAGGACAGTGATTAGGATGATGTGCGTCCTATTGGGTTATTGACTTCAGACATTATTATTAGTTTTATTATTATTTATGTTTGTTGGATATTTTTATTTGTGTTGGGATTGCTAGTTATTAGGATTGTTTATGTTTGTTTTATTAGGATGACTATGTGGTATTATTAATCTTGTTTATTGATGGTCTCTCAGAATTATTGTGTGAATACGTGCTATGCTTGCAGTAAGTTCAGCGAATTACGTTCAGGGAGTATGAGATTATCATATCAACTTTGTTTCGGCAGTTAAACACATCATTCCAGGGGAGTTTTTCTGTTCATAATCTTTTCTCTTTTTCCCAAACTTCCTTTTTCAATTTTCTGTATAATGAGGGCATTGTACATCTTTAAGTGGGGGATGGGAGAGAAAAGAGTGAAGTTTTCACATACTTGTCCTGTTCATAAGTAGATAATTCTTTATTTAGATTAATTATTATTTCGTTAATATATGTAACTAGGAGGTTATAAGTGTTGCCCATTTTTCAATAAAATTTTTGAAATTTAATGTTTCTGTTTTTCTAGAAATGATGTATTTTGTGACTATGTAGGTTAGTTTAGAATTTTTTCTACACTACTAATGGATGTTAAATTGTGAATAATATTAGTTAGTCTCATTATATGATGTACTGATAGGCAATTTATATAAGAATTTTTGAGCTCTTAAGAAATGAAAATTGAGGTGTAGATGTTGTTTCTAGATGGAATTTGGTTGTGTATGACGTTTGTCTTAATTTTCATATTAATAATGTGCAATATGCAATAATTTTGGAATTTAATTAATATTATTTGGGGATATACTGGGTGTTGTTTCCTTTGTTGTACGTAAGTACAGACCTGGTCTCCATCAGTATATCTAATGAAAAAGAGCAAACAGAGTTCAAAAGAACTCATGAACATGTAGTCAAATTAAGTCGCTTTGTTGTGCGGAAGCACATAATTTTTGCTAAACCAAAATCAAGTTATGTTGCTTTGTTGTGTTGAAGCACAGACCTGTCACCTATGTCTTGATTTGAAAAATAATTTTTGGTTAAATTCTATAATATTTCATATTGGCATGTTATGAGTATGAAAGTACATAGTTATTGGAAGTCTGAGGGAGCATTTACGTGAATAATAATAAATTGAGCTCAAGTATTTAAATATAGATTGTTTAAGTGGATAACAATATCAGTAATCATAGTGAACTATTTAATGTAATAAGAATAATAAGTTTGTGTGTAGATTATTTTTACATCTTCATAGTTTCTTAATAATCATTTTTAGAGTTAACAGAATTTTTAAAAATAAAAATTTGAATTGAAAATTGGGTAATGATGTGTAATTCCTTCGTTAGTTATTTAGGTTAATGATGATGATCGTTTATCTTAAGAATTTTTGATTTTTTTTAAACTGATCGTCTACTTGAGGACAAGTAGGATTAAGTGGGGGATGTTTGATAAACACTCGTAAGTACTATATTTTAGTAGTATTTTACCCCTATTCTTGAGTATTTTTATTGCATTTAAGTAAGTTTAGATATTGATTTCGTTCATATTTGCAATTAAATGTGGAAATGAAGTGTTTTTGGAGAAAGGAACAGAAAATAATCGATAAACGAGTTAAAACTTGCGATTCATACAATATGTGTTGACATATAAACCTGTGAGCTCACCAGCGTTTCGCTGACCTATTTTAGCATGTATCACAGGTACTCAGCAGTAGGTTGGACTGCCCTCAGGATTTCTATAGCTCGAGTCAGCATGCAGACATTAGAGATTTCCTTGCATTAATATATTTTGTATAAGTATTTATATATTGGAATCTCTCATTTTCAGAACACGAGCTATGTATAACTTCAAATGTTGTAAACATTTCTTATATCAATATATTTAATTAAAATGACGCATATAGAGTCGTTTACTATATATCTTTGTGCTGTGTTTATTGATTAGTCGCGCATCGACCCGATTCGCTTCCGCAACCTAAATTTGGGGGTGCGACAGTGACCCTCAAGATTTCTTTGTGTGAAGTAATAACATGTAAAACATTCACCTGTTAATCAAATTTAATAGATCTTAACACTATATAAATTTGTTTGAAGCAAAATCAAATTAATCTTAACAAAGTATAAATTTGTGTGAAGAAAAATTAAACGAATCTGAACACTGTATAAATTTTGTGTGAAGCAAAATCAAATTAATCTTAACAGTGTATAAATTTGTGTGAAGCAAAATCAAATTAATCTTAACACTATTGAAAATTCTGTGAAGCAAAATCAAATTAATCTTAACACTATTGAAAATTGTGTAAAGCAAAATTAAATTAATCTTAAAGGAAAGTTCACTTTAATTACCAAAATGCCACTACATCAGAATGCGTCATAACTTCATTTTAATTACGAAATTGCCATCTCCACTTTTTAATTCAGATGAAATCAGTGGTTGAGATGTGTTCTTACCATTTTCACGGAATCCCATTGTTCTCACAAGATCCCGAGTCTATATATATATATATATATATATATATATAGGATTAGGATCAAGGGAGAAGGATATTTAGGTGGAGAAGAGGGAGAAGCAATATTGATTCAGTATTTTATTACTATGATTCAATTTTTTATTACATAAATTATAATAATAAAAAAATGAATCATAGTAATAAAAATACTGAATCATATTGTTTCTCCCTCTTCTCCACATAATTTTTCTTCTTTTTAGATCCCGTTACTATATATATATATATATATATATATATATATATATATATATATATTAACATAAAAGGAAAAATTATACAAGGTCATAACAAAGTCATAAGTACTATAAGAATACATATATTAAAATACTATATAAACATATGGACCCATGATCATAAATATGTATTAAATACATATATTAGTATAGTATTTTTATCTCATGATCATAATGGCCATTTAATGATTATATAATACTTTAATATATATATTTCAATATATACGTAGCCTTTGAAAATATATTATTAAAAAGATTAAAGTATAAAAATTGATAATTAAGATGGTAAGCATTCGATTTACAACCTGCCTGGTCAAAGGATTTTATTTACCATCTGGTTGTCAAATACATTATATATCAAAATCCCAGGTAGTCAATGATCAAAATGCCCGACACCACATCCAGGTACAAATGGGCTTACTCGTGACAAAGGGTTTGATTTCTAACATACAAGGGACCAGATTAACCTTGACTATATGGCACAGTCGACCTTGGTATCCATATTTCAATTTCCATACAAATTTTTTTTTTTAGACTTGTTAGCTCATTTCCATGAATTTAGTATAATATTAGTGTTATCTAACAGAAGAATTTAGCCTGCCATATAGGCGGCAACGTCTATTTGCATAAATTTAAATATCAAAGCAAAAGAATAAGGAAACTTACAAATTAAACGGTGGCAGCAATGGAACTATTTATTAAAACTTCCAAGAAAAATTTACAATAGGAGAGTGACAAAAAGAAAGGTAGTAAAAGGGATATGAAAAAGATGCATCACACAATGTTTGAGTCCCCTTTTATAATAGGCGGAACTTCAAACTTTCAAATTGTGGCTGACATGTTTCAATTATTTTGGTCAATTAATACATTTGAAAACAACCAAATAAAGTAGCCGACAATGACGATTTATTATTAGCCTATTATTATAATTCTTCACATGGCTATAGTAACCCGGAATTATTAGTCTGCAATTTCTTTTTTCTTCTTGTCTTTGTCTTTTTTGTCTTCTTCCATTTTGGAGGGTTCTGATTTAATCTTCAAAATTTGACTTTTCAGGGTATCAAAAATTTCAGGAATATTCAATTCTTCATCTTCATTTGGGTCCTGAGATTCTCCAGCAAGACATTGAAATTGATTTTCACCAGATGTGCTTCCCATTGAGATATCTGACTTTGCTTTTGCTTGTGAAAAATTAAGCAAATCTTGTTGAATTTGAATCATATATGCCTCCATAATTTCTTGTTGAGTCGAATTTTTAACTCCTTTAGCTACTAATTGAGCTTCTATGATTTGTAATGGATTGAAAGGAGCTAATTCTTTCATCTTTTTTTCTGCTGAATTTGTTGTTGATCTTTATAACTGAGCAATGTTGATTGAATGAACGCTATTGTGTCCTTGGCATTGATTTGTCCTATTTTTTCATCTATCTTAACCATTCCTATCCAGAATTTGGTAAAAAATGCTCTCTTTAATTGTGGTAATTCTTTGTCACCATATTCAATTTCAGGTTCTCATTTCCAGATCCATGGGATTGAAAATTCAATAAAGAATATTAAAGAGGGAATAATTTCCTTCACACTATCTGCTTTATGAGTGACAACATCAAATAATTTTGGACATGTATTTGCCCATTCCACATATAATTCTTTAAATGGTTCAACTAATATTTGAACTGATGGACCATATGATTTTCACCTATTAAAAAACCAATTTGGTAGCTTTGGGTTATAAACCGTAGAAGATACTTTGATAAACCATGAGTGCTTCCTTTGTGGATTTTGATAAAGAAACACTTTATGAAGACTGTCAACATAGTCTCAATAATTATATTTTATCACAGAATTATTTTCAGGGTTAGTAAATTATTTTTCCCTGAAAGAAGATAATCCCCATTCTTCTGCAGTAATAATTCTTTAAATAGTAATTTTACTGTAGTTATGAAATCTAACATTATTTTTATGATTCTTTTTTGAATAATGTTTAACTTCAACAGTAGAGGTATCCAAAAGTAATTTCTCATAATAATTTCTGGACTTATATGCTGATGCAGCAAATGATTGATTGTCCAGATACCTTGATAAAATTTCCCAAGGTTTTTCTTGAAAATGATCTTTTGATAATTCAAAATAATTCATAACATCTTGATATTCAAGAGTAAGAATTGTTTCCTTATGAGGAGTTTTAATATAATAATCTGAATAGATATCGTTATCCTCTTCTTGGATGATTGCATCCTTATAAGGAGTTTTATTTACCCCTTGCTGTTGCACAAATTGCAGAAATTGTTGATATAATTATTCATTTCCTTGTAATAAAGGAAATTGAGAAGAGAAGTGGGATGACCCTGCATTTTGGGGTGGCTGGTTCTTTATTGAACCTTGCGTAATTGCTTCATTGAATAATTGACCTCTGCCATTTGAAATTATGGCTTTTCCTCTTCCTCCTCTATTAGAGGAGTTGTTTGAACCTCTTCCCCTACTTCGAGGAATCATTCCTGCAAAAATTCTCTGGTTAAGAAATCAGGGAGAGAATTATCTTCCCCTTTCTTATAAATAATTATAAAATCAAAAGGGGCTAAATGAGCCTGCCATCTAGCAAACATTTATTTTGAAACATCTTGTTTAAAATCTTTGATAAACATAAATTTAGCAGATTGACAATCAGTTTTAATTGTAAAATGTTGATTGTATAAATCATCTTGAAATTTTAAAACATATTTAACAATTGATAAGATTTCCTTAGCAATTGTAGCATAATTCTTTTGACCATTATTCCATTTTCCAGAATGAAATCTAATTAAATATTCTAACTTATTTTCGTGATTAATTTGTTTTAATATTCGTCCAAAACTTATATCTGAGGCATCAGTCTCAATTATTTTTTCCCAATTTGGATTTGCTAATGATAAACATGGTAAATTTTTTACTTTTGCTTTGATTCTTTGAACAGTTCTAGTATGTTCTTTTGTCCAAGAAATATGCATTTTTTTTAATCTATCATACAAAATTGTTGTATCTTGTGCTAAATTTTTATAAAATGGGGAAATATAATTTAAACTTCCCAAAAATCTTTGCAATTATGTTTTATCTATTATTTCATCTGGGAATTTAGAAGCAAATTCAATACTTCTATTTATAGGAATTATATTTCCCTTTCCAATATTATGACCAAGAAACCTAACCTTAGTTTGAAATAACATCACTTTTTTGTTTAGAAATTACTAAACCATTTTGAATTATTAATTTTTCAAAGATGTCCAAGTGTTTAAAATGTAATTCAATATTTTTAGAAAATATTAGTATATCATCAATATAGACAATAATAAATTCACCATATAGATTAAGAATATCATTCATAACTATTTGAAATTCAGATGGAGCATTTTTTTAATCCAAACTGCATAACATTCCATTCATATTGACCAAATAGAACATTAAAAGCTGTTTTATATCTATCTACTTCATCTATCTGAATTTGCCAATATCCAGATTTTAGATCAAATTTGGAAAATATATTTGAATCATGTAATCTATCCAATAAATCCTTTTTATTAGGGATTGAATATCTAATCCATTTTAAAACTTTATTCAATGGCTTATAATTAATAACAAGTCTAGGTACTCCCCTTTCTTGCTCCGCGTGTTATTAACATAAAAAGCATTACATAACCATTGAGATTTTGATGGTCTTATTAGTTTTTTTAGTTATTAAAGATTCAATTTCTTTTTTACATAATTGTAAATATTCAGAATTCATTTGGCAAGGTCTTGCCTTTGTAGGAATTTTTTCTTCATTAAATTCTTCTTCATAAGGAAGACTCACCGTATGCTTTAGTCTGTTCCAAAAAGTATTAGGATGATCATTACATATATTTAATGAGAATTTATTTGTAACTAATTTTATCTTATCCTGTAATTTAGGATTTTGTAATTGCTCATCAATTGAATATGTTTGAATTTCTTGTTTAAGAAAATTTATTTGATTGTTTTTTGCAATCAAAAGATCCCGTAATTCATTTACCATTCTAGTTATTGGCCTAGTGATAAATTCAAATTTAATTGTTTTTCCTTCAAAGGTTCCAATTATACCAGTGGAATCTACTCCTTGAAGAGGAAATATTTTATTTATAAATGGTGCTCCCAAAATTATTTGGTTGGTTATATTTCTTACAAGGACAAAATTTGTAGTAATGCAAACCTTGTCTTGACAAACTCTTGCATTCGATAATTTGTAATTAATTTGTAATGGCATTTCATTTGCAGCCCTTAAACCTAGAGTGGTTTTTTCAAAATATCTAGTAGGAATTAACCCTTCTTGCAAGCAATTTAAATCTGCTACACTATCAATAAGAGCAATAAATTCTTTTATAAAATTATTTGCTACTAGTAATTTAATTTTTACTAGCCATTTTTGAGATGTTACAATTTCTGAAATATTTAAAAATTCATTATTTTGTGAAACATCTTCTTTAATTATAGATTTATTTTTTTCTAAATTTGTTATTCTATTTTCTAATAATAAATTATTTTTCTTAATATCTTGTATTTCTTTTTTGAGATTATTAATCTCAATTATCAAATCTTCTTTTATTATTTGATAATTGTTTTGATGTTTTTGTTTTAATAAATTAAAAACTTCTGATATCCTATAATTTTGTAGTATTTGGAAATATCTTAGTTTGTTATGAAGAGGTTGATTCTTCTTCATTTAATAGTTCTTCAATTAGTTTAGACTTTATTTCTGGATCTTTAACTATTTTTATTAATTCAAATGTGTCTTTATTTAAAACATTTATTTTCAAGTCTTCAAATTGAGCTTGAATTTTATATATTTCATTTTCAGATATAGATTCTTGACACTCACAATCTATGTCTGAAATTAAAGATTCATTATCTAAACATTATAAATTATCTTCATTTGAAGATTCATCAGATTCATTTATGGAATTTTCTGTCTCGGAATTATCAGAATTTAATAATAGTTTTGATAAGCTTTCTTTAAGTTCATCACTAATTTTTAAATTATTTAACTTTCTTTTCATTTTATATTTATTTGCAAAATGTCCCGGTTTACCAAATTTAAAATAAACTTTAGATTTTTTGTTTAATTTGTTTTCAAATTTTCTTTTTGACTTATAATTCTGTCTTTTATTTGAAAATTTCTTTTTCTTTCTAAAATCTTTTTGTTTTTCATAAACTTTTGATTTGGATGTAGAACATTCCATCCCAAATTGTTCACAGAAATGACCTAAATGTTTTCTTTCTGTTAATCTATTTTTCTTCATTTGTTGATTTAATTTGATTTCATTATAAAGTCCTAATCCTTCTTGAACACAGACTCTTATTAATTTTCCATAAGTAAAATTTTCATATTTTATTGAGGATTCATTACCTCTCAAAGCTGTCCTTACCCTTTCTACAAATAAACTGGGTAGGCCATCAATAAATTTTGACTTCCAATGATTACTATTAGTATCTGGAAGTTCCATAACTCTTGATAAAAATATATCTTTATACCATCTAAAAGATGTCAATGTAGGACATTTTAATCCATTAAGGAGTGTTCTGATTGTATCAGAATTATCAGACCATCTTCCTGTAAAATGTTCAATTATATTAACAACTAAAGTGTATACTGTCTGGGTATTTTCTATACCATTTTCTATTTTGATGGTATTTAATATTGTTGTATGATCTTCTGGTGTTAAATAATTATCCCACCATCCTTTTAGTTGGCCTGCAAAACCTACTGTTATCATATTAGTTATGGGTTTATCATTATTGCCATTATTTCTAGCAATTGTACTATACATGACCATTTTATGTGTCAAATTATAAATTTGTCTTTCAGAATATCCATCTATATTCCATTCATAAATATTTTTGCCATTATAGCTATTATTAAATGTATACTCCTATTCCTCATATAGAATATTTTGAGGAGTAGGTCTCGGATAGTAAAACTTTCTTTGATTTGGTTTATTTGAAAATTTATTTGAATAAGTATTATCATATCTACTTATTTTATTCATTTCTTCTGTAATATAATTTTTATATTCTTCGTCAGAAGATTTTTCTAATTCTTCTTCTAAAGTATTAATTTTTAAATTTTTTAATTGTTCACTTAAAACTTTTTCTAATTCATTTGTATTTCTTAATTTGAAATCTGTAATTTCTCTGGTAGAGGTTGTATACTGTTTATTATTTTAGTTTCTTTTGATTCCTCCCTTTTTCCAAAATGATTTAATAATTGTTTAACTCTATCATTTAAAGAAAATAATTATTCTCCTAGAACAATAGAATATAAATTTGCAAAATTCTGTTGCTGAATAAGAGCATTTATTTGTTCGGTTGTATTTAACAAGGTATTTTCATTAAATAATTTTTTAAATGCTTCAAATTGTAGACTAATTTCTCCATTTTTAATTGCAAAAGCAGATTTTGGAGGAAAAATTTCTTTTATTATTTTTACCATCTCTTAAAATATATTCTCTTTCTAAAGTAGAAATATAATGTGTAATATAATTATCAAAATACCATGGAACAAAATATATAATTTGATTAATTTGTTTTAAGTAGTTATAAAACTGATTTTGAAGGAATGTTTGGTCTTCTCTTGAAATATTTTCAAAGAACCAATTTCTAAATGGCTCACATTTAGGTAGCCTAAATTCTTTTGAAATTAAGGATCTTGCCTCTGATCCGTTCGAGAAATCAATTTTTTCTAACTTATCCATTAAATAATATCAAAATCAACTTCTGAGGCAGGAATTTCCTCATCATAATTACCTTGAACAATATTATCATTTATCTTTAAACTTTCAATTTTTCTTTCTCTTATTTGAGAGGTTGAAGCCCTTGATGGAATTGATGGAGGAATTTCTACTTTATAATCAAATGGAGAAAATTGTGAATAATTAGATCTAGTTCTATTTGATTTACTTCTTCTTATTAAAGGAGATTCATCATCTTCTTCTTTTTCATTTTCAAATTCAATTTTTATTGTTCCATCTAACTTTGAATAATACTAGTTAAATTACTATTAATTTTAGGTGACTGCTTCCTCTATTATCCAATTTGTTGGAAAATCAATTTCATCCCATTTAATTATTTTTCTAATAGAAATTTTTGATAAACTAAAATTAATTTCTATTAAAATTGTTTCATTCTTTGGTTTATTAACCCTTTTACATTTAGGGTTCATAGTGACTAATGGCTTATAATAAATTCTGTAACATATACAAATTAATTCAGACCCTGGCATATAATTATACCCATGAGTCTTAACACTTGAAGTTAATGCATCTAGAATATTAACATCTGTCAAAGATAATTGTAAATTAGGATATACATCAAAATAGACTGGACCATGTGCCAAACTAGATTGTATAATTCCAATTAAAGATTGTTTCCAATTTCTATTTCTACCATCTCTTAATACAGCCATAAAGCTTTCTGGTAGACCTTGTAGTGTTAAAGGTTTAAATGCAATTTGCACCAATCCTATATGTAAATAATTATATTCATTTTTATATTTATGAATATCTCTTTGGTTAAGTAATTGAATAACCATATCATCATTATCTAATGTTAATGTTTCTTCTGATGTTTTTACAGTTTGAATTAAACCTAATTCCTCAAAAGTTCCTAATTCATATAAAATCCTTGGTTGAATTTTTGGAATAGTCCATTTATTTAACAAATCTAAATTTTTAGGAATTTCATATTCCTAAAGCAAATTGTTTTTAATGTTTTTAATTATTTCTTTTAAAAATACTCATTAAATTCATTTATAAATTATGCTGGATAACACTTCTCAAAATCCTACTAACCCCATGGCTCTGATACCATACAAGCCCCAGTTTTTAACATAAAAGCAAAAATTATACAAGGTCATAACAAAGTCATACGTACTGTAAGAATACATATATTAAACTACTATATAAACATATGATGTCAGAAACCATACAAGCCCCAGTTTTTAACATAAAAGGAAAAATTATACAAGGTCATAACAAACTCATACGTACTATAAGTATACATATATTAAAATACTATATAAACATATGGACCCATGATCATAAATATGTATTAAATACATATATTAGTATAGTATTTTTATCCCATGATCATATATATATATATATATATATATATATATATATATATATATATATATATATATATCAAGGTTGAAAAAGTCGGAAGCCGAGGACGAGTCGGTCGGGACCTCCGAAGGACTAGTCGGGGACTAGTCAGATTTAACTTTTGTTGACTTTTTTATAATTAAATAATATTTTTTAAAATTATATGTAAATATAGACATATTTCAAATATAAGGGACCAAAATGTAACTTTTTTTAAACTTAATATTTTAAAATACATCTTTCCTTTTACTTGTCTCTTTTCTGATGTCATTTTTTCCAGATCTACATTCAAGACCTGATATTCTTCTCCATCTACTTCTACTTCTTCTTCATATTTATTTTTAAAGCTGCGGAGAATATATCCATTACCTGGAAAAATAACACGAGTAAAAGATAAAACCCGACCCAGACACGCTTTTTACCCGATTTTGATCGACTTTTGACAAAAAACCCGTCGCAGACCTTAAAACCCTAACCAGACTGACTTTGACCCGTTGATAGTTGACCGTTGACCCGACTTTTAGGAGCGCTTTGGCTGAGGGAGAGTCGGGATTGGGATTGCGGCCGACTAAACGGCCGAGTCGGCCGACTAAGCGGCCGAGTCGGCCGACTTTTACAGCCTTGATATATATATATAATGGGTTGGGTTCTGGTGAAACAAGGGGATTCCGTGAGAATGGTGAGAACACATCTTAGCCATCCATTTTTTGCTCAAAAAACCTGATTTTGAAGGTGACACTTTTGTAAATACTTTGAAGTTTGATTTTGGAGGCTTCACATCACCTTTGCTCATGTGAAGTTTTTTTTTAGCTTCACATCATTTTGGTCATGTAAGATTTTTTTTTTTTTTATCTTCACATTATTTTGCTCATGTGAAGTTTTTTTTCTAGCTTTAAATCATTTCGCTCATGCGAAGTTTTTTTTTAGCATCACATAATTTTGTGAGGTTAAGTTTATTATTTTTTTCTTAACATAAAGTTATGATGCTATAAATTTTTATTTGTATGGGTTCTCATAATTTTAATGAGATTAAGTAAATATTTTATTTGTTAACATTAGTTTTTGAAAAGATTAATGTTTATACATATCAATTTACTACTTCAAACATTGTTGTTAACAAAAATTAAATAAAATTTCACCATGTTAAAACTATTGTGATGCAAAAAAAATTAAACTTCACCAAACAATCCTTATGTGAAGTCTCCAAAACAAAAATTCAAAGTATTTACAAAAATGTCACCTCCAAAATCAGGTTTTTTGATCAAAAAATGGAAGGATATGTTCTCACCGTCCTCACGGAATCTCCTTGTTCTCACATGATCCCAAGTCTATAATATATATATATATATATATATATATATATATATATATATATATTATAAAGTATTTTTTACTTAACATCATTAAAGGGTAAAGTCATTGATAATGTGTGTTTGCGTCAATTCGGGATTTAATGGGAATTGATATAAAACGAACCAAGTAACTGACTGTGTGTACGCATCTTTTTGGGGGGGTTTTTCGCTGTCTTTTGTTTGATTAGAGTAAGTTGGTGCGTAAAATGGATCATAAATTATCGGATTAATAACAGATATCAATTAAACTTGAGAACACAACCTTAGGTATATCTAATCAAAGCAATCACAACAAAGTAGGCTTTGTTAAATTTCACATGAAATAAACATAAATCATATAATATAGCAGGTATGTAAATAGCTAGATCGAAAATTCTGATACTGACGGACCTTAAATTTTCTTTTTGACTGGCTAACAAAATTCCTGAATCCAACATGTAGATGATGAAATGAAACATGTACATTACTCTGGATATGTAAAACATCTGATCATTTGGGCTCCCAGAAGATGATGTCACCTTGTTCTCCAACCAAACCAAGGTCTCTAAGCCTTCTTTCTTGATAATATTCATATTCATCCAACTCCATTTCCCTGTCTTTGAAGATCCCATCTATATGCTGCAACACCATCTTTTCCCCTGCTCGAATCCCAATTGCGATCTCAAGCCTAGGATCGCTATTTCCTTCTTTCAATTTCTCATCCTGCAAACCCACAATGAGGGAAACAAGTTTGGGTCAAGATGGGTGTTTATTTGAAGTACAGGTGGAAGTGGTCGGGCCTTATGCATACACTTTCTGTATTTCTCATTCAACATTACAGATGACTTGTGTGTTAAAAAGATTATAAGTACTCATTATTACATGATCAAAAGTTTCACCATCAACCATTGTTCCATCTAAAGTTTGTGATTTTAATCTTCTTTTAGTGTGAAATGCTTTTGATATTTTACCAGGAACCTCTATTAAGTATTAAGACTTACTTTCAGCCGGCATGCCTATTGAATTGAATTGGCTGACATGTCATCCAACCTCTAGACGAAAATTATTTTTTTTTTTATATAACAAAAAATGTTGCAAATATGGTGTGTAAGTCGATGACTTTAACTGGTTATTCACTTGCATAATAATTACTTTAAGTTTCATGAAACTGAAAGTTGGTGGAATCATTTAAAAGTTGTATGCAATTTTATCTTCCGGTGCAACTTTCGACCGGTTGACCCGATTGCATTTTAGCTAAATATAAAAATATGCACATCCATTTGAAGATTTAAATACACTGAAAATGCCAACTCTAAAACCTGTGCCATGAACCAAAGATGAATGCTACATACCTCTTCAATGGTGGTCTGATAGCTTGACAGAGCAGACTGGCAGGCACTACGTACAACTTGACAAATGACCACCTCATTGTCACGGCTCATGGGTAATTCAAGGTGATCCCACACTGAGTTTCTAAAAATGGATTCTAGTAGAAACGCATCTGTACCACCAAGTGCTACTAGCCTTATATATGGTAGCATTTTAGGTGGAAGAGGCCGTCCTAAAGTGATATCAAAATATTGAACTGCCTTTGTGCCATTAGTTTCAGCAATATCTAGTTTATCATCATAATAAGGGTCTGACTCAGATATTTGTAGCGTTAAGGTGTACGTATTTCTGTCTGGTGTTGATTCTATAAATCCATAGTCTAGTGCCAATTCAGCATTGCTTTTGTTCAAATCATATTGGATCAGGACCTGCCAGAGCTCAAACATACGTAACAACTTAAATTTTGAAAATAAGTTCGACTTTTAGGTAAAATCAAGTTATCAACAACACTTCAACTTCAACATTTTCCGAATATTTACGGTAACATAGTTAAAGTTAAAAGGATATATATCTTTCTCATAGATTTGTAAGAGGATCAATCAATGTAAAATATAAAGATGAAGGAAATACGTTTGACTTCAAAAGTCAAAGATAACTTATGACTCACCTGCTGACCAGCCTTAACTGGTACAGGACTTCTCAAAGAGAATATTTGATCCCTGGAGAATAGGCCAGCTCCTTTGATTTCATATGCATAATCTTCTGTAGTTATACTGGAGCTATGATTGATCTGACATCAATGTAATGTACATACATATCAAAGTAATCAGTTTGTGAAAAATAATACTCCTATTATGATTGCTTACCAAGTCTGCCAAGGGAATCAAGACAAGATTTTGACCACGGAGTCGTGAGAATGCCCTGGATCTTAGCATCCCAAAAGCCCAAATAAAATCGTCAAGTGTAACGGCAAAAGGGAAGAGTTGTTTGTTAGGAAGAATCACTTGATCTTGGACTTGCAGAAACTCATTTTTTACATATTCTTTCACACTCAATGTTGTGCTCAATAGTTGGGTTCCTGAAAAATAACATCAAGTTAATTATTCTCGATTTTTAGCAGCATCACTACATTCCAATGACTATAACTTGAGACCTTGAAACTGATGAACATTTTATTACCTATATTATTAAATTAATAAACAATCTTATGACTTTGATTTGGAATCGGGATGGGATATAAGTTCTCTACTTTGCAAAACCACTCAATTAAGTTAAAGTTTATTAATTTGTTCAATTGAATTACTAAACTTAGTATATCATGATATGTAGGTTACTTATTATAAATAGTATACACGCATATTACTTTCCTTGACTTATGAACTTATTTAGGTTATTTATAAATATTATAAACGCAGTTACGCCAATCAGCTTAGTTAACTTAATTTAGTTCAACAACTTAATTGAGCATTTTCTTAAAGTAGAGTCGCATCTGTCTATTAAGCCATCGAAATATTGTTTTTAGCACGTAAATCATGAACCGTTTATCACACTTTTTTCCTTAAATTTACCATTACATTCACATTGTGATATATAAAATCGACTAGCACTAAATTTCACCAACCTTCAATCTGACTTAGCTCCTCTTGTGACCTGTTCTGGAAAAAACACCATCAAAATCAGCTCAAACGATTTATAATTTATAATAGAATAATAACAATCCAATGAAATAAAGGTAAATTAAAAAACCAACAACAGGGACTCACCAGAAGATAGTGGAATCAGTAAACTCAGGAAGGATACTGATGTAATTTCTCCAAACAGAATTATCAATTTGTTTCTTCTCCCTAATTAAAAACAAAGCAACCGAAATCCATGGTTTTAATCCATTACAAACCCTACCGATTTCAGAACCTGATACAGTATCTGGATTTATCCAAAACTTCTTCGGAACTTCCAAAACGACTTCGTTTCGTCCTATGTCTCTCTGCGCAACTAACCCTAGACCTTCGGTTACGATTCCAGGCTTCGCCGGAGACTTTGAGGACACTACCTTTTCATCGGAGAGCCATTTCCAGAATGTCTGCACCGCCGGAGGAAGCGGCGGAGGAGCGTGGGCATTGCATTTGACGGTGAAATGGTGGTTGTAGTGAAGGATTGATTTAGTTGTGAAGGTGGTGGAGAATAAAGTAGCCATGGCGTATGCAATGTTATCGTTGTAATTGGTGGTTGATAACTGATGACGCCGACTCTATCCGTACCCAATCTTTTTGTTTACGGGGAGTTTTGAAAACCGGTATAATTTTCGTATTTAAACAATCAAAGATTTTAATACCAAATATACCCATTCAACAAACTCAAAAATCTACCCATTATTTATACACCATCAAAATTAATTATATTTCATTAAAACTGTTTTACAATGTTGTACAGTATAATAATGCATAAAAATAATATAGAGCTAATTTTTAGTGATGGTGTACAAATCACCACCCATTTAATTTAATTAGTCAAACATATGTAACTCAAAATATGACCATTATACCTTTCTTCATCCTCATAATTCTTATGGACTTTTTCAAAATTGAAAAAGATGTATGTTTTAAACTAACATTTGATTCATAGCCTAGTAATTGGTTAATTGATGACATATATAAATGAAACGCCCCAAAAAGTATTATATATATATATATGAGAATGCTAATTTTCGTGAGAACGTGAGAAGCACTTCAAAACTACTTTTTAACTATTCGAAACACTTTTTCCTATAAAACTTTTTCAATGATTACTATTAAAATAACTTTTGGAAGCTATGATATAAATATAAATAAAAAATATTAACTTTTTTTCCGAACTTATTTTACAGTCGTTACTGTTGTGATTATTGAAGATAATCACAAAATATAACATGATAATCACATGTGATTATTCTCTAATATAATGTGATTATCATGTGTTCGAGATAGTCACAAAATATGGCATGATAATCACATATTATTCATGTGATTATCAAGTTATAAAATGTGATTATTATGAATAAAAAATTTAATTAAAAATAATTAAAATAATAATAAAATGTCAAAATATTTTTAATTTGAAAAATAACTTCTAAAAGTTATTTAAAAAAGAAGTTACAAAGAAAATAACATGTTTTGCATAGTTAAAAATTGATTTTAAAGTGTTTCTCACATTCTCACGAAAATTAATCTTCTCATTTGAACCTGAGACCATATATATATATATATATATATATTATATACTTAAATACTCTTTTATAAATGTTCCACTAATCATTCATAATTTTATAAATTTTAAAACTTTAAAACATTAAAACATACTTGTAGTCAACACTGGACTCAACACCACACACCCAAAAGTTGCGAATTAAAAGAGGTCTCTAAAGTACCAAAACTGTGAAATAAAAGAGGTCTCTAAAGTATTACTAAACACTTATGCATTTTCAGTTTTTGCACAATTTTCTTCACACATACGCGATCCTGGAAATGTTCTAGGATCGCGTATTTACTCTTGAAACTCGACTGTGAACGTTTTGCACTCATATACGCGATCTTAGAATATTGGTGG